>OZ012739.1:62779792-63379792 GCA_963859935.3 Lathyrus sativus | reverse complement strand
GAAGAATGATGTACTCCTTACGTGGAAAGGTGAGTCCTAACGGGGACAGGTTCAGAACCAAAATTGTATTCCTTACGCGGAAAGATTGGAGTCCTGACGCGGACATGTCGAGTGGTATTGGGGTCCTTACGTGGACAGATTGATATAGTTCTCCTTATGTGGAAAGAAGATTGATTCCTGACGTGGAAGGATGGAAAGTTTAGTCCTGACGTGGACAGATGCAGAAGAGATGACTCCTTACGTGGATGGTGTTATTCCTAACGTGGAAGAGTCTATTACTAACATGGACGATTTTATTGGAATATTCCCCAGCGGAGTTGCCAAGATTTTTCTGGGTTAACAGCAAGTGGAGTCTTAACGTGGACAGGCTCTAGTTGAGATTTCTTTGTATTGGTGACAGATAGAGTCCTAACGTGGACAAGAAAGCAATCTGTTATCCCCAGCGTGGTCGTTACGAGATCAGTGGGTTGCCGTAGCAGTTAAATTCAGCCGATGAATGTCGTTCCCCAAACAGTGGCGCAGTTTATTTCTGCGGTTGGCAAATTTCCGGGTTTCTTAGTATTCAACCGTCTCGTACCTCGAATGTTTGAAGGTCGTTCGCTCTTCATCCAATCGGGTCCAAGTCGCTTGAATAGGGGCAGCTGTTGCACCCTAAAATTTGCTCAACCTTATTCACTGGGTTCATGTTTCAATATCATTAGCATTTGCATATAGAGTCATGTACATAGACTAACCATCTGCATAGCATAAGCATAGCAAGTCATTCAACAGGGGACCAATCATTATTTTCATCTCTAGAGGCCTATCAAGAGGTTATTATCCTAATCCCATCTCATTCAAGTCATCAGAAAAGAATTTGAGAGCAGAGAGTTCAGCAAATCAAGCCTTGAGTCTATCCCCTATCTGAGGGTCAACAAGGGGGTTGTGAGCTGTGAATGGAAGGCATGGAGGATATATAGACATCTTGGAGGACTTAGAAAGTCATTTGGAGAAGAAAACAAGTTGTTGATATGATCACAAGAATTGCAGTTGAAGACAGTCAACTAGGGTTTCATCTGGGTCAACCCTAGGTCAACCCTAGGTCCACTGACTGATTAAAAGGCATCAGGGGTTATTGGAGAGATGTGGGGTTCATCATTTGACATGGAGAATAAGAATATGTTGTCATGCTAAGAATAAATCAAGAGAAATCAAGGAAAAGAGGAGTTTCTAAATTAGGGTTTCTATGTAAAATCCCCTAGTTTAGGTCAAATTTCCAAGCAAGATAAGTCAAAATGCAAGCTTCAAATGGATCCTTGGCCAACATGAAACTTGTATAGGATCTCAATACCTTTAATTTGAGTGGTGGAAGACATTAAGGAGATTTATAGAACTCAAGTTATGGTCCTTGCAAGTTACAGGTCATCTGAGGTATCTGAAATTTTGTCTGTGAAAGTGACTTGACTTCCAAGCTATTTTTAACCCTCAAGGATATTTCAAATGAATTTCTGGTCAACATAATAATTGTTCCTCATTGTCTTAGCTTTCTAGAATGGTATAGTATGCCTTCATATGATGTGTGGAACCCAACTTATGGTCTTGGCAAGCAAAGGGTATTTTGGTCATTTGTGAATTACAGGTCATTTTAACCTATGTCCAAAACTCATACAAGGAGGCCTAAAATGGAAAAACTTACAACATCAAACTTGCTCCAAATGACATTTTGAGTCTAGAAAAGTGACCATGAGAGATTGGAAATGTCCATAGCACAAGGTTTCAAAATTGGTGAATTTAATGAAGAAAATGGCTTAAAAAATGATATTTTTCATATCTTGGCCAAATGATGCAAAATTATAGGTCATTTTGAATGGAAAAGGCATTTTAAAAACATTGGCTAAAGTGGAATTTTGAGCTTAGGTCATAATTTTTGAGTTATCCATGGTTGCTTGAATTGAAAGTAACATAATCCAAATTGAAAGGGAAAAGTGTAAGGGAAATTTCTCCAATGTTCTAGGAGGTTCTAATGCAACCTATATATTCATGCAAGCTGATTCATGCAAGGGTTGGTGCTCCCATTTGTCCAAAATCTCCATTTTCATCCATTTTCTCATTCTTGCATAAGCTACTCAAACTCTTACAAATCTCTCAAAACTCTCACATCTTTGGATTGAATCATCATCATCATCATTCAAACCCTAGGATTCACATCAAGAAGTGGTTGAATTGATCAAGGATTATCCCCATTATCTTCTTCACTCCAAGTTGCATTTTCATCAAAAATCCATTAAAACTTCCTCCATCATTCTGATTTCTGTCACTATCATCATCCACTATCATCATGGAGTAATTGGCACAAGAGATTGGGGAGGATTCGTGGCTGTGTGAAGAGATTCAATTTGAAACTCCAACTTGCATGAAGGATGGAATAGAATGATTCACAAGGATTAAGCACAAATCATTGCAAACAGAAGCATACTCATTCATTGGAGATCATTTTCAGCAAGTATCAAAGGTTGAATTGAGGTCTAGCTACCATCACCATCATCAAGTGCAAGGTATGTAAACTTCTTCGAATCTCACTATTCTGGCTGGTAGAGATCATGTGGTTAGGATAGTATTGTTTAGAAACCCTAGGGGAATGATTCTTGAAGTTTAGGGATAGCTTCGTGGAGATCCATGACAGGTTGCCATTTCTGTTAGCTTCAAGAATAAGCTGTGTACTGGACCATAATCAATATAATGATGCATAGAATAATGAGGGAAGTATGTAGATGATCTGTGGATCATCAGGTTGGAGTTCTGGCAAAATTGACAACAGGCGAGCATGGTGTACCCTGAGTTTCGTGCCCTCTGTTTGGGGTTTACAACGAGAGTTAGTGAAAACTAGGATTAGACATGGATTCCTTGGGTTTTGTAGAGTATTTTAGGGCTTGGATTTTTTCATTTTCATCAAGAATGCATGGAGAACGATTGGAGGGAATTTTCGTGCATGGAGTTCATGCCTGAAACCCTAAACGGAGGGAGGAAGAAGACGACTTGCACGCCCTTGGATCTGGAGGATAGGATTGACTTGACTAAGGATCGAACGGCCCACGTTTGGTCTGAGTTTTGGTGGGAAGTTTCAAAAATTGAAACGCAGCGTTTCATTAATTGGGGGGATTGGGCTCAGAGAGCTATTCGCACCCCCCAATTTAATAAGCCCAATGCGCTGAACATGGATTGTGTGCTATTTTCACCCCCTCTGGTTATTTCTTTGTATTTTATTTTTATTTTCTTTATATTTTTCATGCATCTTATAAAATTCATAATAAATAGAAAAATCATTATTTTTAATTCATTCTTTTTGCATATTTTTCTTTAGGATGTCTAGAAAATTATAAAAAATAAAAATGGCATTTTATTTTTTATTTGATATTTTTCCCATATTTTCTAAATAAATAACATTTTAAATGGTTTCATTTCATACTTGATTTTGTTAATTTTTGTTCTATTAGATACTTTCATATTTTTCATCCATCCTTTTTAGGTTGTTTAGGTTAGACATTGAACTTGTAGATTCAATTTAGTTCCCATTTTTAGAAGTCAATTTTAGGTGCTTAATGTAGGTGTGAATAACATGGGTAAAACTAGGGTTTTAGGTGATGACTTAGGAGATTTGATTTTTTTTCCTTAGGACTTAGGGTTTGACTAGTTTAGTTATGGGACTATAGGGGCTATGGGTAGTTATTAGATCCCTTAGGAAAAGTCAGGATTCCCCAACTGCTATTAATATGCTGTTGTATCTGATTGACTGGTGTGGTGTGCCCTCTGGGGATCATTGCTTGTTTGTTTGGATATTGGGATTGTCTGGGGACTTGGGAGAGCTGAAGATTTGAGGAGATGAAGACCATTGGAGATCCAGAGATTGAAGATCAACTGTCAGAGTTGAGGAGGAGGTTCTTGCTAGCAGCTGCTGAGGAGACTAGGGTTTAGGAGCTAGGCAGAGCTCTAGATTAGAAAACTTGCTTCTCAAACATAGATGGCTTTGTTTGCCTCTATCCTTTCTCTATGATTCAAAGTCTCTTTCAAATATCCACCTCCTTCCTTTGGAAGGATCAGTGAAAGTATTTGGAAGATAGAACTTTTGAGAGAAACCTGTCTGCATAATGTTAACAGTTAATGAGCCACCCTTGGTAGGCAGTTTACTGTTTAACATTCATCTCCTCTTGTTGACTGATGTTCATCCCTGAAGATTGGAGACTTGAAGAAAAGCCATTGCTTATAGGAGACTGATGATCAAAGCCCTTGCCTGAAGGCCATGAAGATGGAGATTGATGCTTTGTTGAAGCCCATAAATGATTGGAGATTACTTGAAGCCAGATGTTGATTCAGAGCTGCTGATGCTGTTTCTTTTGCTGTTGTATTTCATTTCTTGATGTATTGATTGGTTTTCCTGACTGTATTGTTTGCTGTTTACCTTGTTGGGTTGAAAGTGAATCCTGTTCACTTTTGCCTATTGTTTTCTAGGTTCGAGGTTGAGTGGGACTCCCTTGCCTCGCTTGTATTGCTGCATCCATGCATTTTACTGCTTTACTGTATATATAGGCTATTGTTTCTATTTCCGTCTATTCCCTTAGGATCTCTGTTTCTCTCTGTGCAAGAGAGGAGCATGATAGACATTAGGTCTTAACCCATGCATGATAACATTAAGTTAGTTTGTTTCCCTTCGCAACCGTAGGTTAGAGTTCTGTCTCTCCTTTCTTAAAACAAACTGAAAAATACAATAAAATTTCAAACACAATAAAGAATGTGAACTCATCAAAACGTCATTTTTGTCCGCTGGGACTGTTAATCAGAAAACCCCTTTTTCAGAAAGAATAAAATCAATCAAGACAAGCTTGTGTCGTACGTGGCCCGAACTACGTTTGCTCTGATCTTTCATGCTGTATGAAAGTACGTAGGCATAGGATGCGATATCCTAGCGAGCAACCTTCCCCTCCTTTCCCGTAGGTAGGCGAACTACGTTGACTCTGATTTCTCGTTCCAGGAGAGAATACGTAGGCATAAAGTGCGATACTTTGCCGAGTCATTTTTATTTTCATTTTCTTTTCTTTTAACCCCGGACCTTTAGTTTAGGTAGAATAACAATCCATACCCGAAAACAAGCGTGGATCCCGTCGAGTACGACGGACGTGAGGGGTGCTAATACCTTCCCCTTGCGTAACCGACTCCCGAATCCAGGTTTTGGTTGCGACGACCATACCTTTCCCGTGTTGTGCGAGGTTTACTCTGAGTGTTTCCTTTCCCTCCCGTGGGATAAATAACGCACGGTGGCGACTCTTCTGTTCAGCCGGCGCCGATTTTCGCAGTAGCGACAATGACCATCTAATCTTCAAACATTAAATTTTAGCTTCTGATGTAATATGGATGTAACTGTTCCTGTGGCATGAATCCAGGGTCTACCCAATAAACAATTGTATGTAGGATTGATATCCATCACTTGGAAAGTAATGGTAAATAAATGCAGCCGGACTTTAATGGGTTAATCCACTTCTCCAATGACTTGCCTTTGAGAACCGTCTAAAGCTCTGAAAATTAAAACGCTTGGTCTCATCTTGTTCCCTTCTACTAATAGTTGACTCAATGTGCCCTTAGGCATCACATTGAGAGACGAACTAGTATCCACAAGAACACGAGGTAGCAAAGAGTCCGTACACGTCACTGATATGTGCAAGGCTCTATTATGGAAGTACCTTCAGGAGCAACTCTGCTTCGTTGAAACCCAAATACCTGCTTGCAGTTATGTTTGCGATGACATCGTCAAATTTTCTATTGGAATGCCGTGCATCACATGAGCATTATTCAAAACCACTAACAAAGCTGATTTATGCGTTTGCGAGCTCATGAGTAAATACAAGATAGAAATCCTCGACAGAGTTTTCCCTAGCTGATCCACAATCTTAAATTTGCTCTTCTAGATTAGTTTTAGAAACTATTGATCATCCATAACTTCTTTGCTCTTGGTGTCATCCACAGACGGAGTCACTGGAATTGATGCAGCAGTTGATGCCCTTTGTTGCACAACAGAGGTAGTTGAAGTAGATTTCTCTTTAGGAGGAACAATGGTTGGAACTTGCACTGGCTTAGATACAACTTTCGGAGCAAATACTCGCCCGCTACGAGTTATCCCTATAGTGGCAGTTACGTTCATGATTTCAAATTCTAAAAACTGAATTTCTTGACCCCTAGAAAACACAGTTGGATCATACATCGAAAGAACTTCCTTTGAATTCAGATACGGGAACGACTTAGGAACACAAACAATGATAGGATGTATCTTCTTTTTAGGAGCTTCTACAGGAACCTTCTTGTATACGATCGTAAATGGCGCGATAGTAGCTACCTCTTCCATAGACTTAGATTTGGAAAACTGAACTACACCTCGGTTCATCAAAATCTGTACGCAGCTGTTATACCCCAAAATTTGACCAACCATTTACTTGTACTTGGCTTATGTTTCATTTCATTTTAGCATTTACGTTTGCATAGAATTATTCTTAACAGGGGATCAAGAGGTGTGTTATGCCATTCAAGAGGAGAGTCTCATTGGTTTCAAGCTCAAGCAAAGGAATTTTTGCAAGCCATCAAGAGTTCATTGCCATCAGGGTTGGGTTTCAAAGCTCCTTGAGGGGAGTGGTTTGTGTATTGGTATCACCTCCTATTCTGAGGATCATCAGAGGGTTTTCAAGGATTCATGAGGTCTTGTTCTTGGTTGAAACATGGTTTAAAATCTCATTGAGTACCCTAGGGGTCATTGTGGAGCTTTTATAGTCATTCAATTCATCTGCAAAGGTCACAGTCAAATGACATGGAACTAGGGTTTCATCTGGTCAACCCAAGTCAACTGTGGACTGGAGAGGGTTCAAGACTTGGTTCTAAATTATTGAGGCCATGAGAAGTCATATTAAAGCATCTAGGATGTCATGATAATATCAAACCAATGGGATTCAAGAGTTCAAGAAGTTACTAATTTAGGGTTTCAGATGATTTTAGTGTAAAATCCCCTTCTTTGGTGCCTAACTTCAAGGACATTTTTCCCTATGATGCAAGCTCAATCTCATTTTTAAGAAAACATGAGACTTGTTGGAAATGTTCCAAGATTTCTTTTGAGTACAAGAACTCATCCATTGTGTTTGTACATCTCAATTTATGATGCCAACAAGTTGGGGTCCTCAGATGAAGAAAATTTTGGTCAACTAAAAGTCAACTCACTTCCAAGGCATTTTTAGCCTAAAATCAAGTTTCTCCTCAACTTCAAGTGAACATGAAGGTTTTTCCTCATGGTCTTAGTTTTCCAAAAAGTCCTAGAATTCATTTTTATCCTTTATACATCTCAGGTTATGGACGTCCCAAGGCAAGGGTATTTTTGGAAAGTTCATTATAGGTCATTTACTTCAATGGTCAATTTCATAAATTTATGGAGCTCAAATGCAATTCACACCAACATGAAACTTGTGCCTAATGGTCTTAACTCCACATTGAACTTAAAATTCATGAAGATTGGTGGATTATATGGCCATGTGAACCATTTTAATGTGGAAAATTGGATTTTTGGTCATGACTTGAAGGCCTTACATTACAAGTCATATTTTGCTTCTTTTTTTATTTGTTCCATACCGTTACATGACACAAAAGAGATTTACCACATTTGTGCCAACATGAAGAGCTTTAATGTGCTATTTTTTCAAATTTCTTACTTAAAAAGTAATGAATTCAAACTTGGTGTGAAGGCTTCATACATGACCAAAAATAGTCCAATCCACTCCTACACCCCAACTTAATTGTTTGCTGACCTTAAATGAGGTGTGTGTGGCCAGCTCATGTGTGTACATGAAGAGTAAATTTTAAAAGAAATTTGAAATCACTTGATTCTATCAACATGGGCCTGCATGGTCATGCAAAGCCCATCACATAAAAGCCATAATCTTGCCCTAATTGCTCAGAAGAGAGAGTTGCTACGTGAGAGAGCTTACACACTTCAAAAGTTATACAAAATTCTCATCTTCGAATCAGTTGTTTCTTGGGCTATTTCTCCAAAGTTTTACTCATTTCCTCATCAGTGAATAACAAGGAGAAGATTGGATAACATGACCTGAAGCTCGGGTGCCATTTCAAGAGCCAACGGAGTTTCTCTGTTCAATAAGTTTCTTCAACCTTTTTCTTCCATTCTAGGCATGTAATAGGATCATTCTGGGATGCATCTGAAGCCCTACTTATGGTAGGCCATGTTTGGACCTTTGATTTGGATGTTGGATGAAGTTTTTGTTTCTGCATCATGATTTTAGTGCATGGTTTTCTCTTCATTCAAGATCCTTTTTCAAAATCCATGGTTAGATTTGGAATCCTCATGAGGATAGCTTTCGATTGGTGCCAACTTCTGTAGTTTTTGTTGAGTTTTTGCACAGCTACGGCGACCCATTGGCCGAAGAAGGTGACAGGAGCCCTAGCTCTGACGTTTGGTGCATTCTCTAATTAGAGCTGAGCTGGCATGGTTTGATTTTTTGACCAGATTATTTGTCATGTAGTGAGTTTCATGTAATCTGATCTCATTTGGCATTTGGGCCTTGGCAGTTTGATATTTGCACCTCCAGTTCTTTGGCCCAGCAAGATTTGTATTTAATTCAGTTCATATGGGTCTTTGCTCTTGCACCCCCATCTCCTAATGCACTTCTTTTATTTCCTTTCATTTGCTATTTTCATTTTACATTTTTAAAAATACTTCCAACTATCAAAAAATTCCATAAAATTTGTTTTCTCATATTTCAAGGTGTTATTTAATTTTCTACATTTTTTGTTTCTGATTTTACTTTTATTTTCTATTTTATTTCAATTTTGCAATTAAATGCCTTTTATGGTTCATACTTTGTTTGATCCATTTCATTTGAACCTCTAATGCAAGTCCCCTATGATCAATGCTTCTTCTCCATTTAGAGGATGAATTGAAGTGTCTTTGAGGTTGGTTATGGTTCATTTTGATCATTTTTTGGTTGAGTTTGAGTTGACTTTTCTTGTCCCTTGATTTATGCTCGACAAGGTGGAGCACCTTTAATGATTAAATTATTTGGTGATGCCTTGAGAAGATTTTATCCTTGAGACTTTGGATTCTGTTTACCACTTGACCTATCTTGATTGTGTTTTTTATTTGAGGTGAAGCTTACACGTCAAGTCATCTTAGGAAGTGTTCATACAAACTAATTTGACCTAGTTCCTTTGGGAGACGACTTCTATGGATCCCATATGCACCTTATGAGTTTTGATGCTTGTTTATGACATAACTAAGGTGCTGGTACTTTGATTTTAGGTCATACACTTGTGTAACTTGTTTTACAAGTTACTTAGAAGTCACGCCTTTCCACTTGGCTTTAAGTGTTGAATTTGTGATAGAATCTTGATTCTTTCACTTACCATGACTTGTTTCATGTTTGTGCTTTGTTTCCAACCTTGATTTGAGTTTTCCTCTATTGGATTCACCTCTGCCCCATGTGCTTTGATCCTCATTTAGTTGTTTTAGTGTTCATGTTTATGCTTTGAGCTTGTCTTGGATGATGGATCACTTCTTGCACTTGTTTGCCCTTTTCTTTTGCATGATCAATTTGAAATGTTTGGTTGAGATGATTTACATTGTGCTTGCTGCCCAAGCTTCTTTCTCCAATCTTCTTTTTGATCATGGCCTTTTGCCCTTGCTTTGTGTTTAGCTTTTGTTTAAGTGATGGATGTTTGAATGGTTGTAGAAGTTGTTACTTCTACCATTTCATCTCACTATTCTTGACTTGTTTAAGTCAACTTGTTTGTGTTTGAGTCTTTGTTGCATCATTTGAATCTTACATCTCATCTTTAGACTTTTGCGTATCATGTTTGCATTACTTTTTACTTGTTTAAGTCAACTTCTTCTCATTCTTCATTTCACCTGTGAGTGAATTATTTGTTGTTTACTTGGTCTTTTTCCATGATCCCTCAGGATTCCTAGTCCCTCTGTTTTAAGATGGGATTAGGAGAGACATTAGGTGTTCAATCCTTTGTATGATAACATTAGGATAGATTCTTCCCCTCTTAATCTCAACTTTAGGAGCATTATGCATGATAACATTAGGATTGATCTAGTTTCCCCTTAGAGTTTGTGTCTCCTCTTCTCATCTCATAACTTTCACAAGACACTTAATAAAGGATAATAAATGTTGTACGCTACGAGCTTTAAGTACTTGAAGAATGATAGTTGGGGGGCCTCCTCTCACACTGTCTAGATTGTTTGGCGTATGCCCTTTGGGCGATATGCGACGCATTCGCTCTCAAGTCATAGTATTTAGTGCAACATGAGTTTCAAATTTAATTCAATTCACTTGTTTGCATAAAAAACACAAAACAAAACATCAAACCTTTTTATCCTTTGGGATTGTTTGAAAATCATTTTCAGAAAGAGTGTGTTAAATCTTTGTTCTACCGCAAACAGGGATCGTCCCTAACTGCTAGAACGAAGGCTTAACCCTACTCAGTTAAAACAATTGAACCAACCAGTGGCCGTGTTAGCCTGAACTACGTTTTCTCTGATTTATCGTACCAGACAAGGATACGTAGGCACAAGAAGGCGATGTCTTGGCGAGTAACCTCCCCTCCCTTCACCCGTAGTTTTCCGAACTACGTTGACTCTGACTTTCCCATTGCATAGCAAATATGTATCACTCATAGAGTTAGTTCTTTCCGTTCCTCCATTTAGCAGTAGTATTAGATAGTTCTTTCACTCATAGATTTAGACAACAAGTGTGGATCCCGTTGAGTACAACGGACATGAGGGGTGCTCATACCTTCCCCTTGCGTAACAGACTCCCGAACCCAAGATTTGGTTGCAATTACCTGTCTTTTCTCTTTTTCATAGGTTTTCTCTGGTCGTTTCCTTTCCCTCTTTTGGGATAAATAACCAACGGTGGCGACTCTTCTGTCTTTGCCGGACCCTTTGTCGCATCGCTGCGAAGAGGGGCCGACAAAGACAGAAGAGTCGCCACCGTTCGTTATTTATCCCAAAAGAGGGAAAGGAAACGATCAGAGAAAACTTAAGAAAAAGGAAAAAGATAGGTCATCGCAACCAAATCTCGGGTTCGGGAGTCGGTTATGCAAGGGGAAGGTATAAGCACCCCTCACGTCCGTTGTACTCAGCGGGATCCATGCTTGTTGTCTAGTTTATGGGTGAAAAATATCTAACGCTACTGCTAAATGGAGGAAACGAAAAGAACCGACTCGATAGAGCATAGCCGCCCTATGCCTACGTATTCCCTCGTACAATGGGAAAGTGAGAGTCAACGTAGTTTGGGAAACTACGGGGGGAGGTTGCTCGCCAAGACATCGCGTCTTGTGCCTACATATTCTCATCTGGCATGAGAAATCAGAGGAAAATGTAGTTCAGGCTAACTACGGGAAAACTAGGTGTGCTCGATCGCACGGGGGCGAGAGGAAAGGGTCTGGATAGCAGGCTAGCCTCGGTTGCACGGGTGTAAGAGAAAGGGACGTTAGTGGTTAACTGGAAGGTCTCGATGACACGGAGGCGAGAGAAGAGAGAAATTAGTTGTTAGTGTGCTTGCCAAGACATCGCGTCTTGTGCCTACATATTCTCATCTGGAATGAGAAATTAGAGCAGCTGTAGTTCAGCTAACTACAGAAAAAAGGTTCTCGGTCGCACGGGGGCGAGAGAAAAGGAGTCGCAATCACAAGGATGCGAGAGAAAAAAAGTCTCAATCACAAGGATGCGAGAGAAAAGGAGTCTCGATCGTACGAGGGCGAGATAAAGGAAAGTTAGTGGTTAATGTGCTCGCCAAGACATTGCGTCTTGTGCCTACATATTCTCATATGGCATGAGAAATCAGAGCAGTTGTAGTTCAGCTAACTATAGAAAAACGGTTCTCGATCGCACGGGGGCGAGATAAAAGGAGTCTCAATCGCAAGGATACGAGAGAAAAGAGTCTCAATCGCAAGGATGCGAGAGAAAAGGAGTCTCGATTTCACAGGTGCGAGAGAGAGGAAAGTTAGTGGTTAATGTGCTCGCCAAGACATCGCGTCTTGTGCCTACATATTCTCATCTGGCATGAGAAATAAGAGCAGTTGTAGTTCAGCTAACTACAGGAAACGGGTCTCAATCGCAAGGATGCGAGAGAAAAGGAGGTCTCGATCGCACGGGGGCGAGATAAAAGGGATCTCAATTGCACGGGGGCAATAGAAAAGGTCCTATGCCTGAAACGCCTAAACGGAAGGGGACCGGATCAGATTGGGATGCACACGCAAAAACCTAAGATGTAGGAGCGAATGCGTCGCATGTTGCCCAAAGGGAATACACTAAACACTCTAGACGAGGTGAGAGGAGGCCCCCCACTCATCATTTCCTACGTATCTAACAAAACCAGCTCACAACACTGAGCGGTTGATTAAAATATTGAAGTCAGAAAATGTTACCGAATGGAGTGGTTCCGTTGACCCTTTACATTGCGTGCAAGCTTTATTTCCAAACTTCTAGTCTCCTCTTTGATCCTCAGTGATGATGTTTTGAAATACGGCTCGAAAGGGTCAAAGCGAATTGAATCGGGTCCAATGTGACGCTAAACCTTCGTAGTTCGACTTATAAGGGAAGTCAAACTATAGGAGGTCCCGTAGTTGATATCCGTGCTAAAGACAAGATAGAGAAATGATATTGAGGATCATTCTCCAATTAAATCATGACGCACAGACCAAAAAACAGTGGGATCTCGCCTTAATCGCAAACATAATTTCGATTAATCGAAGGTAGCCTATCGCGATCCCAAAGTAAAGAAAATGACCCAGATTTTCTCAACTTCGTGTTGAGCCGTTATTCGGGTTCGGTGCCTACTTAGATTAGCAGATATTCTGAACTTTATGTTAAGCCGACCTTCTGGTTCGATGCCTGTTTTAATTAATAGATGCTTGTGTGTTAGCAAATGTTTCTTCCGACTGCGTGTCGATATTTTAGGGTTTGGTAATGAGTTAGCTCATTGTCCGTGCAACTATCAGATACAGTTTCTCCCGTGATTCTTTTCCACTCCGGTGGACATTTCTGCAGTTTTATTTTTGCGGTTGGCAAATTTCTGGGCTCTTTTATATTCAACCGCCTATTACCGTGAATGTTTGAAAGCTGTTCACTTTTCATCCCTTCAGGTCCAAGTCGTTTGAATAGGGGCAGTTGTTATAGCCCAAAATTTGCCAACCATTTTCTTATACTTGGCTTATGCTTGATTTCATTTTAGCATTTGTATTAGCATATAATTGTTCTTAACAGGGAATCAAGAGGTGTGTTATTGCATTCAAGAGGAGAGTCTCATTAGTTTCAAGCTCAAGCAAAGGCATTTACGCAAGCCATCAAGAGTTCATTGCCATCAGGATTGGGTTTCAAAGCTCCTTGAGGGGAGAGGTTTGTGTATTGGTATCACCTCCTATCCTTGACTGGAGAGGTTTGTGTATTAGCAGATGTTCTCAACTTCGTATTGAGCCGGCCTTCGGGTTCGATGCCTGCTTAGATTAGCAGATGTACTCAACTTCGTGTTGAGCTGGCCTTCGGGTTCGATGCCTGCTCAGATTAGCATATGTTCTCAACTTCGTGTTGAGATGGCCTTCGGGTTCGATGCCTATTTAGATTAGCAGATGTTCTCAACTTCGTGCTGAGACGGCCTTCGGGTTTGATGCCTGCTTAGATTAGCAGATGTTCTCAACTTCGTGTTGAGCCGACCTTCAGGTTTGATGCCTGCTTAGATTAGCAGATGTTCTCAACTTCATGTTGAGCCGACCTTTGGGTTCGATGCCTGCTTAGATTAGTAGATATTCTCAACTTCATCTTCAGTCGACCTTCACGTTCGATGCCTGTTCAGATTAGCATATGTTCTTAACTTCGTGTTGAGACGGCCTTCAGGTTTGATGCCTATTTAGATTAGCAGATATTCTCAACTTCGTGTTGAGACGGCCTTTGGGTTCGATGCCTGCTTAGATTAGCAGATGTTCTCAACTTCGTGTTGATCCGGCCTTCGGGTTCGATGACTACTTCGATTAGTAGGTGTTCTCAACTTTATGTTAAGCCAGCCTTCGGGTTCGATGCCTGCTTAGATTAGCAGATGTTATCAACTTCGTGTTGAGCCGCCCTTCGAGTTCGATGCCTGCTTGGATTAGAAGATATTCTCAACTTCGTGTTGAGCCGGCCTTCGGGTTCGATGCTTATTTTAATTAGCAGATGTTCTCAACTTCGTATTGAGCAGTTCTTCGGGTTCGGTGCCTACTTAGATTAGCAGATGTTTTGAACTTCGTGTTAAGCCGGCCTTTTGGTTCGATGCCTGCTCAGATTAGCATATGTTCTCAAATTCGTGTTGAGACGGCCTTCGGGTTCGATGCCTATTTAGATTAGCAGATGTTCTCAACTTCGTGTTGAGACGGCCTTTGGGTTCGATGCCTGCTTAGATTAGCAGATTTTCTCAACTTCGTGTTGAGCCGACCTTCAGGTTTGATGCCTACTTAGATTAGCAGATGTTCTCAACTTCTTGTTGAGCCAGCCTTTGGGTTTGATGCCTACTTCGATTAGCAGGTGTTCTCAACTTCATGTTAAGCCAGCCTTCGGGTTCGGTGCCTGCTTAGATTAGCAGATGTTCTCAACTTCGTGTTGAGCCGGCCTTCGGGTTCGATGGCTATTTCAATTAGCAGATGTTCTCAACTTCGTGTTGAGTCGTTCTTCGGGTTCGGTGCCTACTTAGATTAGCAGATGTTCTGAACTTCGTGTTAAGTCGGCCTTCTGGTTCGATGCCTGCTCAGATTAGCATATGTTCTCAACTTCGTGTTGAGACGACCTTCGGGTTCGATGCCTATTTAGATTAGCAGATGTTCTCAACTTCGTGTTGAGAAGGCCTTTGGGTTCGATGCCTGCTTATATTAGCAGTGATTGATCATTTTTTGGTTGATTTTAGTTGATTTTTCTTGTCCCTCTATTTATGCTCGACAAGGTGCAGCATCTTCAATGATTAAATTATTTGGTGATGCCTTGAGATGATTTTATCCTTGAGACTTTGGATTCTGTTTGCCACTTGACGTAGCTTGATTGTGTTTTTTATTTGGGATTTATTGAACATTTTTCCTATTTTTGGTGAAGCTTGCAAGTCAAGTAATCTTAGGAAGTGTTCATACAAACTAATTAGACCTAGTTCCTTTGGGAGATGACTTATATGGATCCCATATGCACCTTATGAGTTTTGATGCTTGTTTATGACATGATTAAGGTGATGGTTCTTTGATTTTAGGTCATACACTTGTGTAACTTGTTTTACAAGTTACTTAGAAGTCATGCCTTTCCACTTGGCTTTAAGTGTTGAATTTGTGATGGAATCTTGATTCTTTCACTTACCATGACTTGGTTCATGTTTGTGCTTTATTTCCAACCTTGATTTGAGTTTTCCTCTATTGGATTCACCTCTGCCCCATGTGCTTTGATCCTCATTTAAGATGTTTTAGTGTTCATGTTTATGCTTTGAGCTTGTCTTGGATGATGGATCACTTCTTGCACTTGTTTGCCCTTTTCTTTTGCATGATCAATTTGAAATGTTTGGTTGAGATAACTTACATTGCGCTTGCTGCCCAAGCTTCTTTCTCCCACCTTCTTTTTGATCATGGCCTTTTGCCCTTGCTTTGTGTTTAGCTTTTGTTTAAGTGATGGATGTTTGAATGGTTGTAGAAGTTATTACTTCTCCCATTTCATCTCACTATTCTTGACTTGTTTAAGTCAACTTGTTTGTGTTTGAGTCTTTGTTGCATCATTTGAATCTTACATCTCGTCTTTACATTTTTGTGTATCGTGTTTGCATTACTTTTTACTTGCTTAAGTCAACCTCTTCTCATTCTTCATTTCACCTGTGATTGAATTATCTGTTGTTTACTTGGTCTTTTGCCATGATCCCTCAGGATTCCTAGTCCCTCTATTTAAGATGGGAGTAGGAGACAAATTAGGTGTTCAAGCCTTTGTATGATAACATTGATATAGATTTTTCCCCTTTTAATCTCAACTTCAGGAGCATTATGCATGATAACATTAGAATTGATCTAGTTTCCCCTTAGATTTTGTGTCTTCTCTTCTCATCTCATAACTTTCATAAGACACTTAATAAAGGATAATAAATGTTGTACGCTATGAGCCACTTGAGGAATGATAGTTGATGGGCTCCTCTCACACTGTCTAGAGTGTTTAGCGTATGCCTTTTGGGAGATATGCGACGCATTTGCTCTTAAGTCATAGTCTTTAGTGCAACATGAGTTTCAAATTTAACTCGATTCACTTCTTTGCATAAAAAACACAAAACAAAACATCAAACCTTTTTATCCTTCGGGATTGTTTAAAAATCATTTTCATAAAGAGTGTGTTAAGTCTTGGTTCTACCGCAAACATGCATCGTCCCTAACTGCTAGAACGAAGGCTTAACCCTACTCAGTTAAAACACTTAAACCAACCAGTGGTTGTGTTAGCCCGAACTACATTTGCTTTGATTTCTGGTACCAGACATGGATACGTAGGCACAAGACGCTGATGTCTTGGCGAGCAACCTCCCCCTTTCACCCGTAGTTTTTCGAACTACGTTGACTCTAACTTTCCCATTGCACGAGGGAATACGTAGGCATAGGGCGGTGATGTCCTATCAAGTTAGTTCTTTCCGTTCCTCCATTTAGCAGTAGCATTAGATAGTTCTTTCACCCATAGATTTAGACAACAAGCATGGATCCCGTTGAGTACAACGGGCGTGAGGGGTGCTCATAGCTTCCCCTTGCGTAACCGACTCCCAAACCCAAGATTTGGTTGCGATGACCTGTCTTTTCCCTTTTTTGTAGGTTTTCTCTGATCGTTTCCTTTCCTTCTTTTGGGCTAGATAACGAACGGTGATAACTCTTCTGTCTTTGTCGGCCCCCTACTTTTTACAGCGGTGCGACAACAACCTTTCAACATTCAACACTAATTAGGATTACCATCACAGATCTGTCACTTCCCATAAAGACCTTTTAGTAACCCTTGTTCTTTCAGCTTCTTGATCACTACAGTCATCGAAGTTTTCACTTTGTCGACATCTCTGACAAACTCAGCCCTTTGATCGTCCTCAATCATATTAACCACAGGTCCACCAAGGGTAGGCAATGGATTAGTTTGTATATTAGGACGTTTTTTGGTCGATAAACTCTTGAACTTTGGCCTTGAGAATAATGCAATCTTTGGTAGCATGTCCTATGCACCCAGCATAGTAAGCATAGGATGCATTCGAGTTATGCTTTAGACCAAAGGGAGGAATTGCAGGCGCAATCTCTTTGGGAACAATTTCCCCTTGATGAATGAGATAAGAAAACAATTATGTATAAGGAACAGGAACTCTATCAAAATTCAGCAGCTTACGGTTGTTCTGGTTGTTGTTATTTTGTTTGTTCTGATGTTGATTTCTGTTGTTTTGCTGAGACTGTTAACGTTGAGGTTGATTCTAATTATAATAATTTTGAACTTGAGGATGATATTTATACGGCGATTGTTGATACTGAGCGGAAGCGACATAACGATAAGGATAATACGGCATGAGAGCCATGGGAACCTGATACCGAGGAGAGTCTTTTGCCATCACAACATTTGCTTCACCTTCTTTCTTCTTGGATTGACTGCTTAGAGATTTCTTGGTTGGTTGTTGAACAGCGGAACCAGTAATCCTACCAATTTTCAGCCCATTCTCGATTCTTTCACCAATAGTTACGATATCAGCAAAGTTTGTCGAAGAACTACCCACCATTTTATCATAGTACATCCCTTGCAAAGTACCCATGAAAATTTAAACCAATTCATTATCAGAAAAAGCAGGTCGCACACGAGAGGCCATCTCGCGCCATCTTTGTGCATATTCTTTGAGCGTTTCAGTTGTATGTTGTGATTGATTCTACAACTGTAATCTGGTAGGAGTCAAATCAAGGTCATATTTGTATGGCTTCAAGAATGCTTTTGATAGGTTTCTCCATGAGCGAATTTAGATACGTTCTAAACCTATATACCAATCTAGAGAAGCTCCAGACAAGTTATCCTGGAAGCAATGCACCAGCAGTTCATCGTTGTCAATATAGGATGGCATCTTCCTACAGTACATGGTCATATGACTACGAGGACAACATTGGGAACCAAACAAAAGTCTTTGGATTCCATGCCAAAATCAGAATAACCTTCGATATCCCAGATTCTCTCATCCAACAATCTATAGTTAGCAGGTCTCTTATGATCAGCAGGTCTGACAAGGGCCTGAGGATTTGGAAGTTGTGATGCGGCTGGATCAGGTATTCGCGGAGAAGCAAATTGAGATGAATACGCCAACCTAGAATTCATTATCTGACCAACATTCTGACCCATTTGAAAACCATACAGATAATCTACAGGAAGCACCACAGCAACAGATGATGCCCTAGAGTAGGGCATTCCAGCATGAACATTTTGAACCATAGTTTGAGTAGGCTAAGACAAAACCAGAACATGAATAGAAGGACCCCTATACACGTGTTCATCTTCGTCAAGAATCTCAACATCAACGAACACAGGAGTTTGGCGAATATGCGTCTGAGGGATCTTGTGATCATTATGATTCACCATAGGAGGTGGAATCAGAGTAGGCATGCCCCAAGGATAAGCAGCAGAATTACCATTAGGCATGGGTACAACAAAAGGTTTATACATGACAAATTCACTACCACTAGCAATTTGAGGAGCGAAATTCAGAGGCATTCCCCACGGGAAAGAAGCAGGCATTCTATTCATACCAGGTTGAGCAGAAGGTAAGTTGACAGAAGGCTGAATAATAGTCTCAACTGGCGCTTCGACAACAGCAGAAGAAGAAGCAACGACAAGAGTAGGAATCACCATAGGAGTGACGACAATAGCATCTGTAACAATTGTAACAACATAAGTAGCAACAGAAGCGTCCTTCTGAGTGTGAAGGAACTCCATAATAACATCCATGTTAGTCTGGAACTTATCCATCCGACGTTGAAACTATGCCAAAGCCTCCTTGTAGGCAGCATTCTCTTGTTCAATATCAGCCATGATCCTGGTCTTGTTTGCACGAGTGAAATAGCGATGTCGAGTTGTCATCTTTCTACAAGACAGAGACGGACAGTGTAAGTGCATGCTTTCTGGATGAAGAACATGCATATGAGTATGATTGAATGCGATGTATGCAAAAATAAAGTTTATAAATTCCAGGAATTCATGAGCTTTATATTTGTTAGCAATAATCATAAAGCATATAAGTAAAGGCACAAAGATAAATTGACAAGAGAAATCTTCATTCAATCAATGGATAAAGAAGTACAAGCTCCAATACAACTCAAATATCTGCCATTTTGGCTACAACAAGATCATCATGAATTCTATCAAATACAACCCTACAAATAGACAAGAAATGAAATACAACCCAAGGAGTCTTGTGCGGCAGCACATCAGCATATGCATCCCTCAACAACCTTGTTAGATCCTCCAGTGCATGCTCGGAAAATCTGGCTAGACAATCGTGCCTCTCACTCCAATACTTCGCATCCTTCATGAGGTTGTGCAATAAGGAATGATTATATCCTTGAAGAAGATCTTGGAGAAATGTCTCTTTCTGATCCAAGAGGACTTGTAGATGACGGCTCTGACGCTCCCAATGAGTACTCTCCGAGTGAGACTAACTGATCTCTTCTCAGCCCTAATGTACCTGATCCTACAACTTCTAAATATGACTGAAGACTTTGTCAAGATGGGCTTGACATTGAGAAAGGTCTTTCATCAACTGGTTAGCATGATCCTGCTCACTCTGCAGCTTTATCTTGTACTCTGATAACTTTACTCGAAGATCTGTAAGTTGCTTCTTGTAGCCAAACTCATCCTTATGGGTTTGATACTAAGTATCAGCAAGTTGCCTCTTCTTCGAGGCAAGTCCATCGTAAGTGCTTTTCAAAGAATCACCCAATTTCTGGCGCTTGTTCTGCTCAAACTCCACCTCTTTGCACATGAGTTCCCTCTTCTGGCGAAGATCCATCTGTAAACTCTCCTACTCAGATGTGACTCTATAAAGGTTGAGACGAAGATCAGAATTTTCCTTCTTCAACTTCTCAATAACCTGCTTGAGCTGATCGACTTTTGAAGGAGGAACAATCGCAAGTTCAGGAATCTTGACATGCATAGAAGACTCGAAAGGAAATGGTAGCAAAGTCGCTTGAACTTGTTCTTTAACCTATTGTGTGTAGGCTTCTTTCGCAATACAATTCTTCTTACCCAACTTCTCTCTACCTTCGTGGTGAATATGTACCCATGCAACACTGAATCTCTTCAGTAAACCCGTGTCATCAACCCCTTCATTAAAGATGAACTCTTCCACTACCTCAGGATCTGGTTTGTCAAGCATTGGATATCCCAACTGACAGAAGTCAAGCCTTGGGTTGTAGTTAATTCCACCCTTTGTACCCAAGAGAGGTACATTAGAGAATTTACCAAAACAAAGAATGATCTTTGTACCATTGTAGGCTCGAGAATACCAATAGATTCATCAGCAGTCAAAGACATGATCCTCCAAGACCATTTGAGATTCCCACCATTCTCCACAAAAGGACCCTTATGCGGAAGATGAGACATGAACCATCTCTATAGCATAGGAGGACAACAGACAATAGTTCCTTTATTCTTCTCATTCCGCGAATGAATAGAATAATAGGAATCAGCAAAAAGTGTAGGAACTGAATTCCTGGACAAGAAGATACTGATGGCAGCCTAATCAATGAAATCCTCCATGTTCGGAAACAAGACAATCCCATATATCAGTAAAGCAAACATGGTGTTGAAAGCCTTCCGATTTCCAGTTTCTGCAAAAGAAACTGCGTTGTCTGCTAGAAACTTCAAAGCAAACCCTCGAATACCCTTTCTTTTAGTCTTAAGGTTGTCTTCCACATGCTTCTTGCCAAGGCCAAGAGCTTCAGCAATAAGAGGAAACTTCAGACAACTGCTGGTGTAAACAAAAGGAACCTGACTCTTGATCTCAACTCCCAAAATATGAGAGTAATCCTCAAGTGTAGGTGCTAGCTGATAATCCTGAAATGTGAAACACCTTAGTGGCGGGTCATAAATTTGAACAAGTGTATGAATAGCAGTAATGTTGACTTCAGTGTTGAGAGCGGCCAATAGATTCCCATAATCATCACTAAAAATGCCCCTGTTATCTTCAACCAAACAAGATGTTAAACCCCTCAAAGTCTTCAATTTAGGCTCCACAAACTTGTAACTGAAGATACCCCTGCAACCAGTACTCATTGTTTATGACTATGCCAACAAAGAATAAGCTCTCGAATAACCTGGAAAATGCACATGCAAAAAATGTTAATGATTATGATGAAATGGCATGTAACACAAGAATCATGAAGCCAAGCATAATCTTAACAATCAAATCTGCACAAGCTGAATATCTGCATATAATTATGTGTCGGCGCAAAAATATGACCTGTGTGAGAGAACAAAAGGTATGAAGAGTCTTGGTTTCCTGCAAATACCCATATCCCTCTCACTGGTGTGATCTAGACACAACAAGCTAGTCTCTAAAAAGGTCTCCCAAACCATATGACTCAAGTGAAAATCTCCCACCGTAGTGAATTCTCGCAGGACGGAAGTATTCTCACGAGAATCACGATTTGGGATGTGGCTCTCGTGACAACCCAACGCTCAAAACGCAGGCGTCGCGACTATCCACGTTCTAGCCTATGTGTATGCTCAAGCTCGGTGTTAGGACTTATCTCTCCAATAATATCTACCCATATCCAAAATATGCAGCATATGAATATTTAAAGCAGTAAAGAAATATAGTAAATAACATAAAGATAAAGCAAGTAAATTATAAAGATAAACACCCAAGCAAACAAAGAAAAGCAAGCAAAACTAGGCTTGGATGGATTATCTATCTAAAGGCTTTTAACTAAAAAGAAAGGAGAGAGAGAGAGAGAGGAAAGGAAAATGAAAAGAATGCGATTGCAAAGGATTTTAGGTCCTCGTGCCTATGTACCCTCATAGTGCAATGAGGAATTCAGAGATCCATAGTTCATGTAACTAAGGAAAAAGAAAGATCTGGATGGACCAGAGAGGTAGAAGAAAAAGATGGAGGAAGGCGACTCGCCAAGATTTCACAATCTTGTGCCTACATACCCTCATAGTGCAATGAGGAAACAAGAGCCTATGTAGTTCGGGGAACTAACACTAAAAAAGGAAGCAAGACCCGACTGGGGAATTCAAAAGGAGTGGTGTCAAAACTAAGAAAGAAGATAAAAGAAAACTCTGCTGAGGAACACAAAAGCAAGGCAAGAACTCTGTTGGGGAATGTAGAAGAAACGAGATGACTCCACTGGGGAGAAAAACAAAAGAATGGCGACGGGGCCGAGAAAAAGAGACAAAAACCAATAAAGGATAAGATATACAGCAACCTGATACGTTAACTGTCAGGCAGTGACTAATCGAAGAAAACAAGAGAAAGATTCTGTAGGGAAAGCCAAAAGACTGGTACCAACAGACGGACCACGACAACTAGAAAAAAGAGAGTAAGGAACCAAAGAAAGGTGTTAACTTCGAGGGGATTACAATATATTAATTGATAAACAGTGGTTAACTGAAACAAAGGAGAAAGAATATGGTTTTAACCGGAGGAATGTGATCAACCAAAATAAACGGGTGTGAAACCAAGCAAAGGTTGTGACCCAAAGAAATGATACATTGACTGAACAGACAATACTCGACCAAAGGAAAGGGTATTCGAACTGAACAAAGGTTACTAACCCAAAGCTGGCAATATTTGAACCAAAGAAAGGTTGCTAACTGCACGGGGCTCGGCGTTTAACAGACGGACTGGGATTGACCGAAAATAATGAGTGATTGACCAAGAGAAGATGATTAACTCAAAAGAAAACTGATTTTAATGGACAGATCATGATCAACCAAAGAACGGGTGATTAACCTGGAAAAATATTAACCTAAAGAAAAATCAGTGTTAACAGGAACATTGTGATTAACTAAGAAAAGGAAAATGGTTTTTAACTGACAGGAAGTGATCAACCAAAGAGGAATTAAAGAGAGCCAAGAGAAGGTTACAAATTCGGGTGATGATTAGGTTTCAATAGAAAGACTGTGTTAAACCGAAAAGAAAAGCTCAACTTCACTAGGGAAGAAGAGAAAAAAGTTTTAACCGAAGGACGATTGATCAACCATGTAAGGATTTGAATAAAAAAATCTCAAGGAAAACCAAAGACTGGTTGGCCATAAGGAAAACACAAGCAGAAGGTTACTTCCAAAGAGGAGGTAAGGGTGCAAGTGATCAAGGATCGACTCGACTGGAAGAACAAGGAAGCAATTGTAAGAAGATAGAGGTGACTATTCCAGGCACAGGGTCATTCGTCACCTACCCAAAATAGTCAGAAAGAGTGTAGGAATTCACCACTCTCATTCATTCTCTAACCCCAAAGTGTGGTGCAAGAAACGAAACAGATGGCATAACGACACAAATTTTTTATAGTGCTCCAATGTGTTGCAAATCTTCAACTCTGCAGGGGAAAAGAGGACGAAGCTCAAGAAGATCCATAGGAGGAGAAAAAGGAAGATCGGCTAATCGTAATGAAGTTTCGATTAATTAATCAAAGGCCAAAGATTTGCTAACAATTTTCCAAAGAAATGAAAAATTGTTAAAGTAAAAAGGGAAGTTATTGATTAAACAAGATTAAGTTCATTCCAAGGAGGAACAAATCTTATTACAAGCAAGAATGGAAGTGTAAAATAGTACTGAAGTAAATTAGCATACATCACAAACCAAGTAATCATGTGATCAAAGTTTATACAAAACTGAACATGTTCATACAATGTAAAAAATGCAAATAAATGTGAAATCGATAAAATCGGGCATTGGAAAATGCACAAGCATGCTTTCAGTAGAAGTTAAAACATCCATAAACATCAAGAATATCAATCCATGGGAGTTAAAAGAGGAAAGAAAACCAAACATAGACGAAAAATGCACAAAAATGGCCTTTTGGACAAGTGTTAATCGATTAACACTTTACCTGTGCAAAAATGTTAATTGATTAACCCTTCAAAAACAAGAATTTTTTGTCAAAAAATGCATGGTTAATCGATTAACACTGAGACAGAGCCTGAAAAATGAGTTTTCAAAAGCACTTTTGTCCAATTTTAATATGTGCAATCCCTTACATGTTAGGGCAAACAATCATGCACAAAAATCAAGTCCAAAAATAGCAAATAAGCACTTATGTGATCAATTAACACATCAAGATTGAAGATCAAATCAATGCATAATCAATTCACAAATGAGAAAAACGTCAAAAATACATCGCAAACGATCAATACATTGAAAAGAGTGAGAATTAACCAACCTACAAGGCTGATGTTTTCCTTGGATGTTGTTCGAAAGAGAATGTGATGAATTTACTCAAAGAAATCCAAAGAAAACATAATTTGCAATCAAACCATAGTGAAACCGAGCAAAATCCGACGAAAACTCCAAAATTGAAATTACACCGAATAAGCTTCAAGTAATCACTTGGGAAAAGTAACAAGAATTTTTCAAAATCCGAATGCAATAAAACTCCAGAAAAGCAACAATAATTTTGCAAGATGATATTGACTAAGCTCAAGAGAAAGCACTTCCAATGAAGAAGTTGCTACTCTTTAATTGAGGTTTTGAGCTCTAGTGAGGTTTTAGATGAAAGTGGAGGAGATTATGAGTAGAAGTTATAGAAATTTCAGAGAGAATGTGAGAGAATTGAGAGTGATCAAGTGTGAGAATTTGGGAGAATGATTGGATCCTTTGTGAAATTGTGATAATTTACTTATATAGAGTTTTGCTTCGGAGTTGCTAGGTTTGGAGTGAGTTTTGGATGTAGCCTTGGAACTAGCCTTGGAGTTAGTTAGCCTCAACTCAATGAGTTAGAGGTTAACCCAGTTAGTTAGGTAGTTTACTCGGTAACCATCCCAATGAAAACTTGAATCTAAGGGCTCATATGCTTGGAAATGAAGCAACATGGTGGTCTCAATCCCAATTAATGTATTGGAGAGAATTCCTTGAATTGTTTAGAAATGTCTTGAAGTGTCTAGAGTTGTCTAGAATGTTCCACACAATGCTAGAACAATGTAGTCCCCAAAAAATGAGAAGTGGAAGTTGTTATCCTAAAAATGCAGTAGACTCTGCAAATTTTACAAGGGTTAATCGATCAACCCATTTGCACTAGCAAATGGTTAATCAATTAAATAGGCTAAAACTTACCCAAGTTTTCCTGAAAAATGATGTTGTAGTCATGGATCTGATTTTCGCTCTTTTGCTCTGATGAATAGCTGTAGAAACCTTCATTTTGTGTTTGTTTTGATGATGTGATATCTTTAAGAGGATGTGATTAATAGGGCTTGAAGAACCTGAAAGTTCCTGTAACAAAGATTATAGAGAGAACAGGTAAATGTGTATGCCAACGATGTGAATGCACATGTTTATGCAAAAAGTAAAAGGGGAGGTCAAATTATGGGTTATGACAATCTCAAATTCAAATAGTTTTGTTTGGTTTTGGAAAAAAGATTTTTATCACGGAAAGAATCATTGTTAAACTCATAGGCCATGATAGAAGTGGTCTCTTGTGTGAGTTTATAGGAGAAAGACGTAGTGTAGATGCTGTTGCACCCCAAAATTTGCCCAACCTTTTCTTTACTTAGCTTGTGTTTCATTGCATTCATTCTAGCATTATCATCTGCATTGCATTGACATGTGTGCAGGAGATCAAGAGGTATGACTACCAATAAAGGGCTACCCAAGGCCATAAACCTAGCTAAGAACCTTATTCAAGTATTCAAGGGTTGATATCCTCAGCAAGGAAGTTAAGGATCCTCAGAGAGAGTGGTTGGAGCCAAGTGTGTACATCTCCTAACTTGAAGGTTGTGAGAGGTCATCAGATGATTCTGAACCCATGGGAGTTGGACTTGAAGCCTTGAGAGAGCTCATGAGAAGTATTGAAGATCATTTTGAAGCCTAGACAGGTCATCATGTGAAAGATAAGAAGCTACAACCAAGATGGGTGCAACTAGGGTTTCATCTGGTCAACCCTATGTCAACAGATGATTTGAAGAAGGTTGAGACCAAATTACAAGGCCATATGATCATGGATTGATGGCTTAAGATTCCCAAGGGATGATTCCAAAGTTAACTCATCATGAATTAAGAGTGTGAGGATTTCCTAGGCTAGGGTTGCAATGCTTGATAGTGTAAAATCCCCTAGTTTGGTGCCTAACTTCAGGACCATTTAACTCAAGATATGATTTCCATCTCACCTTAACCCCCAACATGATTGTTGTAGAGCATGATCATATCTTTAATTTGAGTACTAGAAGTCCTTGATAGGGTTTATAGAACTCAGGTTATGAGCCAGACAAGTTACAGGTCATCAGAGGAATGTGAATTTGGAGCTTGAAAGTCAACCAACTTGCATGACACTTTTGCCCTAGAAAGATGATTCTCATGAACTTTTGGCCAACATGAATGTTGTTCCTTATCTTCTTAGCTTTCTAGATAGTACTAGAAGTCCATGATTGGATTTGTAGAACTCAAGTTACAAGCTTTGCAAGATAGGGGTATTTTGGGAATTTGGAATTATAGGTCATTTTTGGTTAGGGGTCAATTTCATCAACTTAGACACCTCAAATGGACTTTTGATCAACTTGAAAGTTGTTCAAAATGGTGTTATTTGTCCAACCATAACCCAAAGATTCATTGATATGGATTAAATATGGAAGTGTATGAATGAATTTTCATGGAGGATAATAAAAGGCATAAAAAAGAGAAAATTCATAAATAATTCATGTTTGTGCAAAACATGGCAAGTTTGTGCATTTTTTGAAGGTAGAAAACATTTGGAGTGAATTGGCATTGTTAAATTTTTGGTTTGAGTCATAATTCATGGACATTTCAAAGGTTACTTGGAATTGAAGTAACACCACCAATCTATACCATAGGATCAAATTAAGCATTCAATCTGATCCATCTGTGTTCATGAGGTATTATGCAAGCCATTTGAGTAAGAATGAAGCTGAAACAGAGCAAAAATACACGACTGCCATGAGAGGAAAGTGAGGAAAATCCGAAAATTGGATTGAGGGAATTGGGCCAGGTAAGGATACAAAAAAGTCTATATAAGTTTCTAGATGAATTCATAGCAAGGTTGGTGATTGGAGAAGCTTGAATAGGGTAAGGAGCACTTGAAAAAGTTAGTTATAAGGTGAAAATCGTTTTCCATCTTAGAGGCTATTGCAGAGGAAATTGGAGCTCCAAGATTCTTCAGCAAGCATCATTGATCGTGTCTGAGCAAGTTTGATCAAGAATTGGAGGCTACGACATTCTTTGTGAGAGCTCAAAACAGGTTTTCATATTTTCATTATTGTGCTCTGATGAGATTGAATTAAGTTAAAAATTGCATGTGGTTAGGTTAGTCTTGAACCCTAGATGGATTTAGGTATGATTTGGAGAGGTTTTGAGATGATTCTTGATGATGAGTGAAATGTTTAGAGGCTCGGTTAGGGTTGCATCTTGAAGGATTTCAAGAACTGATCATGGATATTTACTCAGGAATGAGTGTAGAATAGATTGGTAAAAAGAATTTGACAATTGGTGATGATTTTCCAAAACGTGTATTTTCTGTTCAAGATCGTATGGATTTATTCATTGAGAAGATGAAAAAATGGAGAGTGTCATGTTATTCCTTGAGAGAAAACGAGTGGATCTGGAGTTTTTGGTAAGGTTTGGTGGTGTCTAATGACCTAGCCACCGTGAACCCGCCGGAGAAGATGATCGGAGTCTTCTCCGACCACCCTGGACTTTCCCCCCTCTAATCTTCAGTTCAAATGAAGAAGAAGATACAAGCACCGTTGGATCCGTTTGAATCAATTGACTTGGTATGAAGATCTGATGATTGTGATTCAATCTGGAGAGATGCTGACTTTGACTGATGACTTGGCACGCTGAGGCCCATTGGATGATAATTATTTTGGTAGGAACGTCCCTGATTAGAGACTACCATATGCGTTAGTCAATGGAAAGCACCTGAACAATCCTGAAACGCAATGTTTCATTTAAGTAGCCTGAAGACTACGTGGCGCGCGCTCCCCCCTTGGATTAGTGGACTAGTATTGTGATCTGATGGTCACGTTTTATTCCCAGCATTTAATTCATTTTTATTTAGTTAATTGATTTTCTTTATTTTTTTTAATTCATTTTATCATATAAAATGCATAAAAATTAGTTTTATTGATCAGAAAAATATGAGAAAAATTGTGGATGATTCCTACCTTGTTTCTGATTTTTGTATGGCATTTGTTTTCATTTTGTGATAATTTTCCATTTTTTTGGCATTTTTCTATTTTTATTACATGTTTAAAATGTTCAAAATGAGTAGTTTACTTGCTGATTTTAGTACTATTTCTTGGATTGGAATTTGGTGCTAAAAGTTTGCATGCTTGTTATAGACTTCTTGATAGGTTTGGGTGATTTTTATTGTATTTTTTAGATGATTCTAAGTAGGAGTTTGAGATAGATCTTTAGGAGCATACCATGGTGGATTCCCTTTAGCACACCCTTGGAATTTAGATTTTATTAGAACCTTTAGGAGTAGGTTTTGCCCCTGGCTTTTGTACCATAAATTCTTAACCCATGTAGGATCATCTAGGATTTTCCTTAGCATTTTTAGAATTAATTTTCTATTATTCCCCCATTCTCCAAGTTGGTTATGGTTTAGGTGACCCTAACTAGGATAACTTCATAGATTAGTCTTTTAAGTGAACATTAGTTAACCCTAAGTTTTAAATACTTTCTTGATAGAGTAGAACTTAGGTAGATACCTCTTGAGAACCTAGATTAGGCCTTGATAGAGCCTTTAATCCCTTTTAGTTTAGGTGATCCTTGACTGATCCTTAGGGTTCCTCCTGAAGCCTCCTAGGAAGATGATTCCCCCATTAATGGTAGAGTGTCATGGTGGATGCCTTTGGCATACACCATGCTTCCCTTCATTTCAATCTCCCATGAATGGTAGAGTGTCATAGTGGATGCCTTTGGCATACACCATGTTCCCTTCATTTCTAATCTCCCATGAATGGTTGAATATCCTGGTGGATACCCTTGATATACACTATGTATCATCTCATTTCCTGATTATCCATGATTTGTTGAACATCATGGTGGATACCTTTGGTATACACCATGCATCCCATCATCAATTCCATTCGTTAGGATAGATGCCTTGTGTGATTACTTGTGGAATGAATTCCTTATTTGTCATAATTCCTTTCCTTCATTCATGATTGATTGGTGTGTTGCAATAGGATAGCTCATGTTTAGGTTAGTCTAAGTGTAGGTGCATGACTGCGTTAAGAGGTTGAGTGAGTCTACCTCTGCTTGCTTGCATTAAGGGTTGAGGTGATCCTCCCCTTGCTTGTGTGTTGTTTTTCTTTTTGTGTCTGATGTGTTTGCATTGAAAGGTGTAGCTGAGCTCCCTTTGCTTGTCTATTTTGATTGTGTTCTTTGCTTGATTGCTTAGAGGTTGAGTTAGTCTCCCTCTGCTTGTATTGCTGCATTGCATTTGCATCTTTACTGTTTACTTTTCTGTTTATCTGCTTTAATGATTTTTGCAGTTATATATTGTCTGTTTCCCACCTTACATGATCCCCTAGGATTCTCACTTCCTTTGATAAGGAAGTAATGATTAGACTTTAGGCTGAAGCCTTTTCATGATAACATCTAGGAGTTCCCTATTTCAAACCTCAACCATAGGACAAATTTTCATGACAACTGTTAGGACTTGAAAGTTTCCCCTTAGTTGTGTCCTCTCTTCTCTCTTCAAACTACAGTAAAATACAGTAATAAAGGTTAATTGATATCGTTCGTTACGAGCCTTAAGCTACTAAGGAAATGGTTATTGGAGGGTTTCCTTCCAATAATCAGGATGTTTAGTATGGTACCCTTTGGGTGTCATGCGACGCATACACTCCTAGGTCATAGTCTCTAGTGCGATATGAATTGCAAACATCCATAAAAAACACTTCTTCCGTAAAAGACAGAAAACAAACTTATAACCTTTTGCCCCGTGGGCCCATAACTCAAGGAAAATTTTTCTGAAGAAAAGAGTGTCGTTAACTCTCAGTTCTACCGCAAACGGTAACGCACGAGTCTCCGACGAGCAAGCTGCATACACCAAACTGCTGGAACTGTTTGTTAACCCTACTTGAAAAACAGATGAATCTAAAACCCGTAAGGCGTATTATCCCTAACAATGTATGCTCTGATCTCGCATATCTGTTGAGAGTACGTAGGCACAATACTGACGTATTGGCGAGCCACCTTCTCCGTAACCCGTAGTTAGCCGAACTACGTTGACTCTGATTTCTCGTTCTCTGACGAGAATACGTAGGCATAAAGCGCGATGCTTTGCCGAGTCATTTTCTTTTCTTTTCAGACCAGCCTTGATAGTTAGATAGATAAAACCAACCCGTCAGATAAACACAACAAGCATGGATCCCATCGAGTACGATGGACGTGAGGGGTGTTAATACCTTCCCCTTGCGTAACCGACTCCCGAACCCAAACATGGTTGCGATGACCTTGTCTTATACCTTTTCGTCAGGTTTTTTCGATCGTTTCCTTTCCCTTTCTGTGGGATAAATAATGAAAGGTGGCGACTCTTCTGTTTTGCCAGCACCTTATTTTCACGGTAGCGACAACTGGCGACTCTGCTGGGGAAGAATAAATGCTGGGGACTTTTCCCATCCCCTATGCTGGGACCGTTTTCCATCCCCTGTGCGAGTCAATCCTAACGCTTGCGTGTTTATCTGTTGGGTTTGCATTTATTTATCGCATTTTACCTTCCGCATTTTATCTTCAGTATGATATGATTATTTGTGCTGTTGTGGGAGGGGGATCTTATGAGTGATAAGCCAGACCCAAGCTTGAGTGTATACCTAGCATTAGTTGTTGAAAGTAGTGGGCGCGTGCATGCTTTGCATGTACTAGTGTCCCGCAAAATCCACGCTCATACGAGATTCTCCTGGTTGACTTCTTTTCCAGCCCTTTGGGCTTTAGGGGTTGTTGGTTTGGAAGGTTGTCGACTCTAGGGACTGATCATTTGTGACTCAGCTAAGTGAGGCCTCTTCAGGGAGTGATGATGCCAAACCAGAAATGGTGAACGTATCATCATTTTATGAAAGTCTGTGACGTTGGGAAACGCATAGGATGCCATACCTTGTCAGTAGATAGGATTCATACCTGTGAGCGGGGTCGGGTTATTGCAGGAAACCTTAACCTTCAGACAACCTGGTTTTCTTGACAGTGAATCAGTATTGTTGGTATCAGAGGGTTCTTATCATCAAAGATGTGTTTGTTCTTGACAGAGCATAATTATGGTCCTCTTCAGGGTATTATTGTCAGAGTAGTGATGTGATTATGTTGAAACAGAGCCTTGGTCTCCTCAACAACACACTCTTGATCTCCTGCTGCATGATTGCATCTTGCATTTTTGCATACCCATGTGCATGTCATTAACGTGTGTTTGTGTTGCAGGTGTATATACTATCCTCCGGTTCCAGTAATCTTGCCCTCTGTTTGTTAGCATGGAATCATTGAAGAAGAATGTGGCTTCCAAGCTCCCTACCCTAGATGTTACTTTGCTGCTTAGTTTGACTGCCTTGGCAGATGATACAGTGAAAGGGGAATTCAAGAAATCGTATGGGAAGTTGCTCAGTCTGGTTCGTAAACCTTCAGTCTATGAGTTGAACGGGTTGTATGCATTGTTACAGTTCTATGACCCTCCGATGAGGTGCTTCACTTTTCCAAATTGCATTCATGCGCTTACCTTAGAAGAGTATGCTGAGTTGTTGGGTGTACCTGTTAAGAATCAGATGTTGTTTGTTCACATGGATGCTAAGCCTAATCTGGGTAACCTAGATGATGCCCTTCATCTGGATACTTCAGAGCTACTTCTGACCTCATGGAATGGAGTTCCTGGTTTTTCTCTACAGTTTATGGTTGGGAAGGCGCAACAGTGTGCTAAGGATGGTTATTGGATCGTATTCAACGCTATTCTCGCCCTCTGTATCTATGGCATCGTCTTGTTTCCCAACATGCCAAACTTTATAGATTTGGACGCCTTCCATATCTTCGCATCAGGAAATCCAGTGCCCACCTTGATTGGTGACGTATTTCATTTTGTCCATTACAAGAATGAAAACAGAAGGGGTAAAAATGTGTCATGTTGTGCGCCCTTACTCTACAGATGGTTTGATAGCCACATGCCCAAGAAGGGTCTCTTTGTTTCCTCTGCAACCACAGTTGAGTGGTCTGAACGCCTGATGGGTTTATCAGCAGAGAGCATCGTTTGGTTTGATCGGGATATGATGGGTACTGAAGTCATCTACAGTTGCAGTGGGTTTCCTAATGTGCCCCTGATCGGAAGAAAAGGTTGTATTAACTACAATCCCTCATTACTTGTCAGACAGTTTGCATACGCCTTGAGAGGCTCGCCAAAGGACGAACAGGTGCAGGAATCTCTGTACCTCACAGGGCTCCTAGAGGGGGATATGTTAGCCAAGCTCAAGCATGCTCGGAACGACATCAGCAGACGAGGGAAAGCGCTGTTAGGTAAGAGCAACAACCAGGCTTATGCTCCTTATGTAACTTGGATTCAAAGCAGGGCGGAAACAGTAAGGATGCCTTTTCCACCTGCTAAGTAAGATTTCCCCCCATTGGTCGAAGAACCCACTATGGTGTTCATTCAGAAATACAATCAGGTATTGTCTGAGAAGGAAGAGCTGAATAAGGACAACGAGGAGTTGGAGAAAGAACTGGTTCAGCTTAGAAGCGAGAGGAACGAAGCTGTCTATTCCTTCAAAAAACAGACAGAGCTGGTGAACGGGCTAGGCACAGGCTTGACCAAACAGAGGGCTGAACGTGAACGTTTAGGTTTGGATTTCAAGGCTGTCAACGATGTGCTTGCCACCAAAAAGTAGGACCTGGATAATGCCTACCTGAGAATCTCCAAATTCAACCAGCAGTGGAATGCCACTATAGCTAACAACAAAGAGCGGGAGGACAAGCTGAAGCAACAGATCTCCAAGTTGAAGGCTCAGTTGAAGGCCAGTGAGAAGAAGTTTGATGATGAGACTGTTCATAGGTACGCCACTCAAGACATGTTGAACAAGGCTATTGCGAACCTGAAGGATCGCAAGCAGATTTTTGAGTCTAAGAAGTGAAGGTTAGAAGACTGTTTTGGCAAAGAAGAGTGGGATGACTCCGTTGAAGGTCTCCAGTACACCATTATGCAAAGGGGGTTACTTGTCGAAGGGTTACTCACTCAGCCTGATCATCCCAAAACGAAGGAGTTGCTAGAAGAGTTTCGCGCCTGTTACCGCACTTGACTATTTTGTAATCCTTTGTATTTTCTGATCATTATTGTATGCTGACCATCACCAGACTTGTTGGTCGAGGTCATGCTATTGATTCTCCATGTATTCAGTGACATCGTATGCTTCCTTGTTGGGCTTTTTATATATATGAGACGTTATCTCCATGACTGGATTCAAACTTCTTATTATCAGCACTGGCACTCTGGCACTAGAATCGGGGGAGAAATCTCCCTAAGGCACAGACACACGTTTGCATTTGCATGAATCATTTGCATAACAGGTACCTCGAGTTGTTTTCCTAACCCTCTGTTGATACAGGTTTGTTCCAAGATTGATCGCAGGTTGACCCGAGTGATGGAACAGGTACAAGCGGAACTGAAGGACGTCCAGAGCCCGCTGAGGCAAGTTATGGGGGACATGCAAGCGTTGCGCTGGAATCAAGAGGCGCTCAAAGAGGAGAACAACCAGCTGAAGAGTCAGGTGGATTTGATGGCAGAAGTGTTGAAGAACATACTCAGAAGAGAATGTGAGCAAACGCCCGAAGCTGCAGCCGGCATACTCGCTCATCTGGTGTCTGAAGAACCTGCACCCAGGCATGATAGGCCTAAAATATCCTCTGCACAGCGTGAAGCTCAAAATGTTTCCCGCCAGCGGCCACGTCCGGTTTCTCAGGATAACCCTAGAAGACAAAGGATGAAGCTACCTGACAGAATCTTAGATGAAATTCCGATGCATTATGCTCAGTTGGTGCAACTCTTACTTCAACTTCAAGTGGTTGAACCTCGAACTTTGGCTCAATTGACTGGACCACCACCACTAGGCTACGATGCGGGCGCCCATTGTGAGTTCCACTCCGGAGCACCGGGGCATAACATAGCGAACTGTAGAGCTTTTAAGCATCGTGTTCAAGACTTGCTAGACTCGAAAGCTATTGAATTTTTGCTGGGCGGCATGAAGGTATCAGGAATTGATATTCCTATTCCCCCACCTGAAGCTGTAAAAGGTCCGGGGTATATCCTGGAATCGTTGGAGTCGGAATCCCCTTGTCCACAGCAGGTGCCGGTTCCTGGGACAAATCTGAGGATGACAATGCCTGAGCATGACGAATATCTCGACCAATATCAGCAGTCTCATGTTTCTCAACAGCAAGATTATCGTCAACGCCATAATCCGAGTAGGCCTCGCAGCAGCAATCTGAAAAGAAGGAATGATCCCCTGCATCCAGTGTCTATGACGCTCAGTCAGCTGCTACCGCATCTAATTCAGTATTCTCTGGTGGAGCCTAAGGGTCTCAAACCAAGGCTAGATCCCTATCCTCCGGGATACGACCCCAATGCTCAATGTGATTATCATGCTGGATCCAAGGGGCACGCGACTGAAGATTGCGAGGCTTTTCAAGCCAAAGTGCAACACTTGATGGACCAAGAATACATATCATTTCTAGAGGGAAGGCTGATCATCCATGTCAACCGTTTATCTGATTGAGTCTGAAGACTTCAACGGGTCGCTCCCCTCAGCAGCAAATAAGTATGAAGGCCCAGTTCCTAGAAGCTGGCAATCTGCATTTTATCATGACATTTCTTTACATTTGTAATTTCTTTCCTGTTTAATTGCAAATTTCGTTTATAAAGCTTGTTGTTTTCAATTGATATTGATAATGAAATAAATATGCATGTTTTGAACTAATCCATTCGTGTTCACTCTATTGCTTTCTTTTATTTCAAACGCTTGTTTAAGTGGAATCCGGGGAGGATGACGAAACCCAATGATGCGTAAGCTTCCGATGTTATGCTTTTGAATAAAAACATGTTGATGATGTACATGCATTGTTTCAAATCCCCAAACACCGGAGAGATAAGGAAGATAATCCCTTGTTAACCCCTTTGAGCCTAGTAGTAGGAGTTTCTTTCTAAAGAATGAAAAACCCTCAATATTAACCCGGGGCAGGGTAGGTGTCAGTTGATTTGACCAAGCGTTCAAATTACAAAAGGAGTGTCCGTTCGAGGATCAATCACACCGCTATAGGTCGTACCTAAAAAACCATGATGGTTAAACCTGGCCGATCAGGAGTGAAACAGTCACAATCTCTTTAACAAGTCATACGAGTCGATGTCATACGATTCGTTCAAAAAAAAAAAGAGAAAGAAAATAATCAAAAAGAAAAGCCTGCTAAGTCGAATCTTGAAAGCAAGCGACTTAGGTAAAAATTATGGTACCCCGCTGGACTTCGAAATTGAAGAAACTCTAAAGAGTTAGTCCAGGAAAAAGTTAGGGGAGAACGAAAAAATGAAAAACAAAAAGCAGAAAAGGATTACGAAAGAAAAATCCTCAAACAAGAACGAAATCGTGTGGCTCCAGACGCCAAAAGACGAAAAGAGAGCGATTGTCACTCCGAAAAAGTATGATCTCTTGAACTACCACTCAACCTTTGAAAGGTGAACGCTAAGGTCGAATTAGCTGAACGTAGGATCGGAGAACATCAAGGAGAATAGGTGGGTTAAAATGAATTTTGAGCCTTTATCCTTTCTTTCATAAACCATGAACCTGACCACGTTACAACCTTTAAAAGTCCTAATTGAAATAGGTTTTTTCGAAAGCATACTTCGGTGAAGATCACATCGGTACTGACTCCTAGAAAGGATTCCCATTACAGTGTTGTATTAATGTTGACATGTTAATGAATGATTTCATACATTTTAAGTCACAAAATTTTTTCTAGTGAACAGGAATTGATTTTCAAAACTGCCATATGCATTGCATTTGATATGTCTTTTATGCAGAACAGTTTATTTTACTAGCGAGTAAGCGCTTGACAGCGGGAAAGTTTCCACGATGGAAAGATTTTATCAGGACAGAATGCAGAACGCCAGAATATTCCGGTGAACCGGAGCAAGCTATGTCAAATGATTGCAACATGGGAGTCAACCATCCAAAAGTCAGTAATCCGGGGCAATCAGGTCGAGATTTGATGAATCTCTCACAGCCAAGGGTACTACTCCCCACAGATCAGCCCATGAGGGGAAAAGTCATCGCAAGACTGGGGCAGGTCACCTCGAGAGCGCCAAAGTTATCCTTATCCTGAAGGCGATTAACTTGAAGCACCTCTGTGAGGTCCAAAGTGCTGAAGCCGTTCGTATCAAACCACCAGAGTACAGAGATCTCAGGTTTCCTTTCGAGAGGATGTTACGAAGATCCCACAGGCTGGGGAAAAAGCTGAAAGCGAATGAACCGCTCCTCCCCATATTGGCAGAGTTTATCAAAAGTTGTTAAGAGTCTAAGGCAAGCCATTTCGAGTTCATTTCATGGCATGTTTTTCTAAGCAGGATGATTCCTTCTTCCCCAGCAGGTTCAGTTGTGTTTCCCCATGGAATCTGAACACGAGGCTATGAGCATTGATATGTCTCCCTGAATGGAGATAGATTCTCCCCAACCAGATGCATCCTAGGCAGGATCATCATTTCCCCAGCTGAGTCATGCGCAGAAGTGTATACTCGTTGACAGCAATGGGTCAACCTGCAGTTTTCTCGTAGAAGACTATCCGCAAGTGTAGCTCTCGATAGTTCAGACTGAAGTCTCCGCAGAATTGAAATTCCCCACAGAGTTGTATTATCCCCGGCAGGTAGGATTTATTCTAGCGTCTGATTGTGTGTCCCCAGCCGAGTTTACAGTTCCCCAAGAGAGTCGAGTCCTTGGAATCTCTTCAAGCCATTGTTGGTTTTCCCTAGTAGAGCGTTTTAATAGTTGTTGTTGTACTTCCCCATCGGAGTCCGTATCTCCAGGAAGATTCTATCCGCGAATTGACATCGTTTTCCTCAATAATGTGTGGTTTGTATACCTAGTTGAGCGAGTGCAGGTTCTCATAGAACTTTGTCCCCTGCAGAAAGTCGTCTGAAGTTCGTTTCCCCAGGTTGAGTACAATTGAGATTGGTGTGATTTCTTCTCCACAACATGATGATTCCTTCTCCCCATCAGAATGGTTCTTTCTCCTTGACAAGAGGGCTTTCTCTTCAGCATTTATTTTGCTGATTCGGTCGTAGCATTTTGCATGATTGCATAGCATCTACACTAAACGCGTAGCATTTCCACCATATGGAGCATTACGCCATTGTCAAACATACACATGCATGTGAAACATGAGCTAAGTCGCTACCGTTCTTATTTTGCAGGTGTTCCTCACCGAAGTTGTTTATTCAGGATGATTCTTGAGTTCCTCAGCAGAGTTGTTTGTTCAGGATGATTCTTGAAGTCCCTAGCGAAGTTGTTTGTTCAGGATGATTCTTGAGTTCCTCAACAAAGTTTATTCGTTCAGAGTGATTCCAGAATCCCCAAAGTAGAGTTACTTAACAGTTCTCCGGATTCCCCAGCAGAAATGTGTCATCCCCAGCAGGTTTCAAACAGAGAAGTTGAAATTCCCTTGAAGACTTGATGATTGAAGTCCGACAGTAGTGCCAAACTCCTCCTGACTTACTGATGAATTCCGACTGTAACGTCGAGAAAGTTCTCCTAGCTGACGCGGAGTGCCACAAAGCAAAATATTGTATATCCTTATTTGGTCCGTGAATGATTAAGGATTCTATTTCAAGACTTACTAATGAAGTCCGACTGCGATGTCGAAGCAGTTCTCCCAGCTGACGCAGAGTGCCTAACGACAAAAGATTGAATATCCTTATTGGTCTGTGATTGATTAAGGATTCTATTTCAAGACTTACTAATGAAGTCCAACTGTGATGTCGAAGCAGTTTTCCTAGCTGACGAGGAGTGCCTGACGGCAGAAGTTTAGATATCCCTATTGGTTCATGATTGATTGAGGATTCTATTTCTGACTTACCGACGAAGTCCGGCTGACGCCCGAGAATTTCTTTGAATGCCCGACGACATGATTAACTTGATTGTCAAAAGTTCCTAATGACCCGATGAGTCCCGAGGAATTCTTCTGTAGTAGCGCAGAATGCCCGACGGCAAAATTAGCCATCCTTCACCAGTTGCCGTGCAACAAGTGGTCCCTTATTGACTTACTGATAGAGTCCAACAAAGATATTTTCGACGTTCCTAGTGACCTGACGAGTCCATAGGTGACAATAAGGAATTCTTCTGCTGTAGCGCGGAATGCTCGACGGCGTAATCAGCAATCCTTCACCAGTTGCCGCGCAACCAGTGATCCCTTATTGACTTACTGACGGAGTCCGACAAAGATATTTTCGATGTTCCTAGCGACCTGACGAGTCCATAGGCGACGATAAGGAATTCTTCTGCTGTGGCGCAGAATGCCCGATGGTGTAATCAGCCATCCTTCACCAGTTACCGTGTAACTGGTGATCCCTTATTGACTTACTGACGGAGTCCGACAAATATATTGTTGACGTTCCTAGCGACCTGACGAGTCCATAGGCGACGATAAGGAATTCTTCTGTTGTGGCGCATAATTCCCGACGACATAATCGACCATCTTTCACCAGTTACCGTGTAACCGGTGATCCCTTGATGACTTGAGGACGTAATTCTACAGCTAAACCAGACGATCATCCCGACGGAGATTTGAGATTAAGCATTCGCCAGCAAGTTGCCGTGCAACTATTGATATCATCTATCCTTCACCAGTTACCGTGTTACCGGTGATCCCTTGATGACTTGAGGACGAAATTCCATAGTGATATCAAATACGTCAGATCAGTAATTCTCCAGCAAGTTGTCGTGCAACTATCATTTAAGTTTCTAAAGATATATCCCCCATCAGAGTATCGTTCAATCGTGCGGTTGGAAAATTTCCGGGTATATTGGTATTCAACCGTCTTTTACCTTGATTGTCTGAGAGCCATTCACTTCTCACTCAGTCAGGTCCAAGCCATTTGAATAGCGGTAGATGTTGCACCCCAAAATTTGCCCAACCTTTTCTTTACTTAGCTTGTGTTTCATTGCATTCATTCTAGCATTATCATCTGCATTGCATTGACATGTTTGCAGGAGATAAGGAGGTATGACTACCAACAAAGGGCTACACAAGGCTGTGAAGCTAGCTAAGAACCTTATTCAAGTATTCAAGGGTTGATATCTTCAGCAAGAAAGTTAAGGATCCTAAGAGAGTGGTTGGAGCCAAATGTGTACATCTCCTAACTTGAAGGTTGTGAGAGGTCATCAGATGATTCTGAACCCATGGGAGTTGGACTTGAAGCCTTTAGAGAGCTCATGAGAAGTATTAAAGATCATTTTGAAGCCTAGACAGGTCATCATGTGAAAGATAAGAAACTACAACCAAGATGGGTGCAACTAGGGTTTCATCTGGTCAACCCTAGGTCAACAGATGATTTGAAGAAGGTTGAGACCAAAATCCAAGTCCATGTGATCATGGATTGATGGCTTAAGATGCCCAAGGGATGATTCCAAAGTCAACTCATCATGAATCAAGAGTGTGAGGAGTTCCTAGGCTAGGGTTGCTATGCTTGGCAGTGTAAAATCCCCTGGTTTAGTGCCTAACTTCAGGACCATTTAACTCAAGATATGATTTTCATCTCACCTTGACCCTCAACATGATTGTTGTAGAGCATGATCATAACTTTAATTTGAGTACTAGAAGTCCTTGATAGGGTTTATAGAACTCAAGTTATGAGCCAGACAAGTTATAGTTCATCATAGGAATGTGAATTTGGAGCTTGAAAGTCAACCAACTTGCATGACACTTTTTCCCTAGAAAGATGATTCTCATGAACTTTTGGAAAACATGAGTGTTGTTACTTATCTTCTTATCTTTCTAGAAAGTACTAGAAGTCCATGACTGGATTTGTAGAACTCAAGTTACAAGCTTTGCAAGATAGGGGTATTTTGGGAATTTAGAATTATAGGTCATTTTTTGGTTAGGGGTCAATTTCATCAACTTAGACACCTCAAATGGACTTTTGATCAACTTGAAAGTTGTTCAAAATGGTGTTATTTGTCCAACCATAACCCAAAGATTCATTGATATGGATTAAATATGGAAGTGTATGAAGGAATTTTCATGGAGGATAATAAAAGGCATAAAAAAGAGAAAATTCATAAATAATTCATGTTTGTCCAAAACTTGGCAAGTTTGTGCATTTTTTGAAGGTAGAAAACATTTGGAGTGAATTGGCATTGTTAAATTTTTGGTTTGAGTCATAATTCATGGACATTTCAAAGGTTACTTGGAATTGAAGTAACACCACCAATCTATACCATAGGATCAAATTAAGCATTCAATCTGATCCATCCGTGTTCATGAGGTATTATGCAAGCCATTTGAGTAAGAAGGAAGTTGAAACAGAGCAAAAATACACGACTTCCATGAGAGGAAAGTGAGGAAAATCAGAAAATTGGATTGAGGGAATTGGGCCAGGTAAGGATCCAAAACAAGTTTATATAAGTTTCTGGATGAATTCATAGCAAGGTTGGTGATTGGAGAAGCTTGAATAAGGTAAGGAGCACTTGAAAAAGTTAGTTATAAGGTGAAAATCGTTTTCCATCTTAGAGGCCATTGCAGAGGAAATTGGAGCTCCAAGATTCTTCAGCAAGCATCACTGAACGTGTCTGAGCAAGTTTGATCAAGAATTGGAGGCTGTGGCATTCTCTGTGAGAGCTCAAAATAGGTTTTCATCTTTTCATTATTATGCTCTAATGAGATTGAATTAAGTTAGAAATTGCATGTGGTTAGGTTAGTCTTGAACCCTAGATGGATTTAGGTATGATTTGGAGAGGTTTTGAGATGATTCTTGATGATGAGTGAAATGTTTAGAGGCTTGGTTAGGGTTGCATCTTGAAGTATTTCAAGAACTGATCATGGATATTTACTCAGGAATGAGTGTAGAATAGATTGGTAAAAAGAATTTGACAATTGGTGATGATTTTCCAAAACGTGTATTTTCTGTTCAAGATCGTATGGAGTTATTCTTTGAGAAGATGAAAAAATGGAGAGTGTCATGTTATTCCTTGAGAGAAAACGAGTGGATCTGGAGTTTTTGGTAAGGTTTGGTGTTGTCTGATGACCTAACCACCGTGAACCCGCCCGAGAAGACGACCAGAGTCTTCTCCGGCCACCCTAGACTTTCCCCCCTCCAATCTTCAGTTCAAACGAAGAAGAAGATACAAGCACTGTTGGATCCGTTTGAATCAATTGACTTGGTATGAAGATCTGATGATTGTAATTCAATCTGCAGAGGTGCTGACTTTGATTGATGACTTGGCACGCTGAGGCCCATTGGATGATCATACTTTTGGTCGGAACGTCCCTGATTAGAGACTACCGTACGCGTTAGTCAATGGAAAGCACCTGAACAATCCTGAAACGCAACGTTTCATTTAAGTAGCCTGAAGGCTACGTGTCGCGCGCTCCCCCCCTTGGATCAGTGGACTAGTATTATGATCTGATGGTCACGTTTTATTCCCAACATTTAATTCATTTTTATTTAGTTAATTGATTTTCTTTATTTCTTTTAATTCATTTTATCATATAAAATGCATAAAAAATAGTTTTATTGATCAGAAACATATGAGAAAAATTGTGGATGATTCCTACCTTGTTTCTGATTTTTGTATGGCATTTGTTCTCATTTTTGGATAATTTTCCATTTATTTGGTATTTTTCTATTTTTATTACATGTTTAAAAATGTTCAAAATGAGTAGTTTACTTGCTGATTTTAGTACTATTTCGTGGATTGGAATTTGGTTTTGAAATTTTGCATGTTTGTTATAGACGCCTTGATAAGTTTGGGTGATTTTTATTGTATTTTTTAGATGATTCTAAGTAGGAGTTTGAGATAGATCTTTAGGAGCATTCCATGGTGGATTCCCTTTAGCACACCATTGGAATTTAGATTTTCTTAGAGCCTTTAGGAGTAGGTTTTGCCCTTAGTTTTTGTACCATAAATTCTTAACCCATGTAGGATCATCTAGGATTTTCCTTAGCATTTTTAGAATTGATTTTCTATTATTCCCCCATCCTCCAAGTTGATTATGGTTTAGGTGACCCTAACTAGGATACCTTCATAGATTAGTCTTTAAAGTGAATATTAGTTAACCCTAGGTTTCAAATCCTTTCTTGATAGAGTAGAACTTAGGTAGATACCTCTTGAGAACCTAGATTAGGCCTTGATAGAGCCTTTAATCCCTTTTAGTTTAGGTGATCCTTGACTGATCCTTAGGGTTCCTCCTGAAGCCTCCTAGGAAGATGATTCTCCCATGAATGGTAGAGTGTCATGGTGGATGCCTTTGGCATCCACCATGCTTCCCTTCATTTCAATCTCCCATGAATGGTAGAGTGTCATGGTGGATGCCTTTGGCATACAACATGCTTCCCTTCATTTCTAATCTCCCATGAATGGTTGAATATCCTGGTGGATACCCTTGGTATACACTATGTATCATCTCATTTCCTGATTATCCATGATTGGTTAAACACCATGGTGGAGACCTTTGGTATACACCATGCATCCCATCATCAATTCCATTTGTTAGGATAGATGCCTTGTGTGATTACTTGTGGAATGAATTTCTTATTTGTCATAATTACTTTCCTTCTTTCATGATTGATTGGTGTGTTGCATTAGGATAGCTCATGTTTAGGGTAGTCTAAGTGTAGGTGCATGACTGCGTTAAGAGGTTGAGTGAGTCTACCTCTGCTTGCTTGCATTAAGGGTTGAGGTGATCCTCCCCTTGCTTGTGTGTTGTTTTTCTTTTTGTATCTAATGTGTTTGCATTGAAAGGTTGAGCTGAGCTCCCTTTGCTTGTCTGTTTTGATTGTGTTCTTTGCTTGATTGCTTAGAGGTTGAGTGAGTCTCCCTCTGCTTGTATTGATGCATTGCATTTGCAACTTTACTGTTTACTTTTCTATTTATATGCTTTAATGATTTTTGCAGTTATCTGTTGTCTGTTTCCCACCTCACATGATCCCCTAGGATTCTCACTTCCTTTGATAAGGAAGTGATGATTAGACTTTAGGCTGAAGCCTTTGCATGATAACATCTAGAAGTTCCCTGTTTCAAACCTCAACCATAGGACAAATTTGCATGACAACTGTTAGGACTTAATAGTTTCCCCTTAGTTGTGTCCTATCTCTTCTCTCTTCAAACCATGGTAAAATACAGTTATAAAGGTTAATTGATATCGTACGTTACGAGCCTTAAGCTACTGAGGAAATGGTTATTGGAGAGTTTCCTTCCAATAATCAGGATGTTTAGTATGGTACCCTTTGGGTGACATGCGACGCATTCACTCCTAGGTCTCTAGTGCGATATGAATTGCAAACATCCATAAAAAACACTTCTTTCGTAAAAGACAGAAAACAAACTTCAAACCTTTTGCCCCGTGGGCCCATAACTCAAGGAAAACTTTTTTGAAGAAAAGAGTGTCGTTAACTCTCAGTTCTACCACAAACGGTAACGCACGAGTCTCCGACGAGCAAGCTGCATACACCAAACTGCTGGAACTGTTTGTTAACCCTACTCAAAAAACAGATGAATCTAAAACCCGTAAGCGGTATTATCCTGAACTACGTAAGCTCTGATCTCTCATATCTGTTGAGACAATACTGACGTATTGGCTAGCCACCTTCCCGGTAACCCGTAGTTAGCCGAACTACGTTGACTCTGATTTCTCGTTCTCTGACGAGAATACATAGGCATAAAGCGCGATGCTTTGCCGAGACATTTTCTTTTCTTTTCAGACTAGCCTTGATAGGTAGATAGATAAAACCAACCCGTCAGATAAACATAACAAGCATGGATCCCATCGAGTACGATGGACGTGAGGGGTGCTAATACCTTCCCCTTGCGTAACTGACTCCCAAACCCAGACATGGTTGCGATGACCTTGTCTTATACCTTTTCGTCAGGTTTTTCCGATCATTTCCTTTCCCTTTCTGTGGGATAAATAACCAAAGGTGGGGACTCTTCTGTTTCGCCAACACCTTATTTTCGCAGTAGGGACAGCTGCACATATGGGAAAAACGATCTTTACAGATGGAGATGTTACTGGGAAAATTAAGGATCTTCATTTTATTTTGAAGATTTGGGCAAAGATTATTTTGGGGTGTTTCAACCCTAGAAAAGTAACCAGTTCTCTAAACTACATCAACATTGATTAGAAATATGCTTTTTTTTTGTCGATTCTGATAAGAAGTTCAATTTTCCTATATTTCTCTCTAAATTCTTTAGAGATGCAGTGAAGGATTCTAGGAATGGATGTAGAAAGGTGAATTTTGGAAGGCTTATTTCTGACATTCTAATGGAGAGCCAATTGATTGACTCTCTAACAGATGCAGAAAAGGAACTAGGGATGGAATCTTCTTGTGGAAGTTTTTTCAATTCCAAAACTCTAAAGAATATGAATTTGATTCCTACCTTGGCAATTCCAGTTGTTGAAATCCCAAAGGATGAGACTCTCAGAAGAAAGATTCCTCTGGTAGTATTTCCTCTCTTCTCCAATCCAGAGTCGGCTAGTTATGAAATCAAAAGATCCAAAAACGACTCTGAGATTGCTCTTTCTTCTCCTTCAAAGGCCCCAAAAGCCATCAAGGAGATAAGAAAGCAGAAGAAGAAAAAGAGGAAAAGAAATCAAAGTGATCAGAAAGTTTGCATAAAAAGGGCTAAGGAATTTCCGGCAACTCCTTCTAATGCAACAATTGTTGTTATTGCTGCTACTATTGTTGCTACTAGCTCTTCTAAAGTAGCTACTACTTATGTTGCATTTCCACTTTCTGATGCTAATACTTCATCCATCCCCATATCCACTATAACTTATTCCATCCCTTTCATTCTGGAACCCATCACTCCCTCTGCTCCCAAACCACAAATCCAAATATTGATAACTCTTATTCCAACCCATTTATTCCCATCATCATACCCCCGTCTGTTTTTGAAATTTTAACATTTCCACCATTTATCTTGACCACATTTCAAAGAGATGAACTTTCTAAACATGGACTCTCTCACCCTCAATCCTAAATTATTCCACCACCACCAAACACATCTCATTCAGACAACAACAGTTCTCAAACACCCTTCATTCCCGATGATGAGTCAGAAATTGAGCTCATTGTCTACCCAGATAGACCCCTTATAACTGTTCTTCAATCAAACACCCTCTAAAGAAAACATCCGTCCTACTCTCTTGGATGAATTATTTTCTTAGTTAGAAGAAAATGCTAAAGAAAGATCCCATGCTCTCACTAAAGCTTGCAGAAGAAATTAAAACTTCTCTTAAGTATGTGATTTGGCTGAAGCTTTTAGAACATGGATTGCAACCAGCTCTGAAGAGTTGGAGGTCATCTGGATGAAGGAAGCTAATAGGAACTTCCATAATAGACACTCTAGAATAGTTGAACCTCAACTTCAGAAGGTTCCAACCATTCTTCTACTCCGAGCTACAAAAGTGATTCCTCCGCCCTTTGTTCATACTTTTGTAGTTTTGATTGAGACCTATGTGAAAGCTGCTAGCGTTTCTGGAACCAAGGAGATCTCGGGTTCTGAGGATTTCATTCTGAAGAACTTAGATTTTCTGGCTTAGAAGAACTTATAAATGAAGGAACGGACTTCAAATATTAAAGGGTTACACGCAGAGATTCTTTCCAAACTACCCAAAAACCCTCTCGCACCTTAGTTTTTTTAAACAAAACTTTGTGTTATCTTTGTGTTGTTCTTATGTTTCAATTCTCTATGTACTCACTCATCATGTTTAATTAATGAAAATTATCTTTTGTTTGGCATTTTTTTCTTTGTCTCTTTATTCTTTTTTATTGATGACAAAGGGGGAGAAGAGTGTTAATGATTTTGATATATTTGTATCCCACTATGGTAACCTAAACATGTTTCTTATGTTTTTAACTTGGTAAAATTCTAAGAACTTTGAAAAAGTTCATCATTCTGACCATGTAATTTAGGATTAAGGATTTGAACTAAGGCATTAAACTAGAAGTATTCATGTTCTGAAATCAAATCAGCGATAGGCTTTACTAAAGTTCTGATACTCATGACCTTGCTCTGATACCACTCAATAACTAACAAGGTTCTGATACCAAACAACATATATGCTCTGATACAGATCTGATCTTAGATATCAGAAAGCTCTAATCAAGGTTTAATTTGAAGAGAAAGTTATAGCAACCTGGCTTATGTCAAAAAGGGAAGTTATTTCTTTCATGCTGAATTAACATGTTTATATTTGTTAAAAATATTTTGAGTCTTGAATTTAGGGGGAGCTTGCAAACCTAACTCTGACATTCTAAGATTGAAAATAAGTTTTTCACAATATAAAATTCAGATCGAGCTTACAAACCTCACTCTGATGATTTTATGTGATTAAACCATATAAAAATTGTTCATTAAAATACATGGTTTTGTCAACATCAAAAAGTGGGAGATTGTTAGACCAAGATTTGGTTCTGCATCTAGCCTTTAGTTTTGATGATAACAATACATTGACTCTTAAAGAACAATTTTTTATACTAATGTTTCTATCAATTTTGTAGTTTTTAATCTACAGGTTCTGACTCTGAAGCATTGACGAGTGACGTCATTAGATTCTAAATTAAGCACACTCTGACTCTAAAGAGAAACAAGCAGCGTCAAGATCAACAAAGTTGTTAGACAATGATTCTGAAGAACTTTTGTGCCAAAGCTTCTTATTTAACATTTTAACTAGTGTACCTCTGAAGGTTTTGCAAAGTTTGTGCTCAAGACTTGAAGACTCTGGAGAATGAAGTGCTACAGAATCTGAAGTCCAAGTTCTGAGGAGTAGTGTCAAGACTATGAAGATTGTATTTATGAAGGTTCTCAACAAGGCCATTGACTCTTCTAACTATGCTTCAATCATCTGCATTAAGAAGTATCTGATACTTAGAAGATGACAAGAATAGACTGTTAGATGAGAGATAAATAGTACCTCATACAAGATCAAAACATTCCTTCCACTATGCATATTTCGTGGAGTATGGACATTTATGTTGTACGATTTTGTCTTCCACCTTAATGATGTATATTAAAGGCGCCAACTCATATCTGAAGTTTACCATTCTACCCTCCAACATTTCTTTCCTTGGCTATAAAAGGAAGACTTGAAGAATGGAACGAGCTTCCAGTTCACAAGTTATTCACTGCTATTATTCAAGCTACCATATTTTTTGATATTATTCTTGTGAATATTGCATATACACACTTAGAACTTTTGTTCATATTGTGTGAATATTTTACCTTTACTTAAATGTTGTGTTAATCTGCTTTGTAGAAGTAATCTTTGTAAACACAGTTGTAAAATCTCAATCTGTTTGAGTAAGTACCTTTAGAGACTAGGGTTTAATTTGTATACTAAAAAAGACAACAACAGTTTTCTTTGTGGTGTCTGTAATCAGGCTTATTATAGTGGATTAAGTCCTTTTGACAAGGTGAAATCACCTTGGCGAGTGGACTCGAGGTAGCTAAGTTAACAGTGAAATAAGATAAAATAACTTGTTATTTTTATTATTCTTGTTCTTGTTTGTTGAATTGGTTTTGAAAAAGCATTGATGTTTAGAAACCCAATTCAAACCCCAATTTCTTATGTTTCCCGTGACCTTCAAATTTCTTCCTCAAGTTTAGAACTATTACTTTGAAGTGCAGAGTTGTCATTTTGAAGAATAATATTTTCTTCATTCAGAGTGGAGAATTATTTCTTAAGCTTGCTATGTGCTTCAGATTCAGATACATGGTCATGTTTCAGATCCTTGTATTTGTTTTTTATACCTTTCCTAAATTTCAGATAAGCAAGATTCTAATTCAGAATGAGATAGATCAAGAAATCTTCAGAGTCTGGCTCAGATTCTTATTCTAATTTTTGGTGTTTCATATCATCAGATACTTTTGTGCAAGCCATTAGTGCCATGTTTGCCCTCTCTTCCTCATAGTCTTCTTCTAAGGATTCAGAGTCATCCCAGGTAGCCAACAGACCTTTCTTCTTCCCTTTGAAGCCTTTCTTCTTTGGTCTATCTTTTCTCATCTTGGTACATTAATTTTATAGTGACCGAATCCTTGCACTTAAAACATGTAATGTCTTTAGTAATACCTCACTTCTTCAATCCAGATGTAGACTCGAAGCGACCACTTGTCCTTCTTGATCCTCTAAACTTGATTTGTCTATTCTTCCAGAGTTGGTTAAATTTTATGGAAAGAATAGCAACTCATCTTCTTCTTCAGATTCCTCTTCTTCTTCAACTTTAACGGCTTTAGTCTTTTCCGACTTTACCATAGATTTCAGAGCCACTGATTTAACTTTTCTTTGAGGCTCATCCTCTTCAATAGTGGTGTTGTTTAGATCTTTAGAAAGCTTCGATGCATTTACTAGAGACCTCCATCTCTTAGGTAAGATTTTGATAATATTCTTAACATGATTTGTAGTAATGTAACCTTTGTCCAGAATCTTTATTCATGCAACTAGAGTCTGGAACCTTGAGAGCATGTTCTCAACTATTTCAGCATCCGCTGTTTTGAAGGCTTCATATTTTCGTATCAAGGCAAGCGCCTTGGTTTCTTTGACTTTAGCATTTCCTTCATGAATCACCTTTAATGAGTGTCGCAACTGCAAAAAAAACGATGGAAACAAACAGAAGAGTCGCCACCGAACGTTATTTATCCCAACGAGGGAAAGAAAATGATCGAAGAAAATCTAAGAGAAAGGAGAAGACAAGGTCATCGTAACCAAATCTTGGGTTCGGGAGTCGGTTACGCAAGGGGAAGGTATGAGCACCCCCTCACGTCTGTTGTATTCAACATGATCCATGCTTAATCCATTTGACTATACATGCAAGCACATATCGTCATTCTCCCTTTTAAATAATGATAACACATCTTTCAAAGAGGTGATAAAAGAGAAAAACAAATAGATAAATTTTTGGAATGGTTTACTCCCTTTGAGAATATACTTATCCTCCTTTGACATAATCAAAAAAGCGTGAAAATGTTTTAGAAAGTATTTATAATTATGCAAGCACATAATTCACATAGATTAAACATCTTTTAAAAAAGAGAAGGGAAGACACATTGTTATCATATATTAGATGAGTTTAATTAAGCAAGTAAAATTTCATATGCATAGTAGAATGAAATAGGGAACAACATAGAGAAAAAAAAGGAAAAAACATCTAAAACAAACGAGAAAACAAGCGAGTAACTAATTTGCCTCTTCATAATCTTTGTTGGATGTGACTAGATATATGAGACCACATCCGAAGAGATTACTAGTGAGGTGACGAATCTTTAACTTAGTCCTCCTTTGAATTCTTAACATTTCTTGTTGATTCTGGATGATGATATTGAAGTGAGCATTGAAGGAAGAATCAGGAGGGATTCCATAATCGAAATCCTCCGGGTTTTCATTTTTGGCTTACTGTCGTTGACACACTACTAGAAAAACTCTGTTTTTCTGCGGATTTACCTGCGGATTTTGACAAAGTTTCTGCAGGAAACGTGTTACCTGCGATTCTTCCTGCTATTTTCTGTTTCCACCTAAAACCTTCGTGGATAATTAATTTAGCAGGTAAAGTCGCAGGAAGTATCGCATGAAAATGTCACCGGATATATTATTATAAATTTAAAATCGCAGGTAAAGTCTCAGGAATTTCTGCAAACTTTGCTGCTACCTCAATTTTCGCTAGAAATAATGCTTCACACTATAAATTCGCTGGTAAAACCGCAGGTACATCTGCGGATAAATTTCCACAGGAAAACCCGCAGGTAATTCCTGTATTTCTAATACTGACACTTGTCGATGTTATGATTGCAAATAGTGCAACAGTAAGGCCTATATTAGTTTCTATTATTGAAAATATGCCCTAAATTCTAGATTAAAACACAAAAGGAAGTTTCTGTTATGTTAGCTTATTCTAGATATATAACAAACAAGACTAAAACACAAAAGACAATTATATTAGTTTCTGTTATTGAAAATATGCCCTAAATTCCATTATCATTCATAGATATTGTATAACTTCATGCCACCAAATATGAAAATTTTTTATGATGGTCACACAAATGAAAGTGTGTAACTTTAATGCTTGAATTTTATGCCTCAGATAACTTTGTATTGTCTAACTATAATTTCAATCCTCATCAATATGTAAACCTTAATTTTTAATTTGAGAAAGTTAATTTTCAATATGTAAACAATTTGAGAAATATTTTCAATATTTAAACAATTTAATAACCTGAACATGCATAATGATGTGTTGAATTGATAATGGAACACATCGGAAACACGACAAAATGAAAAACGTAGAACAACCTGTCCATGAGCCAATTGAAGGCATGCTTCTGAATATAGGATATTGAGTTAATTTCACTGGTTGTATTTGATAACAGGCCCATTAGAAAAAGAAGTCGGCCTAAATGGATGAAGGCTTTTTATTAATTTAAATATTGTTTTAGTTTATTTAAATATTGTTTTAATTTATGGGTTAGGCCCATCAGACTTATTATTAAATCCAACCCTTTTATTATGTATTTAAGGACCACTTTTATGAGAGTGGTTGATATGAATGAAAAAGTTAGTCATTTATTTTATCTTCTTTAACTACTCTTTATTTTTTAGTAACCCTAGATCTTAGAACAATATAATTGTGGAACTCTTCTTATCAAATTGGTGCTTTCATCCTTTGAATTCATGGCCCCCCAACCCAAACCACCTAACACTAAAGAAATTATCAATGAGGCTGTCCAAACAGCGCATATTCACCTTGATAATGCAATGCATCAGACCCAAAAGCAAATGGATGCAAGGTTCGATAAAAGGTCTGCAGATCTCGACTTTATTCAAACTCGAATGGACAATGAAAAACAAATTTCAGATTCTCGCTATGAAAACATCATGGGTATGCTGCACAGGTTAACCACTCAAAAAGAACAACAACAGAAGAACCCTACCCCCAATCCAGCGTCTTCTTCATCAGGTATCACACCCATTTCTTCCCTTTTTTCACAAACTACTACAAATTTCTCTTCCCCTCACATACAGCCAACCCTATCACCACTACTACACTCAGGCTCACCTCACCAACCCACTCTGTCCAGCAGTGTTATTCGACCCACACCACTCCCACCACCCAGATTTTTTGCATCTTCCCCACCCTTTAACCAACCCAATACCACATTACCTTTCCCACAAAACCATATAGTTCCTTTATTTCACAATATTACTACTTCGCCTCTACACTCAACAACGCCACTGCCCCCATTTCGCACTCCTAAGCTCGAACTATCCATATTTGACGGCTCTAACCCTTTGGAATAATTATTCCAAGCTGACCAATTTTTTGAATTTTATCAACTTTCCTCTGAACACAGACTGGGTATAATGTCTTTTTATATGAAATGTGAAGCCTTATGTTAGTTCAAATGGATGTACCAAAGTCATATTTTAACAGATTGACCTGCTTTTACTAAAGCATTAGAGTTACGTTTTGGACCATATACATATATTAATCATCAAGCAGAACTTTTCAAGTAAAAACACACAGGGTCAGTTGTGGAATTTCAAGCAGCATTTGAAAAACTCGAAACGCAGGTGGTCGGATTGTCTCAGGATGCTATCCTGAACTATTTTATTTCTGGTTTAACGTCTGAGATCCAGAACGAAATTGTTGTCCTAAAACCGGTTTCTATTTCCCAGGCAATTGACCTTGCCAAGCTACTGGAATCAAAAATTAAGGATTCCAGACCTAAGTACAACAAAACCTTTTCACCAACATTACCCAAATATAACCCAGCATTGCCATCTCAAAACCAAAACATATTTGTCCCAAAAGTTCCAACACCCCCCCAACAAACCAAATTACTGTCGCTTCCGCGAAAATAAGGTGCCGGCAAAACAGAAGAGTCGCCACCTTTTGTTATTTATCCCTCAGAACGGGAAAGGAAACGATCGGAAAAACCTGACAAAAAGGTATAAGACAAGGTCATCGCAACCAATGTCTGGATTCGGGAGTCGGTTACGCAAGGGGAAGGTATTAGCACCCCTCACGTCCATCGTACTCGATGGAATCCACGCTTGTTGTGTTTATCTGACGGGTTTATTTAACTACCTACCTATCAAGGCTGGTCTGAAAAGAAAAGAAAATGACTCGGCAAAGCGTCGCGCTTTATGCCTACGTATTCTCATCAGAGAATGAGAAATCAGAGTCAACGTAGTTCGACTAACTACGGGTTACGGGGAAGGTGGCTCGCCAATATGTCAGTATTATGCCTACGTACTCTCAACAGGTATGAGAGATCAGAGCTTACGTAGTTCGGGATAATACGGATTACGGCGATTCAAAATCATCTGTTTTATCGAGTAGGGTTAACAAACAGTTCCAGCAGTTTAGGGTACGCAGCTCGACCCTTCGAGACTTACGCGTTACCGTTTGCGGTAGAACTGGGAGTTAATGACACTCTTTTCTTCAGAAAAGCATCCTTCGAATTACGGGCCCACGGGGCAAAAAGGTTTGAAGTTTGTTTTTTTTCTTTTACGGAAGAACTGTTTTTTATGGATGTTTACAACCAATATCGCACTAGAGACTATCACCTGAGAGTGAATGCGTCGCATGTCACCCAAAGGGTACCATACTAAACATCCAAGCTGTCGAAAAGAACTCTCCGACAACCCTTTCTCAGATAGCTTAAGGCTCGTAACGTACGACATCAGTTAACCTTTATTACTATATTTTGATTTGTTTTGAGATGATAAGAGAGAACGAACAGGCTCAACTAAGGGGAGACTACCAAGTCCTAATGTTGTCATGCCAAGGATTCATCCTATGGTTGAGGTTTGAAACAGGGAACTCCTAGAAGTTATCATTCATAGGTTTCAACCTATTGTTCTAATCATCGCTTCCTTATCAACGGAAGTGAGATTCCTAGGGGATCATGTCAATGATAAACAGAAACAGATAAAGCATCAGCTTAGACAGTAAACAGTAAATGACTGTAAAATGCATGCAATGCAAGTGAGGGAGGAAATATGTGTGGGGCATCAGCCTCCACAAGCTCATCTCAACCTCAAGCCAGATATGAATAACTGTAATCATACAGAAGAGATGAAATAAAATAAAATGCCATCAAGCAAATCACGAACCACATAGGCAAGGGAGGTGGGCTCTACCGAATACCCGCAAGCAAAGCCATATAGTAAAAATACAAGCAGAGGGAGCAACTCAACCTCTAATGCAATCATGCTCCTAGCTTAAATCAATCTAAACATGAACTTATTCTAATGCATCAAGCAAATCAAACAAGTCACATCAATACAGTTGCACAGCAAGCAAACAGAAAAGAAAGCAGATCAACCACTCCCACAGCTTCACAGCAAAGCTCTCCTCTGACAGTAGTTCAGTCATCAGTCTTCAACTTCTCTTCAAGGCTATCATCTTCAATATCAAGTATTAACTTGCTTCTTCAAGCTTTCCATGCATCAAACACAAGTATCAACTTGTTCTCCAACTTCAAGCTTCAGCTCTTTCTTTAATCTCAACTTGATCTTCTTCACAAGTGTCAACTTGTTCTTCTTGGTCTTCAAGCTTCAGCTCCAATGGCAGTCTTCAAATACAGAGAAGTAGCAACTTCTAGCATCTTCAATCTTCTAACAAGGAGCTCCATCCTCTAGCAAGGGGGAAAGATTCATCTAACAAGAGCAAGGTTTTGATAGTGAAAAGCAAAGTGAAGACCAAAGGTCACCACTAAACACCCCACCATCAAAGGCAGGAACCCTCAAAGGTTCTACCAACTTGTAAAGAGCCACACATCCTACCAAAGGAGGGATGAGGCCTTCACAAGGGGACCTTACATCATAGGGAAGGATGGAAGTGATCAACACCTTCCATGTTTATGAAAGAAGAGAATTTATCTAGAAGCTCTACTTACAAACCCTAATCTTAACACCTAAGCAAAACTACTCCTAAGGAAGAGAAAACTTCAAGTCCAAGCTCCTTCAGAAGTTCCATGGCAGCCCACATAAGTCTTCAACATCAGCCAAGAGCAAGAGTGGCAAAACCTTAATCTAAGGGAACTAAAGAAGTCATTCTAGTTGAATTAGCAAGTTAGGATCACCTAAAACCTAGTACTAAAGTTAATCCTAACTAAAATACTAAAACCAATTGTAAATTCCTACAAAAATAGCTATGGGAACCTAAGTCAATCATGAAGCTACCATACAAAATCCAGAGGTTGAATCATCCAAAAAGTCCTAGAAATAAATCCTAAATCATAAGGTACTAAGCTTAAACCCTAAAACTAGAGCACCTAAAGTTTCAACTTAAAACCAACACCTAATTTCATCACAAAAATCTGATAAAAATCTAAGGGGAGCAAGCATATCTAAACTAATCACACACAAAAAATCAACTCAAAAATCATCATCAAATGATTACACAAAATTCAGCAAAACAAGGTATCAACCATAATGAAATTAATGTCAATTAAAATGCAAAAAATGCAATTAAAATCACAAATGCATGAATTCCTAATCTTTAAATTTCTTAAAATTCTAGACTCATTCATGAGTCAGGGGAAAAAACTTGAATCAATTTGAGTTATTATTCTATTTTTTATGAATTATTCTCTAAACTATATGAAATGCACAAAATAAAGAAATAAGAAGAAAAATAATAAAACTGGCGTGTTGAATAGCAAACCATCGCAGTTCACTTCAGGAATTGGGCCAAATGAGGGGTGTGGATATCAATCTATGAACTAAGCCCAAACCAAATCAATTAATGAAATGGTGCGTTTCATTCAAATCCAAGTCTTCAGACTTTGAGATCAAATTGTGGCCGTGTATCCCTTGCCTGAGTCAAATGTCAAACCTTCATCTGAGGGTTCATGTTCGTCGTCCCCAATTTCAAACTGATGGAGGGAAATAACCAGACGGTGGCCTGAGCTGCAGCGCCATCGTCTTCTCCGGTGAGGTGCTCATCTCAGGTTATCAAAAATGACAAAACAAATCATCATCTTACTCAATTTTTCATCCTGATCACGAATCCATCATCTAAATTCCCTAATTCTTTCTCTAACTCCAAACACGATAGCATTTTCAGAAATCTACCAAATCTTGATCATCATGATTCTTAAAATTAATGACACTAATGTAATCTACACCTCTCACTGATCAATTTCCACTATCCAATCATGAATAACACTCCAAGAATCATGAGGAATCCGTCTCAACAGAAGTTGCACAACACCTAGCATTGTCTCTAACCGTGTAATTAACCATCCTAAATCCATCTAGATCATGAATAGAACCTAACCACATAAAGATTTCTATCTAACACTGCCTTAATTAAGCATAATTTCAATTTTCACAAACCTGGTTTCAGATGAAGAACAGGTGCAGTTCTTGCTCGATTACTCCTCCACAATGATCCAGATTCACTCTAAAACTCCTTCCAAAGCTAACTCAATCTTCAATTTCTCTTGGATTGGACTTGAAATCAGAATACGATTTCAACTTGCAGCTGTGAAACTTCAACCTCACTCTCTGCTTCAGGGCTCAATCTTCACCAAAAAATGGCTGAAGACACTCTAATGTTTATATAGAACTCATTAGAATCATCTAGAAAGTTCTGTAACCACCCAAGTGAGATTTTGCAATTTCAATTTCTCTTTCAAAGTCTCATGTGCACAGTCACGATTCTGGTTCTCTTTGGGCATGAAAATACTTGGAAAACGCATCTCATGAGATATTGAATTAGTTTGTTATGTTAATTTCCTTGTTTGCAAGCCAATGGTGTGAGTTTGATATGTTGCTTCATCATGAAGTAACAACATGAAATGGTATGAAAATGGCCTCAAACCAAAATTCTAACATTGCCAAAGTTTCTAAAATTATATTTCCATTCAAAATGACCTATTATTTTGCCTTGTTTGGACACAATGAATTATTTCAATTTTTGGTCATTAAATGCCTTTAATTCTTCTTTTTTCAAAATTCCTTGAACCACATCTTTCCTTGAGCCATTTCAATGCCTCCTAGATGCATGGTCAAGGTTAAAACCCCATTTTGAGCAACTTTCTAGTTGAACAAAATTTAATTTGAGGTCTCTAAGTTGGTGAAAATGACCTATGATCATAAATGACCTATAATCACAAATTCCCAAAATACCTTTGACTTGTCAAAGCCATAACTTGAGTTCTATAAATCCTATCAAGGACTTCTAGTACTCTATGGAAAACTAAGAGGATAAGGAACAACATTCATGTTGACCAAAAGCTCATAGGAATCATCCTTCTTAGGCAAAGGTTTCATGCAAGTTGGGTAACTTTCAAGCCCCAAATTCACATTCCTCAGATGACCTGTAACTTGTGAAAGCCATAACTTGAGTTCTACAAATCCTATAAAGGACTTCTAGCACTCAAATTAAATCTAAGACCATGCTATACAAGAATCATGTTGGGGGAAAGATGAGATGACAATCACATCTTGAGCTAAATTGCCTTGAAGATAGGGGTCAAACTAGGGGATTTTACACTGTCAAGCCTTAGAAACTCTAGCCTGAAACTTCTCAAACTCCTCAATCATGATGAGTTAGCCTTGGAATCATCCTTAGAACATCTCAATGTATCCATACATTGTCACCTGGCTCTTGAATTAGGTCTCAACCTTCTTCAAATCATCAGTTGACTTAGGGTTGACCCAATCAAACCCTAGCTGCACCACTCATGGCTGAGCCTTCTTAATCTTACACAATGACCTACCTAGGCCTCAAAGTGATCTTCAAAACTTCTCATGAGCTCTCTCAAGACCTCAAGTCCATCCTCATGGCCTCAGAATCATCTGATGGCTTTCCACAACTCTCAAGTTAGGAGACCTACACACTTGGCTTCAACCACTCTCTCTAAGGATCTTCTAACTTCTCTGATAAGGATATCAACCCTTGAACACTTGAATAACCTTCTTGGCTAGCTTCAAAGTATTGTGTAGCCCTTGATTTATGATCATACCTCTTGATCTCCTGCATACATGTCAATGAAATGCATATGATATGCTAATGTGAATGAAATGAAACATAAGCTAGGTAAAGAAATGTTGGGCAAATTTTGGGGTGCAACAGCTGCCCCTATTCAAACGGCTTGGACCTGACTGGGTGAGAAGAGAATGGTTCTCAAACAATCAAGGTATGAGACGGTTGAATACCAACAAACCCAGAAATTTGCCAACTGCACAAGTACACGGTACTCTGATGGGGACAAATCTTCGGAAACTGAAATAATAGCTGCATGACAACTAGCTGGAGAAATACTAATTTGAACCTCCGTCAGGATGATTCTCTGATTTATCTAATATCATTGCGTCCTCAAATCATCAAGGGATCACTAATTACGCGGTAATTGGTGATTTGCCAACCGTACGGGTGAACGGTACTTCGATTGGTAGGAACATCTTCAAAACTGAGCATGACAGTTGCACGACAACTCTGTTGGGGAATTGGTCACACGGTAATTGGTGAAGGGTCTAATCTCAAATCTCCGTCAGGATGATCATCTGATTTTTCTGTATATATTCGTCCTCAAGTCATAAAGGGATCACTGGTCATTCGGTAACCGGTGATACATAGCTGGTATTGCCGTCAGGCATTCTGCGGCACGGCGGCAGAACGATTCCTCGGGACTCATCAGGTCATTAGGAACTTTTTAACAATCAAGTTAATCATGCCATCGACCACTCAAAGATATTTTCGGGCGTCAACCGGACTTCGTCAGTAAGTCGGGAATAGAATTCTCGGTCAATCATGAGCCAAATAGAGATATCCAAACTTTTACCATCAGGCACTCCGCGTCAGCTGAGAGAACTGTTTCAACATCACAGTTGGACTTCATCAGTAAGTCAGGAGATTCGGCCCTACTTCCGGACTTCAATCATCAAGTCTTCAAGGGAAACTTCAGCTTCTCTGCTTAACAACCTGCTGGGGATGACACATCTCCACTAGGGATTCTGGGGCACTATCAAGTAACTCCGCTTCGGGGATCCAGAAATCCTTCTGGGTGAATCAACTCTGCTGAGGACTTCAAGAATCATCTTAGACAAATAACTTCGTCGGGGACTTCAAGAATCATCTTGAACCAATAACTATGCTGGAGATTTCAGGAATCATCTTGAGCAAACACTCTGCCGGGAATTCTAAGCATCAATTTGAGCAACCCTCTCTGGCGACTTCAGTGGAGATTTTAAGAATCATCTTAACCAAACAACTTCGATGTGGAATTCAAGAGTCATCTTGAGCAAACCCTTCTGCGGAAGAATACCTGCAAAACAAGAACGGTAATGACCTAGCTCATGTTTCATATGCATATGATCGTCAATGGCGTAATGCTCCACACGGTGGAAATGCTACGCGTTTAAGGTAAATGCTATGCAATCATGCAAAATGCTATGACCCCATCAGCAAGATAAATGCTGAAGGGAAAATCCTCCTGTCAAGGAGAAGGAACCACTCTAGTGGAGAGGAGGAATCGTCCCGCCGAGGAGAAGAAGTCACACCAATCTCAATTGGACTCCGCCTGAGGAAATAATCTTCAGTTGACTGCTGTAGGGGAATAAAGCTCTCCGAGAACTTGGACTCGCTCAACCGGGTATTCAAACTACAAACTGTCGAGGAAACGATATCAGTCGCAAAAATAAACTGCACGGCATTCGCAGCAAAACTTTCCTGGAGATAACGACTCCAGTGGGGAAATACAGCATCAGCTATTCAACACTCTACTGGGGAAAACCAATCATGGCCCAAACGGCTTCCAAGGACTCGGCTCTCTTGGGGATCTACAAACTCGGCTGGGGAAGAAGGAATCATCCTGCTTACTGGAGAGAGTACAACTCTGTGGGGAATCTCAATTCCGCTAGAGACTTCAGTGTATGACTCAGCTGGGGAGATGACGTTCCTTCAGGATACATCGGATTGGGGAGAGAATCTTCTCTGGTTGGGGAGACATATCAATACTCTTAGTCCCATGTTCCGGCTTCGTGGGGAGATGCTGCTACATTTGCTAGGGGAAGAAGGAATCATCCTGCTTGGGAAACATGCGGCGTACTGCCTGGCATATGCTATACCTACAACAACACAAACAAAGAGACAAGATACCCTTCTCAAAGGGACCTATCAAGGTTATCATCTTGTGACAACGTTCAAGTAATTCATTGTTTCAACAATCAGTGGCCTAGGCCAGTAAGTTTATGCATGCGCATTTTATCAAAAACATCGGCGTTCTTTTTCGCAAACAAAACAGATGGATGCTAAACAAACAAACAACATTGTTGAATAGTATATATTTCATTGATAACGAACCCCTGAATGCGTAAAAATGTTTTACAACAGATGCAAGCTCCTGGAATGAGGAAGCTGCGCAAATATAAAAACATAAATATACATCAGTATATACACAAATGTCGGCAATGAGGCGTAGGCGAACACCATGAGTTGATCCCTCTATGACCCACTCGACTTCGATACTTCTCCGACGCTTCAGCTTCAGAAGAGATTGGTTCAGATAAGCGACCCTCAGGTCTTCCAAACCACTAAACAAATACAGTCCACCGGTGAAACACAATCATTTGCTTTTTCAAATCTCTAACTTTTGCCTGAATCGCCCTTCCGGGTTTTCGATCCACCAGGATACCCTTTTTTGCCAAAGTCACCCTTCCAGGTTTTCGACTTTGCGGGTGTACATTATTTTCTTTTATATCCCTAATTTTTGCCCGAACCTTTTTTCCTTTTTTATGGTTCGCCGGGATGCCCCATTTTTGCCTGGATATTCTTTTTCTTTCCAGTGGGTCGTTTTTTAAGCAAAGTATTTTTTAACTGCGTCCGCGTTCACCGGGGATGCAAAATCTTCGCCATCCATTGTGGATAACAACAAGGCTCCTCCCGAGAAGACCTTGCTGACGATGTACGGACCTTCGTAATTGGGAGTCCACTTGCCCCGATGATCAGACTGTGGAGGAAGAATCTTCTTCAGGACGAGATCACCCGTCTGAAAGCTTCTTGGATGCACCTTCTTATCATAGGCTTTCTTCATTCGGCTCTGGTACAGACGACCATATACAATCGATGCTAACCTCTTCTCGTCCATCAGGCTGAGTTGGTTTAGTCGGTTCTTAATCCATTCTGCCTCATCGAGTTTCACGTCAACCAAAACTCGTAAAGAAGGAATCTATACTTCTAACGGTAGGACAACTTCCATACCGTACACTAGTGAGAAAGGAGTTGCCCCGGTTGATGTACGTACCGTCGTATGATAACTGTGCAATGCAAATGGCAACATCTCGTGCCAGTCCTTATAGGTCACAACCATCTTCTGTACAATCTTCTTGATGTTCTTATTGGTCGCTTCAACGGCGCCATTCATCTTCGGCCGGTAAGGAGATGAGTTGTGGAGTTCAATCTTGAAACTCTGGCACAGCTCCTTCATCATCTTGTTATTAAAATTCGAACCATTATCAGTAATGATCCGCTCGGGAATTCCGTATCGACAGATGATGTCCCTCTTTATGAATTTAGCCACCACCTGCTTGGTCACATTAGCATACGAGGCTGCCTCCACCCACTTGGTGAAGTAGTCGATGGCTACTAAAATGAAGCGATGACCGTTAGATGCAGTAGGCTCGATCTTGCCTATCATGTCGATGCCCCACATGGAGAACGACCACGGGGAGGACATGACATTCAACGGGCACGGCGACACATGAATTTTATCAGCATAAATCTGGCATTTATGACATCTCTTCGCAAATTTGAAGCAATCCGACTGCATTGTCAGCCAGTAATATCCTGCTCTCAGGATCTTTCTTGTCATAGCATACCCGTCGGCGTGCGTACCAAATGTGCCTTCATGGACTTCTTCAATGAGCATACTCGCTTCTTTCTCATCTACACATCTGAGTAGCACGAGATCGTGGTTTCTTTTATACAAAACTCCATCAGGATTGAGATAAAAGTTTCCATACATCCTCCTCAGAGTCTTCTTATCCTGGGTTGACGCTCCCGCAGGATATTCCTTAGTCATAAGGAAAGTCTAGATATCATGGAACCATGGCTTGCCGTCGGAGGCTTCCTCGATCACAAAGACGAATGCAGGTCTATCAAGACGAGAAAGGACAATTCTAAGAGCTTCATTCCAAAAATTGACTTTATACATCGAAGCCAACGTGGCTAAGGCATCAACCATCTAATTCTCAGCCCTGGGCACATGATGGAGTTCCACTCGATCAAAGAACGGAAGCAGCCTTCTGGCATAATTCATGTACGACACCAAGTTCGATTGACGAGTCTCCCACTCCCCTTTAATCTGGTTGATCACAAGTGCCGAGTCACCGTATACATCTAGGTTCTTGATTCTCAAATCAATTGCTTCTTCCAGACCCATGATGCATGCTTTGTACTCTGCTTCATTATTGGTGACCGGAAACGTCAGTCTAGCGGTGAACGGGATATGGGATCCGTGGGGAGTCGTGATGATTTCCCCAATGCCACTTCCGTAAGAATTAACCGCCCCGTCAAATATCAATTTCCACTGGGGTTTTCTATCTGGCCCCTCGTCGGGCAACGGTTCATCACAATCTTTTGCTTTGAGAAACATGATATCCTCATCAGGGAATTCAAATTTCATCGGCTGATAATCCTCGATTGGCTGTTCGGCATGGTATTCAGACAATACGCTTCCCTTGATGGCCTTCTGGGAAACATATTGAATGTCATATTCCGTGAACACCATTTGCCATCTGGCAATCCTGCCCGAAAGTGCTTGCTTCTTGAAGACGTACTTGATTGGATCCATCTTCGAAATTAGCATGGTCGTGTGATTGAGCATGTACTGTCGTAAACGTTTGGCATCCCAGGCTAGTGCACAACACGTCTTCTCAGCATCGAGTAACGAGATTCACAATATGTGAACTTTTTACTCAAATAGTAAATGGCATGCTCCTTTCTGCCCGTTTCGTCGTGTTGACCGAGAACACACCCCATACTATTCTCAAGAACTGTCAAGTACATGATTAAGGGTCGTCCGGCCACTGGGGGTATCAAGATCGGAGGTTCCTGCAGATACTGTTTTATCTTATCAAATGCCTTCTGGCAATCCTCGTTCCAGATAATCGCCTGATCTTTCTTTAGCAGTTTGAACATCGGTTCACACATGGTCGTGAGCTGAGAAATAAACCTTGCAATGTAGTTTATTTTGCCCAAGAAACCAAGAACTTCTTTTTCTGTTTTTGGCGCTGGCATTTCTTATATTTCTTTTATCTTCGCAGGATCAACCTCGATGCCTTTTTCATTCACGATAAACCCCAGTAGTTTTCCAGATCGTACTCCGAAAGTACACTTGTTAGGATTCAGCCTCAACCTGAACTTCCTAAGCCACTCAAAAAGCTTCAGCAAATTGACCAGATGTCCCTCCTCCGTTTGGGACTTCGCAATCATATCATCAACATAGACTTCAATCTCATTATGAATCATGTCATGAAATAAAGTGACCATTGCTCGTTGGTAAGTGGCCCCTGCGTTCTTCAGATCGAAAGGCATTACCTTGTAACAAAATGTTCCCCAAGGGGTGATAAACGTAGTTTTCTCCATGTCCTCCGGCGCCATCTTGATCTGATTGTAACCGGAGAAGCCATCCATGAACGAAAATACGGAGAACTGAGCTGTATTGTCGACCAACACATCAATATGAGGGAGCGGGAAATCATCTTTAGAGCTCGCCCTATTTAAATCCCGATAATCGACGCACATTCGTACCTTACCGTCCTTTTTCGGTACAGGTACTATGTTGGCGACCCACGGAGGATAAGTAGTGACCGCTAAGAAGCCATCATCAAGCTGCTTTTGCACTTCTTCTTTGATCTTAACGGCCATATCTGGTCGTATCCTCCTAAGCTTCTGCTTAACGGGAGGACAATCTTCTCGCAGCGGCAAGTGATGGACCACGATGTCAGTATCAAGTCCGGGAATATCTTCGTATGACCAAGCAAAGATGTCACTATACTCTCGAAGCATCTCGACTAATCTCTGCTTGACATCACTCTGCAATGCAGCCCCTATCCTGACGTTCCTGACTAGTTCTTCAGAACCCATATTCACAATCTCAATCTCTTCCTTGTGAGGCAGAATAACCTTCTCTTCTTGTTTCAACAAGCGGGCCAACTCTTCGAGAAGGTCTTCGTCTTCATCAATCTCTTCTTCGGCTTGATAGATCGGGAAATCGAAGTCGAAGTGAGTCGTAGAAGGTCCAGAGTCGATGTCATCTGCTATGTGGATCTCTTTGCCTGTCACTTGGATGGTATCCCTAATGGACCAGTTGGTGAGGCTCTGGCCTGGTTTGCTTGGCTGGATCCAAGAGTCTATGTCGCAATCACTGTCTTCGCCGTCTTTAGACACTGCGTTGACACTTTCGAATATTACCCCGCCACTGGTAAACTGGATCGGCCCTTTACCTCGCGACGCACTGCGAGAAGAGGAGGCTTCATCCGTAGGAGAGTATCCTAACCCAAACTTATCCTGTTTGTTAGGTATTTCTAGCACTTGCCCCCAGCCTAGGGTAGATCCGGCTTGAGCAATGGCTCGGGCTTCCTTGAAGGAAGAGTGAGTCATCTCTGGTTTTTCGGTCATTATAGGAGCCACGTCCTTGACTTTAACAGCTTCGAACGCCTGACATAGGGTTTCGTGGATTTCCCCATCCATCTCAATATATTTGAAGGACGACAAATGGCTTACCATTATGTCTTCCTCGCCACATACAGTCACGATGCTGCCTCCGACAGCATACTTGAGCTTCTGGTGCAACGTGCAGGTCACGGCGCTAGCAGAATGGATCCATGGCCAGCCTAGGAGACAGCTGTAGGCTGGCATGATGTCCATAATGTAAAAGACTGCGTCGAAAGTTTCCGGCCCGACTTGGATTGGCAACGTTACCTCTCCAAAGACATGACGCTTGGTACCATCGAACGCCTTCACAACCAGATCACTGGGCGTGCAAATCAATCCACGAGTATCTAACTTCATCAATGCCTTCTTCGGAAGAACATTGAGAGATGACCCTGTGTCCACCAACACATGAGACATAATCGTTCCCCTACACTCTATCGAGATGTGCAGGGCACTGTTGTCGTTCCTTCCCTTCGGCGTCAGCTCCAGGTCATTGAACCCTAACCCGTTTCCAGCATTCACGTGGCCTACTACCCCTTCCAACTGGTTGAACGAGATTTCCTGCGATACATACGTGGCATTCAAAACCTTCAACAGCGCGTTGCAATGTGACTCCGAACACAACAATAAATTCAGGATGGAAATTTTCGAGGGTGTTTGATGGAGGTGATCCACGATCTTGTAGTCACTCTTCTTGATCAGCCTCATGAACTTTTTAGCGTCCTTAACAAGTAAGTCCTTCTCTACCCCACGAGGGGTTTCCTCAACGACTTTACTCTTTCCCTTATTGGTTCCTTCAGCTTTGTCCGCTTTGTCCGCCACAATCTCAGGTGGGGCGAATACTCTTCCGTTGCGCGTCATTCCGCCAATTCCCACTAGGTTATCCACAGACCGCCTAGATGGTTCTAGTTCCAACTTCTGTCCGTTACAGTAAACGTCTGCCCCATAGTGCCACGGGACAACATTGGTGATTTCAAAAGGTATCGGCCCGACCTTCGTGATGGTAATTGTGGGCGGCCTGGGTGCAGAAATGGTTATCGTCTGGTGAGGGATGGTGATGGTGGCAACCTCATCATCTTGCTTCAGCATTACCTCTCCAGATCCACATTCGGTCATTCGGCTAAACTGCAAGATTCCTTCGGTCATCATACTCTGAATCCCCTCTATCAACTGTTCACATCCATCAGGATGAGTCACACAGCCCATACATAGTTCTCCACAGCCCGGAAAGAATCCTCTCTTCATCATCTTGGCTTTAACGAAGCTAAGCGGTGTCTTCAGATTCTTGACATCAGTCAGCAAATCTAAGTTCTGTTCTTCAATAATGGCATTCACCCCACCTCCCCTATGATTCGGCATAGGGTTCTTCGTGACATTCGACACATTATCTGAGAAATTAATGATCTTAGCATCCACCATATCTTGCACCTTGTGCTTGAAGGCTTTGCAGTTTTCTATCGTGTGGCCGGGTGCCCCTGAGTGAAACTCACATGTTACATTCGCATCATAACCCTATGGAGGTGCCCCTGTCAAGGGAGCCAGGGTTCTCTTCTGGACTAGTTGTAACTGAAGCAGAGTTTGTAACAACTGAGCATACGACATGGGCGGTGTCTCGAGGTGACGACTTGATAGAGGTGCCCTGTTCTGATACTTTCTGTACCCTTGCTGATTTGGCTGCTGCTGCTGCTGTGGCTGGGGTTGTTGGACAGAAGGGATGGTTATACTAGCCACCTGCTGGCGCGGGCCTTTACCCTTCCGACGAGCGTTGGACACGGCACTCGTCTCCCCTTCACACCTTTTGCTGCCATATGGTTTCTTTCCTCCTCCAGCCGAGGATAGATCAACACCTTGAATTTTCCCCAGTTTGATCCCATTTTCAACGTGCTCGCCTGTGATGATAAGATCAGAGAAACTTTCAGACATACCACTGACCAATTTCTCGTAATAGACCCCCGAGAGAGTGGCTACAAACATCTCAACAAGCTCCCGTTCAACCATCGGCGGTTGAACTCTAGCTGCTAATTCACGCCACCGCTGGGCGTATTCTTTGAACCCTTCGTTGTTCCTCTGTGACAAGTTCTGCAGTTGAACTCGGTTCGGAGCCAAGTCACTGTTATACTGATAATGGTGCACGAATGCCTCAGCAAGCTCCTTCCATGTGCGCACACTGGTAGGTTCCAAACTCATGTACCATTCCAAAGATGGCCCGGACAAGCTATCCTAAAAGAAGTGCATCAACAACTTCTCGTCTTCAGAGTGAGCGGACATCTTTCGGTAGTATGACCTTAAGTGGACACGAGGGCAAGTTTGCCCTTATACTTCTCAAAGTCGGGTACCTTGAATTTGGGAGACACCTTGAAATCAGAAATCAATCCCAATTTAGACATGTCGACATCCATAGTGTTCAGGTTCTCGAAATTCCTCATTTTGTCCTCGAGTGCCTTAAACCTCAGACGTGCTTCAGCAGTCAGCTCTCCTTCAGCGCTCTTCTCTGAGAACAAATCTTCTTGATGATCTTCTAGCCATGGCTGAGGCCCATACAGATTTCCAGCACCTGTGTTGTCGTTGCCCAATCCAGCATTGCCATTAGCTTCAAAATTTCCATTACCGACGCCAGTCGTATTACCATTGAGCCCTATGTTAGTGATCACATTGCCGTTACCACTGCCGTTCCCCCCGGTCACGGGGATGCCATTCTGAGGAGTTTCAACAAGTGGAGGGGTTGGAACATTCCCACCATGAAGTACACCATTGCTGTCAACCCTTGAGATCAGAGGCTGGACCAATGTTCTGAGCTGGTCTTGGCCGTTGGCAACCACTTGCATGAGCTCCATGAAGCGGTCCATCCTCTCTCGGAGTTCCTGAACGTCAGCCTGCACTTGTTCCATTGCTCTAGCTTGATTTGCTCTGGTCGGATAGCGTTGGATTGGCCTTTGATCAATCCTAGAACAACCTGTATACACAAAGGGTTAGAAAAACAACAACGTGCTCGCTATGCAAATGCTTCATGCAGATGCAAACGTGTGTCTGTGCATTAGGAAGATTTTCCCCTGATCCTAGTCCCTGAGTGCCAGTGCTGATAATAAGAAGTCTGAGTCCAGTCATGAAAATGGCATCTCATATGTATAAATAAAGCCCATCAAGGTGGTACACAATGTCACTGAGTACAAGCAGAATCATTAGCATGACCTCGACCAACAAGCCTGGTGATGGTCAGCATACAACAATGATCAAAACAAAAGGATTACAAATATAGTCAAGCACGGCCACGGGCGCGAAACTCTTCTAACAACCCCTTCGTTTCTGGATGATCAGGCTGAGTGAGCAACCCTTTGACGAGTAACTCCCTCTGCCTAATAGTGTATTGAAGACCTTCAACTGAGTCTTCCCATGCTCCTTTGCCGAAACAATCTTCTAGCTTCCGCTTCTTGGATTCAAACGTCTGTTTGCGCTCCTTCGGGTTAGCAAGATCCTTGTTGAGCAAGCCTTCAGCGGCATATCTGCGAGCGGTTTCTTCATCAAACCTCTTCTCACTAGCCTTCACCTGGGCTTTCAATTTGGAGATCTACTGCTTCAGTTTATCCTCCCGTTCTTTGCCGTTGGCTAAGGTGTCCTTCCAATGCTGATTAAACTTGGATATTCTCCGGTACGCTTCATCCAAGTGCTGCTTCTTAGTGGTCAATACGTCGTTGACAGATTCGAAGTCCCGAACCAAGCGCTCACGCTCAGCCAACTGCTTGGTCAAATCCGTACCTAACTTGTTTACCAGCTCTGTTTGCCTCTTGAAGGAATGGACGGCTTCGGTTCTCTCGCTTCTGAGCTGAGCCAATTCTTTCTCTAGTTCTTCATTTGCCTTCTTCAGCTCCTCTCGCTCAGCTAACACCTGATTGTACTGCTGACTAGGCACAGTGGTAGGCTCTTCAATCACTAGAGGGCTTTCTAGCTTGGCAGGAGGAAACGGCATCCCTATGATATCTGCTCTGGCTCTGATCCAGGTCACATATGGAGCGTAGGCTTGGCTATTACTTTTTCCCAGCAACGATTTCCCCCGCTTACTGATACCATTCCAAGCGTGCTGAAGCTTAGATAACATATCCCCCTCTAGAAGACCAGTGAGGTATAGATATTCCTGCACCTCTTCATCCTTCGGCGGAGCTCTCAAAGCATAAGCAAATTGTCGGACCAGCAGAGATGGATTATAGTTGATACAACCCTTCCTGCCTATCAAAGGCACATTCGGAAACCCGCTGCAGCTGAAGATAATCTCAGTACCCAACCTATCTCTATCAAACCAGGCGACATCCTCTGCTGATAGACTCATCAAACGCTCAGACCACTCAGTTGTGGCTGCAGATGAAGCAAAGGGACCCTTCTTGGGTAGGTGACTATCAAGCCATCTATAGAATATGGGCACACAGCACGAGACATTCTTGCCCTTTCTGTTCTCGTTTTTGTAGTGGATGGAATGATAGACATCTCCAATCAAGGCAGGGACTGGATTCCCTGCTGCAAAGATGTGAAAGGCGTTGAAGTCTACAAAGTCAGGCATATTAGGGAACAGAATGATGTCGTATATGCAAAGAGCAAGAATAGCGTTGAACACAATCCAACAACCGTCTTTGGCACACTGCTGGGCCTTTCCCACTAAGAACTGCAAGGAGAAACCGGGAACCCCATTCCAACTAGACAAGACCAACTCAGAGGCATCCAGATGAAGCGAAAGCGCTAAACTAGCCAGATTAGGCTAAGCATCCATATGAACAAAGGGCATCTTACTCTTGATAGGCACACCTAACAAATCAGCATACTCCTCTAGTGTGGGTGCGAGAATAAAGTCCGGGAAAGTAAAGCATCTCAAAGGAGGATCGTAGAACTGCAGCAAGGCATACAACCCATTCAACTCAAACGCAAAAGGTTTACGAACCAAGTTGAGCAGTTTCCTATAACACTTTCTGAATTCACCTCTCACAGTATCATCTGCCAAAGCAATCAAACTAGACAGCTGAACAACATCAGGAGTGGGGAGCTTGTAGGCCACAGTCTTCCTCAGAGAACCCATAATAGCACAATAGAAGGCAAGAAAACCCGAACCGGGGGAAACGGTACCTGTAACACAGACACGCGTTAATGGTATGCAAATGAGTATGCAAAACAATGCAAAATGCAATCATGCAGTAGGAGATCAAGACGACTGGTTTCTCAGTGATCGCAGGAGTTACGTCCTTGACTTTAACAGCTTCAAACGCTTGGCATAGGGTTTCGTGGATTTCCCCATCCATCTCAACATACTTGAAGGACGACAAATGGCTCACCATTATGTCTTCCTCGCCACATACGGTCACGATGCTACCTCCGACATTGTACTTGAGCTTCTGGTGCAACGTGGAGGTCACGACACCCGCCGAATGGATCCATGGCCGGCCCAAGAGACAGCTATAGGCAGGCATGATGTCCATAATGTAAAAGATCGCTTCGAACATTTCCGGCCCAACTTGGATCGGCAACGTCACCTCCCCAAAAACATGGCATTTGGTTCCATCGAACGCCTTCACAACCAGATCACTGGGTGTGCAAATCATTCCGCGAGTATCTAACTTCATTAATGCTTTCCTCGGAAGAACATTGAGCGACGACCCCGTGTCCACCAACACGTGGGACATAATCGTTCCCCTACACTCTATCGAGATGTGCAGAGCGCTATTGTGGTTCCTCCCCTTCGGCGTCAACTCTAGGTCAGTGAACCCTAACCCATTTCCAGCATTCACGTGGGCTACGACCTCTTCCAACTGGTTTACCGATATTTCCTGCGGCACGTACGCGGCATTCAACATCTTCAGCAGCGCGTTGCGATGTGCCTCAAAACACAGCAACAGGTTGAGGATGGAGATTTTTGAGGGTGTTTGATGGAGATGATCCACGATTTTGTAGTCACTCTTTTTAATCAACCTCATAAACTCTTCGGCGTCTTTAACAAGTAAGTCTTTTTCTACCCCACAAGGGATCTCTTCAATGACTTTACTTTTACCTTTATCAGTTGCATCACCTCAGTCCGCTTTATCCGTTACGACCTCAGGTGGTGCAAATACTCTTCCGCTGCGAGTAATTCCGCTAACGCCCGCTAGGTTCTCCGCACATGACCCTGATGGTTCCAGTTCTAACTTCTGTCCGTTGCAGTAGACCTCTGCCCCATAATGCCATGGGACGACATTAGTGCTTTCGAACGGTATCGGCCCAGCCTTGGTGATGGTAATCATAGGCGGCCTGGGTGCAGAAATAGTTATCGTCCGGCGAGGGATGGTGATGGTGGCAACCTCATCATCTTGCCTCAGCATTACCTCTCCTGATCCGCTTTCGGCTCTTCGGCTAAATTGCAGGATTCCTTCGGTCATCATACTTTGAATCCCCTCTATCAACTGCTCACACCCGTCAGGCCTAGTCGCACAGCCCATACACAGCTCTCCACAACCTGGAAAGAAACCTCTTTTCATCAGCTTAGCTTTAACGAAGCTAAGCGGTGTCTTCAGATCTCTGACGTCAGTCAACAAATCCAAGCTCTCGTCTTTAATAATGGCGTTTACTCCTCCTCCCCTATGATTCGGCATAGGGTTCTTTGTGACGTTTGGCACATTATCTGAGAAGTTGATGATCTTAGCGTCCACCATGTCCTGCACCTTGTGCTTGAAGGCTTTGCAATTCTCTATCGTGTGGCCTAGTGCCCCTGAGTGAAATTCGCAAGTTGCATTCGCATCATAACCTGGCGGGGGTGCCCCTGTCAAGGGAGCCAAGGTTCTCTTCTGGATCAGCTGTAACTGGAGCAGAGTCTGTAACAGCTACGCATACGACATAGGCGGTGTCTCGAGGTGACGGCTCGACAGCGGTGCCCGGTTCTGATACTTTCGGTACCCTTGTTGATTCGGCTGCTACTGCTGCTGCTGTGGCTGTTGAACTGCCGGGATAGTTATGCTGGCCACCTGTTGGTGAGGGCCTTTACCCTTCCTTTGAGCGTTGGCCACGGCGCTCGTTTCTCCTTCCCGTCTTTTGCCACTATAAGGTTTCTTCCCGCCTCCTCCAGATGAGGATGAATCACCTTGAATTTTCCCTAGTTTGATCCCATTTTCAATGTGCTCACCCGTGATAATAAGATCTGAGAAGGTTCCGGACATACCGCTGACCAATTTCTCATAATAAACCCCTGGGAGGGTGGCCACGAACATTTGCACAAGGTCACGTTCAACCATCGGCGGCTGAACCCTGGCTGCCAACTCACGCCATCGCTGGGCGTATTCCTTAAACCCTTCGTTGTTCCTTTGCGACAGATTCTGCAGTTGGACCCGGTTCGGGGCCAAGTCACTGTTATATTGGTAGTGGTGCACAAATGCTTCAGCAACGTCCTTCCACGTGCGCACACTGGTAGGTTCCAGACTCATGTACCATTCGAGGGAGGGCCCGGACAGACTGTCTTGAAAGAAGTGCATCAGCAACTTCTCGTCCTCAGAATGTGCGGACATTTTCCGGTAGTATGATCTCAGATGGACGCGAGAGCAAGTGGTGCCCTTGTACTTTTCAAAGTCAGGTACCTTGAACTTGGGAGGCACCTTGAAATCAGCAATCAGTCCCAACTTGGACATATCAACGCCCAGGGTGTTCTGGTTCTCGATATTTCTCATCTTATCCTCGAGTGCCTTGAACCTCAGACGTGCTTCACCAGTCAGCTCCCCTTCAGCACCTCTCTGTGAGAACACATCGTCCTGACGGTCTTCTAACCATGGCTGAGGCCCATACAGATTTCCAACACCTGCGTTGCCGTTGCCCAGCCCAACATTGACGTTAGCTTCCAAATTCCCATTACCGACGCCCGTCGTATTATCGTTGAGTCCCATATTAGCTATCACATTGTTGTTGGCACTGCCATTCCCCCCGGTCACGGGGACGCCATTCTGAGGAGATTCAACTGGTGGAGGGGTAGGCATGGTCCCGCCATGGAGTACGCCATTGCTATCGACCCTTGAAATCAGAGGCTGAACCAAGGTTCTGAGCTGATCCTGGCCGTTGGCAACCGCTTGCATGAGCTCCATGAAGCGGTCCATTCTTTCTCGGAATTCTTGAACGTCAGTTTGCATTTGCTCCATAACTCTGGATTGATTTTCTCTGGTCGGATAGCGGTGGATAGGTCTCTGATCAATCCTGGAACAACCTGAAACAACCTGAAAACACACAAGGGTTAGGAAAAACGACAAAGTGCTCGTTATGCGAATGCTTCATGCAAATGCAAACGTGTGTCTGTGCGTTAGGGGGATTTCCCCCGATCCTAGTGCCTGAGTGCCAGTGCTGATAATAAGAAGTCTGATTCCAATCATAGAAATAACGTCTCATATATAGAAAGCCCATCAAGGCATTACACAACGTCAGTGAGTACAAGATGAATCAATAGCATGACCTCGATCAACAAGCCCGGTGATGGTCAGCATACAACAACTATCAAAACAAAAGGAATACGAACATTCAAGCACGGCCACGGGCGCGAAACTCTTCTAACAACCCCTTCGTTTCTAGATGATCTGGCTGAGTGAGTAACCCCTCGACGAGTAACTCTCTCTGCATGATGGTGTACTAAAGACCTTCGACCGAATCTTCCCATGCTCCTTCGCTGAAGCAATCTTCTAACTTCCGCTTCTTGGATTCAAACGTCAGTTTGCGCTCCTTCAGGTTAGCAAGAGCCCTGTTGAGCTGGCCTTCAGCGGCGTATCTGCGAGCGGTTTCTTCATCAAACCTCTTCTCACTAGCCTTCACCTGGGCTTTCAGCTTGGAGATCTGTTGCATCAGCTTATCCTCCCGCTCTTTCCTGTTGGCTAGGGTGGCCTTCCAATGCTGGTTAAACTTGGATATCCTCCGATACGCTTCGTCCAAGTGCTGCTTCTTCGTGGCCAGCACATCGTTGACAGCTTTGAAGTCTCGACCCATACGTTTGCGCTCAGCTATCTGCTTAGTCAAATCTGTCCCCAATTGGTTCACCAGCTCGGTCTGCCTTTTGAAAGAATGAATGGCTTCGCTTCTCTCGCTTCTGAGTTGAGCCAATTCTTTCTCCAGATCTTCATTTGCCTTTTTCAGCTCATCTCGCTCAGCTAGCACCTGATTATGCTACTGAATAGGCACGGTGGTAGGCTCTTCGATCACCGGAGGGCTTTCTGGCTTGGCAGGAGGAAACGACATCCCTATAGCATCTACTCTGGCTCTGATCCAAGTCACATACGGGGCGTAGGCTTGACTATTACTCTTCCCCAGCAACGGCTTCCCCCGCTTACTGATACCATTCCAAGCGCGCTGAAGCTTAGATAACATATCCCCCTCTAGAAGACCAGTGAGGTACAGAGATTCCTGCACCTCTTCATCCTTCGGCGGAGCTCTCAAAGCATAAGCAAACTGTCGGACCAGCAAAGACGGATTATAGTTTATACAACCCTTCCTGCCTATCAAAGGCACGTTCGGAAACCCGCTGCAGCTGAAGATAATCTCGGTACCCAACCTATCTCTGTCAAACCAGTCAACATCCTGCGCTGATAGACTCATCAAACGCTCAGACCACTCAGCTGTGGTTGCAGACGAGGCAAAGGGACCCTTCTTGTGTAGATGACCATCAAGCCATTTATAGAGCAAGGGCACACAGCACGAGACATTCTTACCCCTCTGTTCTCGATTTTGTAGTGGACGGAATGGTAGACATCTCCTATCAAGGTAGGGACTGGATTCCCTGATGCAAAGATGCGAAAAGCGTCGAAGTCTACAAAGTCGGGCATATTGGGGAACATAATGATGCCATATATGCACAGAGCGAGAATGGCATTGAACACAACCCAACATCCGTCTTTGGCGCACTGCTGAGCCTTTCCCACTAAGAACTGCAAGGAGAAATCGGGAACCTTGTTCCAACTAGACAAGACGAACTCGGAGGCATCCAGATGAAGTGACGGAGCTAGACTAGCCAAATTAGGCTCAGCATCCATATGAACAAAGGGCATCTGACTTTTGATAGGCACACCTAACACATCAACATATTCATCTAGTGTAGGTGCGAGAACAAAGTCCCGGAAAGTAAAGCATCTCAATGGAGGGTCGTAGAACTGCAGCAGAGCATGCAACCCGTTCAACTCAAACGCAGAGGGTTTACGAACCAAACTGAGCAGTTTGCCGTAAGACTTTCTGAACTCATCTCTCACAGAATCATCTGCTAAAGCAATCAAACCAGTCAGCTGAACAACATCCGGAGCAGGGAGCTTGTAAGCCACGGTCTTCCTCAGAGAACCCATAATAACACAATAGGAGGCAAGAAATCCTGGATTGGGGGAAACGGTACCTGCAACACAGACACACGTTAATGAAATGCAAATGGGTATGCAAAGCAATGCAAAATGCAATCATGCAGCAGGAGATCAAGGCAACTGTGCTGTGGAGATTCTGTATCAACAAAACCATAATCCTGCTCTATCAAGAACAACCATTATATCTGATAATAAGAAAACCCTGGCATCGGACCACAAGTCTGCTCTGTCAAGAACACACATCTGATGATAAGGACCTCTGATACAGGACCAAAACTCTGCTCTGTCAAGAACAAACCTCTGCTGATGAGATCCTCTGATCCCAATCAAAAACTTGCTTTGTCAAGAACAAATACACATCTGCTGATGAGATCCTCTGACACCAACAAAACTGATTCACTATCAAGAAAACCAGGTAGTCTGAAGGTCAGGGTTTCCTGCAACAAACCCAACTCTGCTCACAGGTATGGACCTAAACTAACACAAGTTCGGCATCCTATACGGTCATCAGCGTCACAGACATTCAAGAGGGGTGATACGATACCCAGAAGGTGTGGCATCACCAGCTCATGAAGCGGCCTCACTCGGCTGAATCCCAAATGATCGGTCCCCAGAGTCGACAATCCTCCAAACCAACAACCCCCTCAACCCAAAGGGTAGAAAAAGAAGTCAACCGGGAGAACCTCGTCTGAGCGTGGATTTCATGAGACACTAGTGCCTGCCAAGCAAGCACGCGCCCACTAATTTCCACAACTAATGCTATGTACACTCAAGCCTGGGTCTGGCTTCTCACTCATCAGAATGCCCCTCCCACAACAGCACAGATAATCATATCATACTGAAAATAAAGTGCGGGAAATAAAATGTGATAAATAAACACAACCCAAAAAGTAATCATACAAGCTCTAGGATTGACTCTCGCAAGGGGACGTTGGATCCCCAAACTAACTCGCATAAGGGACGTTGGATCCCAGGAAACTATCAAGTCCCCAGCAGAGTCGCCAGCTGTCGCTTCTGCGAAAATAAGGTGCTGGCAAAACAGAAGAGTCGCCACCTTTCGTTATTTATCCCTCAGAACGGGAAAGGAAACGATCGGAAAAACCTGACGAAAAGGTATAAGACAAGCTCATCGCAACCATTGTCTGGGTTCGGGAGTCGGTTACGCAAGGGGAAGGTATTAGCACCTCTCACGTCCATCGTACTCGATGGGATCCATGCTTGTTGTGTTTACTAGACGGGTTGGTTTTATCTATCTACCTATCAAGGCTGGCTTAAACAGAAAAGAAAAATGACTCGGCAAAGCGTCGCACTTTATGCCTACGTATTCTCATCAGAGAATGAGAAATCAGAGTAAACGTAGTTCGGCCTACTACGGGTTATGGGGAAGGTGGCTCGCCAATACGTCAGTATTGTGCCTATGTACTCTCAACAGGTATGAGAGATCAGAGCTTACGTAGTTCGGGATAATACGGATTACGGGGATTCAGATTCATCTGTTTTATCGAATAGGGTTAAACAGCAGTTCCAGCAGTAAGGGACAAAGCCTGTTTGTGGTGGCGCTGAAGTTTAACGACACTCTTTTCTTCAGAAAAGCTTCCTTTGAATTACGGGCCCACGGGGCAAAAAGGTTTGAAGTTTGTTTTCTGTCTTTTACGAAAGAACTGTTTTTTATTGTGTTTGCAACTAGTATCGAACTAGAGACTATGACCTGAGAGTGAATGCGTCGTATGTCACCCAAAGGGTACCATACTAGACATCCAGACTGTTGAAAAGAAACTCTTCAACAATCCTTTCTTAGGTAGCTTAAGGCTCGTAACGTACGACGTCAGTTAACCTTTATTATTGTATTTTCATTTGTTTTGAGAAGAGAAGAGAAGGGGACAACTACGGGGAGACTATCAAGTCCTAATGTTGTCATGCCAAGGATTCATCCTATAGTTGAAGTTTGAAATAGGGAACTCCTAGAAGTTATCATGCATAGGTTTCAACCTAAAGTTCTATCATCACTTCCTTATCAAAGGAAGTGAGATTCCTAGGGGATCATGTCAATGATAAACGGAAACAGATAAAGCGTCAGCTTAAACAATAAACAGTAAACGACTGTAAAATGCATGCAATGCAAGTGAGGGAGGAAATGTGTGTGGGGCATCAGCCTCCACAAGCTCATCTCAACCTCAAGCTAGATATGAATAACTGCAATCATACAGAGGAAATAAAATAAAGTGCTATCAAGCAAGATATCAATGACTGCAATCATACAGAGGAAATAAAATAAAGTGATATCAAGCAAGATATCAGTGACTGCAATCATACAGAGGAAATAAAATGCTATCAAGCGAACACAAACCACATGGGCAAGGGAGCAGGGCTCTACCGAATACCCGCAAGCAAAGCCACACAGTAAAAATACAAGCAGAGGGAGCAACTCAACCTCTAGTGCAATTATGCCCCTAGCTTACATCAGTCTAGATATGGACTTATTCTAATGCATCAAGCAAATCAAACAAGGCACATCAGTACAGAAAAAGAAAACAGACAAGAAAAGAAAGCAGGTCAACCACCCCTACAACTTCACAGCAAGGCAATCTTCTGCCAGCAGCTCAGTCCTCAGACTTCAATCACCCTTCAAGGCTATCCTCCTCAATAACAAGTATCAACTGGCTCCTCCCTTCTCCAAGCTTCAGCTCTTCAGTCAATTCCACCTTCAGGCTTCACTCCTAACTATAAGTATCAACTTGACTCCTTCAGGCTCTCAATGTATCAATGTAAGTGTCAACTTATCCTTTATTCCTCAAGCCTCAGCTCTTCACTCAATCTCAATTGGATCTTCTTCACAAGTATCCACTTGCTCTTCTTGCTTCAGCTCTCTTTGCTTTACCAGTGTCAACTTGGTCTTCTTCTCCTACAAGCCTCAGCTTCTCAAGGTAATCTTCAATCACATGGAAGTTTCAACTTCACCCTTCAATCTTCTTCAAGCAAGGAACTCCATCCTCTAACAAGGGAGAAAGATGCATCTATCAAGAGCAAAGTTTGGATGATTGGTAGCAGAGTGAAGACCAAAGGTCACCACTGAGCATCCTGTCATCAGAGAAAGGGACCCTCAAAGGTTCTACCAATTTGCAAAGAGCCACACATCCTACCAAAGGAGGGATGAGGCCTTTACAAAGGGACCTTTCATCATAGGGAAGAATGGAAGTGATCAACATCATCCATGTTTATGAAGGGAGAGAACTATCTAGAATCTCTGCCCTAATCTTAACCTAATCAAAACTACACCACAAGAAGGGAAGATCTTCAAATCCAAGCCTCTTCAAGCAATCCAATGCATCTTCAACTTGTCTTCATCACCATCCAAGAGCAGGAGAAACAAAACCCTAATCTCAGGGAACTAAAGATGTTAATCTAGTTGAGTTAGTGCCTTAGAATCATCTAACACTAGCACCTAAACTAAAATCAATCAAAAATAGTAAACTATCTTATAAATTTCTACAAAAATTCCTAAGGGATCCTAATTCAATTAATAATGCCTCACACAAAAACCAGGGACTAAATCATCTATTAATTCCTAAAATTAAGTCCTAAATCGAAAGGTGTCAATCATAAACCCTAAAAATGGACCTTCTAAAGGTTTCAACCTAAACTACCACCTATGTTCATCACAAAAATGTGAGAAAGTTCTATGGGGAGCATGCATATCTATGCTAACTACTCACAAAAAATCAGGATCAAAATCATCATCACATGATCACACAAAATTCCACAAAATCAAGCATCAAGCATGACTATTTTAATATCAATTAAAATGTAAAAATTCCCATAAAATCATAAAATGCATGAAATAATAATATTTTTTATCTAAAAAATACTAGATTTGATCATGAATCTAATGCAAAAAGAATGGGGTCAATTGACTTATTTTTAAATTTTTTATGATTTAATCATGAACCATGTATAAAATGAAGAAATATAAGGAAAATCCAAAGAAAATAATAAATGCACGGTGCAGATAGTAGTAGACATCAGTTCATATCATGGATTGGGCCATCAGGGGGGTGCAGGTATCAACCAATTCACTAAGCCCAGCATCAGCAACTAAATGAAACGATGTGTTTCATTAAAACTCAGATCCTTCACAAATTGAAACACACGCGTGGCCGTTGGATCACTTCTCCAGTCAAAGGTCCACCTAAATCCAAGGGCTCTAAAGTTATCTTCAACCTTTTGAATCTCTGAACCTCGCGCGCAGCTCCGGCCACCACCGGTGGTGCTCCGGTCATCGTCCCCAACCCTAACTCTCTCTAGGATCCTCCATTGCAAGTGGTCTATACATGAAACTTGTCCCAAATTTCCTCACGAATTCATTCATGCCCTTTATTCTCTCTGAAACCTCAAGATTCGCCATAACCAATTCTCAACCGAAAATGGTAACATCCTTAATTGGTCACTAATTCTCAAATTAACTATCTGAAAACCTTCCTACACCGTTCTACAATGCATCTAACATCCTAATTCGTATTGATTCTACCTAAAACAAGCCAGAAATCAAAGGTTACCAACCTGAAAATTTCGTGTGCACAGAAGTAGCAAGACCTCAAATCAAGCCTTCAAATGCTCCAGACTCCTTCAGTGAATCACTTCCAAGCTTCTGTATGCAATAGAACTGATTGAAATGGCTTCAATTCTTGGAACCAACTCTGAGTTGCAGGTGGAAAAATCTGAGTTCAAAAACACCAATCAGCCACGAATTCCCTTTGATTATGATCTGGAATCATTCCCTAGCATCCATGGAAGAGATTGCAATCAAGAAAATGGATAGAAAGTGAGTGAAATGATGTAACCGAATTCAGTTGCAAGCAATGAAATCTCAATCTCAATCTCTGCTCTCTCCTTCAATCATCACCAACCTTTCATCTGAACCTCTTCTACTCAATATATAGAACATGTGTGGATGATCTAGAACCCTCTAGATCCTTCTAATGAGAAATCCAATCTCTCATGACATGAGAAGTTCACTTATATGCCATGGTGTGCACAACTCTGCAAACAGCTTGAAATCAATCCCATCCCCTTCCAATTTCTCCCCTCATGACATTTTGGAAGTTTTTGGCTTGCAAGGGATCTTGGTCATGCCTTGAATTTGAGTTTTGCAAATGTTACTTAAGATGTAAGTAACTACTTTTCAAAGCAAGTCCACAAATTACACCTCAACTCAAAAAAGTGGCTAAACCAATGTTCTTAAAATGCTTTTTAGAGTCAAAATGACCTATTACATGCCTTGGTTTGGATGTGTAGATCAAAAGTATCAATTTCCAACTTTGGTTAATTTAACTTATACCCTTATTTTAGGTCATTTTTGCAACTTTGAGCTACAAGCATTTCCAACATCTCATGACCTTTTTACTAGCCTTAAAACATCATTTTGAACAAGTTTGATGTTGAACATTTTCCCATTTGAAGCTTGGAAATGGGAGTTATGGCCTTATGGTTGAAATGACCTATAATCTCCAAATGACCAAAATGCCCTTGACTTGTCAAAGCCATAACTTGAGTTCTACAAATCCTATCAAGGACTTCTAGTACTCTCTAGAAAGATACGAGAATAAGTAACAACACTCATGTTGACCAGAAGTTCATAGGAATCATCCTTCTAGGGCAAAAGTTTGATGCAAGTTGGGTAACTTTCAAGCCCCAAATTCACATTCCTCAGATGACTTGTAACTTGTCAAAGTCATAACTTGAGTTCTACAAATCCTATCAAGGACTTCTAGCACTCAAATTAAAGCTAAGAGCATGCTATACAACATTCATGTTGGGGGTAAGATGAGATGATAATCACATCGTGAACTAAATTGCCTTGAAGATAGGGGTCAAACTAGGGGATTTTACACTATCAAGTCTTAAAAACCCTAGCTTGAAATTTATCAAACTCTTCAATCATGATGAGTTAACCTTGGAATCATCCTTATAACATCTCAATGTATCACACCATGATCACATGACTCTTGAATTAGGTCTCAACCTTCTCCAAATCATCAATTGACTTAGGGTTGACCCAGTCAAACCCTAGCTGCACCACTCATGGTTGAGCCTTCTTAATCTTGCACAATAACCTGTCGAGGCCTCAAAGTGATCTTCAACACTTCTCATGAGCTCTCTCAAGACCTCAAGTCTAACTTCATGGCTTCAGAATCATCTGATGACTTCCCACAACTCTCAAGTTAGGAGACACACCCTCTTGGCTTCAATCACTCCTCTAAGGATCTTTTAACTTCTCTGACAAGGATATCAACCCTTGGGCACTTGAATAACCTTCGTAGCTAGCTTCAAAGTCTTGTGTAGCCCTTGATTGGTAATCATACGTCTTGATCTCCTGTATACATGTCAATGAAATGCAAATGATAATGCTAATGTGAATGAAATGAAACACAAGCTAGGTAAAGAAATGTTGGGCAAATTTTGGGGTGCAACAACCTGTAACTTGTCAAAGCCATAACTTGAGTTCTACAAATCCTATCAAGGACTTATAGCACTCAAATTAAATCTAAGACCATGCTCTACAACAATCATGTTGGGGGCAAGATGAGATGACAATCACATCTTGAGCTAAATTGCCTTGAAGATAGGGGTCAAACTAGGGGATTTTACACTGTCAAGCCTTAGAAACCATAGCCTGAAACTTCTCAAACTCCTCAATCATGATGAGTTAGCCTTGGAATCATCCTTAGAACATCTCAATGTATCCATACATGGTCACATGGCTCTTGAATTAGGTCTCAACCTTCTTCAAATCATCAGTTGACTTAGGGTTGACCCAGTCAAACCCTAGCTACACCACTCATGGCTGATCCTTCTTAATCTTACACAATGACCTGCCTAGGCCTCAAAGTGATCTTCAACACTTCTCATGAGCTCTCTCAAGACCTCAAGTCCATCCTCATGGCCTCAGAATCATCTGATGGCTTTCCACAACTCTCAAGTTAGGAGACCTACACACTTGGCTTCAACCACTCTCTCTGAGGATCTTCTAACTTCTCTGATAAGGATATCAACCCTTGAACACTTGGATAGCCTTCTTGGCTAGCTTCAAAGTCTTGTGTAGCTCTTGATTGGTGATCATATCTCTTGATCTCCTGCATACATGTCAATGAAATGCAAATGATATGCTAATGTGAATGAAATGAAACATAAGCTAGGTAAAGAAATGTTGGGCAAATTTTGGGGTGCAACAATTACCTATTAGACTCCTGTTCAATGCTCAACTTCAAGAGTGTCGAGCACAGGGCTTGTGCTTTAACTGTGATGAGAAATTCATTCTAGGTCACAAATGCTCAACCGGTAAATTTCTACTGTTAATGGCGGATGAGGATGTTATCCTTGAAGAGGAATCAACTGCTATCACGGAAACTAGTTCTCCAACCGCAGAAATTGAAGATACGTATTTTAAACTGTCCCCGCAAGCCGCAAGCGGCCAATTCTCCCCAAAAATGCTAAAATTTAAAGGCCAAATCCACGGCCTCACGGTGACGGTCTTGATTGACACAGGAAACACCCACAACATTCTTCAGCCGCGTATTGCCCATCATTTAAGACTAACTACCAATCCCATCCCCAAATTCTCGGTCATGGTTGGAAATGGCTCCAAATTATTATGCTTGGGACTCTGCCCGTAGGTACCTATAACCCTACAGAACCACCTTTTCACTATTCCCTTCCACTTAATACCAATTGAAGGTGCCGACGTCGTTCTTGGAATGGAATGGTTGTGCACCCTTGGGCCGCTCCTAGCTGATTTTTCTATCCCAAAAATCTATTTCACTTATCAGACCAACGAAACCACTATCACAAGGGACCCTAAAACCCCTCCCTTACATTCCTCTTACAACAACATATGCCATCTACTTCAAACAGACTCCATTACCTCTATCCACCTCCTACTGTACCAATCACCACCCGATTCCCCTCCCCTTAATACAACAACCAAAATCCATCCCCTTAATGCTCTACCTACATCACTTCCCAAACAAGTCACCACTATACTACACTCATTTGCAGCCATTTTCAAACAGCTGCACGACCTGCCTCCCCCAAGGCCTCATGACCACCATATTCCCATTCTACCAAACAGCTCTCCAGTCAACGTAAAACCTTACCGGTATCCTCATTCTCAAAAGGACACCATGACTAAAATCATTCAAGACATGTTAAACGAAGGGATAATCAAACCTATCAACAACCCATATTCCTCTCCCGTTCTTCTAGTTCGAAAGAAAGATGGGTCATGGCGGTTTTGCGTAGACTATCGGGCTTTAAATGCTGTCACTATTAGGGACCAGTTTTCAATCCCCAAAATTGATGAACTCTTTGACGAATTGGGTTCTTCCACTATATTTTCTAAGATCGATTTACATTCGAGTTACCATCAGATAAGGGTTACCCCAAATGACACTCACAAAACAGCTTTCAGAACGTTTGATGGTCACTATGAGTTTTTGGTTATGCCATTTGGCTTGACAAACGCTCCTAGTTCATTTTAATCGGCTATGAATGATTTTCTTCGTCCATATTTATGCCAGTTCATTTTAGTATTCTTTGATGATATTTTAATTTATAGTTCCAGCATTGCTGACCATGCTATTCATTTAAAATTAATCTTAGAATTACTTTTGTCTAACCAATTTTATGCGAAGCTTTCCAAGTGTATTTTTCTTGTTCCTAGTGTTGATTATTTAGGCCATATTATTTCAAGTGAAGGTGTCACCCCAGATCCAGCTAAAATTCAAGCTATTCTTGATTGGCCAAAGCCACGTTCACTCACGGCTCTCAGAGGGTTCTTAGGTCTCACCGAATTTTATCGATGATTTGTTCATTATTACGCCTTTCTCACCGCTCCTCTCACCGATTTGTTACGTTCTACTAAGTTAGTTTGGAGTACATCAGCGAAGTCCGCTTTTACAACAATAAAACAACACATGACAATAACTCCTATCCTAAGTCTTCCGAACTTCTCTCAAATCTTCATCTTGGAAACAAATGCTTCAGCAGTGGCAACTGGTGCAGTTCTTTCTCAGCAGGGTCATCCTTTAGCCTTTTTCAGTAAGAAGATATGCAATCGACTCCAAGCTTCCTCCGTCTACGTTCGTGAAATGTACGCCATCACTGAATCCGTCAAAAAATGGCGCCAATACTTGATCGGTCGACACTTCCATATTTACACTGATAAAAAAAGTTTAAAGAACTTGTTAGTTCAAACCATTCAGACACCTGAACAACAAAAGTGGGCTGCGAAATTACAAGGGTTTGATTTTGAGATCTTTTACAAACCTGTCAAATCTAACCAAGTCGTAGATGCCTTAAGTCGCATTCACACGGATGAAGATGCAACGCTATTCTCCATCTATTCTCCCATCCTTCAACTCCTTTCCCAACTAAAACAGTTCTATACAAATCAAAAAGAAGGACAAAACCTCATCAGAAACATGTTATCTGACACTCAACACCCAGTTCTTTTCCAAAAAAAGAATGACTTATTGTACTACAAGGACATAATTTTCATACCTTCCATTGACAATTTGAGGCAGAAAATCTTGCAGGAATACCACTCCATACCAATTGCTGGCCACTCGGGACTCCAACCAACCCTTGCTAGGGTATCTAGTGCTTTTCTCTGGCCTGGCATCTACAGAGACACAAAAGATTTCATTAGAACGTGCTCAGTGTGTCAAACAAACAAATATAGTACAAGGAAGAAACAAAGACTGCTTCAACCTCTCCCAATTCCAAATCAAGTGTGGGAAGATCTAACTATGGATTTCATTACTCATTTACCTGTTTCATTTGGCCATACAGTTATCTGGGTAATTTGTGACCGACTCAGCAAGTTTGTCATTTCATCGCCCTTCCAACCAAGTTCACTGCCAAGGACTTGGCCTTACGATTCTCGGTCAAGATTTGTCGGCTTCATGGGATCCCTCGCACCATCATTTCTGACCGTGACCCCATCTTCCTCAGCACTTTTTGGAAAGATTTGTTTCATGCATAGGGCACCACATTGAAATACAGCACGGCTTATCACCCTGAAACTGACGGACAAACCGAAGTAGTTAACCGTTGTTTGGAAACCTATTTGCGTTGCTTTACAAGTGAACAACCAAAAAAATGGTTTCAGTACTTACATTTAGCAGAACTTTGGCATAACACCGCGCTTCACAGCTCCATCAACATGTCTCCTTTTGAAGCTCTTTATGGTCGACCTCCACCATCTTTTCCCTATTACGACCTCGGCTCATCTTCCCTTGAAACAGTTGATACTTCCCTGCAAAACCGAGATGAAATTATTAACATTTTGAAAAGAAATCTAGCAAAAAGTAGAGCTTCTATGGAAAATCAGAGCAATCAAAAACGTTTACACATAGCTTTTACTGAAGGGGACTTGGTGTTACTCCGTTTCCAGCCGTACCGCCAGAACCCCGTATAAAAACGCGTCTCTAACAAACTTGCAAAACGTTTTTTTGGACCGTTCAAGATTCTTCGAAGGATTGGAAACGTTGCCTACCACTTAGATCTTCCTGCCTCATCCCGAATCCACCCAGTTTTCCATGTTTCACAACTCCGTGCCTTCCATGGTAGAGATTCGGTTTCGCAGTTTCAGCCCTTTCCAACGGATGATGCGTATTCAACTAATGAAGATCCACCACATGCAACCAGGTCTGAAGTCGCCACGAACCAAGAACATTCAAGTGAATCATCGTTGCATGCAGACGGTTTTTCTGATGAAAGAAGAACTATGAACAACATAGCCACAAGGAAAGGAAAGGAAGACAGAAAAATGGAAGGGAAAGAAGAAAGCGAGAAAAGAAAGCAAGGTCAGAGTGAAAGACGAAATGGAAGTGAACGAAGCGATGAAGTAAGGTGGAATGCAAATGACACTTCCCAACATCAGAAACTAATCAATGCTATGACACAAGCACGGGTTTCCAAGGAGCACACTTCACTTTCCAATGCCACTTGCCTTTCCCCAGAAACACGTGTCCACACAGCTGCATGCACAAAGTCATCTGTCTCACTTCCTCAATTAAGACTGTGAGTTGGCTTCCACATCCAAGCAATCCAACCTTCACACTTCTCACATTGTTGGGCCTAATCTATGGGCCAAAGCTTTCTCCAAAGACCCCAACAACTTTTTCATCAATAACCTTGAGGACAAGGTTTTCAGTGGGACGAATAGTAGTGATAGTAGGCCCATTAGAAAAAGAAGTCAGCCCAAATGGATGAAGGATTTTTATTAATTTAAATATTGTTTTAGTTTATTTAAATGTTGTTTTAATTTATGGGTTAGGCCCATCAGACTTATTAGTAAATCCAGCCCTTTTATTATGTATTTAAGGACCACTTTTATGAGAGTGGTGGATATGAATGAAAAAGTTAGTCATTTATTTTATCTTCTTTAACTACTCCTTATTTTTTAATAACCCTAGATCTTAGAACAATATAATTGTGGAACTCTTCTTATTAGTATTTTTCAGTATTTGTATTCTGCATTTTGAATAGGTTATTTTGTATACAAATGTCAATAAGTATACGCTTCACAAAATATATTTTAAAAACTCTTCTTACTTGCGAATAACACATGCATCTATTCAACCCACCCTTTTCTAAATGCTTGTTGATCATATCGATTAACAATATATTTTGTATATAATAATTCATCCTTGTGTTGTGTGAGTTTGATATAATCATCAACAATTAAAAGAATTAATGTGTAAAACTAGTTTCTAAAAGTGAAAATGCGTTTTCTGTTAGTCTTAATTTTCTTTTTTGTTTTTTGATTTATTTTGTGACAATAGAAAGTCCGGTTTATAATAAATATTAAATAGATCTTTACCAAGGTCAAGAAGAAAATATATATATATATGTATATATATATATATATATATATATATATATATATATATATATATATATATATATATATATATATATATATATATATATATATATATATATATATATATATATATATATATATATATGACGTACACAATAGAGTCCTGCTCAATCATCATAAGCATGAAACGTAGTCAAATATTCTTCTCCAAAACGTGAAGAAAAGTAGGGGTTAGAGTCACTAGATATAATTCTACAAAAAGAACAATATCCGGTGAATTTAGAAAGAACAAAAATGTGGATTGGATTCAGTGACTTTACTCTTTTAATAACTTTGTGATTTTAGACAAATTAAAAAGGGAATAAATGTTTAAAATATATTATTTATTGATAGAGAAAAATTAATATAGAGAGAGATGGAGTGAAAGTTACCAAAGTCACACAACCCTAAAGTCACCCAAACCCAACCCACAAAAATGGGTGTAGTCCTATGTATTATCTTAATGGCATGCAATTGAAAAACGAATAAGCAAAGTAGATTTACAGTATGGATCAAGTCATTTAACTTCATAGGCTCTCCACACATTTCTCGGAATTTGCTAATATCTTATCTAGTACAACAAAAAACATTAAGATGTTATTACTTTACTTCGGTTCTTCAATCAACCAGAATAATTGTTCTAGTTTAAGTATTTGTATAATTTTTTTTTATTATTACAAAACTTTTTTTTAAGATTTATAGATTTTCAATCTTAGCATCAGTAATTTTTTTCTTTTTTTTATAAAATAGGCCTATCACTTATAATCTTATATTTATATTAAAAATAAAATATATTTCACCACGGTTTAAAGTATAAACCGTTGTAAAATATACCTACATTTCATCGAGGCGGTTTTTATCAACTATGATGAAAAACATAACATATATTTAAGTGAAAGTTCTCTCTTTCAGGAAAGAAAATCACCTCTCATAAAACAAAACTCTAACATTGCTCTCACGCTTTATCCTGATGTCCCTGAACGAATATCATTTCTTCATAAAACTCCAACATATCTTCACCAACTTTTATGGATCAAGAAAATGTGTTAGAAAAAAACTCATTTCTTTCACTTACTCTTCACATTTCAGGTATGTGAGATGTTTCCACCTTTTATGTTATGAGTTGTGATATTTTTGATGTTTTTCTTTGGATATGTTAATGTCTATGTTGTGTTATGTTGTATGTTTTTTAATGTATGTTTTTGTTAATAAAAATTGTATGTTGTTGATGTTTTCGCTTTTGTTGATAAAAGTGGTATGTTGTTGTTAAGGTATGTTGTTATTGATAAAAGTTGTATGTTGTTGTTAAGGTATGTTGTTGTTGATAAAAGTTGTAAGTTGTTTGATGATTTTATTTTTGTTGATAAAAGTTGTATGTTGTTGTTAAATTATGTTGTTGTTGATAAAAGTAATATATTGTTGTTAAGGTATGTTGTTGTTGATATAAGTTGTATGTTGTTGTTAAGATATGTTATTGTTGATAAAAGTTACTGTTGTTGTTAAAGTATGTTGTTGTTTATAAAAGTTGTATGTTGTTATTAAAGTATGTTGTTGTTGATAAAAGTTGTATGTTGTTGATGATTTTGATTTTGTTAATAAAAAGCATGTTATTTTTAATGATATACATTGCACATTGCAACTTTCAGTATGTTCAATTAACATGTCATAAAAGATGAGTTTATTATATGATTTGTGGTTTGAGTGTTTTTTCAACCCTCACTGAATATATAATTTTTCGAATTAACTTAGAAAATAATAATTTGAAAAATTATGTTTAAAAAAGCTTACATTAATCAATATTTTACATGTTTTCTTCAGGCCATTATTCGTACCTCGCTCTTTGACTGTTAGAATTTGGTTTAATATTTCTAGTTCTTTCATCAACACTTTTTTTTACTAGTTTATTTTGAAGGTGTGAAAAGTACACAAGAAGGGGGGTTGAATTGCGTTTTGCGTTTTCTTATTATTTAACTTCTGATCAGATTTTCAGAATTAAAACTGATGTTCAAATTCTAAGTTAATTCAGTTGGCAGCAGATACAACAGAAGTAAGTAAAATAACAACAGAAGACACAAAAGATGTATATGGGTTCCTCCCCCTTGCCTCACAAAAGCTTTTCATTATAACCACTTCATGATTACAATCGCATATGCTTCTGCGTAAGTCTTTTACAACCGCTCAGACCAACTGCCTGAGACTTCCCTTGCTTAAAGCACATGTCTGAGACTTACCCTTTACTCACACCAACAAACTAAGTTGCCAACTCATTTACCCTCTGGTTGAGACTTCCCTTTTCTTAGAGTTCATGTTTAAGACTTTCCTTTTCTCACACCATCTGACTGAGCTACCTGCTCATCTGTCTTCTAGCTGAGATTTTCCTTTGCTTAGAGCTCGTGTTTAATACTCTCATTATTCACACCATCAGACTAAGCCGCCTGCTTATCTGTCTTTTGGCTGAGACTTGCCTTTTCTTAGAGCACATGTCTAAGACTTTACTGTTGCTCAATCAGACTAGCTAAATAAGACTTTTACATCTCAAGCACTTAAGTAATGAGACTTACGTGGCTTAAGCATCTTGGCTCAAGACTTGTTGCTTGAATCTCAATGAGACAAGATTTTTTGCTCTAGCACATAGTAGGAGACTTAATCTAAACTACTGAAGGCTCAGCAGAAAAGAGAACAAGGTGTACATGATGCAAGCATCAGACATATGAAAGATCACCATAACAAAGATCTAAAACACTTAAGATTTCTAAATATATACAAGGGTAAGAAATCTGAAGGCTTTTACAATTATAACCTACAATAAAAAAATTTCCTATTACATAGAGTTGATAATTGCTTGATCTTGCTACTCCTTCAACAGAAGAATCCTTGTTAAAAATCCAGGCTTGAATCTTCAGCCATATATATATTCTTTCCATAAACTAGTCGTTGAGAAGGTGACTTGATCAAGTTTCTTTGCTTTTACTCTATAGCACAAAAGACGTTGAAGATGGATGCACAATATATTTATGAATACTTTGTGTAACATGTTTAACCTTTGAGTATTCAAGAGATTCTGTACTAATAGAGCCATTGGGAGCAGACATCCATAGAACATACCATCTTTTCTTGAGCCTTGCAATCTTCTAGGCACGACCCGACGACTGATAAGACAATACATCATGCTTTCTTAAGCCTTGCAATCTTGTAGACTCGACCTGACATACTGATAAGACAATCTTGTAGACTCGACCTGACAGACTGATAAGACATCAAATAAACCATTGTTCTTTTAATACTTTTGTTATCATCCAAACTAAAAGAGAATATATCAAGAACAAATCTTGTTCTAACAATCTGCCCCTTTTGATGATGACAAACACAAGTATTTAAAGGACAATATTGGGTATTTAATTTTCTCTACAACAACAGGGTATGAGATTTGTAAGCTCCCCCTGAGTCTAATAGTTCACAACTGAGCTTGTTCTAACTTTAAGAACTAATTTTCAAGAAAAATAAACTAGTCTTCTTAACAGCATCAGGGTATGAGGTTTATAAACTCCCCCTGAGTCAAACAGTTCCAAGGTTGAGATTTACTCCCCCTTAGTTCCCTATTTAAGAACACCAAAATGATTGTATTTTAACTCTTTTTGCGAACAGAAATAATAAGAGGTTTGTAAGCTCCTTCTAAGTCTCATAGGGGTAAGTCAGAGGTTTGTACCATTTATCTTAACACTATGTACAAGAGAGTTAAAATATGTTGCCCTTTTTAACTTTCTTTGGCAACACCAGAATATGAGGTTTGTAAGCTCCTTTTGGGTCTGATAGACTAAGTATGAGGTTTGTAAGCTCCTTCTGGGTCTGATAGACTAAGTATGAGGTTTGTAAGCTCATACTTAGACCTAAGTATAAGAAAGTCAAAATGTGCCTTAGGCATGTAACAGAAAAATAAATGACAAGAAAATAAATTACCAATATGTATTTATGGGTTTAGTTTCCACTTAAATACTTACTATTATTATTTCCCCTTTTGTCACATTAAAAAGAATAAAAAGAAAAGAAGGAAAGAGAAAAGAAAAAATATCACTAATAAATATAACTCATATCATCATTACAAGATCAGTTTCCAAGAAGGAAGAGTAATTAAGTAATAAGAGTCATTAAGGTTTGTAAAGTACAGCATTGAAGTCTTAGTGGTCGTTATTGTTCGAAGAATTAAAAAAGGATTAATTTTAGACGCTTGGTATCCATATAAGTTATTATAAAAACATCTCACTCTTAAGTCATTTTCATTAATCACCAACCTAAGGATATGGCATCAGCAAGTAAGAGTCATAATGCGTTTGTCGTAACAGAAGCAACCAATATCTCTACAAGCTTGGCTAACCAATCCCCTCATAGGAGAGCTACCTCTGAGTCGTCTACAAATATATCTCATCTCTCAACACAACTTTCTTCTGAAGAAGCTATATCAGCAGCACCTGAACGACCTCCAGAAGATGGTCCAGTAGTAGCTGTCTTGAAGCCTCAGAGAATAAGCATGAAGAGATCAAGGAAGAAGAAAAAGAGGGTCAATAAGTCATTCTACCACTCTCTTTTAGATATAGAAGAGGAAGAACTGGTTGATTTAGAGAACGAGGAGGTGGACTATAACAACAATGGACACTACTGGGCACGTGATGCAATAATGGCTAGGATGAGTTCTAGACATCATCTTGTACCTTTTTTTGTTGTTAAAAGTTGTAATCCTCATTTAAATAATGAAAGAGTTTTTCATACCAATACTTCTTTATCACGCATTTACATTCCAGAACTTTTCTTTAGATTTTCTGAAGGTACACTTAATAAAGTGAAACTGACACAGAAGCAACAGTTAGAATAGATCAATCATAAACTCATACACATTTAGAGAATCTTAATAGATTAGATTAAATTATCAAGAGTCATTATTTAAATGATGATTTAATCAGTACTTAAATAATATTAAACTCAAGATAATAAATGTAATACGTCTATAAAAGGAATCAAGTAAGCTTTCTTTCATCATCACTTAATCCCTAAAACACCAAGATGTATAAGCAGAAGCAGATCTGGGTTCCAAAGAGAGATTTCAGGAAGACAGCATTACTGAATGCCGAAACTCAAGAAAATCAAAGCAAAACACCAACTGAAGAACCTTCCAGCAAGCAAACAACTTCAAAAGTGTTGTCCTCTTCAACATCTTTTGTGAAAACACACATAAGAAAGAAATCTTCTAGTTCTAGACGCATAAGCAAACTGAGGAAGGAGGCTTTAGAGTTTGTTAAGGAAGAATGGAAAGATTTCTTAGACAATTTATACATGCCAAATGATCCTACGAAGTTCCTTAGGATATATCCAGTAGACTAGACAAATCTAATTTTCTTGTAATGGCTTCCTTTTCAGTAATAAAATATGTTGAAAACATTTGAGTTCTCTTATCTACTTCAGATTCTTAATGAACAACACGATAAACATTAATCAGTTAAAACTGAACACAAACAGGAACAAACTCTGAATTTATTAGTCAGATACTTGATACAAAGATTTCATCAACAATACAAGGTATAGTTATGCAGAAATCTAACATCAAAATCTTTCATAGATAGCTTCAAACTTGTCTCTCCAAATATTGGAAGAACTAGCCTAAGAACTTATGTTAACCCCTTACTGAACAAGCATTTCAGAAATAACTTGTCCAAAAAGTATGGAGAAGGTATTTCCCTTTTTAAAAGAAGAAAAAGACCTCTTCAGATGGTCAAACATAACTTGAGGAAGATCAATCTTCAAATCTGAATTAAGAAGTAGAAGCATATATTTTTCAATAGGGTCCACTTGGTCTAAATCTTGATCCTTAGGCAGTAAGTTTGAATTCAGAATCTGACTCCAAACAACAGCATCAGGAAGAAGATTAGAAACCACTGATGTTTTAGATGGATCAACAAAGATACGTTAAGTCGGAAGATAGTGTTTCCAAACAAGAGTTTCTGGAATTTCTCCAATTTCCTCACAATTGATCACATTTTCAATCACTTTAGAGTTTATTGTAATAGTAACACCAGTTACTGTAGACAGAATAACATACTCAGAATTCATCTCAACAATGGAGGCATTAATCCAAAACTCTTTGACAAGAATTGGATAAGTGAAACCATAGAGCATCTCAAAGTAACTATTCCACCTTTGTTTAGACACAATCTCCCAGAACTTGAAACCAATCTTAAGCAACTCATCAAAATCCACAAACTTTTCATTAATGATAACCAGTTGACTCAAAGGAGAATAAACTGAAGAACTCACCTTAGGTTTAGTTTGATCAGCACACACACAAGAGGAAAAGAAGAAAGAGAAGAGGAAAAAGAAAAAGAAAAAGAAACTTAACAAGCATATTACAGAAATAAGAATCTTGTCAGAAAAGGACACAATGATGTTTCACAAGACATAGAATAGTAACAGCAAGTACTAAAAGAGAAAACATCATTACCCAAAGGTTCTTTATCCAGCAGATATTTCAATTCCACCAGATAAGTTTCACCTTCATGAAAGATTAAGTATTATAAAAGTTTTTAGATTTTTTTTACTTAAACTATTATGTCAGACTGAAAGAATCTTCTTCTGAATCCAAGAAACTGATAACTTTCAGAAGCTATCAACCACCAAAGTCTAGTAAGTTCAGACTAAGACAAAGATATCATCTTTCATTCGCAAGTCTCTAAGATTCTATTCAAAACTAGCATTTTATCATGAAACAACAGTCGTGAGTGATAGACAAATATTGAATTGTCTTCTTTAGACAGCTAACCAACAACAGTATCAACACAAAAGTGAGAAAACTGCTTTCATAAATGTGATCATTATAACACCCTTTTAAACCCCACGGAATAATATGTCATAAACCAGAGTAAAATAACATGCATCTCAAATAATGGTGTCATATATAATTCAAATAAAGATAGAAAAATAAAATAGAGTACATAAAGTATCTCTAAAAACATGAATCAAAATGTTCAAAGTGTTACATGACCAGAGCATGACTCGAACCAAAATAAATAAGGAAAATAAAGTAAGCAACTCCAACAGCTACCCTCGTTCTAGAAGCAACTCTACTCTTCAGTACTTGAGCGATGTCGTATAAAACATCATTCCAACAGAAAGGTAAGAATTCACATAATTATCAAAATCATATGATAATATATAATACATAACATACACACATAGCATAATTATTTTCACACTTCAAATGCATTATAAACACAACGTCACTCAAGCAACTATACCATTCATAAGTACATACTCACAAATCCAAAATATTTCACTAATTCATCAAATTTATATAATGCACATAATCCCATATTGCAATAGACACAATATGACTCAATGCAAGACTCAAATGCAATACTCATGCATGTGGTACCGATCACTGTTATTATTTTTCAATTTTTACATTAAACTGAGTCCGTCCTGTAGACCAATAACACACAAAAGACCGTCCTCTAAGCTTCAAACCCCTCTCTAGGTTTGGGACAAGTCACTAGTTCCCATGGATCTAACAATCATTGCCTCTTGACTACAATGGTGCATGTGCAAGTTCAACAACCATATGCAATTAAGACCATCCCTCAATCTTAACATCCATGCATATCTTCAATAATTCATGGTAATTGAGTTACCATACAATTACACATACTTGCACATATTTATGAATCATCCACACAAAACTCACTTTCAAATGGCATACAACACATTTTACAATATAATCACAATTGTATTATCATTACAACAAGCAATCACTATTATTAATTTCATTTTGCAACACACCAAAATATACTTATACAAACACACACAAGTATTCGATAAATTATTCACAAATAATTTCACAACCGACAGCAAATAGTGCAACAATTCATTAATAGAACATATACATAATTGGGTTCCCAAACATATTAGATATAAAAATATTAGGAAAACAATTCTCTTATTTATACTATATTATATTTCTATTCATTAGCTTTCCGTCACTTTGAACGGGGACCAAAACAAACTTACGAATCAAAAGTTATGATCGAGACAATTACGGGTATGAAATCTAGCGAGCTGACACGGCCCGTGGCACTCCAAAGTCAAAAAATCACGTTTTTGCACTCCAAAACAGGGGGGATGACATGGTCAGATACAGGCCGTGTCAAAGCCCAGAAAAACCCATTTTCATTGTCGGAGGCCTTCCGAACCTCCGATTTCGATTCTGTAAAAAGTTCCAGTTCCAAAATTTGAAATACTACCATTGTATGACAATTATAAAAGCACACAACATATATTTAAGGATCCTACCATCATACATCATGTAATCATCAATTTTAAAACCATGGGAATTAGAGATTTATATCCTAAATATGATACTACCCATCATACACTATTATACAATCCCATAACCATGTAAAGACTCACCCTTACCTTGGTTTCTTGATGAACTCTTGAGTTTTCTCCTTAGGTTTTCTTGTCCTCTTTTCCCCTTTTTCCTTTTCTCTATGTTAGCTTTTTTCTTCTTTTTCCCTATTAACTCTATTTTTTTTCTTTATATATATAACTCTTATAACAACTAATTCTAGTAACTAATGGACTTACTACTCATACCCCCACCTTTAGTCTTCACATTCTCATCCATTAGGCCAAATTATCTTATTTCTATTATTTCTATATCATTTCCATCAAATAAAATAATTCAAATAAATCAATTACACACATAATCAAACAATTAAGTAATATAATATATATAAATAATTACTAAAAATTAGGGTGTTACAACTCTCTCCCACTTAAAAATATTTCTCCCTCGAAAATTACCTTAAACGAACAGTTTAGGATAAGACTCTCTCATCTGACTCTCAAGCTCCCAAGTCACGTTTCCACCTGTTGGTCCTCCCAAGCTACCTTCACCAAGGAAACCTCTTTACCTTGAAGTTGCTTCAACTCCCGATCCTCTATCTGCATAGGTGATGTCTCCATAGTTAAGTTATTTCTCACCTGCACATCATCTACTTGGACTACATGAGACGGATCCAAAATATATTTCCTCAATTGAGATACATGGAACACATCATGGAGATTAGAAAGCGACAGTGGCAAAGTAACTTGATAAGACACCTCTCCTATTCTCTGCAAAATCTGGTATGGACCGATAAATGCGGCGTTAACTTATGCGACTTCAATGCTTGACCAACACCAAACACATGATCTTCTTCCTAAAATTCAAGTGCTTTCCTCTTCTTGCCATGATAACTTTTCTGACGACTTTGAGAAATCTTTATCTTCTCCTGAATCATCTTAATCTTATCATTAGTCTGCTGGACTATGACTATCTCAGGTCTAACCACAACACTCTCTCCAGACTCATATCAACACAATGGTGTCCTACACCTCCTACCATAAAAGGCTTCAAACGGTGTCATTACAATACTCAAGTAAAAATTGTTGTTGTAAGTAAACTCAATTAAAGGCTAGTATATATCCCAAGCACCTCCTTTTTCCAACACACAAGCTCTAAAAAGATTCTCAAATGACTCAATCGTCCTCTCCGTCTGACAATCTGTCTGGGGATGATAAGCAGAACTCAACCATAACTTTGTACCCAAAACACTTTGCAAACATTCCCAAAATCTCGAAGTAAACCTCAGATCTCTATCTGAAACAATGCTAGACAGAATACCATGCAAACTGACAATCCTCTCAATGTACAACTTTGCTAACTTCTCCAATGGGTAATCCATTCTCATTAGAATAAAATGAGTAGATTTCGTCAACCTACCCACATTGACCTAAATAGCCTAACAATTACTCGGTGTTCTGGGTAAACCAAACATAAAATCCATTGATATACTATCCTATTTCCACTCAGGAATAGATAACGGTTGCATCAAATCCGACGATTTCTGATGTTCGGTCTTCGACTTCTGACAAGTCAAACAAGAATACACAAACTCTCCAATTTCTTTCTTCATACTAGGCCACCAAAGTATTTTCCTCAAATTCTGATACATCTTAGTAGCACCCGGATGAATGCTCAATCCACTACGATGCCCTTCCTCAAGAATACTCTTTTTCATCTCAGCTATATCTGAAACACAAACTCTATCACGGCATCTCATAATACCATTTTCGTCAATCCGAAAATCACCACCTTGACCATGATTGATCAAATTCAATCGATCTATCAAACTCAAATCAGATTTCTGACCTTCCCGGATCTGATCAAGAATACCACTAGTAAGCTTCAGCATACCAAGTTTAACTCCATGAGAAGTCTCTTCACAAACCAAACTCATATCTCGAACTTTCTCAATCAACTCTAACTCTCTTACCATCATCATCTACATATATAAAGATTTCCAACTCAATGCATCAGCTATTACATTTGCTTTACCCGGATGATAATTCAAACCAAAATCATAATCTTTCAAAAGTTCCAACCATCTCCTCTATCTCGAATTTAACTCTTTCTGATCAAAGAGATATTTCAAGCTCTTATGATCACTAAACACTTCAAATCTCGATCCGAACAAATAATGCCTCTAAAGCTTCAATACAAACACAACAGCAGGCAACTCTAAATTATGTGTCGGATAATTCCTTTCATGCATTTTAAGTTGCCTTGAAGCATAAGCTAGAACTTGCTAATGTTGCATCAGTACACCTCTCAATCCCATCAAAGAAGCATCACAGTATACAACAAACAGTTCAGTCGTATTAGGCAAAATCAAAAAAGGAGCTGTCGTCAACCTTTTCTTAAGCTCTTGAAAACTTTCTTCACACTTTGCACCCCAAACAAAATCTTGACCCTTCCTAGTCAACTACGTCAACGACAAGGCTAATTTGGAAAATCCTTCAATGAATTTCCGATAATAACCTGCCAAACCAAGAAAACTTCTAATCTCAAAAATTAATTTTGGAGCTTCCCACTGCATTACAGCTTCAACCTTCGATGTATCAACTTTAATACCTCTACTTGAAATCACATGGCCAAGGAAACTCACTTCCTTCAACCAAAATTCGCACTTAGAAATTTTAGCATACAAATGCTTCTCTTTCAACACTGGTAACACAATTTTCAAATGTTCAGCATGATCCTTTTCACTCTTCGAATATATCAAAATATCATCCATGAACACAGCCACAAACTTGTCCAAATACGGATCGAAAATCCGGTTCATGTACTCCATAAATACACCGAGTGCATTAGTCACACCAAACGGCATCATAGAATACTCATAATGACCTTACCTGTTTCTAAAAGAAGTCGTCTGAATATCTTCAGCCTTCACACGAATCTGATGATACCCAGACCTCAAATCTATCTTACTGAACACACTTTCACCAACCAACTGATCCATCATATCATCAATCTTCGGAAGTGGATACATAGTCACCTTGTTCAATTGTCTATAATCCATACAAAGCCTCATAAAACCTTCTTTCTTCTTAACCAACAAAAATGATGCACCCCATGGTGACACACTCGAATGAATGAATCTATTCTCAAGCAGTTCTCCGAGTTGACTCTTCAACTCTTTCAATTCCAACACGAACATACGATATGGAGCCATCAATATCAGACTAGTTCCAAGAACTAAGTCGATCGCAAACTCCATTTCACATTCTGGAGGTAAATCACTTATATCATCAGAAAAAACTTCTGGAAAATCACAAACAATTGGCAATGACTCGTTCACTTGCTTAGCAGACATAAACAAGTCTTTTTCATTCTCAAGTTCAAGAAAAATAACTGTCTTATCAAAATAGTTGATAAACATGGTTGAACTCCAACCACTTCATCCCAAGGATAACATCGAGTTGATCTAAGTGTAGACACACTAAATCAACTCCAAAGTCCTTACCAAAAATACTCAACAGACAATTCAAATACAAATATGGAGTAGTCACTGAAGCCATGGCAGGAGTATTAATAATCATACCTGTATTCATAATAGAAAACTCAATATTTAATCTCTTAACCCAATCCAAATCAATAAAAAATGTGTAGCTCCAATATAAATTATAGCAATCAAAGGTGTACCATTAATAAATCACGTGTCTCTGATCAATCAATCTTCACTAGCAGTCTCAGATCTTGATAAAGCAAACACCTTCCCTTTAGCTTGAGCCTTCTTCGGTTTATCACACTTGGTATTAATGTTCCCTTCCTCACTACAATTGTAGCAAGTCACATCTGTACCACTCTTGCACTCAAAAGCCTTGTGGCCTGGCTTACCACACCTAAAACATTTTAGCTTAGCACTTATGCACTCTGGGGTGTTGTACCCCAAAATTTGACCAACATTTTCTTCTAACTAGGCTTATGTTTCTTTTCATTTAGCATTTGCATTTTTGCATATCATTGGTTTTTAATAGGGGATCAAGAATTGTTGTACCATTCAAGAGGAAAGCTTTATGTTCAATCTCAAGCAAGGCTATCATGTGCAAGCCATTAGGGTTTCATTACCATCAGGATTGGGTTTTAAAGCTCCTTGAGAGGAGAGGTTTGTGTATAGGTGTCACCTCTTATTTTGAGGATCATCAGAGGGTCATCAGAGGATCATGAGGTCAATTACTTGGATAATAAATGATTTAAAAGCTCATTGTGTACTTTGAGAGGTCTTTGTGGAGCTTGTATAGTCATTCATTTCACTTACAAAAGCCTCAGTCAAAGGATGTGGAGCTAGGGTTTCATCTGGTCAACCCAGAGTCAACTGTGGACTTGAGAGGGTTTAAAAACTTGGTTCTAAGCCATGGAGGCATGGGAAGTTACCCCAAAGCATATAGGATGTCATGTTAAGATCAAATCAAGGATATTAAAGAGTTCAAGAAGTTACTAAATTAGGGTTTCAAATGATTTCATTGTAAAATCCCCTTATTTGGTGCCTAACTTCAAGGACAATATTCCCTATGATGCAAGCTCAATCTCACTTTCATAAAAACATGGGACTTTTTAATAATCCTCTAAGATTTCTTTTGAGTACAATAAATCATCCATTGAGTTTGTACATATCAAGTTATGATGTCAACAAGTTGGTGTCCTCAAATGAAGAGAATTTTGGTCAGCTCAAAGTCAACTCACTTCCAAGGCATTTTTGACATGGAATAAAGTTTCTCCTCAACTTCAAGTGAACATGAAAGTTGTCCCTTATGATCTTAGCTTTACAAAAAGTCCTAAAAGTCCTATTTCTCATGTGTACATCTCAAGTTATGGACTTCATAAGGAAAGGGTATTTTGGGAAAGTTCATTATAGGTCATTTTCTTCAATGACCAATTACATGAACTTTGAGACCTCAAATCCATTTTTGTGCCACATGAATGTTGTGTCACATTGGTTCAACTTCATCATGAGCTTGAATTCCATGAATTTTGATAGATTATGTGATCATATGGACCATTTTAAGCTTGAAAAATTGACTTTTGAACATGAATTGGTTTTCTTCATTTACAAGTCACCAAATGACTGTGTATTGATCTTTTTGGTACCACATTGTCATCATCATTTGGTCTTGCAAATCTTTACCATATTTGGACCAACAAGAGTGCAATTTACATGCCACTTTTTTCACAAATTAATCTTAAAAAGTCATGACTTGAAACTTGTTACAAACATTTCCTACATAACCAAAACCCATTCATTTGTTTTCTACAGACTCTAAATACATTTTTGCTGACCAAAAAGAGGGTGAAAGGAGTTGAACCCGTGTGTGGTGCAAAGTGGAAAAGTTTAGCCAAAAGATTGAAAATGTACAATGCAGCCAACATGGGCCTGTATGATCATTAAAAACCCATCATATAAGAGCTGAAACTTTGCCCTAAACCATCAGAATGGTTGTTGCTGTGTGAGAGAGAGAGAGAGCGTTACTTCAAAATTTCATAAAATTTCCATTCTTCAAATCTTGTTTGTCACTGAGTTTTGCTTTAAGTCGTGGGTCAATTCCTCTTCATCAAAGCTCAAGGAAGAGATTAACACCATTAAACAGAAGCTTGCATCCATTTTCAAGAGCCAGCAGAGCAGCTTCATTTGGTAAGATTTCTCACTTAAATATCTCATTTTAGACATGTATTAGGAGCATCTTGGGTTACATCTGAAGTCATATGCTTCATAGGCAATGTTTGATATGTTTTCATGCTTGTTTGATGCACTTTCAGTTTGTATGTTCGAAAATCGTGGTCCATTTTCATGTTTATTCAAGAGGCTTTTTGTAAAATGAATTTTGGATTTGAATTCCTTGCAATGTTAGCTTTCAAATGGTAAAAGATTCGTGGATTTTTATTAAGATATGACCTCTGATCTCCGGCAAGCTGGCCGGAGAAGACGACCGGAGCCCTAGCTCCGGCGTCGGTCTATTTTCTGGTCATTGCTGAGTTGGATCCGTTTGAAATGTTGACCAACTGACTTGTTTTGTTTCCATTGGCTTGACCTTGTCCACGCGTGCATGTTGATTCCACCTCAGTTTAATGAAACACAATGTTTCATTAAACTCTGAGTCCATGTGTTTCCTGGGCTTGGTTTATTATTGACACCCTTCTGATTTCAGGCCCAAACGCGCTTTGCTTGCCTTCAGTTCAAATGGTTTTACTGATTAAACCCCACTTTGATTATTTCTTTTATTTCTTTTATTTTAACTCTAGTTTTCATTTTATCATTTTAAAAATAGTTCTGATTATCCTAAAATTCCATAAAAATATTTTTCTAACGTTTCAAAATTTTATTTAATTTTCCATGTTTTTTATTTTTATTTTCCATTTATTTTCTTATTTTATTTGGAATTAAAAATTTGAGGTGATTTATGGTTCATATCTTGTTTGATCTTGCCCATTTGAACCCTAGTTTTTAATCCCCAATGACCACTGTTTCTCCCTCATTTAGTTGAGAGGTTGAAGCATTTTTAGGGTGATTTTGAGTGGTCAAGGATCATTGAAGGTGAGAAAATACTTAGAAGGGGGGGTTGAATAAGTATATAGAAAAACTTATAGCAATAAAAACTCAAGGATTTTTATCCTGGTTCGTTGAACTCAACTACTCCAGTCCACCCTATCAAGAGTGATTTGCCTTTCTCAACAAGGACTTAATCCACTATTAATCAACTGATTACAATAGCAAGCACTAAGAGCAATTGTTCTTAGTCTTCTCAAGAACTACTGATCCCAACTGGATCTTCTTAAGGATCTTTTACAATCAAATGTAAGAATAAAACAAGTGTTTAAATGCTTCTAATTAACCTATATCACAACTGTGATTTTACACTTAAGTTTTAAGAACTTATGAAATAAATTCAGCAATAAGAATAATTTGAATGAGAGCTGTAAAGAATTCCTTTCAATGATTTCGTCAACTGAAGAAGAGAGATGGAGTCTTGCTTTTATAGGCACAGAAGTCCAAGATATTTTCACGTTGAAGGTTGTGTAATAAAAAGGTCTAAGCCTTTTTGCCTTCACATCACATGACCTTTCCTAAAAATAGAATGCACAGAGAAATCCTTTTTGTCTGTGTTCTCGTGTCTAGCATAAATGAGGAAAGAGTGGTTTGGCCAAACCAACGGACATAACTTTGAATTCTTCTTCAACAAGTTTCAGCAAATATCATCAGAGCCTTGAGTGATCAGAGTCGTTGATGTTCATCAGAGTTTGCTGAATCAGAGCAATGCAGCAAGTGTGCTTTCAGCGTGTAATAATTCAGAGCAGAGTTTGGGATCAGATCCTCAGTACTTGCAGCGTACAGTACTATCAGAGTCTTCTGAAAAACTATGTTTGAAACTCTTCATACAAAAGTCTTCAATGCTTCAGATGCTTCTGCTTCAGATTCTTTTGTAGCTTCTGCTTCAGATTCTTCTGTAGCTTCTGCTTCAAATTCTTCTTTAGACAGCACTCAGAATCTTCTGTAGGCCGCATTCAAAATCTTCTAAGAGATGCTTCTGATGCTTCAGAGCCTAGCATATTTTCATGTTCAGATCTAATTTGCTTCCAGAATAATATTCACTTTAATATCTGCAGCAAACATACTTGAACAAATTTTAGAGTATATAATTCTTTAATACAAAATTTCATAAGAGTTATCATCAAAACATAGAAATATAATTAAGAACCAATCTGTGTTCTAACAATCTCCCCCTTTTTGATGATGACAAAAACATAAGAAATTTTGTTCAATAAAGCAATAATTATAACTCCCCCTGAGATTTTGAATCTCCCCCTGAATTGAATACTTAGAGAAAATAGAAACTTCCCTTTTTGCATGAGTATTCTTTACAGAATCAGAGCCTGATTGTTCCAAAAATTAGATCTTGACTTGGATGAATGTTTCAGAATCAAAGCCTGATTGGTTAAAATTGGATCTGGGGATCTCAGAATTACTTTAAAGAATTTGTCAGATTTTTCATATGTTCTGAAATACTAAGAGTTCACGTTAGTTATAATTGATATGTCTGAATTTCATTTAGGTAGAGTTTATTTGAACAGTCAGAATTTCATTTTCTCCCCCTTTTTGTCATAATCAAAAAGAAAAACTTTTAAAGACAAAATAAAAGAAAATAGAGAAAAGATACAGTCAAGTATAGAAAAACAACAGAGTCATTCACTCATTCATTCATATGAAAACAGACAGACATATCATCTAATCAGAAAGTCAAGTACATGTGCACAAACATCAAATACAGAAAAACATAAGACTAGGTTTTCTTGGACAGAATCATCTTCAGAAGTTGAGTGATCTCAGATGAGGATTCTTCTTGCTTTGTCATCCATTTTGCCAAGTTCTCATTCTTCTGATCTTGTTGAGCCATCCATGACTTAATTTCAGATTGCCCAGCTTCCAATACTGCAATCTTATCTTCTAAATCTGGATTCTCTTTCTTGATCTCAGATGAAGAAGTTGGAGCAGATTTTGATGCAGGAACAAAGTCAATTTCCATTGGAGATGCAGAGTCTGGAGCTTCAGATGCAGAGGGTTTGGTTGCAATTGTCAGAGCCAATGGATTTTCTTCAGAAGCCAATTCTGCAAAAGCTTCAGTAGCAGATACTTCAGAAGATGAAGGAACATCCTCAAGAAGCAAAGGTGCAGATCTTTTCACATTCCATATCATGCTTCTGGCAGTCTCAGCAAATTTGAGCTTCACATCATCAGAACAGACATTCTTCAGATTTGAGGCAACAGTATTGAATCTTGTAATGAAGCTATTCCAGATAGCATCAGATTCATTTGAATTCATGGTTGACAAGCATCTCTTCTGTACAGAGCCTAAATTCATCTTTATTTCTTTCAGAAAATTAGCAAATAGTATATCAACATTTAGTCTATGTTTTGGTTTGAGAAAGGTTTCCAGAGTGAATGGCTTGGGTTGAGGTGGAGGTGGTATGGTAAATTTTGGAATGATGATCAGAGGACGATGGTAGAAAGCAACAGATGGATGGTCAGATGGAGTGGTAGTTTTGGATCTGGATAAGGAATTAACCAGAAATGGTTTTACACGTGATGCATAGGAAACAACATCAAATATAGTGGAAGAGTAAGGAATGAAAATAGATTTATCAGACAATAGAGGTTCTGATGAAATGTTTTCTGGTAATGGTTCAAAGTGGTTTTGAAGGTCAGATGGAAGAATTGTTGAAGGAATGGGTTTGAATGAAGTGATTGTGTCTTTTGGTTCTATTCTGGTATAGAAATGTTTAAGCTTGAAACCAGAAGGAAGTGGATCAGAGGGATGTGGTTTAAAGGAAGCAACTGAAACAAACTCAGATGTCCTGGGTGTAGGTGTTGGAATAGGTTCAGGAATAAAAGCATCAGATGAAACAAGTGGATCTGATTGCTTGGGTTCATATCCTCTGAGAGATGTGGGTAAGCTAACCTTTGGATGCACATCAGATTCAGACGAATCAGATGAGGTGGTTGTGGTACAAGATGTAGAAGATACTTCAAATACAGTCTTGAGAGGTTTAATGTTCAGAACCTCAGAATCAGTTATATTTGATTCAATAGGATTGGATTATTCTGGTTGAGAATCAGAAGGTTTGGATGTTGGTAGTTCAAACACAATTGGTTCAAATGCAACTTGTTTAGATTGAATTGGTTCAGGTTCAGAGGGTTGTTGAATATCAGATTGTTGTTGTTATGGAATTTTTTCTGCTGGTGTTGTTGTTTGTGGTTCAGATTGAGGAATATCAGAAGATTTAAGTGGTGTTGTGGAAACAGGTTCAGAATGAATTTGTGAAGTAGGAATACTGGGTGGTTCAGATGTTTGAGATGGACAGGAAGTTGTTTGAGTTTTAGAAGGAGGAGGTTTTGGAACAGAATTAATTGTTGATATATCTACTGCAATTTCAGGAATAGAAGGTAAAGATGTTTTAGTACCTTTTGTTTTGATGCGCTTGGTAGGAACATAGGGGACTTCTCTAGAAGCTTTTCTCTTAATCTGCTTCTGTGGCTTTTCAACAACTCTCTGTTTCTTCTGAGCAGCAGCTTCTTCTGCCTCTAACTGTCTTCTCTTTCTCATGTTCTCCTCATACACATTTGGAATAGGTTCTCTTGCTCTTATCAGAATATCTGCAGGAATAGGTGTTCCATCTGCCTTGCACATGTCAATATACATAAGAATAATATCCCTAGGTTCTTCAGCACCAAAGATTGGAAAGTCTTGAACTGGAATCCTTCTCTGACTTACTTCAGTAACATTCAGCTTCTTAGGAGCAGATGTGAGTTCATCCACAACTTTTAGCCTCTGAAGACTCTTTCCATTCAATGGTTTTCCAACAATTGATTCAAGCTCTTCTTTAACTCCAACTTCATGTAAAGCAACTACCAGACCATTCTCTGTCAGAATGTCTGAGATCAATCTTCCAAAAGGAATCCACGTCCTGATCTTCTGTCCCTTTGTCTTAATGGATTCTTTGGATGCATTGATGTGATTCCACAAATGCATGAAGAGAATGTAAGGCAAATCTACTTTGGTACTCTGACTTAAGCAGTACATAAAATAGAGTTGTTCATTATTCACATAATCTGGAGAATTTGTTGATTTTCTGTGATTGATGCATCCCAGAAAAATCTTTGCCCAAATTTTGTAGTCAGGTTTCAGATCCTTAAATTTGTTGGAGGCTTGTATAGATGAAATGACTTCCTCATAAACTTCTTCCATATCAACTCGCCCAGCTGGCAGATGGCAAACTCCATCAGTTTCCTCATACCCAATGAGTTTCCTGATGAGATCTTCAGAGATGATTATTTCTCTTCCCAGAACAGAAGATAGGATGAATTTTGGATAAACAGAAGCATGAATCCAGAATTCCTTCACTAGATGTGGGTACACTGGTCCAAATAGTCTGTCAAAATATTTGACCCAGCCTTGAGCACCAATAATGGAACGCAAGTCAAATCCATTTTCAGCCAAAGAATCAAAATCAACCATTGATTTACAAAGAACTTCCAGCTTATCAACAGGGGTTAACAGTGTTCTTTCAGGTTCTTTAAATGGAGTAGCACCCATGTTTGATGATGCAATAGCAGCCATAGATGATTGGAACTAAGCTGATGTTGAGGATGATGTTGCCATTGTTGAAGATGAAGAAGATTTGGACGAAGGTTTAGGGTTTTTATGAAGAGCAAAGAGCAGACAGAAATGCATATAATGTTTGTGAAGTGAAAAGTGTGAAATGCTGTGATTTGTGGTATTTATAGAGAGAAAATAGGGTACACAAACAGTTACAAATAGCACATTCTCACATAGCAATTAATGGCATTTAATGAAAAGAATAAAAATCATTTCAAAGCATTAATTGATTCTGACAATTTGGGGGGAAAACCATGATTTTAACTATTCAAACAATACCTCAAATGTCTCTTCAGTAATGTGCACGCCATCTTTTCAGATTCAGAGTGACACGTGTTTGCTTGCATGTGCTTCTGAATTCTCTTGAGAAATGAAACGTTAGCTAACATTCAGATCCTCTAAGATTTGTTAGTTCAGATACACACAAATAATAAATCAAGAAATCAAATAATTGACAGATGAAATACTTCAGGGTTTTAAACATTTTGCATCTGAGAAGTTTTGCTTCTGATAAATATCATTCTTGACAAAAATTCATACCAACTTTTTCAGAATAAACTTAAACCTATCTTCATCAAGGGGTTTTGTGAAAATATCAGTCCACTGATGATCTGTATCAACAAAGGCTAAGTTTATAATACCCTTTTGAACATAGTCTCTGATGAAATGATGTTTAATTTCTATATGTTTTGCCTTAGAGTGTAAAATAGGGTTTTTAGACAAACATATAGCAGAAGTATTATCACAGAATATAGAAATGTTACTCTCAAAGATCTGATAGTCTTCTAGCTGACTTTTCATCCAGAGCATCTGCGTGCTACATCCAGCAGCAGCAATATATTCTGCTTCTGTAATTGATAGTGCAATTGTAGGTTGCTTCTTCCTGTACCAGGAGATTAAATTTCTACCCAGAAATTGACAACTTCCAGAAGTACTTTTTCTTTCCACTATGTCTCCAGCGTAATCAGCATCACAGAATCCAACTAATTTGAAATCATCAAATTTTCTGTAACACAAACCCACATTAGAAGTACCTTTCAGATACCTTAGAATCCTCTTGACAACTGTTAAGTGTGATTCTCTAGGATCTGATTGGAATCTTGCACACAAGCATACACTGAATAAAATGTCAGGTCTAGAAGCAGTTAAGTAGAGAAGAGATCCTATCATACCTCTGTAGAGTTTCTGATCTACTCTCTTACTTACCTCTTCCTTACCAAGAGTACTTGTTGGATGCATAGGAGTCTTTGCCATCTTACTATTAGTCATGTTAAACTTCTTCAGAAGCTCTTTAACATTTCTGGTCTGATGAATGTAAGTGCAATCTGGAGTTTGGTTGACTTGAATTCCCAGAAAGAATCTCAATTCTCCCATCATGCTCATCTCAAATTCAGCCTGCATACATTGAGCAAACTCCTTTCCCAGCATAACATTGGTAGATCCAAATATAATATCATCCACATATATTTGACAAATTAAAATATCTTTCTTAAATGTTTTACAAAAGAGAGTTGTGTCCACTTTGCCTCTAATAAAATTCTTCTCCAGAAGAAAATTGCTTAATCTCTCATACCAAGCTCTGGGAGCTTGTTTTAAACCATAAAGAGATTTCTTTAGTTTAAAAACATGTTCTGGAAATTTTTCACTTTCAAAACCAGGAGGTTGGTGAACATAGACTTCTTCTTCTATAATACCATTTAGAAAGGCACTTTTAACATCCATCTGATATAGAGTGATGTTATTTTGTGCAGCAAAAGAAATGAGTAAACGAATAGACTCTAACCTAGCTACAGGAGCATAAGTCTCTATATAATCAATTCCTTTTTGCTGGCTATAACCTTGAGCAACAAGCCTTGCCTTATTTCTTTCAACTTCTCCTTTTTCATTCAACTTGTTTCTGAAGACCCATTTAGTTCCAATTATGTTGAATCCTTTTGGTCTTGGAACCAAATCCCAAACATCATTTCTTGTGAACTGATTGAGCTCTTCTTGCATGGCAAATATCCAGTCATTGTCTTGCAGAGCTTCATCCACAGAAGTTGGTTCAATTACTGACACCAACCCAAATAATGATGCTTCAGATGATCTGAGGAAGGATCTTGTTCTTATTGGGTCATCCTTCTTTCCAATGATCACATCCTCTGGGTGAGAGGCATTAATTCTGGAAGATGATCCTCTAACATTTGATTCTTCAGAAATGTTCAAGTTGTTCATTTGAGAAGCTAAAGGAATTGCATCTGGCGTTGCTTCTGGTTCCTTCACTTGAGCTTTTTCTGCCTCTGAGCCTTCAGAGTCTGTGAGAATTACTTCTCTATCTGTAGAACTTTCAAACTGCTTTGGCTTTTCAATGCCAAGCTTATCATCAAATCTAACATGTATAGATTCTTCCACAATCTATGTTTCAGTATTGTATACTCTGTAGCCTTTAGAGCGTTCAGAATAGCCAAGCATGAAACACTTTTGTGCTTTAGAATCAAACTTGTTAAGATTCTCTTTAGTGTTCAACATATAACAAATACATCCAAAAGGATGAAAATAAGAAATGTTGGGCTTTCTGATCCTCCACAATTCATAGGGAGTCTTTTCCAGAAGATGTCTTACAGACACTCTGTTCTGAATATAACAAGTTGTGTTTATTGCTTCTACCCAAAAATGCTTTGCCAGATTAGTCTCGTTGATCATGGTTTTGGCCATTTCTTACAGAGTTCTATTTTTCCTCTCTACAACTCCATTCTGTTGTGGAGTTCTAGGGCAGGAGAAATCATGAGCAATTTCATTTTCATTAAAATATTTTTCAAAATATTTGTTTTCAAATTCACCACCATGATCACTTCTGACTTTAATAATTTTAAAATCCTTTTCATTCTGGACTTGTTTGCAGAAGTCAAAGAACACAGAATGTGACTCATCCTTGTGTTTTAGAAACTTTACCCATGTCCATCTGCTATAGTCATCAACAATGACTAATCCATACTTCTTTCCTCTGATGGATGCAATTTTCACTGGTCCAAACAGATCAATGTGAAGTAATTCTAATGGTCTTGAAGTTGAAACAACATTTTTTGATTTAAAAGAAGATTTTGAAAATTTTCCTTTTTGACATGCTTCACAAAGAGCATCTGAGTTGAACTTCAACTTAGGAAGTCCTCTGACCAGATTGAGTTTATTAATCTGAGATATACGTCTCATATTAATATGCCACAATCTTCTATGCCAGACCCGTTGCTCATCATTAACAGACAAAAGGCATTTAACATTTTGAACCTTAAGTTCTAAAAGATTGATTTTGTAAATGTTGTTCTTCCTCCTTCCATTAAATAGGATTGAGCCATCCTTCTGACTAACAGCTTTACAACATTGTTGATTAAAGATTATGTCATAACCATTGTCACTTAATTGACTTATGGACAATAGATTATGCTTTAATCCTTCTACAAGTAAAACATTAGATATAGAGGGAAGGTTACCATTGCCAATAGTACCAGAGCCAATAATCTTGCCCTTATGATTCCCTCCAAACTTCACTTCTCCTCCAGATTTAAGCTTCAGGCTTTGGAACATAAACCTTTCTCCCGTCATGTGACGTGAGCAGCCAGAGTCCAGATACCATGACTGGCGTCTTGACTTTTCTGCTAAATACATCTGCAACAAGGATTATCTTATCCTTAGGTACCCAGATCTTTTTGGGTCCTTTTGGGTTAGTTGCCTTGAAAGTCTGTCTGAACTTCTGTCTTTTTATAACAGTTCTGTTCTGATTGACTTTTGGCTTAAACACAGGAACGTTCTGATCAGAACGTGTGTGTTTAATATCATTTAGATGACCAAACTTGAAATGAGAGTATAGGGGAGTCTTCTTAATGATAAGTTTATCAACAGGCATTGGATTTAAATCCTTTCTAGAGGAAGATTCATATCCAATTCCTTTCTTGTTGTTTCTGCTAACTCCATAGATCATTGAAGCCATCTTGCTTCTATCTATGCTTTTAGCCAGAAACTTCTGAAAGCTGAAGTCATATTCTTCTAAAATATTTTTGCATTTATACTTAGCTTCAGATTCAGAGTTTTGTTGAGCTTTTTCAAAATTGGCTTTCATTTTCAAATTATTTTCTTTTAGCTCAGCAATTTCTGACCTTAACAGATTATTCTCAGATCCAAGATTGCATTTAAGCTTCTTGCATTTGAGCTTAATCTGATTATAATTTTTCAGCACTTCTGATAAGACTTTAATAAGCTTTTCCCTAGTGAGATCAGAAAGTACCTCTTCTGAGTCAAATTCAAAATCAGATTCAGATCCAGATGATCCTTCATTCTGATCTTCCACGCCTGCCATCAGAGCCATGTTGGCGCATTCATCTTCAAATTCTGATGAGGATCCAGATTCATCAGATTCATCCCATGTTGCCATTAGAACCTTCTTCTTTTTGTCAAACTTCCTCTTTCGCTTTTCCTTTAGAAGCTTTGGACATTCGTTCTTGTAATGGCCAGGTTCTTTGCATTCAAAGCAAACAAATTCCTTCTTTCCAGTCTTTTTGGTCCAGAGGACTCCTTGCGCTGATCTGGCTTTTTGAAGTTCTTGAACTTCCTCTACTTGTGCTTCCAGAGTCTGTTGATTCTTCTGGACAGCAAGGATAGTTCATCTTCTTCAGAAGAAGAAGATTCTTCAGAGCTTTCTTCTAACACCTGTAAAGCTTTCACAGATTTGTTAGATTTTAAGGCAATTGACTTACCTTTCTTTTGAGGCTCATCTTCCTCAAGTTCAATTTCATGGATCCTTAGTGAGCTAATTAATTCCTCCAAGTGATCTTGTTCAGATCCTTAGCTAGCTTCAGAGCAGTGAGCATTGGTCTCCATCTGATGGGCAAGCTTCTGATGATCTTCTTCACATGATCATCAGTTGAGTAGCCTTTTTCCAGCACTTTTAGACCAACTGTGAGGATCTGGAATCTAGAGAACATAGTTTCTATAGACTCAGATTCTTCCATATTGAACGCTTCATACTTTTGTATTAGCGCCAGAGCCTTGGTCTCTTTAACTTGAAGGTTTCCTTCGTGAGTCATCTTCAAAGACTCAAACATGTCAAATGCAGTTTCTCTATTTGTGATCTTCTTATACTCAGTATGAGATATTGCATTTAACAAGATTGTTCTAGCCTTGTGGTGATTTCTGAACTCCTTCTTTTGGGCTTCAGTCATAGATTTTCTATCTACTTTCTTGCCATTCCCATCAGTGGGATGAACATACCCATCTATAACCAAGTCCCATAAATCAGCATCATAACCAAGGAAGAAACTTTCTATTCTGTCCTTCCAATAATCAAATTTCTCCCCATCAAACATAGGGGGTTTTGTGCTGATTCTATCCCTTTCTTCATATTTGTTGTTACTGTTAGATGTTGAAGTTTCAGCCATAATAACAACCAAATATATATCAAAGTTTTCTCACTGGATCTTTTCTGTCACTGTGAAGTGGTAGTACACACAGAACCGGAGCTCTGATGCCAACTGAAGGTGAGAAAATACTTAGAAGGGGGGGGGGGGTTGATGAAGTATATAGAAAAAATTATAGCAATAAAAACTCAAGGATTTTTATCCTGGTTCGTTGAACTCAACTACTCCAGTCCACCCTATCAAGAGTGATTTGCCTTTCTCAACAAGGACTTAATCCACTATTAATCAACTAATTACAATAGCAAGCACTAAGAGCAAATGTTCTTAGTCTTCTCAAGAACTACTGATTCCAACTGGATCTTCTTAAGGATCTTTTACAATCAAATGTAAGAATAAAACAAGTGTTTAAATGCTTCTAATTAAGCTATATCACAACTGTGATTTTACACTTAAGTTTTAAGAACTTATGAAATAAATTCAGCAATAAGAATAATTTGAATGAGAGCTGTAAAGAATTTCTTTCAATGATTTCGTCAACTGAAGAAGAGAGATGGAGTCTTGCTTTTATAGGCACAAAAGTCCAAGATATTTTCACGTTGAAGGTTGTGTAATAAAAAGGTCTAAGCCTTTTTGTCTTCACATCACATGACCTTTCCTAGAAATAGAATGCACAGAGAAATCCTTTTTGTCTGTGTTCTTGTGTCTAGCATAAATGAGGAAAGATTCGTTTGGCCAAAGCAACGGACATAACATTGAATTCTTCTTCAATAAGTTTCAGCAAATATCATCAGAGCCTTGAGTGATCAGAGTCTTTGATGTTCATCAGAGTTTGCTGAATCAGAGCAATGCAATAAGTGTGCTTTCAGCGTGTAATAATTATGAGCAGAGTTTGGGATCAGATCCTTAGTACTTGCAGCGTACAATACTATCAAAGTCTTCTGAAAAATTGTGCTTGAAACTCTTCATACAAAAGTCTTCAATGCTTCAGATGCTTCTGTAGCTTCTACTTCAGATTCTTCTGTAAACAGCGCTCAAAATCTTCTGTAGGTAGCTTTCAGAATCTTCTAAGATATGCTTCTGATGCTTCAGAGCCTAGCATATTTTCATGTTCAAATCTAATTTGCTTCCAGAATAATATTCACTTTAATATCTGCAGCAAACATACTTGAACAAATTTTAGAGTATATAATTCTTTAATACAAAATTTCATAAGAGTTATCATCAAAACATAGAGATATAATTAAGAACCAATCTGTGTTCTAACAATCATTTTTTTCATTTAGTTTGGTTGGACTTTTGTGGAGCCTCGAAATACCCTCGACAAGGTGGAACACCATACCTTTTGGAATTATTTGGTGGTACCTTGAGTTGAATTTGAACTTGAGATTTTACTTGCTGGTTTATGATTGATCAAGCTTGGTTTGAGATTTATTGAGCATTCCATCTATTTTTGGTGAACCTTGCAAGTCAAGTCACTTTTGGAGGTGTTCATACATACTAGTTTGACCTATTTTTCATTGGGAAATGATCTCAAGTGATCCCATATGCATCTTGTGAGCCTTGTTTCATAATTATGACATGCTTAAGGTGTCATTTCATTTGTCTTAGGACATTTACATGTGTTGCTTGCATTGCAAGTTACTTTGGGATCATGCATATCCACTTATTTTTGGTGTTGAGTTTATATTGAAACCTTGTTTCTTTCACTTGCCTTGATCCTGTTTGAGCTTGCCTTTTGTTCCTAAACTTGATTTAAAGCTTTTATCTTGATGTTTTACTTCTGCCCCATGTGGTTTACCATTGGTTCAAGATGATTTGGTGTCCATATGTGCAATTTGAGTTTGTCTTGGACAATTGGCCTCTTCTTGCATTTGTTTGCTTGCTTCTTTTTGTATGATCAAAGATGAATGTTGTTGAGATAACCTTAATGTGTTTGCTACCTGTTGCACCCTATAATTTGTGTTTCATTGCATTCATATTAGCATTATCATTTGCATTTCATTAGCATGTATGCAGGAGATCAAGAGGTATGACTACCAATCAAAGGGCTACACAAGACTATGAAGCTAGCTAAGAGGCTTATCCAAGTGTTCAAGGGTTGATATCCTCACCAGAGAAGTCTAAGATCCTCAGAGAGAGTGGTTGAAACCAAGTGTGCAGGTCTCATAACTTGAGAGTTATGGGAAGATCATCAGATGATTCTGAAGCCATGAAGTTGGATTTGAGGTCTTGAGAGAGCTCATGAGAAGTGTTGAAGATCATTTTGAAGCCTAGACAGGTCATCAGGTGAAAGGACATGAAGATATACCCAAGATTGGTAAAACTAGGGTCTCATCTGGTAAACCCTAGGATAATTGATGATGTGAAGAAGGTTGAGACCTAATTCAAGAGCCATGTGATCATGTATTGATGTGTTGAGATGTCCAAGGGATGATTCCAAGGTCAACTTATCATGAATCAAGAGTGTGAGAAGTTGTTAGGCTAGGGTTGCTATGCTTGACAGTGTAAAATCCCCTGGTTTGGTGCCTATCTTCAAGACCACTTAACTCAAGATGAGAGTTTCACCTTACCTTGACCCCAACATGATTGTTGTAGGGCATGATCATAGCTTTAATTTGAGTACTAGAAGTCCTTGATAGGGTTTATAGAACTTAAGTTATGAGCCAGACAAGTTACAGGTCATCTGAGGCATGTGAATTTGGAGCTTGAAAGTTACCCAACTTGCATAACACTTTTGCCCTAGAAGGATGATTCCTATGAACTTTTGGTCAGCATGGATGTTGTTCCTTATCCTCTTAGATTTCTAGAAAGTACTAGAAGTCCATGATTGGATTTGTAGAACTCAAGTTATGGCTTTGACAAGTCAAGGGTATTTTGGGTATTTGGAATTACAGGTCATTTTTGGTTATGGGTCCATTTCACTATCTTAGGCACCTCAAATGAACTTTTGATCAACTTGAAAGTTTTTCAAAATGGTGTTTTCAGTCCAACCATGACCCAAGCATCCATTGATATGGAATGAAAATGGAGGTGTATGAAGAAATTTGGGAAAAAGATCATTAAAGGCATTAAAGAATGAAAAAATTCAAAATAAATCATAATGACTCAAAACTTCACAAGTTTGTGCTTATTTTTATTGGAAATGATAGTTTAAGGACAATGGCAATTTCACATTTGTGATTTGAGGCTCATTTCATGGACCTTGAGTGGATTACTTCATGATGAAGTAACATAACAAATCTTGGCCATTGGATCCATTCAAGCCCTCAATCTGGTCCATTCATATCCAAGGAGGGTGGAGCAATGAATTTGAATGAAGATTGGAGTGAAACAGAGCTGGGATGCGCGTATGCCATAGTTGAATTTTGAAGGAAAATGAAATTTTGGATTCTCCAATTTGGGCCATGATTGGGCCATCTTAAGGTCCAAACAGCTTCTATTTAAGTTGATAATCACATTCAGATCATTTTTTGGAGATCAATTGGAGCAGAAACCGTTATTACAGTTAGGATTTTGGAGCTTTCGAGCAAGAAGTGAGTTTGGAGTTTGAGGAAGATTCATGCATTTTTGAGCATCAAGAATCATCCAAGAGCATCCAGTGAAGCAATCTGCAACATCGGAGGCCAGGATTTGCGCGCGAGAACCTCCAATTTGAAGCTTTTTTCCAAGTTTTTATTCTTCAAAACTGCTCCTGATTTAGGCATGATTAGATTGAAATTAGCATGTGATTACGTTGTAGATGCAACCTAGAACGATTTAGGATCATAATGGTGAGGTTTGGTGATAATTCAAGATGTGATGAATTTTCTGTTGAGATTCGTATCTAGGTGATCCTTGAGAATTAGCATGAATGAATTAGGGATTCTTGATCTCAGAAGAGTGAGGATCATTGATGTGTAAACAATTTTGAGTTTCATGACAATTATGGAAGTGAGTGATTTTCTGTTCATCATCGTTTTTCAAGATCTATGGAGAATTAATAGAAATGGAGTGGATATTATTGATCAATGAGAAGAGGCGAGAAGATCCACATAATTTTCTTGAAGTTTAGTGGAACTGTGATGTCTGGTGTTGTTGTGCTCGCCGGAGAAGAAGGTGGCGCCCTTCTCTGGCCACCGTGGCTGTAATTTCCCTCTTGTACCAGGTTCAAATGAGGAAGACGAAGGAGGAGCGTTGATTCCATTGACTGAGCCACAACATCTGATGGACGAGATTGAGTTGAATTAGGGTTTGATTAGGTGTCTTAGTCTGAAGCGTGAGATGTGAATACTTTTTCCATGAATGGTTGTGATTAGGCTGTACCATGGGCCTTAGTCAACAGAAGCACACAATGCCTGGGAAGCAAAACGCAGCGCTTCATTTATGAGGTGTCACGCGCGCGTCTGTTGGATCATTTGACTAGTAATCCCATCTAGTGGCCATGATATTTTCTGAGTTCTTTAATTCTTTAATTAATTTCTCTATTTTCTTTTAATTGTTTTTCCATGATTAATTCATTTTAAATAGTTTTAATAATCATAAAAATATAACAAAAATATGTGGCTGATCCTTGTGGAATTCCTGATTTTTCCATGCCTTTAGATGTCATTTTGATGCTATTTTCAATTTAATATCCATTTTCCATTTTTGATAAATGAACAAAAATGCATAATATGACTATCTTGCTTGTTGATTTTATTGTTAATTCATGCTTTTGATTTTGATGTTGATTTTTGGCTGGCTGGTTATAGACATGTTGATGATGTTATAGGATTTTTGTTGTGATTTTTAGATGATTCTAAATAGGATTTTGAGATAGATGTTTAAGAGTATTCTTTGGTGGATCCCTTTAGTGCACTCTTTGGATTTAGATTTTGTTTGAGCCTTTTGATTTAGGTTTAGCCCCTGGTTTTTGTACCATAGATTGTTAACACATGTAGGATGATGTAGTATTTTCCTTAGAATTTTTAGAAATGATTTTCTATTAGTCCCCTATTTTACAAGTTGGTTATAGTTTAGGTGACCCTAACTAGGTTAAGTTCATAGGTTAGTCTTGTAAATGACCATTAGATGATTCTAAGCCTCATATCCTTCCTTGATAGAATGTTAATTAGGTAGATACCCCATTAGAACCTTGTTGAAGCCTTGGCAGAGCTTTAGATTCCCCTAGTCTAGGTGATCCTTGTGGCTAGTCTATAGGGTGTTGCCTTCTGTCCCCTATGTGATTTCTTCCTTGGGCTTTGCCCTACCCTCTTTCTTCAAAGTCTTGAAGAGGATCCCTCCCGGGAGAGCCTAATCCTTCCTTTGGTTGGATTTTATGCATTCCTCAGGAGGTTGAGCCTTGATTTGACATTCCCCAATATAGTACATTCCTCTGGTTTGTACTATCTTTTCCCATGATTATCTGTGCTGTTGTGGGAGGGGCATTCTAATGAGTGAGAAGTCAGACCCAGGCTTGAGAGCTACATAGTATTAGAGTGGATTAGTGGTGGACGTGCTTGCTTTGCTTGCATCAGTTCCCATGTAATCCACACTCAGCTGAGGTTCTCTTTGATGACTTCCTATCGGTCCTTTGGACTCGAGGGGATTTTGGATCTGAGGATTGTCGAGTCTGGGAACCGATCATTTGGGATTCAGCTAAGTAAGGACGCTTCAAGAGATGATGATGCCACACCCTCCTGGGTATCGTATCATTGTTTCTTGAAAGTATGTGACGCTGATGACCGCATAGGATGCCGAACCTTTTCCGTGATTAGGTCCATACCTATGAGCAGGGTCGGGTTATTGCAGGAAACATTAACCTTCAGACAACCTGGTTTTCTTGACAGTGAATCAGTATTGTGGGTATTAGAGGGTTCTTATTATCAGAGATATGTTTGTTCTTGACAGAGCAGAGTTTTGGTCCTTCTCCTCAAACAACACAGTCATTTTGATCTCCTGCTACATGATTGCATTTTGCATTTTGCATTTTGCATCCTCATTTGCATATCATTAACGTGTGTTTGTGTTGCAGGTGCATATTTCTCCCCTGGTTCTAGTGATCTTGATCCTCATGGCTGATATGGCATCTCTGAAGAAGACTGTGGCTTACAAGCTACCAATACCTGACATCCGAGAGTTACGGGCTTTGATTTCTTTGGCTGGTAAGACAGTGATGGAGGATTTCAAAAAGAGTTATGGGAGACTTCTGGGTATTGTGTGTACGCTTTCCACGTACGAGTTGAACGGCCTCTACGCTCTTCTGCAGTTTTACGACCCGCAGCTCAGAAGCTTCGTCTTTCTAGATTATGTCCTAGCTCCAACCTTGGAAGAGTATCCTGACTTGCTGGGGGTACCTTTGTTGAATCATATGCCTTAGTACCGTGTTGAGGGTGAACCCGACTTGGGTAAGTTGACTACCGCTCTTCATGTAGATGATTCAGAGTTGAAAGGGATGGTGTTCAGAAAGATTGGAGTTCAGGGTTTCTCTTTGCCTTTCCTGGTGGAAAAGGCCCGAAAGTTTGCCAAGAAGGGTCGCTAGGATGTATTCAATGCCTTATTAGCCCTTTGCATTTATGGGATCGTGTTATTCCCAAGTCATCCGGACTTCATAGGTATGGATGCCTGCCATATATTTGCTTCTGGGAATCCAGTGCCCACTCTCCTCGGAGACGTCTACCATTCAGTTCACGGCAAGAACAAAAACAGAAAGGGGAAGAACGTGGCATGTTGTGCTCCTTTACTGTATAAGTGGTTTGCTAGCCATCTTCCTAAGAAGGGTCCGTTCATTGATTCTGCTGAGTCGTCACCCTGGTCTGCTCGTTTGATGGGTTTTTCTGTTGATAATATCATTTGGTTTGATAGAGATCTATTGGGCAAAGATATTGTGTATAGTTGCGGGGGCTTTCCTAATGTCCCCCTGGTCGGAAGGAATGGATGTATCAATTACAATCCCTCTCTGCTGGTACGACAGTTTGGATATGCACTACGAGGTCCTCCTGAAGAGGAAGAGATACAGGAATCTCTGTATCTCACAGGGTTGCTTGAAGGTGACGCTTTGGTTAAGGTACAGAATGCTTGGAGCAAAATTCACCGAAAGGGAAAAGTCTTGCTAGGAAAGAGCAACAACAAGGCCTTTGATCCATATGTGGCTTGGGTCCGAGAAAGAGCCGCCAAGTTTCTAATGTCGTTTCCTGCGGTGGAACCTTTGTATCCTCCCGTGTACAAAGAACCTACCACAATTGATATCCAGAAGTTCAACCAGGTACTCCGAGAGAAAGAAGAGCTAAGAAAAGCCAACGAAGAGCTGGAGAAAGAGATCGCTCAACTCCGGAGTGAAAAGAACAAAGCCGTATACACCTGCAAGAAGCAGACAGAGATGATCAACCACTTGGGCATTAACTTGACCAAGGAGACTGACTCTAGAGAGCGTCTTGGGTTAGATCTAAAGGCAGTGCACGGGGTATTGACCACCAAGAAGCAAGATCTGGATAGGGTGTACCTGAAGTTGTCCAAGTATGAGAAATTGTGGAACAACACTTTGACTAGCCACAAAGAGCGGGAAGAAAAGCTAAAGCAACGGATAGCCCAGTTGGAAGCTTAGATTGAGGTCAAAGACAAGAAGATTGAGGCTGAGGCCTCACTTCGACGAGACGTCCAATATAGGTTGGTTGAGACCAAAGCAAACCTAATGGATTATCAACTCCGAGATAATGCTAAGAGGAGTAGGGTGGAAAAATGTTCTGAAGAAGGTGTTTGTGGGAACGTCATCGAAGACCTCCCAGATTCCATCAGGCAGAGGGATTTGCTGATCCAGGGTCTGCTCACCCAGCCTGATCATCCCACTACGAAGAAGTTGTTAGAAGATTTCCGTGCCCGTAGCCGCACTTGATCTCCTTGTATTTTCTTTGTACATTTTTATGCATTGATATGCTGATCACCACCAGGCATGTTGGTTAGGGTCATGCCTTTTGCTTCAGTTGTATGTGATTACAGTTGTACGCTGCCCGCTCGGGTTTTTCATATAAATATATGAGGATTTCTTTTCCATGATTGGATGTTAGACTTTATTTGTCTCGGAAACTAGGATCGGGGGGGGGGGGGGATCTCCCCAAGGCACAGACACACGTTTACATTTGCATGACAAGTACCTTGAGTTGTTTTTCTAACCCTTTGTTTTTCCAGGTTATTTCAGGATTGAACAAAGACAGATCCACCGATACTCGACTAGAGAAAATCAAGCTAGAGCAATGGAACAAGTTCAGACCGACATCCAAGAGCTCCGAGAGAGGATGGACCGCTTCATGGATCTCATGCAAGTGGTCGCTAATGGCCAGGAATAGCTCAGAACTTTGGTTCAGCCGCTGATCTCACGGGTTAACAGCAACGGTGTGCTTCATGGTGGGAACACTCCTAACCCTCCATTTGTTGAGACCCCTCAGGGTGGCATCCCTGTGACTGGAGGGAATGGAAGTGGTAATGGAAATGTTGTCACTAACATTGGACCTAATGGGAACACGACTGGCGTCGGTAATGGCAATTTTGAGGCCAATGGCAATACTGGGATAGGCCATGGCAATGTTGGTAGAGCTGGTAATGTGGGGAACATTGGTGCTGGCAATCTGTATGGTATTGATACTGTTGGGTTCGCTGTTGGCAATGGCCATCAGCCATGGCAAGAGGATCGCCAAGAGGACTTGTTCTCGCAGAGGGGAGCTGAGCGTGAATTGAACTCTGAAGCCCACTTAAGTTTCAAAGCCCTCGAGGACAAGATGAAGAGTTTCGAGAACTTGAATACTATGGGTGTTGACATGACCAAACTGGGACTGATCTCAGACTTCAAGGTGCCTCCCAAGTTTAAGGTACCCGACTTTGAGAAGTACAAGGGCACCACTTGCCCCCGTGTCCATCTGAGGTCGTACTACCGAAAGATGTCTGCACACTCTAAAGATAAGATGTTGCTGATACACTTCTTCCAGGACAGCCTGTTCGGCCCCTCATTGGAGTGGTATATGGGTTTGGAACCACCAGTGTACGTACATGGAAAGACCTTGCTGAAGAATTTGTACGCCATTATCAGTATAACAGTGATCTGGCTCCTAACCGGGTTCAACTGCAGAATTTGTCTCAGAAGAACAACGAGGGATTTAAAGAGTACGCCCAGAGGTGGCGTGAACTGGCAGCGAGAGTTCAGCCACCGATGGTTGAACGAGAACTTGTTGAGATGTTTGTAGCCACTCTTCCAGGGGTTTATTATAAGAAATTGGTCAGTGGTATGTCCGGAAGCTTCTCCGACCTCATCATCACTGGAGAGCATGTAGAAAATGGCATCAAACTGGGAAAGATCCAGGGTGTAGATATATCCTCAGCTGGAGGAGGAAAGAAACCTTACAGTGGTAAGCGATGGGAAGGTGAGACGAGTTCAGTATCTAACTCTCAGGGAAAAGGAAAAGGCCAACGCCAGCAGGTCGCTAGTATTACCATTCCCGCTGTTCTGTAACCTCAGCAGCAGCAACAGAACCAGCAAGGGTATCGGAGGTACCAGAACAAAGCTCCTCTGTCAAATCGTCATCTTGAGACACCACTTATGTCATATGCTCAGCTTTTACAGATTTTACTTCAGTTACAGCTAGTTCAAAAGAGAACTATGGCTCCCTTAACAGGGACGCCTCCACTGGGCTACGATGCGAATGCAAGATGTGAGTTTGACTCAGGGGCACCTGGCCACTCGATTGAAAACTGTAAGGCATTCAAGCACAAAGTCCAAGATATGGTTGACGCCAAGATTATCAACTTTTCTGATAATGTTCCGAATGTTACAAAGAACCCTATGCCGAACCATGGGGAGATGGGGTTAATGCCATTTTTAGAGAAGAAGATTCGGATTTATTGACTGAGGTCAAGGACCTTAAAACACTGCTTGGTTTCGTTAAAGCCAAGTTGATGAAGAGAGGTATCTTTCCGGGATGTGGAGAGTTGTGTATGGATTGTGCGATTCGTTCAGACGGCTGTGAACAGCTGGTAGCAGGGACCCAGAGTCTGATGACCGAAGGAATTCTACAGTTCAGTCGGAGGGCTGAGAACAGGCCAGGGGAGGTAATGCTAAAGCAGAATGATGAAGTTGCCAATATCACCATCCCTCGTAAAACTATAACCATTTCTGCATCCAGGCCACCTACGATCACCATCACGAAGACTGGGCCTATACCATTTAAGAGTAATAACATTGTTCCATGGCACTATGGGACAGACGTCTACTATAATGGACAGAAATTGGAGCTGGAGCCATCTGGGCAGTCTGTGAACAACCTAGTGGGAACTGGAGGGATAACACGTAGCGGAAGAGTATTCGCTCCACTAGAAATTGTGGTTGACAAAACTGACAAGGCTGAGAAGGCTGATAAAGGTAAAAATAAGATCGTTGAGGAAACCTCTCGTGGGGTAGAAAAAGACCTACTTGTAAAAGACGTCGAAGAATTCATGAGATTGATCAAGAAAAGTGATTATAAGGTCGTTGATCATCTTCATCAAACGCCGTCTAAAATCTCCATTCTGAATTTGTTGTTGTCTTCTGAAGCACACCGCAACGCTCTTCTAAAGGTCCTGAATGCTGCGTATGTACCGCAAGAGATCTCTGTTAACCAGCTGGAGGGAGTAGTTGCTCACGTGAATGCCGGGAATGTATTAGGGTTTACTGACCTAGAACTGACGCCGAAGGGAAGGAACCACAACAATGCCTTGCATATCTCGATAGAATGTCGAGGAACTGTTATGTCCCATGTGTTGGTGGACACAAGATCATCCTTAAATGTTCTCCCAAAGAAAGCTCTGATGAAGCTGGATACGAGAGGACTGATTTGTACACCCAGTGATCTGGTGGTAAAAGCTTTCGATGGAACTAAGCGTCACGTCTTTGGAGAGGTAACTCTACCCATTCAAGTTGGGCCTGAAACTTTTGACGCAGTCTTCTATATCATGGATATCATGCCAACCTATAGCTTCCTGTTGGGCCGGCCATGGATCCATTATGCGGGTGTAGTGACCTCCACATTGCACCAGAAGCTGAAGTATGCTGTGGGGGGCAGCATCGTGATTGTCTGTGGTGAAGAGGACATAATGGTGAGCCATTTGTCGTCTTTTAAATATGTTTAGGTGGATGGCGAGATCCACGAAACATTGTGCCAGGAGTTCGAAGCTGTTAAAGTCAAAGATGTGACTCCTGTGATGATTGAGAAACCTGAGATGACTCTCTCTTCCTTCAAGGAAGCTCGAGCTGTTGTTCAAGCTGGTCCTGCCCCAGGCTGGGGGCAAGTTTTGGAAATCCCTAACAAGCAGGATAAGTTTGGGTTAGGGTATTCTCCTTCTGCTGATGCTTCCTCCTCTCGCAGTGCGTCGTGCGTCAAAGGGCCGATCCAGTTCACAAGAGGTGGCGTGATATTTGAGAATGTCAGCGCCGTGTTTGAAGACGGCGAAGATAGTGATTGCGACCTGGATTCCTGGATTCAGCCGAGCAAACCAGGCCAGAGCCTTAACAATTGGTCCGTCCAGGATATCATCCAAGTGACAGGCAAAGAGTAATGATTTACTTTCTCCAATTATTGTACAACCCTATGTCCTACCCGGGGCATAGTGGTTTTATTGTCAGGGCCTTGTTTGGTTATGTACATACAATTTATCAATAAATCAAAAGGATTTTTCTTTGCATTCGAATTTTGTGATCACTGTTATTCCTGTTGTTTTTTTTTGAAAACCAATAAAATGGCAATACGGTTTTTGCTAACCTGCATATCCTTGTTTTATGCTAAACCCTTGTTATTGCGGGATTCACATCACAGATGACATCGACTCTGAACCTTCTACGACTCACTTCGACTTTGATTGCTCGATATATCAAGCTGAAGAAGAGATTGATGAAGACGAAGACCTTCCCGAAGAGTTGGCCCCTTTGTTGAAACAAGAAGAGAAGGTCATTCTGCCTCATGAGGAAGAGATTGAGATTGTTAATCTGGGTTCTGAGGAACATGTCAAGAATGTCAGGATAGGGGCTGTATTACAGAGTGATGTCAAGCAGAGATTGGTTGAGATGCTTCGAGAGTATAGTGACATCTTTGCTTGGTCGTACGAAGACATGCCCAGACTCGATATTAACATAGTGGTCCATCATCTACCACTGCGAGAAGATTGTCCTCCCGTTATGCAAAAGCTTAGAAGGACGCGACCAGATATGTCCGTTAAAATCAAAGAAGAAGTGCAAAAGCAGCTGGATGCTGGCTTCTTAGCGGTCACTACTTACCCTCCGTGGGTCGCCAATATAGTACCTGTACCGAAGAAGGACGGTAAGGTGCGAATGTGCGTTGATTATTGGGATTTGAATAGGGCGAGCTCAAAGGATGATTTCCCGCTCCCTCATATTGATGTGTTGGTCGACAATACAGCTCAATTTTCCGTGTTTTCGTTCATGGATGGCTTCTCCAGCTATAATCAGATCAAGATGGCACCGGAGGACATGGAGAAAACCACGTTTATTACACCTTGGGGAACATTTTGCTACAAGGTAAAGCCTTTCGGTCTGAAGAACGCAAGGGCCACTTACCAACGAGCAATGGTCACTTTGTTTCATGACATGATTCACCATGAGATTGAAGTCTATGTTGATGACATGATTGCGAAGTCCCAAACGGAGGAGGGACATCTGGTCAATTTGCTGAAGCTTTTTGAGAGGCTTAGGAAGTTCAGGTTAAGGCTGAATCCTAACAAGTGTACTTTCGGAGTACAGTCTGGAAAACTACTGGGGTTTATTGTGAGTGAAAAAGGCATTGAGGTAGATCCTTCAAAGATAAAAGCAACACAAGACATGCCAGCGCCAAAGACTGAAAAAGAAGTTCGTGGTTTCCTGGGCAGAATAAACTACATTGCAAGGTTTATATCTCAGCTCACGGCCACGTGTGAACCGATGTTCAAACTATTGAAGAAAGATCAGGCGATTATCTGGAACAAAGATTGCCAGAAGGCATTTGATAAGATAAAATAGTATCTACAGGAACCTCCGATTTTGATACCCCCAGTGGCCGGAAGACCCCTAATCATGTACTTGACAGTTCTTGAGAATATTATGGGTTGTGTTCTCGGTCAGCACGACGAGACTGGCAGAAAGGAGCATGCCATTTATTACTTGAGTAAAAAGTTCACAGATTGTGAGTCTCGTTACTCAATGCTGGAAAAAACGTGTTGTGCACTCGCGTGGGCTGCCAAACGTTTACGACAGTATATGCTCAATCACACGACTATGCTAATTTTGAAGATGGATCCGATCAAGTACGTCTTCGAGAAGCAAGCACTTTTAGGCAGGATTGCCAGGTGGCAAATGGTGTTGACGGAGTATGACATTCAGTATGTTTCCTAGAAGGCCATCAAGGGAAGCGTATTGTCTGAATACCTTGCCGAACAGCCTATCGAAGATTATCAGCCAATGAAATTTGAATTCCCTGATGAGGATATCATGTTTCTCAAAGTGAAAGATTGCGATGAACTGTTGCCCGACGAGGGGCCAGATAGGAAATCCCAATGGAAATTGATATTTGACGGGGCGGTTAATTCTTACGGAAGTGGTATTGGGGAAATCATTACGACTCCCCAGGGATCCCACATCCCGTTCACTGCTAGATTGACTTTTCCGGTCACCAACAATAAAGCGGAATACGAGGCATGCATCATGGGTTTAGAAGAAGCTATTGATTTGAGAATCAAAAACATGGATGTATATGGTGACTCGACACTTGTCGTTAATCAAATTAAAGGGGAATGGGAGACTCGTCAATCGAACTTGGTGCCTTACATGAATTATGCCAGAAGGCTACTTCCGTTCTTTGATCGAGTGGAACTCCATCATGTGCCCAGAGCTGAAAATCAGATGGTTGATGCCTTAGCCATGTTGGCTTCGATGTACAAAGTCAATTTTTGGAATGAAGCTCCAAGAATTGTCATTTCCCGTCTTGATAGACCTGCGTTCGTTTTTGCAATTGAAGAAGCCTCCGATGGCAAGCCATGGTTCCACGATATCCAGACTTTCCTTATGACTAAGGAGTATCCGGTGGGAGCGTCGACCCAGGATAAGAAATCTCTGAGGAGGTTGTCTGGAAATATCTATCTCAATCCTGATGGAGTTCTGTATAAGAGAAACCACGATCTCGTGCTACTCAGATGTGTAGATGAGAAAGAAGCGAGTCTGCTTATGGAAGAGGTCCATGAAGGCACATTTGGTACGCACGCCGGAAGACATGCAATGACGAGAAAGATCCTACGAGCAGGATATTACTAGATGACGATGGAGTCGGATTGTTTCAATTTCGCGAAGAGATGTCATAAATGCCAGATTTATGCTGATAAAATTCATGTGTCGCCGTGCCCGTTGAATGTCATGTCGTCCCCGTGGCCGTTCTCCATGTGGGGAATTGATATGATAGGCAAGATCGAGCCCACTGCATCTAACGGTCATTGCTTTATTTTGGTAGCCATCGACTACTTCACCAAGTGGGTGGAGGCAGCCTCGTATGCTAACGTGACCAAGCAGGTGGTAGCTAGATTCATAAAGAAGGACATCATCTGTCGATACGGAGTTCCCGAGCGGATCATTACTGATAATGATTCGAATCTGAATAACAAGATAATGAAGGAGTTATGCCAAAGCTTCAAGATTGAACATCACAACTCATCACCTTACCGGCCGAAGATGAATGGTGCGGTTGAAGCGGCCAACAAAAATATTAAGAAGATAGTACAAAAGATGGTTGTGACCTACAAAGATTGGCATGAGATGTTGCCATTTGGATTGCACGGTTATCGTACGACGGTATGCACATCAACCGGGGCAACTCCTTTCTCACTAGTGTACGGTATGGAAGTTGTCCTACCGTTGGAAGTTGATATTCCTTCTTTGCAAGTTTTGGTTGACGTGAAACTCGATGAGGCAGAATGGATAAAGAACCGATTAAACCAACTCATCCTGATGGATGAGAAGAGACTAGCATCGATTGCATATGGTCGTCTGTACCAGAGCCGAATGAAGAAAGCTTACGATAAGAAGGTGCGTCCTAGAAGCTTTCAGATGGGTGATCTCGTCCTGAAGAAGATTCTTCCACCACATTCTAATCATAGGGTTAAGTGGACTCCTAATTATGAAGGTTTGTACGTCGTTAGCAAGGTCTTCTCAGGAGGAGCCATATTGTTATCCACGATGGATGGCGAAGATTTTGCATCCCCTGTGAACGCGGACGCAGTTAAAAAATACTTTGCTTGAAAAATGACCCGCTGGAAAGAAAAAGAATATCCAGGCAAAAAATGGGGCATCCCGGCGAACCATAGAAAAGGAAAAAGGTTCGATAAAAATTAGGGATATAAATGAAAAATGTACACCCGCAAAGTCGAAAACCTGAAAGGGCGGCTTTGGAAAAAAAGGGTATCCTGGTGAATCGAAAACCCGAAAGGGCGATTCATGCAAAAGTTAGGGATTTGAAAAAGCAAATGACTGTGTTCTGCGTGTGGACTTTTATTGTTTAGTAGTTTGGGAAGACCTGAGGGCCGTTTATCCGAATCAATCTCTTTTAAAGCTGAAGCATCAGAGAAGTATCGAAGTCGAGTGGGTCATAGAGGGATCAACTCATGGTGTTCGTCTACGCTGCATTGCCGACATTTGTGTATACTGATGTATATTTATGTTATTATTCTTGCGCAGCTTCCTCATTTCAGGAGCTTGTATCTGTTGTAAAACATTTTGCCCATTCAGGGGCTCGTTATGAATAAAACATATACTATTCAATATTTTTTGTTTGTTTAGCTTTTATCTGTTTCGTTTGCGAAAAAGAACGCCCGATGTTTTTGACAAAATGCGCGTACATAAACTTGTTGGCCTAGGACGATAATTGTTGAAACATTGAATTACCTGAACATTGTCACAGGATGTGAACCTTGATAGGTCCCTTTGAGAAGGGTATCTTGTCTGTTTATTCATGTTGTTGCAGGGACATCACCCTCCAGGCAGTATGTCAGATGTTTTCCAAGCAGGATGATTCCTTCTTCCCCAGCGAGTTCGATAGTGTCTCCCCATGGATTCTGAACATAGGACCGTGAGCATTGATATGTCTCCCCAAGTAGAGAAGATTCCCCCCGACCAGATGTATCCTAGGAAGGATCGTCATCGTCCCAGCTGAGTCATGTGCCGAAGTGTATACTTGTTCCCAGCACTGGGCCAATGTGCAATTTTCTCATAGAAGAATGTTCGCATGAGCTCAGACTGAAGTCTCCAGCGGAATTGAAATTCCCCACAGAGTTGTATTCTCCCCGGCAGGTAGGAGTAATTCCAACGTCTGATTGCCTATCCTTAGCTAAGTTTGCAGTTCACCAAGAGAGTCGAATCCTTGGAAGTCATTCAAGCCATGACTGGTTCTCCCCAGTAGAGAATGTTGAATATAGTTGAGGCTGTACTTCTCCATCGGAGTCTGTATCTCTAGAAAGATTCTATCTGCAAAGGTCGTGCAGTTTATTTTTGCGATTGACACTGTTTTCCTCAGCAGTTTGTAGTTCGTGCACCTAGTGGAGCGGGTTCAGGTTCTCGTAGAACTTTATCCCCATGCAGCAGTCGCTTGGAGTTCGTTTCCCCCAGGTTTAGTCCAATTGAGATTGGCATGACATCTCCTCCTCGGTCGGATGATTCCTTCCTCTCCACCAGAGTGGTTCTTTCTCCCTAACAGGAGGATTTTCCCTTTAACATTTATTTTGCTGATGGAGTCATATCATTTTGCATGATTGCATAGCATTTACCCTAAACGCGTAGCATTTCCACCGTGTGGAGCATTACGCCACTGTCGAACATACACATGCATGTGAAACATGAGCTAGGTCGTTACCGTTCTTGTTTTACAGGTGTTCCTCCGCAGAATGGTTTGCTCAGGATGATTCTTGATTTCCTCAGCAGAAGTAGTTTGCTTAAGATGATTCTTAAAATCCCCAGTGAGATCGCCAGAGTTGTTTACTCAAGATGATTCTTAGAGTCCCCGGCGGAGTTGGTTGTTCAGGATGATTCTTGATTTCCTCAGCAGAGTTTACTCATCCAGAATGATTTCTGAATCCCCGAAGCAGAGTTACTTGATAGTTCTCCAGAATCCCCAGCGGAGATGTGTCATCCCCAGCAGGATTTGAACAGAGAAGTTGAAACTTCCTTGAAGACTTGATGATTGAAGTCCGGCTGACGCCCGAGAATTTCTTTGAATGCCCGATGGCATAATTATAGAGATTGTCGAAAGTTCCTAATGACCTGATGAGTCCCGAGGAATTCTTCTTTTGTCGTGCCACAGAATGCCTGACAATAATATCAGCTATATATCACCCGTTACTGTGTAACTGGTGATCCCTTGATGACTTGAGGAAGAAGCTGCAGTGAAATCTGATGATTATCCTGACGGGGATTTGGGCCATTTGCCGTGCAACTATCTTTTCAGACTTCAAAGATTGTCCTACCAACCAGAGTACTGTGTACTTGTGCAGTTGGCAAATTTCCGGTTACCGTGTAACCAATTCTCCGGTAGAGTTTCCGTGCAACTGTCATGTTCAGCTTTGCAGATATTCCTACCAATCAGAGTATCGTTTACTTGTGTGGTTGGCAGATCGCCAGTTACCGTGTAACCGGTGATCCCTTGATGACTTAAGGACATAGATGATCATCCTGACGAAGATTTGAGATTAAACCCTTCGCTAGTTATCGTGTAACCGGTGATCCCTCTATGATTTGAGGACATAGTTATATCAGATACATCAGATCAATAATTCTCCAGCTAGTTGCCGTGCAACTATCATTTCAGTGTCCGAAGAATTTGTTCCCATCAGAGTACCGTGTACTTGTGCAGTTGGCAAATTTCCGGGTGTATTGGTATTCAACCGTCTTTTACCTTGATTGTTTGAGGGTCGTTCACTTCTCACCCAGTCAGGTCCAAGCTGTTTGAATAGGGGCAGTTGTTGCACCCCAAAATTTGCCTAACATTTCTTTACATAATTTGTGTTTCATTGCATTCATATTAGCATTATCATTTACATTTCATTAGCATGTATGCAGGAGATCAAGAGGTATGACTACCAATCAAAGGGCTACACAAGACTATGAAGCTAGCTAAGAGGCTTATCCAAGTGTTCAAGGGTTGATATCCTCGCCAGAGAAGTCTAAGATCCTCAGAGAGAGTGGTTGAAACCAAGTGTGCAGGTCTCCTAACTTGAGAGTTGTGGGAAGATCATCAGATGATTTTGAAGCCATGAAGTTGGATTTGAGGTCTTGAGAGAGCTCATGAGAAGTGTTGAAGATCATTTTGAAGCCTAGACAGGTCATCAGGTGAAAGGATATGAAGATATACCCAAGATTGGTAAAACTAGGGTCTCATCTGGTCAACCCTAGGATAATTGATGATGTGAAGAAGTTTGAGACCTAACTCAAGAGCCATGTGATCATGGATTGATGTGTTGAGATGTCCAAGGGATGATTCCAAGGTCAACTTATCATGAATCAAGAGTGTGAGAAGTTGCTAGGCTAGGGTTGCTATGCTTGACAGTGTAAAATCCCCTGGTTTGGTGCCTATCTTCAAGACCACCTAACTCAAGATGAGAGTTTCACCTCACCTTGACCCTAAAATGATTGTTGTAGGAAATGATTATAGCTTTAATTTGAGTACTAGAAGTCCTTGATAGGTTTTATAGAACTCAAGTTATGAGCCAGACAAGTTACAGGTCATTTGAGACATGTGAATTTGGAGCTTGAACGTTACCCAACTTGCATGAAACTTTTTCCCTAGAAGGATGATTCCTATGAACTTTTTGGTCAGCATGGATGTTATTCCTTATCCTTTTAGCTTTCTAGAAAGTACTAGAAGTCCATGATTGGATTTGTAGAACTCAAGTTATGGCTTTGACAAGTCAAGGGTATTTTGGGTATTTGGAATTATAGGTCATTTTTGGTTATGGGTCCATTTCACTATCTTAGGCACCTCAAATGAACTTTTGATCAACTTGAAAGTTGTTCAAAATGGTGTTTTCAGTCCAACCATGACCCAAGCATCCATTGATATGGATTGAAAATGGAGGTGTATGAAGATATTTGGGAAAAAGATCATTAAAGGCATTAAAGAATGAAAAAATTCAAAATAAATCATAATGACTCAAAACTTCACAAGTTTGTGCTTATTTTTATTGGAAATGATATTTTAAGGGCAATGGCAATTTCACATTTGTGATATGAGGCTCATTTCATGGACCTTGAGTGGATTACTTCATGATGAAGTAACATAACAAATCTTGGCCATTAGATCCATTCAAGCCCTCAATCTGGTCCATTCATATCCAAGGAGGGTGGAGCAATTAATTTCTCTATTTTCTTTTAATTGTTTTTCCATGATTAATTCATTTTAAATAGTTTTAATAATCAGAAAAATATAACAAAAATATGTGGCTGATCCTTGTGGAATTCCTGATTTTTCCATGCCTTTAGATGTCATTTTGATGCTATTTTCAATTTAATATCCATTTTCCATTTTTGATAAATGAACAAAAATGCATAATATGACTATCTTGCCTTTTGATTTTATTGTTAATTCATGCTTTTGATTTTGATGTTGATTTTTGGCTGGCTGGTTATAGACATGTTGATGATGTTATAGGATTTTTGTTGTGATTTTTAGATGATTCTAAATAGGATTTTGAGATAGATGTTTAAGAGTATTCTTTGTTGGATCCCTTTAGTGCACTCTTTGGATTTAGATTTTGTTTGAACCTTTTGATTTAGGTTTAGCCCCTGGTTTTTGTACCATAGATTGTTAACACATGTAGGATGATGTAGTATTTTCCTTAGAATTTTTAGAAATGATTTTCTATTAGTCCCCTATTTTACAAGTTGGTTATAGTTTAGGTGACCCTAACTAGGTTAAGTTCATAGGTTAGTCTTGTAAATGACCATTAGATGATTCTAAGCCTCATATCCTTCCTTGATAGAATGTTAATTAGGTAGATACCCCATTAGAACCTTGTTGAAGCCTTGGTAGAGCTTTGGATTCCCCTAGTTTAGGTGATCCTTGTGGCTAGTCTGTAGGGTGTTGCCTTCTGTCCCCTATGTGATTTCTTCCTTGGGCTTTGCCCTACCCTCCCGGGAGAGCCTAATCCTTCCTTTGGTTGGATTTTGTGCATTCCTCAGGAGGTTGAGCCTTGAATTGACATTCCCCAATATAGTACATTCCTCTAGTTTGTACTATCTTTTCCTTCAAAGTCTTGATGAGGAGCCCTCCTGGGTGAGCCTAATCCGTCCTTTGGTTGGATTCTGTGCATTCCTCAGGAGGTTGAGCCTTATATTGACATTCTTGGCATGGTATATTCCCTTGGTTTTTATACTGTCATCCATCTCAAAGTCCTTTTCTTAGGATCCCTCTTGGGTGAGCCTAATCCTTCCCTTGGTTGGATTTTGTGTTGATGCATTCCTCAACAGGTTGAGCCTGAGATGGACACTCTGTGTTGATGCACTTTAAACCAGTTTCCCTTAGATTGATATCTAAGACCAAAACCCAGTCTTTTCTATCCTATTGACATAGGATCCCTCTTGGGAGAGCCTAATCCTTCCTTTGGTTGGATTTTGTGCATTCCTCAAGAGGTTGAGCCCATGACGGACTATGGTGTTGATACACCTCCAACCTGATGTAGCCTGTGATGACTCTCGTGTTGCTCATTTTGGTTTCTCTCCCTTGTTTGACATTGCTTGATGCATTAGAATAGGTTCATGTTTAGATTACTTTAGGATAGGAGCATGGATGCTTAGAGGTTGAGTGGGTCTCCCTCTACTTGTTTGCATTAAGGGTTGAGGTGATCCTCCCCTTGCTTGTGTGTTGTTTTTCTTTTCTAATTGGCGTATTTGCATAAAGAGGTTGAGTGAGCTCCCTCTGCTTGTCTGTTTTGACTGTTTTCTTTTTGCTTGATGACTAAGAGGTTGAGTGAGTCTCCCTCTGCTTGTATCGCTGCATTGCATGTGCATCTTTACTGTTTACATCTGTTTATTTGATGCTTTTCCTGTTTCTGTTTCCCATTGACATGATCCCCTAGGAGTCTCACTTCTTTTGATAAGGAAGTGATGATTAGAACTTTAGGTTGAAACCTATGCATGATAACTTCTAGGAGTTCCCTATTTCAAACCTCAACCATAGGATGAATCCTTGGCATGACAACATTAGGACTTGACAGTTTCCCCGTAGAGTTCTTTCTCTTCTCATCTCAAAACAACAGTAAAAAACGTAATAAAGGCAAGTTAGTACAAGCGCGTTACGAGCCTTAAGCTACTTAGGTGATGATAATTGAGCGGCCTCCTCTTAATCGTCTAGAGTGTTTAATATACGTCCTTTGGATGATATGCGACACATTCGTTCCTAAGTCATAGTCTCTAGTGTTGTACAAACTACAGACAACCATAAAAAACACTTCTTCCGTAAAAAAGACAGAAAACAAACTTCAAACCTTTTTGCCCCGTGGGCCCATAATTCAAAGGAAAGCTTTTCTGAAGAAAAGAGTGTCGTTAACTTCAAGTTCTACCGCAAACGGTAACGCACGAGTCTCTGACGAGCAAGCTGCATACACCAAACTGTTGGAACTATTTGTTAATCCTACTCGAAAAAACAGATGAATCTGAATTCCCGTAATCTGTCGTATCCCGAACTACATAAGCTCTGATCTCTCATATCCATTGAGAGTACGTAGGCACAATACTGACGTATTGGCGAGCCACCTTCCCCATCCATTTACCCGTAGTTAGCCGAACTACGTTGACTCTAATTTCTCATTCTCTGACGAGAATACGTAGGCATAAAGCGCGACACTTTGCCGAGTCATTTTCTTTTCTTTTCAGACCAGCCTTGATAGGTAGATAGTAAAACCAACCCATCAGATAAACACAACAAGCATGGATCCTATCGAGTACGATGGGCATGAGGGGTGCTAATACCTTCCCCTTGCGTAACCGACTCCCGAACCCAGACATGGTTGCGATGACCTTGTCTTATACCTTTTCGTCAGGTTTTTTCGATTGTTTCCTTTGCCGTTCTGAGGGATAAATAATGAAAGGTGGCGACTCTTCTGTTTTGCCGGCACCTTATTTTCACGGTAGCGACACTGCCCTATCCTCTTTCTCCCATCATTTCTTTGATCTTGACTCTTTGTTTTTGTTTTAAGGATAGCTTTCTTCTTGATGATTGATGTTTGATGGTTGTAGGAGTTTCACTTCTCCCATTTCATCTTATCTCTTCTTGTGGATTTGTTTAAGTCATTTGCTTGTGTTTGAGTCTTATCTTGTTTTTGAGTATTTGTTGCATCTTTGCATACTTGCATTTCATGTTTGCATCTCTAATTGCATTGACTTGTTTAAGTCACCTTAATATATCATTTTCTTTATTTCATCTGTGATTGATTTGTTTATTGTTTACTTGGTCTTTTGCCATGATCCCTTAGGATTCCTAGTCCCTCCGTTTAAGATGGAAGTAAGAGAGACATTAGGCTTTCAATCCTTTGCATGATAACAATAGGTAGTTCCCTTTTCAACCCCAACTTTAAGATCACATTGCATGCTAACATTAGGGTTGATCAGTTCCCCTTAGAGTGTTGTGTCTTTTCTTCTCATCTCATAACTTTTCTTAAGACACTTAATAAAGGTTAACACTTGTTGTACGCTACGAGCCTTGAGTACATGAGAAAAGATAGGTGGGGGGGCCTCCTCTCATATTGTCTAGAGTGTTTAGCGTATGCCTTTTGGGCGATATGCGACGCATTCTCTCTCAAGTCATAGTCTTTAGTGCAACATGAGTTACAAACTTAACTCAATTCACTTCTTCTCATAAAAAACACAAAACAAAACATCAAACATTTTTATCCTTCGGGATTGTTTGTAAATCATTTTCAGAAAGAGTGTGTTAAGTCTTGGTTCTACTGCAAACAGGCGTCATCCCTAACTACTGGAAAGAAGATTTAACCCTATTTATTAAAACACTTGAACCAACCTGCGGTCGTGTTAGCCCGAACTACGTTTGCTCTGATTTCTCATACCAGGCGAGGATACATAGGCACAAGACGGCGATGTCTTGGCGAGCAACCTTCCCCCCTTCACCCGTAGTTTTCCGAACTACGTTGACTCTGACTTTCCCATTGCACGAGGGAATACGTAGGCATATGGCGGCGATGTCCTATCGAGTCAGTTATTTCTGTTCACCCTCGTTTATCATTAGCATTAGATAGTTTTCACCCGTGGATTAGACAACAAGCGTGGATCTTGTTGAGTACAACGGACATGAGGGGTGCTCATACCTTCCCCTTACGTAACCGACTATCGAACCCAAGATTTGGTTGCGATGACCTTGTCTTTCCCTTTCCGTCAGGTTTTCTTCGATCGTTTCCTTTCCCTCTCTTTGGGATAAATAACAAACGGTGGCGACTCTTCTGTGTTTATCGTCCCTTTTTCGCAGCGATGCGACATGGGGCACGATGTCCTTCAACACCAAACTTATAGCACTTAACCAGAAAAGGAGCTCCTTCCCCACTCACCTTCTTGTTATAACCATCTTTCTATTTCCCTTTATCAGTAGGAGTCACATACGACTTCCCTCTTAATGGTTTATTTCCCTTCTTCTCATTCAAATTCTTGTAGTGAGTAGACTGAGCTCTACTATCTTCATCATAGATCCTACTCTTGTTAAACAACTCAGAAAATCTCCTAATCACCTGATAATCAATGGCTTTCTTGATCTCAGACCTCAAATCATTCATAAACTTAAGACATTTGGATCACCCAGCATTAGTCGTGTTATAATGAGGACAAAACTTAATCAACTCCTCAAATCTTGTTGCATACTCGTGAAGGAAAATTGCGATCTAAACGCAGCGGAAAACAAAAATTTTCCTTTAGTGATCCTCACGAATGAGCATGGTCAGTGATAGAATCGTTACCTCTTTGTGGCGATTCAGATCTTTGATGCAGCGATCACAAGCGTTGATGAAGTGCAACGCCTCTACTCAGTCCACACGAACAGCTTCCGGTCACAGTGCTAGCTGCTTACGAACGGAATTATTTGAGTGAGAAAAGAGAATCAAAAACGAAATTGCATCAAGTGAAAGCTTCATCACAAGGGTTCCTTTTATAGACTCTCTTGTGGGCTGCGGGCTAAAACCCTAATTCACATGATCCATAATAATATTATATATTATTATAATAACTATTATTATAATAAATATATTTATTTTATTATTATTTTATAACCATTATAAAATAACAATAATTATTATTATATTATCCGAATTTCTATTTTTCACTTAAGTGCACCGTACCTTACGGTGTTCCTTTGATTTCTCTATCTCTCATCAAACTGTCCTTATGTGTGTGACCCTGTAGGATTTCGTAACGTTGGTAATTATATTAAATTATATATATTTAACATAATAAACAGTAAGCGGTATCTAGCAACACATCACTGCTACCCAAGTCACGAAAATGTCATGTGATCTGACAAAACCTTTTTCGTGATAATATATGTTTGTACAATTACCCTTTTGCCCCTATGTCTATATTGAACACAAGGCATACACTGTGTCATCCTTGTCCAGTTCAATATTGGGCCCTTAGACATTTCTCCTGTTATGCAGGATTGGCAAATTCCATCTAGGACACTCATGTCCCTCAGCATGCTTCGTGGAGTGCCCATCAACTGTCTTTATGATCATCCAGTTACGGATAATGTTTGATCAGCAATAAAGCACCCGACTCTACATCTAGGGTCCATAGTGGTTTCAGGTCGAAGGGTGGTAATACACCATTATCACCATGAGAATAACTTATGACACTTTGCATAACATACTATGTAGTATTCTCATAGCGGGTCAATCCGGTATAAATATTACTCCTAATATTTATACCTATGTCAAGACTTGATAACTCTTTATCCATGATCCATGAGATGTGATCATCAGTCTATCTTCATAATAGTCTCAATGCTTTTAATGTTATCCCACTTTGCAATAAAGCTTGACTACGGATATTTTAAGAATAATGTCTTTATGTTTAATGGGATCTCATGATTAAGTCACACTTAACATTTCATTAAACAGACTAACTATTCTAGGGACTTTATTATTCTGAAAGACAAACATAATAAAGAAATGCCTTTTATTATTAAACGAATAATCTGATACAAGTACCAAAAAGTATTGGCCTCTAGGGCTTACACCAACAACTCGGCCACAGTTGAGTTATCCTGCTTTAGCTCAAGGAACTCAATTTCATTCTTCCCACGCATATCTTATGGAAATTACTTCTCCAGAAACGCTTCTCTGAAAAAAGCCCAAGTAACCTCAACTTCCTCTTCTTCAAACCACTGACGAGTATTACCCCACCAGTCCTCAGCTTCCACTTCAAGTATATGAGTGCCAAACTGCACTCTCTGTGCATCTGGACAATTCATGACCTGAAAAATCTTCTCAATCGCTTTCAACCATACTTATGCCTTATAAGGTTCATGTGTTGCCTTGAATATTGGCGGATTGTTCCACTAAAACTTCCCCAAAGCACGAAACTCATCTTCATTGTTATTCCTAGCATTCATGTTGCCTTACTGGTTCTGCCCAATTGCTCCAACTAACATTGCCAAAGCTTCAGCAATTGCTTCGTTGTTCCTGTCTGCAACCATTGTTCTGAGAGTTTGCAATAATAAATTATCATTAGAACAAGAAATATTGATAGTGTTACACACACACGTATCAAATATAAAAGGGAATAAACGCATTAACAACTTGGTCAACTGGCCGACCTTGCTCTGATACCACTAATGTAACACTCTTCTAAACTCCACGAAATAATATGTCATAAATTAGAGTAAAATAACATGCATCTCAAATAAGGGTGTCACATATAATTCAAATAATGATAGCAAAATAAAATAGAGCACATAAAGTATCTCTTAAAACATGAATTAAAATGTTCTCAGTGTTACATGACTAGAGCGTGACTCAAACCAAAATAAATAAGGAAAATAAAGTAAGCAACTCCAACAGCTACCCTCTTGCTAGAAGCAATTCTACTCTTCACTACCTGAACAATATCGTATAAAACATCATTCCAGCAGAAGGGTGAGAATTCACATAATTATCGAAATCACATAATAATATATAATACATAGCATACATGCATAGCATAATTATTTTCACAGTTCAAATAATTTATAAACATAGCACCACTATAGCAACCATACTATTCATAAGTACATACACACAAATCCATAATTTCACCAATTCATCAAATTCACATAATGCGCATAATCTCATATTGCAATCATAGACACAATATGACTCAATGTGTTAGTTCCATGATTCTATGAGTGTCCATGGTTCTATAATTGGCTAAATTTTGGTAAAACATGATTATGCACTGATGTTAAGCAAGATGTCATAACATCCACATCTACTGTTATGACAATACTGCTGTCAGGTGTTTTAATCAGGATGTCATTACCAATGTCATGACATCACTGTCTGGTACAGCAAGAGCTGATGGCAGTACTGATGTCACGTGTTTTAATCAGGATGTCATTACCAATGTCATGACATCGATGTCTGGTACAGCAGGAGCTGATGACAGTACTGCTGTTATGTGTTTTAATCAGGATGTCATTACCAATGTCATGACATCGCTGTCTGGTACAGCAGGAGCTGTTATTTTATATCTTTTGACAGAAGTGTTTTGGTTTGATGAGAACCTGTTGGATATACCTCATCAGTATGTACAGGCCAAAGAGATTTATAAGGAACAAAGTGCAGATTTAATTGGTGTTCATAAAAAGGATCTTTGAGACTTTTTAGGAAACTATAAAACATTTGTTTCTACTGTTATGAAGAAGATTCTGAAGAAGTGCTCTGCAAGGTATGTTTAGCACAAAGTGAATTGGATGTCATACTGAATGTCATGACATCAGGTAGCTGACAGCAAGGACGCATGTTGGTTTTCTGTTATAATGCATGAGTAAGCTCAGGCTAGATTCCAGGAGACCTGTTAGGGTTGCCTAAGCATAACATGAAATGCCTATGACCTATATGAAAGCGCCTTGAATTATGGAAAGTGGTTTAACTTGGTTAAACCTAATGTATGACCAGTCCAAGCCCAGTCTACAGTACTATTTAAGGAGGAGCAGAAGCCAGGGAAATCAAGCACTCACAACAAGAAAACCTTGAGTGTAAAATTAAGGTTTAGGGTTTTGAGAGTCTTTTGTGTGTGACCTTGTAAGTCACCCTTTGTATCTTTGGATGCATCGTGGTAGACATGTGTAGGCAGTTAGTTGTTCACTCAAAGCTTTTAAGTAAGAGTGTATTGTTGTTGATTGAAGTTGTTAAGCAAAATCAAGTGTTTTGACTTTGAAGAGTGTCTTCTAAAGTCTTCTTCTGTACTGAATTGTTTATCACTGCTGTGATTATGATGAGTGAGAGGGGTCTCTTGTCTAGTGGGTTCTAGGCAGAAATTGCATTGGGTGGAGATTAAGTGAGGGGTTGTAAACGGGGGAGTTTAGCTCTGAATTAATCTGCTAATAGTGGATTTCCTTCCTGGCTTGGTAGCCCCCAAATGTAGGCGATCTTGCACCGAACTGGGTTAACAATTCATTGTGTTATTTATCTTTCAGCATTTACAATTCTGCATAATTTAAATGGTTAGATAAATAAGTCTGTCAGTATGCAGATGTTACAACATAGGTCATAACATTGGTCATGACATTGGTAATTCTTAAAGGGATTTAAAATGGTCATGTTCTGTCCTTGTTCTATTTTAGCAGAGATCAATGTTCTTAGGACATTTGAGATTTGCATACCAGAATTTCACAATGCAAGACTCAAATGCAATACTCATGCATGTGGTACCAATCACTATTATTATTTTTAGGTTTTTAAATTAAACAGGGTCCATCCTCTAGACCAATAACACACAAAAGCTCGTCCTTTAAGCTTCAAACCCCTCTCTAGGTTTGTGACAAGTCATTAGTTTCCACGAAATTAACAAGCATTTCCTCTTAACTACAATAATGCATGTGCATGTTCAACAATCATATGCAATTAAGATCATCCCTCAATCTTAACATCAATGCATATCTTCAATAATTCATTGTAATTGAGTTACCATACAATTACACATACTTGCACATATTTATGAATCATCCATACACAATTCTCTTTTAAATGGTATACAACACATTTTACAATACAATCAAAATTGTATTATCATTACAACAAGCAATAACTATCATGCATTTCATGTATCACACACCAAAATATACTTATACAATCACACGCACAGGTATTCGGTAAATTATCCACAAATAATTTCACAACCGGCAGCAAATAGTGATCAATTCATTAATATAAGATATATACAATTGGCTTCCTAAACATATTAGATATTAAAATATTGGAAAAATAATTCTCTTATCTATACTATGTTGTAGCTCTATTCATTATCTTTTTGAAGCTTCGAACGTGGACCAAAACGAACTTACGGATCAAAAGTTGATCGAGACAATTTCGGGTATAAAATCCAGCGAGCTGACACGGTCTCCCGTGTCAGGGGACACGGCCCGTGGCATTCCAAAGTCATAAAATCACGTTTTTGCACTCCAAATCAAGGGGGCTGACATGGCCACCCATGTCAAATGACACGGGCTGGTTAGAGCCCAGAAAAACCCATTTTCACTGTCGGAGGACTTCCAGACCTCCGATTTTGATCCGTAAAAAGTTCCAGTTCGAGAATTCGAAATAATACCATTATATGACAATTAAAACAGACCGCAACACATATTTAAGGATCCTACCATCATACATCATGTAATCATCAATTTTAAAACCATGGGAATTAGGGATTTTTATCCTAAATATGATACTACCCATCATACACCATCATACAATTCCATAACCATGTAAAGACTCACCCTTACCTTGGTTTCTTGATGAACTCTTGAGTTTCCACCTTAGGTTTTCTTCTCCTCTTTTTCCCTTTTCGTTTTCTCTATGTTAGCTTCTTTTCTTCTTTTTCCCCAATTAACTCTATTTTTCTCTTTATATATAAAACTATTATAACAACTAATTCTAGTAACTAATGGACTTACAACTCATACCCCCACCTTTACTCTTCACATTCTCATCCAATAGGACCATTTATCTTATTTCTATTATTTCTATATCATTTCCACCAAATAAAATAATCCAATTAAATCAATTACGCACCAAATCACACAATTAATTAATTAATTTATATATATATATATATATATATATATATATATATATATATATATATATATATATATATATATATATATATATATATATATATATATATATATATATATATATATATATATATATATATATATATATATATATATATATATATATATATATATATATATATATATATATATATATATATATATATATATATATATATATATATATATATATATATATATATATATATATATATATATATATATATATATATATATATATATATATATATATATATATATATATATATATATATATATATATATATATATATATATATATATATATATATATATATATATATATATATATATATATATATATATATATATATATATATATATATATATATATATATATATATATATATATATATATATAATTATTAAAAATTGGGGTGTTACAATCATCATCTGACTTGATAAGACATTCAGTACAGACAAACACAACAGAGTTTCCACTTAAAGATTTTTGAAGTTCTCTTTTTCGAAAGAAAAACTTCTCTAGAGATCTAACAGAAACTTTGTATTTATATCTAAATAAATGTCTCATTGATTCAAAAGATAAGTAAAAAAAAACATACCACCTTTTTTTTTATCAGACTCGATTCAATATTCAGACATGACCAATAGAGTTTGAACATAGCTTTGAGTGGATTCTGATTCAATGCCTATCTGACCACTGATTCCACTACTCTCACCAAATTCAGTACCACTAGTACTTGAATCTAGGTTGTTGGCTCTTCTCCCAATCAATGTTGTAAACAATCTTATAAAAGATGCCTCTGCTTCTTTTCTTGATATCTGTAGTAGATACATTATGATACTCATATCTCTATAAGACCATACATGTAATAGTAGATCATAAGTCACTCCAGAGTGTAAGTCTAGAATGAGATATGAACAGAATCTTGTTCTAAGAAATGGCAATAATCTCATTATCTTGGATTAAATGTTTTGACTTTGAAATCATTGACAAGTTCATAACCAGATGGCGTTAGCTATCAGAGATTGACATAAAGCATATCAGAGTAATACCAAAGTACAGCTAACAGAGCTCAAAGAGAAGTTGAAGATTTCTCATAGAAGTCTCTTTTAAAACAACTTCTATAATGATCATCAACAAAGAAGCAATGGAGTTTCTTAAGATATCACATTAAATAAAAAACTCCATATAATCAAATATTTTGAAACAAGATAGCTTTAACAACATCTCTTGATTTTTAATACTTGAAATTTTATTTCAGAACACAAATGCTTCTTTTCATCTGCATTCTGAACGAATATCAACTTCAGACGATTAAGCATTGAGGAGCATCTGATATTAGGTTTTGGTAGAATTTTATTCTTGCTTTCAGATTTGAGAAATCAATTGAAATACACATATTTCAGAATCTATTGAAGTTACTATTCTATCAACAGATATCACAATCAATTTAGCCAGTATGAAAGTCCTTTTAACAAGAAACATAAGTTTCTCATCATTAGTCATTCCAAAGAACTTAAGCTAAAGACGAGAAGATGATCTGTTGAATAGATTTTCATCATCTAACTTCATTTATTATCTTTAAATACTGCAAGATAAATCATCAAAACACAACAGATCTAGGATGTAAACATAAAAAAAATGGTGACTTTAGGTTTAAGTCAAGAACTAGTCCTCTCAGAGTTTGCTTGAAACGATTAGATGAAGTGTAACTACTCCAAGCTTCACTAACTGATCCCCAAAAATCCAAGCACAAGACTTTAGAGATAGTCCAAGCATAATACATATTAATGATGTTGATATATTCAGAAGTGAGATAGTGCATATACCAGTATGTAGTTATCTCTGAAGATATTTAATATGCATCTTCTGAGATGGTGAAATAGATCTTCAAAAAGATTATCTATAACACCATCAACTTCTATAGTAATACATTTTTCAAGGATATTCTGTAGACCTTCAAAAACCCTTTATCAAGTCCAATGAGTTAAAAATATATTTAACTTTTCCATCATTTAAATTCAATGGAATCACCTATTTGAATATGGTAGGAAAAGCCGTATAATATTTTTCATGTGGCATTTGATTCCTTCTTGAAGAAGAAATATACTTTTCTTATTGGATCAATATCTACACCATTGTTAAGTGTTACGCATAGACCATGAATCCAAATGAGATAAGACTTGTTGCTTGAATCCAAATGAGACAAGACTTTTTGCCCTAGCACATAGCAGAAGACTTAATCTAAACTACTGAAGGCTTAGTAATTAATAGAGAACAAGGTGTACATGATGCAAGCATCAGAGGTATGGGATATCACCATAACAAAGACCTAAAGCACTTAAGATTTCTAAATATATACAAGGGTAATAAATTTTAAGGCTTTTACAATTACAACCTACAACAAAAAATCTGCCTATTATATAGAGTTGATAATTATTTGATCTTTCTACTTCTTCAACAGAAGAATCCTTGTTAAAACTTCAGGCTTGAATCTTCAGCCATATATATAGTGAAGGTGAGAAAATACTTAGAAGGGGGGTTGAATAAGTATCTTTAAAAACTTATAGCAATAAAAACACAATGATTTTTATCCTGGTTCGTTAAATTTAACTACTCCAGTCCACCCTATCAAGAGTGATTTGCCTTTCTTAAACAAGGACTTAATCCACTATTAATCAACTGATTACAATAGCAATCACTAAGAGCAATTGTTCTTAGTCTTCTCAAGAACTACTGATCCCAACTGGATCTTCTCAAGGAACTATTACAATTAAATGTAAGATAAATACAAGTGTTTGAATGCTTCTAACAAGCTTTATCACAAGAGTGATTTTTCACTTAATATTAAGAACAAAAGAATAAACTCCGCAAAGAGAATAAGAATATTTTATGAGAGCTTGTAAGAGTTTCTATCAATCATCCGTCTCATGAAGAAGATGAGGAAGACTTGCTTTTATATGCACAGTAGTCCACAAAGTCTTGACGTTGGAGGCTGTTTATTGAAAAGGCCTGAACCTTTTTGTCTTCATATCACATGACCTTTCTTGGAAGTAGAATGCACAGAGAAATGCTTTTGGTATGTGTTCTAGTGTCAAGCATGAAAGAGGAAAGAGTCGTTGACCCAAATCAAAGGATATGACTTTTAACTCTTCTTCAACAAGTATTTCACTTCAGCAAAGTAAACATCAGAGTCTGCGTGATCAGAGTCTTGGATGCCCATCAGATTTTGCTGAATCAGAGTAAGGCCGCAAGTGTGCTTCAGCGTGTAGTTCTATCAGAGCAGAGTTTTATGAATCAGATCCTCAGTACATGCAGCGTGTAGTACTCTCAGAGTCTTTTGAAAAACTGTGCTTCTTAACTCTCATACAAAGATCTTCAATGCTTCAGAGTCTTCAGATATTTCAGAGTCTTCTGCTTCAGATCCTTCTACAGCTTCTGCTTCAGATTCTTCTGTAGCATTTGCTTCAGATTCTTCTGTAGCTTTTGCTTCAGATCCTTCTCCAGACATCATTTGGATTCTCTTATAAGATGATTCTGACTCTTCAGAGCCTTCCATAGTTCCATGTTCAGATTAATTTGCTCTTTTATATATATATATATATATATATATATATATATATATATATATATATATATATATATATATATATATATATATATATATATATATATATATATATATATATATATATATATATATATATATATATATATATATATATATATATATATATATATATATATATATATATATATATATATATATATATATATATATATATATATATATATATATATATATATATATATATATATATATATATATATATATATATATATATATATATATATATATATATATATATATATATATATATATATATATATATATATATATATATATATATATATATATATACACACTTTAACATCTGCAGCAAATATTCATGAACAAATTTTAGAGTATATAATTCTTTAATACAAAATTTCATAAGAGTTATCATCAAAACATAGAGATATTACTAAGAAACAATCTGTGATCTTACAATCTCCCCCTTTTTGATGATGACAAAACATGAGAAATTTGTGTTCAATAAAAAAACAGTAATTATAACTCCCCCTAAGATTAAGAATCTCCCCCTGAAATGAATACTCTAAAGGAAAAGAATACTTCCCTTTCTGCTTGAGTGTATTTCAGAATCAGAGTCTGATGACTTCTTTCAGACACAGAGTCTGGTTTTTCGTTTAGAATCAGAGTACAATTTGCTTCAAGAATCAGAGTCTGGTTGGGTAATTCTCAGGATAACTTCAATGAATTTATTTTGTCAGATGAAACAATAGAACCTAAAAGACTTAAATTCAAAGATAGTTAATAATATGTCTGAATTTCGTTTTAGTATTTGCTTATGGATTGAACAATCAGATTCTTTTTCTCCCCCCTTTTGTCATAATCAAAAAGATATGTAAAGACAGAAAAGATAACAGAAGAAAAGAAAAACAACATTTTCATTCATTCAGATGGTTGACATAACAGATGATAAAAATCAAGCAACAGAAAACAGATGCAAACATCAGTGCAAAAAACATGAAAAGAAACTAAGGTTGGCGAGATACAATCAGGGTCAGAAGATCTGTGATCTTTGCAGTAGACTCTTCTTGCTTGGCCATCCAAGTCTTAATCTCTTCAGTGGTTTATTCTTGTTTGATCATCCAGGACTTGATTTCCTTAACCTCTTTCACAAGTTCTGAATTGTCAGTTTTCATTTCAGATTCAGTCACATCAATGTCCATATCAGATGCAACATCTTCAGATGGAGAGTCTTCAGCAGGAGCAGCTTCCAGAAGCAGCACTGGTGGTTTGGGAATGCTCATCAGAGTCTGTCTGACCAATTCAGCAAACTTTGCCTTAGCATCTTCAGCACAGACTGCTTTGAGATGAGAAGCCACAACATTGAACTTAGAGATAAATTTATCCCAAGTAGCTTCAGACTTAACAGGATCTATACTGAACATACACTCTTCTTCCACACGTGCAATCCCCATACGAACTTCCTTTTTGAAATTCTCAAACAGTTTATCAACATCTGATCTAGGAGGTGTTGGATTATATGGTGGTTGTTCAGATGGTTGAGGTGCAGATGGTTGAGGTTTAGATGGTTGAGGTTCAGATGGTTGAGGTTCAGATGGCTGAGGTTCAGATGGTTGTGGTATGGTGAGTTGAGGTGTAGGGGTTGTTGAAATTTTAGCTTCATATGATGAAGTTTGAAAATCTGAGAGGTTGAATTTGGAACGAAGTGAAAGTCTACGATTGATTTGGTCAGATGCTGATAGGTCAGAAAATGTAGGTTTGAATGGATCAGGAATGTGTAAACAGGAGGGTGAGTGAACTTTTGATTCAGAATCAGATGATTCAGTGGAGTGGCATGAGGTGGATGACAAGACAACCATGGTTGCAAGTGGTTCCAAATCAAGAATGTCATTGGATGACTGAATGATAGAAGGTTCTGGAACAGGTAACAATTGTTCTATTATTGAGGGTTGTTCAGATGGTGTTGGTTGGGGAGGTTCAGATGAAATGGGTAGAGATTGATGTTCTTGTGATTGTTGTTGTTGTTCTGGTTGTGGTTGTTGTTGTGGTTGAGGTTCTGGTTGAGGTTGTTCTGGTTGTTGATGTTCTGGCTGTGTTTCTGGTTGAGGTGGTTCAAATGCAGTTTGTACAAACGATGGTTGAGAATGTGTAGGTTGAGATGGAGAGGGTTCAGATGAATGAATCCCAGATGATTATGGTACAAATGATTTTGGTCTAGAAGGTGATGGAGAAGGTGAAGGTAATGGAGAGTGAATGGTTGGTGTTGGATCAGATGTTAATACCTGTTTGATAGTTTCTCTAATGTCTTCCAGACTTGCTTCTGGAGGAGTTGGTTTCACTTTCTTTACCTTCTGAGGCTTAGCAGCAGCTTCAGAGGCTTTTCTCTTAGGCTGGCCCTCAGATCCTTCTTCAGCAATCTTCTTTGAACGTATTTCTCTAAGAAGATTAGGCAGAACTTCTCCTTCCTTCTGGACGATGTTAACAGGAAAAGGAACACCATTTAATAGACAATCAGCTATGTAGGATAAGATGATCTCCCTTGGTTCGTTAGCACTGAACATTGGAAAATCTTCAACAGAAATCCTTATGTTGCTGACATCCTTAGTAGCAATTTTCTTAGGTTTGCTGGCAAGCTCTGTGATGACCTTCATCCTCTTCAAAGTATTGCCATTGATGACAGAACCTATGACATAGGACAGATCCTCTGTCAATCCAGCTGCATACAGATGTTCTACCAGACGATTCTCAGTCAGAATATCTGATATCAGTCTTCCCATAGGAATCCAATTCCTAACTTTTCCATTTTTGACTCTTACTTCTTCTCTTGTTTCCTTTATATGATTCAGAAGGTGACTAAATAGAAGATAAGGCAAGTCCACCTTCTTTCCCTTGCTCATACAAAACATTAAGTAGAGTTGTTCAGCACTGACATAATCTGGAGAATTTGATGATTTTCTGTGAAAGATGGAACTCATGAAAATCTTGGCCCAGATCCTATAGACTGGCTTCAGTTCCCTTACATTGCTAGTTGGTTCCCTAGAAATACTAACTTCTTGAAACACATCAGCAAGATCCACACGAGTAGATTGTAGACTAGTTTCACCATCAGTTTCAGGGTATCCAATAAGTTGTCTGATCAGCTTCTCAGTAATCACAATCTCCTTTCCAAGGACAGAAGAATGGATGAATTTAGAGCACACCTGAGCATGTATCCAGAATTCTTTCACCAAAGTTGGATAAACAGGACCCATAAGCCTGTCAAAATACTTTGTCCAACTCTGAGTTTGAATGGTTGAAGAAAGATTAAACCCATTTTCTTCAATAGAATCAAAATCTACAAAGCATTCACTTAGAACTTCCACTTCTACAGTTGGAGTGAGAAGAGTTCTCACAGGTGTTGCACCCCAAAATTTGCCCAACCTTTTCCTTCTTGTTTTTGCATTAGCATAACATCATCATAGCATTATCATAGCATTGCATTAGCATTTACGCAGGGAATCAAGTGTGATATACATCAAGATAGGCCTATCTAGAGGTTTTATTCGAGCTTGAGGAGTCACTAAAGTCACCAGGAAGTGGTTCATGCCCTTGAGAAGTTCAGATGCTTGTGTGGGGTTCATCCCCTGACTTAGAGGCCAACTGAAGATTATCAATGAGTTGGGAAACTATGATTACAGGTCATAAAATTACAGGTCAAGTTCAATACTTTGCATAACTCAAATGGACTTTTTTCCAACATGAAAGTTGCTCCGAACGGCATCATTTGGTCAACTAAACCTCAAGGTTGTAATGGGCTAGCTCATGGTTGAAAATTGATGAAAGTGATTTTGGTGAAAACATGTGAAAAGGCCTAGTTTGGTATTTTGTCAAAATTTAATCAAACAAGTCCATATTTGTACTTATTTTGAGTGGAAACTTCATTTTAAGAATATTGGCATTATTACATTTTTCATTTGAAGCTTTTATCATGGCCTATTTCAAGCTTTCTTCATTCTTAAGCAACACTTTGAATCTAAGCCCTTAAGATTGAAACAAGGGCTAATTTTGGACCATTGATCATTCTTACAATGCAACATATATAAACATTTCAAGTCAAGGCAAAAGGGGATTCATGATCATTTTTCTCACATTCTTCACCACTTTTCCATTTTCACCATAATTGAAAATCTCAAAATTCAAATCCTTCTTTCTCTCAATTTTTGCTCATTCTTTCATTGCAAATCCATTATACACATTTTATACAATTGATTCATCAAGTTTTTAGCCAAAATGGATGCAAGAACATGGTTATAGTAATGTGAAAAAGTGTGGTTGGAGTCAAATTCGTATTCTGGTTTTCACATCAATTCAAGCCATTCCAGTGATCAAAACATCTTCCTCAAGCATTATAGAACGTGTCCACATATTTTTCTTGAAGCATTAGTGGATATTGGAATCTCTAGAGATCAAGTTTCAGAGGTAACAAGAAATCAAGATTACTCCATGGTTATGTAGTTTTCTTGCACCATTTTTATATAATTGCATTGCTCTCATGTTCCACTTGGATTCTGGTAACAAAAGAGGCATTTTCATGACAATTTTATGTTCTTGAGGTTTTGAGATTCATTCACGGGTTCCATGATAGAGAGGGTTTCAACGAGAGATGATGCCATATTATTAATCCCTCGGAAATTTTCTATGATTTTCATTCAAGAATCGTGAGATTTCATTAAGAATTGAGAGAGCTAGGGGTTGATGAAGGTGGACATGTGCAAGCTTCGGTTTATGCAAGAATGGCTGGAAATTCCCTCGTCAAAAATTCAAAAGTTGGAAGATGAGGGCTTCACCGTTGGATCAATGCAGAAACTTGGACTTCTTCTCCACATCTAACGCCCAGAATCGCGCCATGCAAGCGGCCACGTCAACCTCATTAATCCGTGTGGCATGCAAACTCAGCTCTTGTGTGTGTCGTTACCCCTGTTCGATTCCTGGCCATGCCACTTTTATTTATTCTCACTTATTTCACTTGTTTTCCTATTATTTTCATGTTCTTATCTTTTTTCTTTTTTCTTTTCTTTTTAACATGCTTATTCAAATAATCATTAAAAATAGAAAAATTAATCTTTTTGATCCCCATTATTTATGCTGAATCTTTGAGATGTCTAGAATTTTATAGAATTGGAATTATAATTTTATCATGTTCTGAAATTTTCTTTCGATTTTTTACATTTGGTGTGTCGTGAAAATGCCAATACTTGTGTCATGATTTTTTTTATTTTCTTTAACCTATCAAAACAAAATTGAAATGCTTAACCTTTTGCAGGGTATTCATCCACACATTGAGTTACCTAGATATATTTTTAATTTATTTTTACTGTACCATTTCGAAGGGTTTTGAAGGTCATTCTTTACCATGTGCTAGTTTGGCTTGTTTTTTGGTACACTTGACATAGTTTCAATTTGGTTGACTAGTTCCTTTGGGATATTTTGACTATACATCTCACCCCTGGTTTGTGACATGTGGCAGGGCATTGGAGATTTTATTTGGAATTTTTTGATACCATTTACTATTTTTCCTATATTTTTGTAATTGGACTCGTAATATGGACTTTCAAGCGGACATTGGTTTTATTTCGGCTCGAACGGCCTCGAATTGTTTGTGTGATGAGCGCTATGGTTCCTATTTCTTATTATAGACATTGTATAGGAATTTTATATCTTTGGATGGTTGTTTTTATCATACATAACTTGCCCATTAGGTACCATACTTTCAGGATAGTGCGTTATGATTCCAAATCGTGGTTCATGTACGTCATTCATAGGTTTCTGTTGCCTGGTATCTCTTTATATTCACTTATGGCCAAGATTGCATGTTTAGAATAGGCCTACTTCCATTCATTATGGGCTTGAGGTTGAGATGACTCGCCTCCCTCACTTGCATCCCATGTTTACTATTATGAATCTGCATTTCTTGTATGCTGTTACTTCATCTGTTTTCTGTTACTTCCTTTTCCTTTCCCTTAGGATCTCCATTCTTTCTTTTTGAAGATAGAATGTGATAGACATTAGGCTTTGCAACCATGTATGACAACATTAGGGTAGTCTTCCCCTTTGCAAACTTTAACCATAGGACGAACATTGCACGATAACATTTAGGGCTGTGTAGTTTCCCTTAGAGGTCTGTTTCTCTTTCTCATCTTCAAACATTCTTAAAATACTTAATAAAGGTTAACACGTGTCGTGCGTTACAAGCCTTAAGCTACTTGAGAAAGAGTTATGGGAGGTTTTCCCTCACATAATTTGAACGTTTAGTATGGCACCCTTTGGGTGACATGCGACGCATTCACTCTTAAGTCCAAGTCTTTAGTGCGACACGAGTTACAAACAAAACTCAAGACACTTCTTCATAAAAGATATAAAAACAAACATTCAACTCCTTTTTGTCCTCTTGGACTTTAATCATTAGAAACCATTTTCGTAATGAGAGTTTCGTTAACTCTCGGTTCTCCCGCAAACGGTAACGCCTAAGTCTCCAATGGTCGAGCTGCATACACCAAACTGCGAGAACCGTTTGTTAACCCTACTCAGGTTAAAACACTTGAACCAAACCTGTTGTCTTGTTAGCCCGAACTACGTTTTCTCTGATCTTTCATGCTATGTGAAAGTACGTAGGCACGAGATGCGATATCTCGGCGAGCAACCTTCCCCCTTTTACCTGTAGTTAGGCGAACTACGTTGACTCTGATTTCTCGTTCCAGACGGGAATACGTAGGCATAAAGTGCGATACTTTGCCGAGTCACTTTTCTTTTCTTTTGTCCTTAAGCCTTTAGCGTAGATAGTATTAATCAACCCTTCGAGATAAACATTTAAGCGTGGATCCCGTCGAGTACGACGGACGTGAGGGGTGCTAATACCTTCCCCTTGCGTAACCGACTCCCGAACCCAGACAATGGTTGCAATGACCATTCCTTTCCCTTTTCGTTAGGTTTTCTCTGAGCATTTCCTTTCCCTCCTTTGGGATAAATAACACACAGTGGCGACTCTTCTGTCATTGCCGGCCTCATTTTTCGCAGTAGCGACAGCTGGCGACTCTGCTGGGGATACTTTATAGTTGCAGGGGAATTTTCCCATCCCCTACGCTGGGACCGTTTCCCATCCCCTAGGCGAGTCAGTCCTTGCGCTTGGTTGTTTATCTCTTGGGTTTTGTACATACCTGTTGTACCTTAGCTTTACTTTCCCGCAGTTTATTTTCAGCATTATATTATATCCTTATTATGCCATTATGGGAGGGGATTGATTCTGATGAGTGATGAGCCAAAACCCAGGCTTGAGAGCATATACCTAGCATTAGAGTGGAGATTAGTGACGGACTTGTATGCTTAGCATGCACCAGTCCCCATGAAATCCGCACTCAGACAAGATTCTCTTTGATGACTTCTCTTCTGACCCTTAGGGCTCGACGTGAGGTTGGGTCTGAGGGTTGTCGACTCTGGGAACCGATCATTTGGGATTCAGCTAAGTGAGGCCGCTTCAAGAGATGATGATGCCACACCTTCTGGGTATCGTATCATCGCTCTTGAAAGTCTGTGACGCTGATGACCGCATAGGATGCCATACCTCGTCGGCGAATTAAGTCCATACCTGTGACGGGAATTGGGTTATGCAGGGAACCATAGCTCCATATCACCCAGTTTTCTCTACAGTGTGAACTTTTGGTTTGATATCAGAGGTCTTCAGTATTAGTGATCTATGTTGTGCAGTGATCTATGTTATGCAAAGGCAGAGCTCTGATTATTCTCCGACAACAGAACAACTACCTTGATCCCCTGTAGCATCTTCACATTTTTGCATTTTTCATCTGCATTGATTACATGACATGCATTAACATTGCAGGTGCATTTTTCCTTTGATTCTACCTATCTTGCTCTCCATTTCTGACACGGAAACCCTCAAGAAGACAGTTGCCTACAAGTTCTCTTCTCCTGACATCCGTACCCTTTTGAGTTTGATCGTTCTAGCTGATCCAAAAGTAAAAGAAGATTGCTCAGTGTGGTGACCCTCAGTTGAGATGCTTCGCCTTTCCTGATTATATCTTGGCAATTACCCTGGAGGAGTACGATGCGCTGCCAGGAATTCCGATATTGGATCAGATGCCATATGTTCATGCTGAGCCTAATCTGGTTAAGCTTGCTGAAGTTGGTTGTCTAGATGTTTCTGAATTCTCGGGAAGATTGGTTAAGCTGAACGGAGCATACGTGTTTCATTTATCGTTCTTGGTTGACAAGGCTGTTGCTTATGTTGTATCAACCATCACCAGTTTTGGCTGAGGTTTTTCCATTACTCGTGCTCAGATACTTGTGCTTGTAACTACCTATGTGGTCTTCCATCTGTATATGAGGAGTTTTTTACTATTGCTATTTGAGGGGTTTCCATTGTCATGTGTTTCACCCGGAACTAAAATCAAGGGAAATATTCCATATACATCTATACATTGTCAGCATTTTTGCATATCTTTCTTTGCATTTGCAGGTACCTTCTTAAGCCTCGTTCTTATGTTCTGTTGTATTTTCAGAGAGATTTGTTTCAGGATTGTTGACCAGAGAATTCACCGGTACCCTACCAGGAACGATCTCAAGAAATCCATGGATCACGTTCAGACTGAGATGCAAGAGATGAGGGAGCGCATGACTCAGCAACATGGAAGTCATGCAGGGTATGGCTCAAGGACAGGAGCAACTGAGAATAATGGTCCAGCCCCTGGTAGCTAGGGTTGATCTTAATGGAGTTCTTCACAGAGGTATTGCTGCTAATACTCCCCGCAACGATACAGAGATTCCTAACGCCACCGCTGTGCCTACCGGATGCACCCCAACTGTTGCAGGGGCCGGGAATGGTAGTGATATTGGCGTCTGCCACGCTGGTCTGGGTAATGCTACTGGTAATGCAGGTTTTTGTAATGCTGGTAATACAGGTCTTGGTAATACTGTTAACTTGGGTTGTGGTAATGGTGCTCATAATGTTGGGTTTGGACCTGGTACTGCTAACCAAGGTCTTGGTAACGCTGGTTATGGTTACAATGTCAATCGGAACGTCTATGGTCCGGAGGGCGTCTACGCAGGGTATGGCAATGGGGACCAACGATGGAATGAAGATCGTCAGGACGACGTGCTCTCTATGAGGGATGTAGGCGTTGAGCTTCCTGCTGAAGCTGATCGAAGATTCAGGATGCTGGAAGAGCAGATGAGGAATATAACAAATCAGGACTCCATGGGGCTCGACATGGCCAATCTAGGGCTGATCCCTGATTTACGAGTGCCGTACAAGTTCAAAGTTCCTACCTTCGATAAATACAAAGGTGTCACTTGCACAAGGGTGCACATACGTTCATACTACAGAAAAATGTCAGCTTATTCAAATGATGAGAAGATGCTCATGCATTTTTTCCAGGATAGCCTGTCAGGGTTGTCGCTCGAGTGGTATATGGGTTTGGAACCCTCTCAAGTTCGCAGTTGGAAGGGTTTGGCTGAAGCATTCGTGAAGCATTACCAGTACAATAGTGACCTTGCTTCCAACAGGGTCTAACTTCATAGTGTCATCCAGAATAGCGGGGAATCTTTTAAAGAGTACGCCCAGAGGTGGCGTGAGCTTGTAGCCAGAGTGCAGCCTCCAATGGTAGAGAGAGAGTTGATTAACTTGTTTGTATCGACGTTATCTAGGATGTACTATGAAAAGCTCGTCAACTGTATGTCCGGGAGTTTCTCTGACCTTGTCATCACTGGTGAGCGTGTAGAAAACGGCATCAAGATTGGGAAAATTCAGGCCGTAGAAGTACCTTCGTCAGGTGGAGGGAAGAAAGTGTTCGAAAACAAAAAGCGTGAAGGCGACGCTAATTCTGTATCAAGCTCTCGGGGTAGAGGCAGAGATAGATATCAAGATCAGTGTCATCATCATCAGGCTGCGAGAGTTATAATTCCGATACCACCACCGCAACAACAACAACAACCACAACAACAGCAGAATCAACAGGGCTACAAGAAGTACCAGAATTCGAGAGGGGCAAATAGAGTATTCGATATGCCGCCAATGTCGTACTCCCAGATGCTTCAGACGTTACTACAACTGCAGTTAATCCAGAAGAGAACCTTGTCCCCTCTGACAGGCCGGCCACCACCTGGCTATGATGCAAATGCCTGCTGCGAATTCCACTCGGGGGCACCCGGGCACATCATTGACGATTGTAAGGCTTTTAAGCACAAGCTACAAGATTTGATTGACAGTAAAGCCATAAACTTCTCGCATGAAGCGCCCAACATTGTGAAAAGTCCCATGCCGAATCACGGACCGATAGGAGTTAGTACCATTCTGGAAGAGGAAAGCTTGAATCTAGTGACGAGGGTTGAAGAGTTTGAGACTCCACTGGGTCAGGTGAAGAAAGAATTGCTGAGAGAGGGAGTGTTCCCCGGTTGTTCTGCAACTTGTGCTAATTGTGTGGACCATCCAGAAGGGTGCGAAGATCTGAAGAGACATATTCAGGCTTTGATAGAAGAAGGAACGTTACAGTTTGACCGTACTATGGAAGATAGACCTGTTGAGGAAGTGACAGAGGAGCGGGATGAAGTCGCGACAATTTCAATCCCTTACAAAACGATCACAATACCAGTGCCTCCTAAAAGGCCGACTGTCATCATAACTAAAGCTGGGCCATTTCCATATGAGAGTACTAAGGCGATTCCGTGGAATTACGGAGCAGAAGTCTTTTGTAATGGGGAGAAGATGGAGTTGAAAAGTTCTTCAGCAGACTCAATGGATAATCTGGTGGGTACAGGTGGCATGACCCGCAGCGGCAGGATCTTTGCGTCACCAGAAGTAGAGGCTGAGAGAGCTGCAAAAGGGAAGAGTAAGGTTATGGAAGAAAGCAATCCGCGGGGGAAGGAAAAGGAGTCTTTGACGAAGGACGTGGAGGAATTCATGAGATTAATCCGGAAAAGCGACTACAAGATAGTCGAGCACTTGCAGCAGACGCCGTCTAAAATCTCTATACTGTCATTACTACTGTGTTCTGAGGCCCACAGGAATGCCTTACTGAAAATCCTTGACACCTCATATGTACCCCAAGAGATCTCGGTCAATCAACTTGAGGGGGTGATGGCCCACGTGAATGCGGGGAACGGGCTCGGCTTTACGGATCTTGATCTGACACCTAAAGGTCGTAATCATAACAGTGCACTTCATATTTCGGTTGAATGCAGGGGCACAGTCATGTCCCATGTGTTGGTTGACACTGGATCTTCCCTGAATGTTCTACCCAAGAAGGCCCTAATGAAGCTGGATACCCGAGGTATCATTTGTACGCCTAGTAACTTGGTGGTGCGCGCTTTCGATGGGACGCGCCGTTCAGTGTTCGGAGAACTGACCTTACCCATCCAAGTGGGACCTGAAGTTTTTGATATTGTGTTCTACATAATGGATATACAGCCTGCCTATAGTTGTCTGTTGGGTCGGCCCTGGATTCATGCAGCGGGGGCCGTGACGTCTACACTCCATCAAAAGTTGAAGTATATGGTCGGTGGCAGCATTGTCACCGTATGCGGTGAAGATGACATACTGGTAAGCCACTTATCGTCATTCAAGTATATAGAAGTGGACGGTGAGATCCACGAGACTCTGTGTCAGGCCTTCGAGGAGGTTCGAGTTAAAGATAAGTCTCCAACTACGAGCAAAGCGCCGGAGGTAGCAATGTCGTCGTTCAAGGAAGCCCAAGCAGTGGTTCAGACTGGGGCAGCGCAAGGTTGGGGCCAAGTTCTGGACATCCCCAACAAGCAAGACAAGTTCGGTTTAGGGTACTGTCCTGCATCGTCATCACAGAGCACTCCATGATTCAAAGGGCCAATTATGTTCACTCCAGGAGGAGTCGTGTTTGAACGAATCAATGTTGTGTCCGATGTTGAAGGCGGAGACAGCGGTCGTGACTTGGATTCATGGATAAAGCCCAGTTCCTAGAAGCTGGCAATTTTCATTTATCATGTCATTTCTTTGCATTTGTAGTTTCTTTCCTGTTTAATTGCACATTTCGCTTGTAAAGCTTGTTGTTCTCAATTGATATTGAAAATGAAATAAATATGCATGTTTTGAATTAATCCATTCGTGTTCATTTTATTGCTTCTTTTATTTTCAAACGCTTGTTTTAGTGGAATCCGGGGAGGATGACGAAATTTCGAGAATCGTAAGCTTCCGATTGTATGCTCTTGGATAGAAAAACCTGTTGACGATATACAGGCATTGTTTCAAATCCATAAACACCGGAGATATAAGGAAGATAATCCCTTGTCAACCCCTTTGAGTCTCGTAGTAGGAGTTTCTTTCTGAAAATGAAAAACCCTCAATCTCAACCTGGGGCAGGGTAGGTGTCGGTTAATTTGACCAAGCGTTCGAATTGCAAAAGGAATGTTCGTTCAAGGATAAATCACACTTGTATAGGTCGTACCTAAAAAACCACAATGGTTAAACCTTGCCGATAAGGAGTGAAACAGTCACAATCTCTTTTAACAAGTCAGACAGGCCGGTGTCACATGATTTGTTCAAAAATAAAAAAAAAATCAAAAGAAAAAAAACCGCTAAGTCGAATCTTGAAAACAAGCGACTTAGGCAAAAATGAGGGTATCCCGCTGGACTTCAAAATCAGAAACTCAAAAGAGTTAGTCCAGGCAAAAATTAGGGAACGAAAAAGCGAAAAAACCAAAAAGGAGTACAAGAGAAAAATCCTCAAACAAGAACGAAATCGTGTGACTCCAGGCACTACAAAGACGGAAAGGGAATGACTGTCACTTCAGAAAGCAGGTGGTTTCCTGAACCATCATTCCTATCATTCCACCTTTAAGAGGTGAGCGCTTGTGTCGAATTAGATGGACGTAGGATTGGAGAACATCAAGGAGAATGGGTGGGTTAAAATGAGTTTTGAGCCTTATATCCTTCCTTGTTTATCGTGAACCTGACCACGTTACAACATTCAAAAGTCCTAATTGAAACAGGTTTAGTTCGAGAGCATACTTCGGTAAAGATCGCATCGAAACTGACTCCAAAAAAGGATTCCTCTTACAGCGTTGTATTAATTTTGACACTTGATTCGTTCATTATATGTCATAAATTTTTCCAGTGACCAGGATTGGGTTTTGAAAAAACTGTCATATGCATTGCATTTAATATATCTTTTATGCAAAACAACTTGTTTTACTTGCGAGTAAGCGCTCGACCGCAGGAAAGTTTCCATAGTGGGAAGTTTGATCAGGATAGAATGTAGAATGCCTGAATACTCTGTTGAGTTATGGCCAGCTATTATCAAATAACCCCCAATAAGGTCAGCCATCCAAGAATCAGTTAATCTGGGGAAATCAAGTCGAGATTTGGTAAGTCTCTCGCAATCGGGGGTACTGCTCCACAAATCAGTCAATCAGAGGCAAAGCCATTACAAAGCTGGGGCATGCCACCCTATGAGGAAAAGAATTGTTCCTCTCCATACCTCTAGAGCTTATCCGAACTGTTCAACCAAGGATCCTCTCACGGTCCAGATTCTGGGGCAAGCCATCTCGGGATCGTCTCATGGAAAGTTATTTTCTTCTCAGTGTAGACCTTCCCAAGAATCAGACTGGGGCAAGGGCATTACGCTTGGGGCGATTTCTCAGAGAGATTTGGATGAAGCTCATTTTTCCAACAAATCAAAGATCTTTCCCTAGTAGATGGAAGTTGCATCTTTACCCCCATCAGTTGGTCAGACGTACCTCTAATCCCCATAGAGTACGAGTATGGGTTTGTTCCCCAGCAAGTCGAGATCAGATTTCTCTCCACCAGGCATGTGTGGAATATTCTCCAGCAGGTCGTTCGTGACCCCCAACAGTGTAAGATGTGTTCCAGGGAACGTGCAGGACCTTTACCCCGTTCCTCAGCAAAAGTCGCTCATCCCCAGCAAAGAGTTGTTCATTTCCAGTAAAGTTTGTAACTCCAGGTTTGTTAGTATACCCCTCAGCAGAGTTGGGATCGTATCTTCCAAAGTTGTTCAGAGTTCTTCTCCCCAGCACTGAGCTGTAGCACTCAGACACCAGTTTACGTCGAGCACTCAGGCTCTAGTCAGTACGTTGAGTATTCAGACTCCGGTATAGTGAAAAGGTTCTTTCTACTCGGATGGTATCCAGACCATGGCAGGTTGTGACCGACCCGTAGAAACTAGTGGTATGTTTTCTTTGTAGCCCGAGAGGTATCCAGGTCCTGGCTCTCGTTGTTCCCCGGCGGCAACCTCGAACTTTAGTTTTTTGTGTTAAGTTCAAATGGTGTTCAGACCCTGATGAGTATATTTGTGATATATTCCTTCATTCATTGAGTGTTCAGACTCCGGCGTTTTTCCGATTCGTGATATGTTTACTTGATTCATTAAGTGTCCAGACTCCGGTAAAATCAAGTGAAGGTCCAGACCCTTATTAGTGTTCGTGGCTATTCCGTCGAGTATCCAGGCTCCGGTAATCTCCAGTTTGTATTGATTCTTTCTCTCGTCGAGTATCCGGACTCCGGTAAAGACTTCATGTTGTATTTGTGGTATTCTCTTTTTGTCCGGTGTATTTTCGTCGAGTATCCAGCCTCCGGTTTGTTGTTCTGTCGAGTATCCAGGCTCCGGTTTGTTGTTCTGTCGAGTATCCAGACTCCGGTTTATCGCTTCGTTGAGCATTCAGGCTCCGGTGTGTTTTTGTTGACCATCCAGGCTCCGGTTTGTAGCTTCGTTGAGCGTCCCAGGTTCCGGTGTGTTTTCGTTGAGTGTTCAGACTCCGGTTTGTTGCGTTGAGTATCCAGGCTCCAGTGTGTTTTCGTCGAGTGTTCAGGCTCCGATTTGTTTGCTTCGTCGAGTGTTCAGGCTCTGATTTGTTGCTTAGTTGAGTATCCAGGCTCCGGTGCGTGTTTGTCCATCGAGTATCCAGGCTCCGGTTTGTTAACTTCGTGGAGTATCCAGGCTCTGGTGCGTTTTCGTCCGTCGAGTATCCAGGCTCCGGTTGGTTGCGTTGAGTGTTCAGACTCCGGTTTGCTTCGTTGAGTGTTCAGACTCCGGTGTGTTTTCGTTGAGTGTCCAGGCTCCGGTTTACCGCTTCGTTGAGTGTTCAGACTCCGGTGTGTTTTCGTTGAGTATCCAGACTCCGATTTGTTGCTTCGTTGAGTATTCAGGCTCCGATTTGTAGTTTCGTCGAGTTTTCAGACTCCGATTTGCTTCGTTGAGTGTTCCTTCTTTCTCTCAATTTTTGCTCATTCTTTCATTGTAAATCTATTATACACACTTTATACAATTGATTCATCAAGTTTTTAGCCAAAATGGATGCAAGAACATGGTTATAGTAATGTGAAAAAGTGTGATTGGAGTTAAATTCGAATTCTGGTTTTCACATCAATTCAAGCCATTCCAGTGATCAAAACATCTTCCTCAAGCATTATAGAACGTGTCCACATAGTTTTCTTGAAGCATTAGTGGATATTGGAAGCTCTAGAGATCAAGTTTCAGAGGTAACAAGAAATCAAGATTACTCCATGGTTATGTAGTTTTCTTGCACCATTTTTATATAATTGTATTGCTCTCGGGTTCCACTTGGATTCTGGTAACAAAAGAGGCATTTTTGTGACAATTTTATGTTCTTGAGGTTTTGAGATTCATTCACGGGTTCCATGATAGAGAGGGTTTCAACGAGAGATGATGCCATATTATTAATCCTTGGGAAATTTTCTATGATTTTCATTCAAGAATCGTGAGATTTCATTAAGAATTGAGAGAGTTAGGGGTTGATGAAGGTGGACATGTGCAAGCTTCGGTTTATGCAAGAATGGCTGGAAATTCCCTCGTCAAAAATTCAAAAGTTGGAAGATGAGGGCTTCACCGTTGGATCAATGCAGAAACTTGGACTTCTTCTCCACATCTAACGCCCAGAATCGCGCCATGCAAGCGGCCACATCAACCTCATTAATCCGTGTGGCATGCAAACTCAGCTCTTGTGTGTGTCGTTACCCCTGTTCGATTCCTGGCCATGCCACTTTTATTTATTCTCACTTATTTCACTTGTTTTCCTATTATTTTCATGTTCTTATCTTTTTCCTTTTTTCTTTTCTTTTTTACATGCTTATTCAAATAATCATTAAAAATAGCAAAATTAATCTTTTTGATCCCCATTATTTATGCTGAATCTTTGAGATGTCTAGAATTTTATAGAATTGGAATTATAACTTTATCATGTTCTGAAATTTTCTTTCGATTTTTTACATTTGGTGTGTCGTGAAAATGCCAATACTTGTGTCATGATTTTGTTTATTTTCTTTAACCTATCAAAACAAAATTGAAATGCTTAACCTTTTGCAGGGTATTCATCCACACATTGAGTTACCTAGATATATTTTTAATTGATTTTTACTGTACCATTTTGAAGGGTTTTGAAGGTCATTCTTTACCATGTGCTAGTTTGGCTTGTTTTTTGGTACACTTGACATAGTTTCAATTTGGTTGACTAGTTCCTTTGGGATATTTTGACTATACTTATCACCCCTGGTTTGTGACATGTGGTAGGGCATTGGATATTTGATTTGTAATTTTTTGATACCATTTACTATTTTTCCTATATTTTTGTAATTGGACTCGTAATATGGACTTTCAAGCGGACATTGGTTTTATTTCGGCTCGAACGGCCTCGAATTGTTTGTGTGATGAGCGCTATGGTTCCTATTTCTTATTGTAGACATTGTATAGGACTTTTAGATCATAGGATGGCTGTTTTTATCATACATAACTTGCCCATTAGGTACCATACTTTCAGGACAGTGCGTTATGATTCCAAATCGTGGTTCATGTACGTCATTCATAGGTTTCTGTTGCCTGGTATGTCTTTATATTCACTTGTGGCCAAGATTGCATGTTTAGAATAGGCCAACTTCCATTCATTATGGGCTTGAGGTTGAGATGACTCGCCTCCCTCACTTGCATCCCATGTTTACTGTTATGAATCTGCATTTCTTGTATGCTGTTACTTCATCTGTTTTCTGTTGCTTCCTTTGCCTTTCCCTTAGGAGATCCATTCTTTCTTGTTGAAGATAGAATGTGATAGACATTAGGCTTTGCAACCATGTATGACAACATTAGGGTAGTCTTCCCCTTCGCAAACTTCAACCATAGGACGAACATTGCACGATAACATTTAGGGCTGTGTAGTTTCCCTTAGAGGTTTGTTTCTCTTTCTCATCTTCAAACATTCTTAAAATACTTAATAAAGGTTAACATGTGTCGTGCGTTAAAAGCTTTAAGCTACTTGAGAAAGAGTTACGGGAGGGTTTCCCTCACATAATTTGAATGTTTATTATGGCACCCTTTGGGTGACATGCGACGCATTCACTCTTAAGTCCAAGTCTTTAGTGCGACACGAGTTACAAACAAAACTCAAGACACTTCTTCATAAAAGACATAAAAACAAACATTCAACTCCTTTTTGTCCTCTTGAACTTTAATCATTAGAAACCATTTTCGTAATGAGAGTTTCGTTAACTCTCGGTTCTCCCGCAAACGGTAACGCCTAAGTCTCCAATGGTCGAGCTGCATACACCAAACTGCGAGAACCGTTTGTTAACCCTACTCGGGTTAAAACACTTGAACCAAACCTGTGGTCTTGTTAGCCCGAACTACGTTTGCTCTGATCTTTCATGCTATGTGAAAGTACGTAGGCACGAGAAGCGATATCTCGACGAGCAACCTTCCCCCTTTTACTCGTAGTTAGGCAAACTACGTTGACTCTGATTTCTCGTTCCAGACGGGAATACGTAGGCATAAAGTGCGATACTTTGCCGAGTCACTTTTATTTTCTTTTGTCCTTAAGCCTTTAGCGTAGATAGTATTAATAAACCCTTCGAGATAAACATTTAAGCGTGGATCCTGTCGAGTACGACGGACGTGAGGGGTGCTAATACCTTCCCCTTGCGTAACCGACTCCCGAACCCAAACAATGGTTGCGATGACCATTCCTTTCCCTTTTCGTTAGGTTTTCTCTGAGCGTTTCCTTTCCCTCCTTTGGGATAAATAACGCACGGTGGCGACTCTTCTGTCATTGTCGGCCTAATTTTTCGCAGTAGCGACAACAGGTTCCTTGTACGCTTCAGCATTAGGAGAAGAAACAGCAGTGGTTGATTGCATCTGAGCAGATGTTTATGAAGAAGATGCCATTGTTGTTCTTGAGTGATGTTTTAGGTTTAGGGTTTAGATGAAGAGAAAAGAGACGACAGAAATGCATAAAAGGTTTGTGAGTTGAAAAGTATGAAATGGTGTGATTTTTGGACAAACATATAGCATAAGTATTATCACAGAAGATAGATACATTACTCTCGAAGATCTGATAGTCTTCTAATTGATTTTTCATCCAGAGCATCTGAGTGCTACATCCAGCATCAACAATGTATTCTGCCTCTGTTGTAGAAAGTGCAATTGTGGGTTGCTTCTTGCTGTACCATGAGATCAGATGACTTCTAAGGAACTGACAGCTTCCAGAAGTACTTTTACGCTCTACTCTGTCTCCAGCATAATCAGCATCACAGAATCCAATTAATGTATATTCATCAGATCTTCTGTAACACAGACCCATGTTAGTAGTACCTTTCAGATACCTTAGAATCCTCTTAACAGTAGTTAAGTGAGATTCTCTAGGATCTGATTGGAATCTTTCACACAAGCATACACTGAACAAAATGTCAGGTCTAGAAGCAGTTAAGTAGAGAAGAGATCCTATCATACCTCTGTAGAGTTTCTGATCTACTTTCTTACTTACCTCTTCCTTACCAAGAGTACTTGTTGGATGCATAGGAGTCTTTGCCATCTTACTATCAGTCATGTTAAACTTCTTCAGAAGCTCTTTAACATATTTGGTCTGATGAATATATGTGCATTCTGGAGTCTGGTTGACTTGAATTCCCAGAAAGAATCTCAGTTCTCCCATCATGCTCATTTCAAATTCAGCCTGCATACATTAAGCAAACTCCTTTCCCAGCAAATTATTGGTAGATCCAAATATAATATCATCCACATATATTTGACAAATTAGAAGATCTTTCTTAAATGTTTTACAAAAGAGTGTCGTGTCCACTTTGCCTCTGATGAAATTTTTCTCCAGAAGAAAATTGCTTAACCTCTCATACCAAGCTCTAGGAGCTTGTTTTAAACCATAAAGAGATTTCTTTAGTTTAAAAACATGTTCTTCAAATTTTTCACTCTCAAAACCAGGAGGCTGGTGAACATAAACTTCTTCTTCTATAATACCATTTCGAAAGACACTTTTAACATCCATCTGATATAGAGTGATGTTATATTGTGCAGCAAAAGAAATGAGTAAACGAATAGACTCTAACCTTGCAACAGGAGCATAAGTCTCTGTATAATCAATTCCTTCTTGCTAACTGTAACCTTGAGCAACATGCCTTGCTTTATTTCTTTCAACTTCTCCTTTTTCATTCAACTTGTTTCTGAATACCCATTTGGTTCCAATTATGTTGAATCCTTTAGGTCTTGGAACCAGATCCCGGACGTCATTTCTTGTGAACTGATTAAGCTCTTCTTACATGGCAATTACCCAGTCATTGTCTTGCAGAGCCTCATCCACAGAAGTTGGTTCAATAAATGACACCAACCCAAATAATGACGCTTCAGATGATCTGAGAAATGATCTTGTTCTGATTGGATCATTTTTCTTCCTGATGATCATTTCTTCTGGATGAGAAGCCTTGATTCTGGATGATCCTTTAACTGTTGGTTCTTTAGAAATATTCATGTTATTCATCTGAGCAGCTAATGGAGTTGCATCTGGCGTAGCTTCTTCTTGAGCTTTTTCTTCCTCTGAGCCTTCAGAGTCTGTGAAGACTACTTCTCTATCTGCAGAACTTTCAAACTGCTTTGGCTTTTCAATGCCAAGCTTATCATCAAATCTAACATGTATAGATTCTTCCACAATTTGTGTTTCAGTATTGTATACTCTGTAGCCTTTAGAGCGTTCAGAATATCCAAGCATGAAACACTTCTGTGCTTTAGAATTAAACTTGCTAAGATTCTCTTTAGTGCTCAACATATAACAAATACATCCAAAAGGATGAAAATAAGCAATGTTGGGCTTTCTGTTCTTCCACAATTCATAGGGAGTCTTTTCCAGAAGAGGTCTTACAGACACTCTGTTCTGAATGTAACATGTTGTGTTTATTGCTTCTGCCTAAAAGTGTTTTGCCAGATTAGTCTCGTTGATCATGGTTCTGGCCATTTCTTGCAGAGTTCTATTTTTCCTCTCTACAACTCCATTCTGTTGTGGAGTTATAGGACAGGAAAAATCATGAGCAATGCCATTTTCATTAAAATATTTTTCAAAATATTTGTTTTCAAATTCGCCACCATGATCACTTCTGACTTTGATTATTTTAAAATCTTTTTCATTTTGAACTTGTTTGCAGAAGTCAAAGAACACAGAATGTGACTCATCCTTGTGTTTTAAGAACTTTACCCATGTCCATCTACTATAGTCATCAACAATGACTAATACATACTTCTTGCCTCTGATGGATGCAGTTTTCACTGGTCCAAACAGATCAATATGAAGTAATTCTAATGGTCTGGAAGTAGAAACAACATTTTTTGATTTAAAAGAGGATTTTGAAATTTTCCCTTTTTGACATGCTTCAAAAAGAGCATCTGAGGTGAACTTCAACTTAGGAAGTCCTCTGACAAGATTAAGTTTATTAATCTGAGATATACGTCTCCTATTAATATGCCCCAATCTTCTGTGCCAGACCCATTGCTCCTCATTAACAGACAAGAGGCATTTAGCATTCTGAACCTTAAGTTCTGAAAGATTTATTTTATAAATGTTGTTTTTCCTCTTTCCACTAAATAGGATTGATCCATCCTTTTGACTAATAGCTTTACAACATTTTTGATTAAAGACTATGTCATAACCATTGTCACTTAATTGACTTATGGACAATAGATTATGCTTTAATCCTTCTACAAGTAAAACATTAGTAATAGAGGGAAGGTTACCATTTCCAATAGTGCCAGATCCAATGATCTTGCCCTTCTGATTCCCTCCAAATTTCATGTCACCTCCAGATCTAAGCTCCAGACTTTGGAACATAGACCTTTCTCCCGTCATATGTCGCAAGCATCCAGAGTCCAGGTACCATGACTGGCGTCCTGACCTTGCTGCTAAGAACATCTACAACAGGAATTATTTTACTCTTAGGTACCCAGATCTTCTTGGGTCCTTTTGGGTTAGTTGTTCTAAAGGTTCGTCTAAACTTCTGTTTTTCAACATAAGGTTTATTCTGAATAGCCTTAGATTTAAACACATGAATGTTCTTTTCAGAACGAGTGTGTTTAATATCATTCAAGTGACCAAATTTAAAATGAGAATATAAAGGAGTCTTCTTGATGATAATTTTATCAACAGGTTTTGGATTTAAATCCTGTCCAGAGGAAGATTTATATCCAATTCCTTTTCTGTTATTTCTGCTAACTCCATAGATCATAGAAGTCATTGTGCTTCTGTCTATGCTTTTAGCAAGAAACTTCTGAAAGCTGTAGTCATATTTTTCCAAAATATTTTTGCATTTAGACTCGGTTTCAGAATCAGAGTCTTGTTGAGCTAATTCAAAATCATTTTTCATTTTTAAGTTCTTTTCATTTAGCTCAGCCACTTTTGATTTGAGAATATTATTTTCAGATACAAGATTGCTTTGACGCTCCTTGTATTTGAGCTTAATATTGTTATAGCTCTTCATAACTTTTGATAACACTTTAATAAATTCATCTTTAATGAGTTTAGCCATTACCTCTTCAGCGTTAGAGTCATATTTAGATCCTGAAATTCCTTCCTCCTGATCTTCTATGTGTGCCATCAATGCTACGTTAGCACATTCTTCTTCTGACCCAGATTCAGATTCATATGTATCTGAATCATCCCAGGTTTCCATTAGAACCTTCTTCTTCTTATCAAATTTTATTTTAGGCTTTTCTTTCAGAAGCTTTGGACATTCATTTTTGTAATGCCCAAGTTCTTTACATTCGTAGAAGACAAGCTCCTTTTTGCCAGATCTTCTGTGTCCAGAAGATTCTTTTCTTTGGTCAGGCTTCCTGAAGTTTCTAAACTTCTTTCCTTTATTCTTCCAGAGTTTGTTTATTCTTCTGGGCAGCATGGATAATTCATCTTCATCTTCAGATGAGGATTCTTCAGAGCTTTCCTCTATTACCTGTAACGCTTTAGCAGATTTATTAGATTTTAAGGCAATTGACTTACCTTTCTTTTGAGGCTCATCTTCCTCAAGTTCAATTTCATGGCTCCTCAGTGAACTGATTAGTTCCTCCAAGGAGATCTGGTTCAGATCTTTAGCCATTTTCAGCGCAGTCACCATAGGTCTCCATCTGGTAGGTAAGCTTCTGATGATCTTCTTCACATGATCAGCAGTAGAGTAACCTTTATCCAGAACCTTTAGTCCAGCTGTAAGTATTTGAAATCTGGAGAACATGGCTTCAATAGATTCAGCTTCTTCCATCTTGAAAGCTTCATACTTCTGAATTAGAGCCAGAGCCTTTGTTTCCTTGACTTGAGAGTTTCCCTCATGAGTCATCTTTAGAGATTCAAAAATATCACATGCAGTTTCTCTATTTGTGATCTTCTCATACTCAGTATGAGATATTGCATTTAACAATATAGTTCTAGCCTTGTGATGATTTTTGAATTCCTTTTTTTGAACTTCAGTCATAGATTTTCTTTCTATTTTCTTGCCATTCCCATCAATGGGATGAACATACCCATCTATGACCAAATCCCATAAATCAGCATCATAGCCCAGGAAGAAACTTTCTATTCTGTCCTTCTAATAATCAAATTTCTCCCCATCAAACATAGGGGGTTTAATGCTGATTCTATCCCTTTCTTCATATTTGTTGTTAATGTTAGATATTGAAGTATCAGCCATAGTAACAACCAAATATATATCAAAGTTTTTCTCACTGGATCTTTTCTGTCACTGTGAAGTGGTAGCACACACAGAACCGGAGCTCTGATGCCAACTAAAGGTGAGAAAATACTTAGAAGGGGGGTTGAATAAGTATCTTTAAAAACTTATAGCAATAAAAACACAATGATTTTTATCCTGGTTTGTTAAACTTAACTACTCCAGTCCACCCTATCAAGAGTGATTTGCCTTTCTCAAACAAGGACTTAATCCACTATTAATCAACTGATTACAATAGCAATCACTAAGAGCAACTGTTCTTAGTCTTCTCAATAACTACTGATCCCAACTGGATCTTCTCAAGGAACTATTACAATGAAATGTAAGATAAATACAAGTGTTTGAATGCTTCTAACAAGCTTTATCACAAGAGTGATTTTTCACTTAATATTAAGAACAAAAGAATAAACTCAACAAAGAGAATAAGAATATTTTATGACAGCTTGTAAGAGTTTCTATCAATGATCCGTCTCATGAAGAAGATGAGGAAGACTTGCTTTTATATGCACAGTAGTCCACAAATTCTTGACGTTGGAGGTTGTGTACTGAAAAGGCCTGAACCTTTTTGTCTTCACATCACATGACCTTTCCTGGAAGTAGAATGCATAGAGAAATGCTTTTGGTCTGTGTTCTAGTGTCAAGCATGAAAGAGGAAAGAGTCATTGAGCCAAATCAAAGGATATGACTTTGAATTCTTCTTAAACAAGTATTTCACTTCAGCAAAGTAAACTTCAGAGTCTGCATGATCAGAGTCTTGGATGCCCATCAGATTTTGCTGAATCAGAGTAAGGCAGCAAGTGTGCTTCAGCATGTAGTTCTATCAGAGCAGGGTTTTATGAATCAGATCCTCAGTACATGCAGTGTGTAGTACTCTCAGAGTCTTCTGAAAAACTGTGCTTCTTAACTCTCATACAAAGATCTTCAATGCTTCAGAGTCTTCAGTTCTTTCAAAGTCTTCTGCTTCAGATCCTTCTGCAGCTTCTGCTTTAGATTCTTCTGTAGCTTCTGCTTCAGATTCTTCTGTAGCTTCTGCTTCAGATCCTTCTCCAGACAACATTTAGATTCTCTTATAAGATGATTCTGACTCTTCAGAGCCTTCCATAGTTCCATGTTCAGATTAATTTGCTCTTAGATATATATATATATATATACTTTAACATCTGCAGCAAATATTCATGAACAAATTTTAGAGTATATAATTCTTTAATACAAAATTTCATAAGAGTTATCATCAAAACATAGAGATATTACTAAGAAACAATTTGTGTTCTTACATATAGCCTTTCCAGAAACTAGATGTTGAGAAGGTGACTTGATCAAGTGTCTTTGCTTTTGCTCCATAGTACAAGAGACGTTGAAGATGGATGCACATCAGATTTCTGAATCCTTTGTGTAACACGTTTAACCTTTGAGTCTTCAAGAGGTTTTGTACTAATACAGCCGTTGGGAGAAGACATCACTAGAACGTACCAGCTTTTCTTGAACCTTACAATCTTGTAGACTCAATCTAATAGGCTGATAAGATGATACAGAATGCTTTCAGTAGTACAAATATTTCATAGCTTTATCACCAACTCTGAATGGTACCAGAAGCTGGTATACAATTACTAAGTGTAGAAACTCGTCTAAATGCCGAGGCCTTCAGTTCAGAGTCTTTGTCAAACTATACTAGAAATTGTTCTCTAGACTCTGGCACCAGAAGCTAGCAATGGAGCAACTCCAAGTGTATCTTAACTAAACAAATTCTGATTATTTATGTAAAAGAGCAAGAACCTGCGTAAATAAAACACACATCAAATAAACCATTATTTTTTTAATACTTTTGTTATCATCAAAACTAAAAGAGAAAGAGCAAATCTTGTTTTAACACATTCTGCAAAGTTAATAAATTGCAAAATAAACTAGTCAGAAAGGAAATGTTGATTGAAGAACTACAAGTATTAAACTAAATATAATAGTAAAAAAGCGAGATATGGACAATGGATTGTAGAAAGCTCGAAAAAATTTTATTAGTGTAACTTTTTCTTCTAATGTAATTTAATTTGTCATATTATTAGTTTCTAAATCAGATTGAAAAACAATATATTTATTGACAAGTTGATGAAATAAACATTCTACATAAGTTATAATAAACTCAAGTGAACATATACAACAGTTGCTAGGTATAATTATGGTAAAATATGGTATGTTAAGTATGTAACTGCAGTTGTAATGTTTAATTGTGGTGAAATGTTGAAAAATCTCTCAAAACTCTTACGATGTGTGTTGAACCCCTGACCTCCAGGTGTTACTGTGGTTTCCTTTTACTACTAAGTGATATGTAACATGCTACTGAATTTTTACTATGGTTACCAGCTAGTGGTAGTAAGGCTGGAACGTACTACCACACCCTATGTTATCACGGTTGATTAACCGTGACAGTATCTGTTTTCTAATCGTGCTAAAAGAGTCTTTTCGTAGTAGTAATCATAGAATGACAAAATCAGTCAATAACATTTATTATTCCTTTCAATGTGATTTTTGAAGAGGAACTATATACATATAAAAAAGGATTGTACTTTGACACAAATTAGAACATCATTATTGTATTATTATATAGTTTTCTATTTATTTAATTTTGTTTTCTCTTTTTCAATCAAATCAACAATTATTTTAAATTTATTTGAGTTTGTAGTGTTATGAACTTTCAATTAAAGATTTTCGTCCCTACTTTTATATTTGGGGACTATGTATCATTAATTATATTTTGGATAGAAGAACTTAAATAGCACGATGTAGTACACATACTAGGAGAGTAGACTGACTTGTAGGGAGAAATATCAAAAGTCTATCCAAGACTAACAAGCCCTCGCCCAAGACTATTAAGAGTTCGACCAAGACTAACAATAGATCTCCCAAGATTATCAAAAGATTGCACAAGACTATCAAGAGTCTGCCCAAAATAACAAGATTGATTTAAACTGGCTAGAAGGTCGGGTCGAAACCTTCGACCCAAAACTAAGGGAGTGGGATACTCGAATAAGCCTTAAATGCACAAATAATGTATTTATGACTAAAATGGCAATAATGTGGCGTAAAATATGACAATAAAGGTTAATTTTAGTCCCCATTATGTATGTCATTCAATCAGGGACAATCTCTTTAAATGGGCCTTGATGAGTTTTAAGTTCTAAAATTGTCAAGGCTACTACATAAATTGAGGGTCGGCGCGAGAAAATGGTATATACAATTCACATAGCTTTTAGAATAAGACTTTACTGGCCCTCCTATAAAGTTATCATTAGTGTAATTTTACGAGTATATTTTGTAACAACGTGGGACCCAATAAAATAACTCAGACGTCAAGTTTAATTCTTATTATATTATTATTGATGAAAAATAACAATGTTACTACCGATGGAGATTGGTGACGATAATAGAGAAGATGACGACCAAGATAAGGAAGAGACATCATAAGTGAGTAAAGCCAAAGAGAACCATCTTCATCAGAATTAGGGTAATAAAGACGTAATTGAACCAAGTTCAAATAAGTGATGGCTTCATTCAAGGCCATAGATGGAAATTACCAAAACTAGTAACAACCAAACCCCGCCCCTTTCATTCTAGGATCGATAAGCATATAAGGGTTGAAAAACAGATTTGGTGAAGAATAAATTATCAAAAATAACCATGTTATCATTATCAACAAAATAGGAAAGGTTAAATAAACTCATCTTAAAAGTGCTACAAATTGGGCGTAGGAGTCAACAACACATCAAGGACCTATAGGGTATTATGATGGAACTATCTAGAGTATTCTTGCGCCTATGAACTACTTCCATGAGGAATTGCACTTGAACCATATGGGGAGTAAGAGCCTATAAATAGGGACCTTTAGAATATTAACAACAATTTTTCTAATTCCTTCTCATTTTCTCAAAAATACACAAAAAGTATCTTCTTCATCAAAGATATACAAAAGGAAGAAGTAAGAGAGGAGAGAATAATTGGAAACAAGATCGAGAATCGAACAAGAATCGACACTATGGATTCAGATACGTTTTTACTATTTTTCATAGAAATTGAAATAGTATGAAAATCATGATATCAAGATCTAAAACATGAATAATCATATAATAGTATTACGAATGAATTGATATATAAATCTTATTAGTATATATTGTTGTTAATGCTACGTATAATATGGTAAAAAAAAATTATTTTAATATGTTATTAGCTATTTATATCTTTTTATTGAGGGTTATGTGAATATAATACTAGATAAATATGTACATGTTATGGCATGTGAAACGAAACAGAAATTAAACATACTTTCTTTTATATATCCATTCATATGCTTGAATAATGATAACAGTATTATATTAGTCATGCAAGAGTGTGTTTCGGTACTGTGTTAAATATATTTGTATATAATTAATTAAAAATAAATTTATGTGTTATCCCGGTAGATATATTGCATAGTTATTTATTTATAATTATATTTTAGAATTATTTATTAAAGTTATAAATTTGTTAATCACCAAAGTGATTGAATTCATTAAAGTTAGTAATTCAAAAATTTGCAAATGAATTTTGATTTAATGCTATGTGGATAACATGTTTATGATAAATGATGTTTATTGTTATAAGGAATATGTAGATCATACAAAGATGAATCATGACTTTTAATTAATAAAATTAAAATATTTATTAACATATTTGTTGCTTGTATATCCAAAGATAGACATGCATATTAATTTGAGTATGATTAATTCTTCATTAAAGTATGTTCATTTAGCATCGATTTATTTTATTAAAATGTATTTATGCATCACCTGAAGGTGAATTTAGATACATGATTAAAGTTAAATTGGTTTGAATCCATGAAATTTATTCAAAGAATTAACGTATGAGCGTGTTTTTAAATATTTGAAGTTGCTACTAATATGTTTGCGTTGGCCAATGCAATGACAAAGTTTAATGGGCTGAACTATGCTGATTGGTCTGAAAAGATTCAGTTTCAACTGGGTGTTATGGACTTGGACATGACATTGATAATGGATGAGAAGCCCGCAACCATTACAGAAGATGAAAGGTCTCTTTTTAAGATCTGGGAAAGGTCCAACAGGTTGTCTTTGAACTTGATGAGAATGAAAATAGCTGAAAATGTTAAGCCATATATACCCAACACTGAAAATGCAATGGAATTTATGAAAAATGTGAAAGAGTATTCAAATTCTGAAATTACCGACAAATCTGTTGTGCGGAATTTGATGAGTGAGTTGACAACTAAAAAGTTTGAATGGTCTCAACCCATCATGATCATGTGACTCAAATGGAAAATTTGGCTGCAAAATTAAAGTCCTTAGGTATGGATATGAATGAATCTTTTCTTGTATAGTTTATCATTAACCTGCTTCCTCTTGAGTTTGGACAATTTTGGGTGAATTACAACACCATTAAAGAAAAATCAAACTTTCAAGAAATTAAGGTCATGTTGGTTCAAGAAGAAGGGATGCTAAAGAAGATGAAAGATCATTTTGTTCATCTCATAACTCATGATGGAGCCAGTTGCAGTAAGGTCAAACCCGACAAGAATGATAAGAAGAAGGCCAAACCTGCTTTAAAGGTTAATGAGGCCAGATTCCAAAAGAAAAAGAAGTGTTATTTCTGCAAGGAGAACAGACAATTCAAAAAGGATTATCCTAAAAGGAAGATGTAGTTTGAATAGAAAGGTATGTTTTATGTTTCCATAAATTTTGAGTCAAATCTTATTGAAGTACCAAATAATACTATGTGGCTTGATTCGGGTTCGGCTACTCATGTGTCACATAATATGCAGGAATTCCTTTCGATCCAACCCATAAAAGGAAGTGAAAATTTTCTTTACATGGGAAACATAATGAAGGCACAAATAGAGGGAATTGGGACGTATAGATTGATCTTGGATACTGGATATTATATAGATCTGAAAATTTGTCTTTATGTACTTGGATGTGCTACTAATTTAGTTTCTGTTGCAAAGTTGGATGGATTGAATTTTAATTTTAGGGTTGGAAACGGTGTATTTTCTTTATTTAAAGATTCATATTATTATGGTTATGGTATTTTAGTTGATGGTTTATGTCGTTTTAATCTTGATGTTAATTTTAAAGAATCTTTGTATAATATTAAACATGTTGTTAGTAGTAAGCGAAGTACAAATATTGAGAGTTATGCTTGTTTATGGTATCAAAGATTAGGTCACATATCCAAGAAAGAGTAATGAGGTTAATGAAAGGTGAAATATTACCTCAATTGGACTTTGGTGATTGGAATATATGTTTGGATTGCATTAAAGTAAAACACACCAAACAAATATCTAAGAATTCGTCTACAAGAAGAAGTGAACTCATTGAATTGATACACGCTCACATTTGTGGTCCCTTCGATGTTCCTTCATGGGGAGGAGAAAAGTATTTTATCACTTTTATCGATGACTTCTCACGTTACTGTCACTTGTATTTATTGCATGAAAAATCTCAATCAGTGGACATTTTAAAAGTATTCATTGATGAGGTGTCAAGGCAATTGGATATGAAAATAAAGATAGTGAGGTCTGACAGAGGTGGTGAATATTATGGAAAATATAATGAGAAAGGATAATGTCCAGGTCCATTTGCAAATTTTCTCGAAAATCATGGTATATATGCACAATATACTATGTCTGGCACACCACAACAAAATGGTGTGGCTGAGAGACGGAGTCGTAATCTCATGAATATGGTTAGGTCAATGATAAATTATAGTAATGTACCATTATTATTATGGACTTATACATTAAGAACCGCTGCGTATTTTCTTAATAGGATTCCTAGCAAGGCAGTTCCTAAGACTCTTTATGGGCCATGGACAGGAAGGAAACCTAGTTTAATACATCTTCATATTTAGGGATGTCAAGCTAAAGTAAGGGTGTATACTCCACGTGAAAAGAAGCTTGATGCGAGAACAATTAGTGGTTTTTTCATTGGGTATCATGAAAAATCAAAAAGGGTATATATTTTATCGTCCTAATCATAGTATGAGAATAATTGAGTCTGGTAATGCTCAGTTTATTGAAAATGGCTAGTTCAGCGGGAGTGAGAAATCACATAAAGAATATTCTCAAGTTGTTGTCCCTCTTGTTGTGGTATCGTCATACAACACACCTAGACAATAAGTTAATATCCAAAACCCATAAAATGAACATATAGTTGATGAACCGATTGGCAATGTACAAGTCACAAATGACCAAAATCAGGTGAATGAAGAAACACAAGAAATAACAGTAAGATGGTCTAAAAGGCAAAAAAGACCAACAATTTTGAAATATTATGTTATTTATTCACTTGAACATGAATGTAACTTGAGCATTAATGAGGATCCAGTCTCATTCACACAAGCCATGGAAAGTGACAATTTTGAAATATTGGATTAATGTTATGAAAGAAGAGTTAAAATCAATGGATGACAATAATGTATGGGGTCTAGTTGATTTTCCTAAAGGTTCAAACGAGTTGGTTATAAGTGCGTTTTTAAGACCAAACGAAACTCCAAAGACAATATTGAAAGATATAAAGCTAGACTTGTCGCCAAAGGTTTCACTCAAAAGGACGGTGTTGACTACAAAGAAACCTTCTCTCTTATTTCAAAGAAGGACTCTTTGAGAATTATTTTGTATTTTTTGGCTCATTATGACTTAGAGCTTCACCAAATGGATGTGAAGACTGCCTTTCTAAGTGATAACTTAGAGGAAGAAGTGTATATGGCTTAACCTGAAGGGTTTGTTATTACGGGAAATGAAAAATTAGTGTGTAAATTAAAGAAGTCAATATATGGACTAAAACAAGCTTCCAGACAATGGTATCTTAAATTTAACAATATTATGTTATCATATGGTTTTGTAGAGAACACTGTAGATCAGTGTATCTATATGAAGGTCAGTGGGAGCAAATTTATAATTTTGGTTTTATATGTTGATGACATTTTACTTGCTTCCAGATTTAGCTTTGTTACATGATGTAAAGAAGTTTCTCTCTAATAAATTTGAAATGAAGGATATGGGTGAGGCATCATATATGATAAGTGTGGAGGTAAATCGCCACATATCACACAAGTCTGCAAGACATTGGTTAATGCAGGTTTCGATGATGACAAATTCCCTGGATAGATTGGAAATTATGAATTCCAGATCTATTAAACCAGATGCAACGTATCACCCACCATATCCTTTTACGCTTGTCTTAAAACTTCTGAAATGAATATACTATGTGTTGACAAAATGCAATCATGACCAAAGGCATGAAAGACTTCAAACTAATGAATTTTTGCAGGCTTGCAGGACATGGGTCGACCATAGGGTCGGCGTATGCATCAGAAAAAGTCTAAACTAGTCAGCGCACAAAGCAATGCATCGACCATAGGGTCAGCGCATGAAGGAACAATATTCCAGCGGGTCAGCGCGTAAAGGCATGAGTCGACCATAGGGTCGGCGCATAATGGAAATAGATTTACGGGTCAGCGCACGCCGACTATATAGTCAACGCATACTGATGAATTTTCCAGATTTCCAAAACAGCACAGGCCATGCGTCGACGCACAGACCTGTTATGGTCGACCGTTCGCGCGGAAAATCTGTTTTAAAATACTTCCCTCTCATATTTGAAATACTGTTATGTCCAGAATTATGTTGGCACTATATATACTTGTTTGAACACTTGTGTCTACTAACATTTGATATTCTTTTGATTCATGTGTTCAAAAACAAGAAAGAGTGAAATAGGTGTCCAAGATTCATCATCTTCATCTTCAACATCTCACAACATTTCAATTACACACAATCATTTTTGAAATGCATTTGTGAGAGATTCAAGGTGATAAGGTTCGAGGCTTAGATTGGAGAATCAAGCTCGGGTTGAAGATTGTGACAAGTTCTTTCTTGAATAAAACCATTGGGGTTTTACCCTCCAAGATTGGTTTGAATTTTGGGGTTTTTTGGACGAGATTCTTCATCAACGGTCAATCGAGCGAAGGTGATTGTGAAGAGGTGTTCTTCACAAGTCTAGTAGCGGATTCAGTGATTTTGAAGGGAAGATCTCGGGTTCGATTGGGTGCTGTTGAGATCAGCCGGAGCCAAAGGTTTGAACAACAACGTGTTATTCAATAAGGTGGCTGGAGTCGAAGGTCCATCAACACAAATCGAAGAACTTGATTCAGCTTGAATCAAGGGGCAAGGAGTGAAGGCAACTTTCAACACATAGAGATTTCTGTTGTATATTTGCTGCTCAATCCTTGTATAAACTGTTCATTCAAACAGGTGATATCTATAAAATATATCTCAATTCTAGTTTTATAATTGAGGGCAGACGTACCCCGAAGCGAGGACGACGGGGGAACTGCCTCACCAAATTACTTGTCTTCTCTATTTTCAACATTTACGTTATAGCTTAAAATAAGTAATTTTTGTGTAAGCTCTATTGCCAAAATTGTGATATCAATTGAGTAAGAGGTTAAAACTCTGTTTTTGACTCCAAAGTACAACAAGACATTGTACTAGGCTGGTTGGAATCACTTACTCAACATAAATATCACTTGGAGTGTTGTTGCACACCAAGTGTTTGACATATTGGTTGAACCAAAATTATCTTACTTGTGTATCTAGTTTTGGTTTGACTTTGAATCATTGGAACTAGGAATCCTTACAACTGAAGTAAATAATTGATAAGTGGAATTAGTGTTGTGATTCTATTTTTCCAAATTGTCATTAATCCAAAGGCTTACGTATATTCGGTTTTCCAATAACCGTTCGTTTTAGACTATATTTTTCCTCGGCCGCTTCCGCACTTAAAACATTTTTAAAACCAATTTTAAATTGGTAGCGCCGACTCAAATTTTAATTGGGGATCTATTCAACCCCCCCTTCTAGATCTGTGCCATAGTCTAACAAGTGGTATCTAGAGCTCCGTTATTCGGTGCTTCAAATACAACGTAGATAGAAAATGGCTAACGAACCAAAAGGGGCGTACAATAGGGCTCCCGTTTTCAACGGTGAAAATTATAGTTATTGGAAAGACTGTATGCGTGTGCATATAAACTCCATAGACAGAAAAATATGGAACGTTATCCTTAATGGTCCAATAGAAATTACTATGACCAATGCGGATAACGTAGTTGTGCCAAAGCCTGAAGCACAATGGACCGATGACGATGAGAAAAAATACAACTATGATTGGAAAGCTAAAAACATCTTAATCTCCTCATTAGGTGTAGATGAATACTATCGTGTATCCCATTGTCCTACCGCTAAGGCCATGTGGGATTCACTACAAATAGCCCATGAGGGGGAAAACGATGTTAAGTTGGCTAGAATCAATACATTAACACAAGAGTTTGATCTCTTTTTCATGGAGCAAGGGGAAACCATTGCTGACATGCAAAAGAGATTTACTCATCTCATCAATCGTTTACATTCATTAGGTAGGCCTGTTTCCAATTATATTGCTACTAATAAGATCTTAAGATGTCTTAACAGGGAATGGCAGCCTAAAGTGACCGCCATCAAAGAAGCACATGATCTTACCTTATTAGATTTAACAAGATTGTTTGGAAAACTACAAGACCATGAACAGGTACTCTTGAGCTTAGACCAACGCGAAAAGATGGAAAAGAAAGACAAAAAGAAGGTGAGTGAAAAGAAATCAATAGCTCTCAAGACTTCCTCCTCGAAGTCTCAAGCAAAAGAGCAAAGTGATTATTCCTCAAGCGAAGAAGAAGAGGATAAAAGCGAAGATATGGGGTTGTTTGTTAAACGGTATAAACGTTACGTGAGAAAGAACGACATCCAACATTCCGAGAAGAACTTGGTAAACTTCCAGAAACAATCGAGGTACTCTAAGGATGATGACTCGAAAGGTAAAAAGACTAGAGGGACGTGCTACAAGTGTGGAAAGCCCGGTCACTACAAACCGGACTGTCCGATGAATAAAAAGGGAAAGGACAATGAACCATCAAAGTCACACAAGAAATCATCAAAGCCTAAGAGAGCGTACATAGAGTGGGAAAGTGACAGCGACTCTTCCTCCTCTGATGAAAGTTCTAGTGATGAAGAAGAGTCTGTGAATCTATGCCTCTCCGCCAATCAGAAAAATAAGAAAAAACAGGTACGTCACTCTAAATATGATAAGTCCTCAAATATGTCGCATTCAGAATTACAAACCGCATTTAATGCCTTACATAATGAAGCAGTTGAAGCCTTCAAGAAACTTGCTTCTAATAAGAAATTTTTTTCGTATTTAGAGCACAAAGTTAAAGAGTCCGAAAAGAAATTAGAGGACCTTAAGGCTTCCATTGTGAAAGGAAATGAATCGGGTTGTAAAGACAATAGAAATCCTTTCAACTTCGGGTGTGATACTTGTCATATTTGGCAAGGTGAGGTTAGAAACCTCAAGGCCAAATTAAACAAGGCACTTGAGCCTAAAGTTACATTTGCTATTGATAAAAAGGATTTTAGAAAAAGTATGATTAACCCATACCAAAAATATGCATATGTAATTAGGGATCAAGCAAGTGAAAGTGTCTCTAAAGTTGATTTTGCTTGCTTATATTGTTACAAGAAAGGCCACTCCATTGGTAAATGCCGGTTTAGGAGATTTCTTGTTCCTAAAGGCATCTACCAATGGTTGCCCAAACGCAACCATTTTTTCGCTAACCTATTAGGACCCAATATGCCATTGGGTACCTCCTTGTGCTAATTATGTTTTGACAGGTGAAATGTGTCGAGACCACTGAGAGAAGATGGGTTCTCGATAGTGGGTGCTCAAGACACATGTCTGGAGACATATCCTTATTCATAGACTTTGTGGCTAAGAAGAAAGGGTATGTAACTTATGGTGATAACAACCGTGGAGCAATACTAGGTAAAGGTAGTGTAGGTAATCCCGCCTCTACTATGATTTCCGACGTATTGCTTGTCGAAAACCTTAAACATAACCTGCTTAGCATTAGCCAATTGTGCGACAAAGGATACAATGTATCCTTTTCAAAATATTGTTGCAAAATTGTGCATGAAAATGATAAGAAGAATATGTTTAATGGTTTTAGAGTAAACAATGTATATATGCTTGACTTAAAGGAAGTATCATTAACAAGCGACAAATGCCTCATAACTATGAGTGAAGACTCATGGCTATGGCATAGGCGTTTAGCGCATGTTAATTTTGACTTACTCAATAAGGTAGTCTCAAAAGACCTAGTCTTAGGACTTCCGAAAATAAAGTTCACCAAGGATCACCTTTGTGATGCTTGTCAAAAAGGGAAGCAAACGAGGATCTCATTTAAGTCCAAAAAGATAATTTCAACAACGAGACCTCTTGAACTTCTACACATGGACTTGTTTGGGCGGTCTAGGATCAAAAGTCTAGGAGGAAACTATTACGGGTTCGTAATAGTGGACGACTTTTCTAGGTTTTGTTGGACCATCTTCTTAGTAAGTAAAAGTGATACATTCGCCGCTTTTGAAAAGTTTGCTAAGCTTTCCCAAAATAAGTTAAATACAAACATAGTGGCCATTAGGAGCGACCATGGAGGTGAGTTTGAAAATAACTTATTTGAAGAATATTGCGGTAACAATGGTATAGATCATAACTTCTCCGCTCCACGCACTCCTCAACAAAATGGGGTTATGGAGCGCAAAAACCGTATTTTAGAAGAATTGGGAAGAACAATGATTAACGAAAGTGGTTTACCTAAATATTTTTGGGCCGACGCCATTAGTACGGCGTGCTATATTTTGAATAGGGTGCTTATTCGCCCCATTCTAAACAAAACACCGTACGAACTTTTAAAAGGGCGAAAGCCGAATGTTTCTCACTTGCACATGTTTGGATGCAAATGCTTTGTATTAAACAATGGAAAGGAAAACTTGGGCAAATTTGATTCCAAAGCCGATGAAGGTATCTTTCTCGGATACTCTCAATCGAGTAAAGCATATAGAATATATAATAAACGATTACTTGCTGTAGAAGAGTCTGTGCATGTTACCTTTGGTGAGTCCTACCCGAGAAATGTCGAAAAGGATAGTGTTGTTCATGGTGCAGGTACATCCACTGAAGACATACTCAAAAGTGGCGAGACGGGGATTGATCAACCTGACAAAGCCAAAATTGAGGACGATAAGGATGCACACCGTGATGCAACAGAGGAAGTTCATCCGCCTTCAAACGACGATCTTCCTCAAGAGTGGAAGTCATCTAAAGACCATCCAATTGAAAACATTATTGGAGACATCACAAAGGGTGTAACAACTCGAGCTAAGATAAGTAATTTCTGTTATCACTTCGCTTTCGTGTCACAGATGGAACCTAAAAACCCTAAGGAAGCCCTACTCGATGAACATTGGTATTTGTCAATGCAGGAGGAACTGAATCAGTTTACTAGAAATGAGGTTTGGGACCTTGTCCCTCCTACACGAGGTCATCGAGTAATCGGCACCCGATGGGTGTTTAGAAATAAACTGGACGAGAACGGAGTAATAACTCGCAACAAAGCGCGTTTAGTCGTGCAAGGGTATAACCAAGAGGAAGGCATCGACTATGAGGAAACTTATGCGCCGGTTGCCCGACTCGAGGCTATACGCCTTCTACTTGCTATCGCTTGTGCGGAAGATTTTAAGTTATTTCAAATGGACGTCAAAATGCGTTCCTTAACGGGTTTATAAATGAAGAAGTCTATGTTGCTCAACCACCTGGTTTTGAGTCTCATGAGTATCCTGATCATGTCTATAAACTGAAAAGAGCTTTGTACGGTCTCAAACAAACTCCTAGAGCTTGGTATGAGAGACTAAGCAAATTCTTACTTGATCAAGGCTACTCAAGAGGAAAGGTTGATACTACTCTCTTCATTAAACGTCAAGGAAAACACTTAATTCTTGTACAAATTTATGTTGATGATATCATATTTGGATCCACTAACATGAATCTCGTAAGAGAGTTTGCTAAGCTTATGCAGGGTGAATTCGAGATGAGTATGATGGGTGAACTCACATATTTTCTCGGTTTACAAATCAAGCAACTGAAGGAAGGAACATTCGTGAGCCAAACAAAATATTGTTTGGATCTTCTCAAGAGATTTGACATGGCAAATGAAAAAGCCATAGACACCCATATGCCAACATGTGCAAATATGAGTAAAGATGTAAGTGGCAAAGATGTTGAGGTAAAAAGGTACAGAGGTATGATTGGCTCGCTTCTCTATCTTACTGCTTCGCGTCCCGACATTATGTTTAGCGTGTGTATGTGCGCCAGATACCAATCATGTCCTAAGGAATCCCACCTAAAATCTGTCAAACGCATACTTCGATACCTATCTGGTACTCCGAAGTATGGATTGTGGTATTCTAAGGGTAATGATTGTTCATTGGTAGGCTTCTCCAATTCCAATTTTGTCGGTTGCAAATCGGATAGGAAAAGCACCAGTGGTACGTGTCACTTATTTTCAAATTCCTTAGTTAGTTGGCATAGCAAGAAACAAGTGTCTATTACTCTGTCAACCGCCGAAGCGGAATACATAGCCGCCGGTAGTTGTTGTGCGCAAGTCCTATGGCTTAAACAACAACTATTGGACTTCAATTTGAAACTAGAACGTGTTCCAATATTTTGTGACAACACCAGTGCTATAAATCTTACCAAGAATCCGGTGTTACACTCGCGTACCAAACACATAGAAATTCGACACCATTTTCTTAGGGACCATGTAGAGAAGGGTAACGTTGTCTTTGAACACGTAGATACTAAAAACCAACTAGCGGACATTTTCACAAAGCCGCTAGCCAATGAGCCCTTCTTTCATATCCGTCGAGAACTTGGTATTCTCGATATTTCTGATCGGGTTTAAAAATTACTACGTTCAAATTTAATGTATTTACAACTATGATTTTGTACCACTAACAATTTTTTTTGAGCCTGTTGCAAGCACAAATCTGTGATTAACAAGAGTGGTCGGTATAGAGGTGATATTGCTCCTTTCTCCTTCTTTTTCTTCTCTCTCTCTCTCTCTTAACATTCATGACTTGAAAATAACTATATCGTTCTACAATCATGGTACTTATATATGTATATGATTGTTGCCGGATGACACTATGTGTGTTGAATGCATGTCATATTGTGAAAAGATGAATAGGCATGATAAATAGGCAAGTGTGACATTCTGCATAACATAAAACTTAATTTTTTTAGTTTTTGAAGGTTTGAGTCGACCTAAACAGGACAATGGTCGACGCATGCTGTAAACTTTCAAAATTATCAAAAACTGTACAGTATGCGTCGACGCATGCAGGGGCTATGGTCGACGGCTCGCTTAAAAACTCATAATTTTTTTTCTTTTGAAAAACGTTCCAAGTTCCCATTCCTCTACATTTAATGTGCAGTCAACTTTTGTGATGATTTGATATGGCATTTGTCTTGTAAATTGCATCTAGACAACTAGTATGTCCTCTTGTCTCCTCCCTCTTCCAAAAAACCATAAAACCTCTCTCTATTAAAGGCCCTAGTCTTCATCTTCACCAACATTATCCCCAATCACTCTCTTCAAAGTTCATCTTTACAATCTCTACAAACTCCTCCCAAAATCATCATCAATGGCTTCCTCTCTCCGCAAAACTACTGGTAAGAGATCAAGAGCCTCATCATCCTCTGCTTCAGTTCCTGTTACCGCTGTTTCACTTGTTCATCCTCCTGCTGTTGAAAACTTCAACAAAAGTCTCAGCAAAAGGGCCATAGTTCCACAGCATGCTTTCTACCATGCAACAGGTGAGCGCTTGCATCTCACCCGAATTCTGTCCCTGTTGGACTTCCAAGGGTTCTTCAATTTCCTGGAGTGCAATACAAAGTACAGTGAGGATTTGGTCAGGGTGTTCTACACAAATTTGCGAGGTAACTTTCAAGATCAGCACTTTCACACTTCTGTAGGAAATAGACTGGTTAATATAAATTCTGAAGTATGGAACAAATATTTTGATATGACTGTTGATGTTGATGCACCACCTCTTCATGAGGTAACTGACACTCGTACGGTGCCTGGTTATGAATTTAAGAGCGCTCTGAATGACATGCTCAAACGACCCTATCCAGATGCAATTGTCAACAGCGATGCTTTTCCTCGATCGGTCACAGCCGGGAAACTCAATACAGGGGAGCGCATCCTTCAGTGGATCGTCGCTCGTATACTACGACCGAAAAAGGGTGGACTGTCTCGTGTCGTACAAGCTGAGGTACATCTCATATATATACTGAAAAATAGGATCAAAATAAACTGGCCATACTATATTGCTAGCAGGACGTTTGCTCTGAGAGACTCAAGTAGAGGCACTGCTTTAGCCTATGGGTCATTCATTTCGGAAATTCTTGCTGCTGCAAATGTTGTATACCCAACATTTCCGTGTGTCTCAGTCCCCTCGGATAAAGAATTTAGCACCAAAGCCCTTGCAATGATGGGGTATTTTTGGTGTGCTGAACGACGTTCGTACAAATTTGTCCGACGGGCCAATATTCCTCCGGTGCCTCGTAACGGTTCTGATGAAGAAGAAAGTGAAGAACAGGGTGAAGAAGAAAGTAAAGAACAAGGTGAAGAAGAAAGTGAAGAGCAAGGTGAAAAAGACAATGAAGAAGACGATACAGATGCAGAGATACAAGAACCTATCCGTGAGACTCAAGATTATCATCACTCTCCAGTCCAAGATACGGCTGCAAATACCGATTGGGTCTAGTATTCATATCCATCAGAAGAACAAGAAGGCGATTCTATAAATCAAGGATGGGGCGATTGGCAATATACAGGCTGGACTACCCTGGGTAGATTCTATGACCCATATCACGGCTACCCTCAAGACTGTCAACCCTCTCAGCACTCATCACCTCCTCCGCCTTCGGACAACTCTGAAGTCATTAATATGATGCAGTCAATGCATTAGATCAACAAAACTTCATGAGACGTCAAGACACTCAAATGGAGCATATTAGAGCTGAGCTCCATGCCCAAAATGAAAGGTTCAATTCATTTTCTACTCGGATGGACGCCCGTATTGAATCTCTGGTTGAGAAATCACCAACTCTCTTAGTCACCTCAACATGTCCATAAAAGCCTTTCTGGACTTCTCGGATCCTTACCACAATCCAGATGCTGCATACCGAGGGAGAGGCCGAGGACGGGGCCGCGGATATTAGATTCATAGTTGCATATTTCATATTTGCTTATGTGTTTTTTGTCTGTGTACTTTTCATTTTTTCTGTATTATGTGTGCCTGAACTTTCACCTTCTTTACATGTTTTCGTCATTATCTATTAATTCAAGATATTTTTGTTCATTATCATGCTTATGTGTGAAGTTTGGTAATTAACTATCACCTATTGTATGTTCTCTGTTAATTGATGTGTTCTCCTTCTCTTTTTGATGGTGTCAAAGGGGGAGAAGACAATGTAGCAAGCAAACACCAAAGCCAAGTCAGGATATTAACAGTTTAGGATATTAACAACATTTGATGGATGTTTGTTCTACAGCCTTATAGTACAAAAGAAAGGGGGAGCTTGTGTATACTTGTGTGTATACATTGCATATGTGGTGTTTTAGTTGTATACAGGTTGTCATCATCAAAAAGGGGAAGATTATGGAGGCAAATCGCCACATATCACACAAGTCTGCAAGACATTGGTTAATGCAGGTTTCGATGATAACAAATTCCCTGGATATATTGGAAATTTGAATTCCAGATCTACTAAACCAGATGCAACGTATCACCCACCATATCCTTTTACGTTTGTCTTAAAACTTCTGAAATGAATATACTATGTGTTGACAAAATGCAATCATGACCAAAGGCATGAAAGACTTCAAACTAATGAATTTTTGTAGGCTTGCAGGACATGGGTCGACCATAGGGTCGGCGTATGCATCAGAAAAATTCTAAACTAGTCAGCGCACAAAGCAATGCGTCGACCATAGGGTCAGCGCATGAAGGAACAATATTCCAGCGGGTCAGCGCGTAAAGGCATGAGTCGACCATAGGGTCGGCGCATAATGGAAATAGATTTCAACGGGTCAGCTCACGCTGATTGTATGGTCGACGCATACTGATGAATTTTCCAGATTTCCAAAACAGCACAGGCCATGCGTCGACGCACAAACCTGTTATGGTCGACCGTCCGCGCGGAAAATCTGTTTTAAAATACTTCCCTCTCATATTTGAAATACTGTTATGTCCAGAATTATGTTGGCACTATATATACTTGTTTAAACACTTGTGTCTACTAACATTTGATATTCTTTTGATTCATGTGTTCAAAAACAAGAAAGAGTGAAGTAGGTGTCCAAGATTCATCATCTTCATCTTCAACATCTCACAACATTTCAATTACTCACAATCATTTTTGAAATGCATTTGTGAGAGATTCAAGGTGATAAGGTTCGAGGCTTAGATTGGAGAATCATGCTCGGGTTGAAGATTGTGACAAGTTCTTTCTTGAATAAAACCATTGGGGTTTTACCCTCCAAGATTGGTTTGAATTTTGGGGGTTTTTGGACGAGATTCTTCATCAACGGTCAATCGAGCGAAGGTGATTGTGAAGAGGTGTTCTTCACAAGTCTAGTAGCGGATTCAGTGATTTTGAAGGGAAGATCTCGGGTTCGATTTGGTGCTGTTGAGATCAGCCGGAGCCAAAGGTTTGAACAACAACGTGTTATTCAATAAGGTGGCTGGAGTCGGAGGTCCATCAACACAAATCGAAGAACTTGATTCAGCTTGAATCAAGGGGCAAGGAGTGAAGGCAACTTTCAACACATTGAGATTTCTGTTGTATATTTGCTGCTCAATCCTTGTATAAACTGTTCATTCAAACAGGTGATATCTATAAAATATATCTCAATTCTAGTTTTAGAATTGAGGGCAGACGTACCCCGAAGCGAGGACGACGGGGGAACTGCCTCACCAAATTACTTGTCTTCTCTATTTTCAGCATTTACGTTATAGCTCAAAATAAGTAATTTTTGTGTAAGCTCTATTGTCAAAATTGTGATATCAATTGAGTAAGAGGTTAAAACTCTGTTTTTGACTCCAAAGTACAACAAGACATTGTACTAGGCTGGTTGGAATCACTTACTCAACATAAATATCACTTGGAGTGTTGTTGCACACCAAGAGTTTGACATATTGCTTGAACCAAAATTATCTTACTTGTGTATCTAGTTTTGGTTTGACTTTGAATCATTGGAACTAGGAATCCTTACAACTGAAGTAAATAATTGATAAGTGGAATTAGTGTTGTGATTCTATTTTTCCAAATTGTCATTAATCCAAAGGCTTACTTATATCCGATTTTCCAATAACCGTTCGTTTTAGACTATATTTTTCCTCGGCCGCTTCCGCACTTAAAACATTTTTAAAACCAATTTTAAATTGGTAGCGCCGACTCAAATTTTAATTGGGGATCTATTCAACCCCCCTTCTAGATCTGTGCCATAGTCTAACAATAAGAATATAAATATTCTGTAATAGATCATAACGACTGTTGGGATTGTCTCATAAAGGTTATATAAATAAAATATTAGAGAGATTCAAAATGGATAAATGCTCTGTTGGGATAGTTCCTATTCAGAAAGGGGACAAGTTTAGTCAAATGCAATGTCCCAAAAATGAATTAGAATGAAAAAAAAATGGAGTTTATTCCCTATGCATCAGTGGTTGAGAGCTTGATGTATGTCTAAACATGCACTCGACCGAATATCAGTTTTGTTGTTGGTATGTTGAGTCGATATTAAAGTAATTCCGAAATGGATCATTGGAAAGTTGCAAGAAAGTTCATAGGTACTTACAAGGCACCAAAGATTACATGCTCACTTATAAAAGATCAGATCAACTTGAAGTGGTTGGCTACTCAGATTCAGACTTTGTAGGATGTGTGGACTCAAGACAATCCACATTTGGGTATGTTTTTCTTCTTGCAGGAGGAGCAATATCATGGAAGAGTGGAAAGCAATCCATCATTTCTACCTCTACTATGGAGGCAGAATTTGTGACATGCTTTGAAGCCACAATTCAATCATTGTGGTTGCGGAACTTCATCTTAGGGCTTGGTGACACTATAGTTAGGCCGCTAAGGATTTATTGTGATTATACTGTAGCCGTCTTCTTATCTAAGAATGATAAATATTCCAAAGGTGTTAAACACATGGAATTAAAGTACTTATCAGTGAAAGAAGTGCATAAATAAAAAGTGTCATTTGAACATATTGGTACAAATTTAATGATAGCAGATCCGTTAGCTAAAGGTTTATCGCCCAATATATTTATTGGCCATGTAGAAAGGATGAGCATTATGTAAAAGTTCTTGTTAACATTGTAATATAATTTGTATATATACATGTATAGTTTAATGTTTGTATTATATGACACTTGTGAATTCAATTAAAGGTTATCTTTCTGCTGAGTTTCGTTATCCATATTATTAATTTAATTTGTATATATATATATATATATATATATATATATATATATATATATATATATATATATATATATATATATATATATATATATATATATATATATATATATATATATATATATATATATATATATATATATATATATATATATATATATATATATATATATATATATATATATATATATATATATATATATATATATATATATATATATATATATATATATATATATATATATATATATATATATATATATATATATATATATATATATATATATATATATATATATTATTAATATGTGATGAAAAAGGTGTCTTCGTAAAGACATGAAAGACACATTATTGTTTTCCTTAAAGTTATTTGAATTGGATTGATTCGTGATACATGAAACGAGTCAAGTTGATGAATAATTTGTGACCGCCATGATCCGATCATTTCAATTCATTAAAGATAATGACTTGGTGCTTTTGATGAATGATGCACAATTATGGTATAATATTGAAACATCAAGTTTCCACATGAGTCAACTGGGAGGCTGTTGGATTAACTTATTAATCAAATAATTATGACTCATGTAATTAAAAGTTTGATTTAAATGAAGGATACCCTAATGTGATGATTATTTGGATGGATGGATCATTATGCTAATGGGGTTTTATTTTGAAATTCAAAATTTAAATTTCTCTTCTCTCTTCATGGATCTTGGGACATGACTCTTTGGATGAAATGTGACGGTTAGAATAAGACCTATAAATAGGAACCTTTAGAATATTAACAACAACTTTTTTCATTCTCTCTCATTTTTTCACAAATACACAAAAAGTATCTTTATCATCAAAGATATACAAAAGTAAAAAGAAAGAGAGGAGAAAACAATTGGAAACAGGATCGAGAACCGGACAAGAATCTGTGTTATGGATCCGAGTACGTTTTTACTATTTTTCATAAAAATTGAAATAGTGTGAAAATCATGATATCAACATTCAAAACATGAAGTTTTCCTAACATATTTATTATCCTTTTTCACTAGTATACTTTTATTTATTAATTTTCATTTTATTTAAATTTTTGACTAACTATAATTAAGAAAAATAATTTAATAAATAATACTAATTTTATAATTAAAGTTAATATATCTAATACTTTAAAAAAAAACACGCATAGTTTAACTAAAACATTTGTTTTGAGATAGATGAGTATTTTATTTTTAAAAGTATATACTTTAAAATTGTTCTTAATTTTTGAAGATATATCTCCGGACGCACTTTAATACACACTTATCATTCGTTTTTTAGTCAGACCTTAATTTTATGAATATATTTTTCCAAAAACATATCTCCAAAAATATATTTTCGAAAACATCAATTTCACGAACCGCTACTTGTTCACTACCTAAATACTATAAACATTAATAATAATAATAATAATAATAATAATAATAATAATAATAATAATAATAATAATAATAATAATAATAATAATAATAATAATAATAATAAAAAATAATAATAATAATAATAATAAATAATAGTAATAATAATTACTTCTTACATTTTTTGTTCTATTTTTTATATTTAAATATTTTATTATTATTTATTGAGTTCAATATATTATTAATGATAAATTATTTAAAAAAATTTGAAGTTATTTACCATAAAGAAAGAAATAAATAAATAAAATAAAGTTGACTTATTATATTGAATTAATATGTATAAAAAGAAAAGAAAAATCGTAATGTAAAAATAAACCGAAAGAATATTTAATAGACACAAATAATTTCTTTCAATAAAAAAATTATAAATATATATTTGTAAAATATTTTTTCATACATATTATCATTTTAATTATATTATTTAATTAATAATTCGTGTATTATTTTAGAAATAATATCTTTACTACAAATTTATGTGATTTAAATATATCAGTTAGTAAATTAATTTAATAAAATATTTTATTATATTTTATCAATTCATATCTTCTTTTTAATTTTTGTAAGACATATGAAGTATAGTATATAGATAAAATATCAATTGACTTTTTATTATTATTATTATTATTATTATTATTATTATTGTTATTATTATTATTAAAAAAGTTTATAGTAGTATTTTGGTAGTGAGTAAGTAGCAGTTTGTGAAATTGGTGTTTTTGAAGATATATTTCTAAATAAATGTATTTATAAATTGAAATTTAACTCTAAAATAAATGAAATGTATGTATTAATATGTATTTGGAGAAACATCTTTAAAAGTTAATAATATTTTTAAAATTTTATATTGTGTCTAAGAAATATATATAGAATGCAATAAGAAATAAGAAATGTCCACCATCTTATTTCTACTTGTCACATTTATTTTCCTATGACCCACCAAAGTGCATGATTTCTACTTGTCACATTTATTTTCCTATGACCCACCAAAGTGCAAAAACAACAAATCAACGGTTACTTCCTTCCTCTCCCCATCACCCCGTCGTCTCCCCATCATTCATACCCTCCCTTTTCTTCATCATTATTCTCCCCACCCCATCTTCCCCAGCCATTAGTTATCACTTTATATGATTGAGATTGATTTTGTTTCTTGTTTTGTTTTTAAATGTAAGTATATACAAGTAACTAAACTTCTAAATATATACACATTCCCCCAAACTGTTTAATGTATCACCAAAAATACTCTATTCAATAATTAGTTTTTGTAGATGTGTTGATGTGCCACGTTTAGTGACACAATGCCTTTGTTCTTATCAAATAATATTTTTACAAATTTTAGTCTTTCTCGTAAATTAATATATTTTAAGTATTTTTCATAAATACTTGTACAGTTATTTTCCCTATCAGATTAAAAAAAATAAAATAAAAATTATTAATTTTTCAACATTACTTAAAACAGGAGGAAATTTTGCAGGAACTCGTGGAAGTACAAGTAATTCCGAAGATACGTCTGCAACTCATTAATGGTGGTTTCAGTCCTCTTAGTTCTATAAGATATCATATTTTACCATGTTCTACCTGAAATGACAGTTTTTATTATGCTTAACCATATTCTACATCATTCAATTAATTTCATTAACTTTAAACAGTAAATAATAATTATACTTATAGTACAAATAATCTCAACAATTCGGTATAAAAAAAAGTCAACTATTCTCACAATACACAAATATTATTTTTTCTAATTAATTTTAACTGTCAAAATTAACAATTAGTTAGAATTATCAACTCATCGTTAGCTCCTTCATATTACTTGTATTCGAGAAATCTCATTTTTCAAACTTTTTTTTATTTTTATTTTTTGGTATATAATGCAAATTTCAACCGCCAAAATTTCCACTATCTATTTTAATAAAAAAGTGATATATATATATATATATATATATATATATATATATATATATATATATATATATATATATATATATATATATATATATATATATATATATATATATATATATATATATATATATATATATATATATATATATATATATATATATATATATATATATATATATATATATATATATATATATATATATATATATATATATATATATATATATATATATATATATATATATATATATATGGATACTAGTATCATCGCTTACCGGAATCAGTTTCAACAATTTTAAAATACTTACCGGTATCATCGCTTGGTAACAAAACTAAATTATTTTTTTTAATCTAACTATTTGTCAATGATAATTAGTGGCTAAATTTTGTTGTTGTGGAAGGTTAGATAACTTAGACGAAACTAAGTATGTATGTTTCTCTCTTAAAATTAGTGTATTTATATCATGGCAACAAGTAATAAGGGTTTATTCAAAACTAAAGATGTTTTTTAGTGTTTTCTTAAATTCATCGTTTTTTCCTAGTGAAGGGAGTGTTAAGATGATTTTGAAAAGAAAATTTTTGCTAAAAAACATTGGACATCTTTAATTTAGGAGACATCCTTCTATCCCTTAAGGTTGATAGTCAAACAACGTTTTTGTTTGCAAAGATGACTTATCAGTTGTTACCTAGATATATTTGTACTAAGATTATGAGTTAAATTTACCTACTTAGTTTTACCTAAGGTAGCTAATCATCCACAACATCTTTAGCCTTCCACATTTATGGATTCTGATGATGATAATCATCAAAATAATTTGATTAAACATGAAGAACTTATGGAATATCCAAAAATTTTGGATAAACTTAATAAATGGACAATTTCATCAGTACTTTCAAATCAAATTTATAAATTTGGTAAAATAGATTTATTATCTCGTTTTGCTGTAAAAAGCTTAGAACAAACTATTCAAAATTTTGGAAGTACTCAGACAATTAAACTCTTAACAAAAAAGGATTTACTTCCTTTTAAAAATTATAATTATATCCATGTTGGTTTAATACAAGTTGCTGTTAAACCTTTGACTTTGCTAGGATTAAATACTAGCATCCTAGGATATATTAGAGATGTTAGATGTAAAGATTTTAAACAATCTTTAGCTGCTTTAATTGAGACAAGTCTGTGTCATGGACCAGTTAATTTTGATTTCTCTCCCAATATAAGCTTATCCATGAATTATAAAAATTTATTAGATGCCCTTCAATTAACTATTCATACCAATGGTTACAATTTTAAACAGGGTAGTGAAATAATGGCTATATGTTATAGGATTTATTACAAAGTTCTTACCACTTTAAACCCTAAAGCTAAACAAATATCGTTTCCAGGAACTACTACTTTAGTTCAAACTAATTTGCTAACATCTAGTGTTGCAACTAATAGGTTGCTAAAATGGGATGAAATTAATTTTCCTGAAACCTGAAACCTTCCTCAGGCCATAGAACCTGAACTTATCCTTCATAAGGATGTTGATCAAATAATCCAGTCTAGTGAAGGAGATTTGGAAATAAACTTTAACTCTAAAAGAATTATTAGAATACCTAGATCTATGTATGGAAGACATTCGATGAATTCTATAAATGAGTTTTACTCTACTCCTAGTCAACTACCTAGATCTTCTACTTCTCAATTAAGAGAAGAAATAGAGGTAGTCGAAAATATAAGACCTAGAAAAAATAAAATTCCCTATGGAATATATCAAAAACCAAATACTCCTAGAGTAGAATCGCCTACTCCCTCAGACATGGACTTCCCGTTATAATGTTAGATTATTCCCCGGTAGTAATCTAAGAAACCATGTCAATGACGAGTTTCAACATGAAAGATACACTCAATTTAGAAAATAGTTTTTTAAAATTTTGTCTGCCCCTGTATTAGCAAGTTTTAAAGATGAGTACTATACTGAGATGTCTATGAACCAAGATTTTATTCCCTTTGTCAAATGGTTCATTAGTTACTTTATAAGTAAACAAAAAGAAGAATTGGTTTTTATAAAACAAAACGAATTGTTAGTTCTACAAAAACCTTGGGAAAATGTCAAAGGAGAAAGAATGGAATCTCCTTTTCCCCCTGAGCAAACAATAAGTTTGGGTCCTCATACAGAGGGTACACCTTATCTTACCCTTCAAATGGTTGAACAAAATCATATGACTCTTAAAGAGTTAAATTCCATAATTAAATCCAATAATTATACTAATGCCTACCTTGTTTTCCTAGGAGAACAATTTATTTCATTAGAAAAGGAACTCTTATCCATAAAGGACCTTTTAGACAAACAAATAGCTCATCAAAAGATTATCATTGACCTTATTAATAAGCCTAAACCTCAAGAACAAGCTTCTACATCTAATATTCCAGATGTTCCTATAATTCAACCTCCTATTCCTATAGAAGGATTTAAAATGGAAACTAATGGTGATGAGTTTGTCCGTATTCTTGAGAAAAACCTTAAAGATTTACATTTAACGGTGATGTCTAATCAAGACTCTTCTAATGAAGAAGAAATTAATGATTTAGAAAATATGTTTGCTGACTTAGACATAAGTAATAAAAATACTAATGAGATAAACCATGTTTATACCTCTAAACCTTTAGAGAAATACTATTATAAGCGTCCCTCTCCTCGAGATTTACTTTTTGAAGAACCTGAACCCTTCCAAAATTCATATTCTGGAAAAGCCATTTATGAATGGAACATTGATGGGTTAAATGACAAACAAATCCTTTATACAATACATGGAATGATTATGTATTCCACTGTTTGTAAACAAAACGGAAATTTCGACAGAGATATTGCCACCTTCATATTGTCGCAACTGCGAAAAACACCCGGTGGAAAACAGAAGAGTCTCCACCTTTCGTTATTTATTCCAAGGAAAGGGAAAGGAAACAATCGGAAAAACCTAACGAAAAAAGGGAAAAGACGAGGTCATCGCAACCAAGTCCTGGATTCGGGAGTCGGTCACGCAAGGGGAAGGTATTAGCACCCATCACGTCCGTCGTACTCGACGGGATCCACGCTTGTTGTCTATCTAAGGGTGTGTTTAAACTATCTACGCTACAGGCTTGCGGGACAAAAAGAAAAGAAAAGAGACTCGGCAGAGCATCGCCGCTCTGTGCCTACGTATTCCCTCGTGCAATGGGAAAGTCAGAGTCAATGTAGTTCGGCTAACTACGGGAGAAAGGGGGGAAGGTTGCTCGCCAAGACATCGCGTCTTGTGCCTACGTACTTTCATCTGGTATGAAAGATCAGAGCAAACGTAGTTCGGGCGGACACGAAACCACAGGTTGATTAAGTGTTTTAATCGAGTAAAGTTAAACATCCGTTCCAGCAGTTAGGGATAAAGCCTGTTTGCGGTAGAACCGAAGCTTAATAACACTCTTTTCTGATAAAAAGGAAGTTTCCGATTAATCCCGAAGAAAAAAGGTTTGAAATTTGTTTTCTGTTTTTTAGTGAAGTGAATTAATTCGGTTTGTGATTCACGTTGCACTAAAGACTATGACATGGAGGCGAATGCGTCGTGTATCGCCCCCTAACGGGATGTACACTAAACACTCTAGATAAGCGAGAGGAGACCCCTCACTCATCATTCCCCATGAAGCTTAAGGCTCGTAGCGTGCAACGTTTATCGCCTTTATTAGATGAGTTAGAATCGTTTTGAGATGAGAAAGAGAGACGCACAGAAGGTCTAACGGAAACTCGACCCTAACGTTGTCATGCAAAGTGGTCCTAAAGTTTGGATGAAAAGGGGGAACATCTAACCTAATGTTAGCATGCTTGGATTGAACACCTAGTGTCTCTCCTACTCCCATCCTAAACGGAGGGACTAGGAAACCTATGGGGATCATTGCAAAAAGCACAAGAAGAACAAATGAGGGATCAATCACAAGTAGAAGATGCAAACATGAAGAAAACATGCAAAGAGGGAGGAACAAAGTGCGGGGCAGCAACCACCACAAGCACATCTCAACCCCTTTGGAGCAAACAAAGATGCAAAACACAAGATAAAATGCACATGCAAAGATGCAAGCAAACATGAACATGAAAAATGCAAACAGAAAATGAGCGGATGAGATATAACAGGAGAAACCAATCCTCTACAACCGTCGACCATCAATCATCGAAGAAAATGGGAGGAAAAGAAGTGTGGGGCAACAACCGCCACAAGCGCATCTCGACCATAGCTCTTCGCTCAAGTAAACAAGGATGAACATCACATTGAACAACATATACAAATATGCATTCAAGTGGAAGTCGAACAAAACGAGTCAACAAAATCATGATCAAACGATCAAGAACAGCGACATATATACCAAACATCACACTCCTAATGCATCACACTGATATATGATGATTCGAAGTGGAACGGTATGCAAAAACACCTTGAAAAACAACAAAACAGGCCCACTGGGGTTAATCGGTTAACACCTTAAAAAGTTTGGAAAATCTGGAATTTTGAACAGGTTTATCGGCTAACCATATGTGTTAACCGATTAACACTGTTAACGTTTGAAAAAATTTGAAAGTTTGAAATGGTTAATCGGTTAACCATATGTGTTAACCAATTAACACTGTAACAGAGGCCAAAAACAACAACAGAAAAAGCACTTTCAGCACAAAATCAATTAATCGAATGATCCAAAAGATCAGCTTATCAAATAAGCACGAAATTACACCTGCAAACAGAAAACAATAGACATGCAAACATGTCTACAAAGCACAATCACAATTCAAATCCACCAAATTCAATCGAATATGAAAATCATCATGAAAATGCAAATAAGCTCAAAAATGCTATGGATATAAGATTCCAACCTTCGAAGCGAAGATTTGCTTCGGTTAATATTAAATTAGCTAGAATTGAACATATTCGATGCTAGAAGTCCCGAATACTTCAAGATCCACAGCAATTCTTGTTGTAGCAATGGAGATCCTTCAAGATTAATCCAAAATAAGCCAAATAATGACTTCCAAAATCACTTCTAGATCTGGATTCAATTGTGCACAAAAATTGGACGGAGAAATCACTTCAATGGAGATGATGGATGGTGGTTAGAGCTCGAGAATTCATTGATTCCAATGAAGAATCAAGAGATCAAATGAAAAAGAGCTTTGAGTGAGGGTTTTGGAATTGGAAGTTGAGAGAATTTGAGAGAATTCTAATCAATTCTGAAAAATGAATGTGTGAAATGAGAATTGGATCCCTTTCGTTTGGAGTTAATCACTTAAATACCATCTAGGTTTGGATCCCAAAGCAAGGTTTGGAAATTGGCTTGTGACTTGTGGTTTGGCACTAGGAATGGGATTTTGTAGGGAAATGGAATTATGAAATGATTCTAGATCCTTCCTGTAATACCCCAAATTTTGCCCTAAGATTTGTCGTCGCATTTCATTGCATTTAATCAATTACTAACAAATTTGTGTAGTCGTTTGACTTTTTGCAGGTAAATATCATATGGCATGTATTTTTTTTCTTCTAAAAAGTAAAAATGGCACAATTGGCAAGAGGACATGTGTAAGGAGTTGTGAGTGTGAGAGGTTGAGAGTTCGAATCTCACCTTAGTCACTTTTTGTTTTTTATTATTACTCTTAATGTTTCTATCTCTCATTAAAAAATAACAAAAATAGTTTTTTATTATTATTTAATTATTATTTTCGTATTTTAATTAAATCATTTTTTAAAATATTATTTTTTTTCCAGTTTTTTCTAAATTATTCATAAAAATATCCAAAAAATCATAAAATAAAAAATATTAGAAAATTTTTTGTTCTTTTTATAATATTTTTTATTTTAGGAATCAATAGGATTATTAGTTTTTATTTTAAGTTTATTTTAATTATTTTAAATTATTTAAATTTTATTTTTTCTTAACTAATTATTTAGTTTGGGCTTTAAAATGGGCTTTAGGGACATTATCGACAATTTGGTGTTAACCCTAATTTGTTCCCTATATATACATGTGTTGCCTTGTTGAAAAGGGGTCAGAAGGTTTTCTTCAAAAAAGAGGAGAGAGAAAGGGAGAAACAAAGGAGATCCCCAGAGAAGAAAGGAGGTCGTTCCCACAACTCGTCAGAAGGATTGGAGCTCTCCAGTGTTCCCTTATTCAAACCTTTTTCACAATTACCGAAGCAAACCTCCGCTTCGTAGGTTAAATTACTAAACCTTTTGCCTTTTCATGTTTATGTGCATATTTTGCCATGTTAATGTGTTTAGGTCCGTTAAATTACTATACCTTTTGCTTTTTCATATTTATGTGCATATTTTGCCATGTTAATCTCCATGTGTATTTAGGTCCGTAGATTTTAATATCAAAACCCTTTTTTAACAAAACCTTTTTTTAAAAATCAAAACCCTTTTTTTATTTATTATTAAAACCTTTTTTTTAGTAAGACCTTTTTAAAAACTGAAAAGCCTTTTTGTTCCGAAGTAAAAAAAACCTTTTTGTTCCCAAAAAACCTTTTCCCAAAAAACTGAAAAGCCTTTTCCCAAAAAACTGAAAAGCCTTTTTTTGGGATGAAAAACCTTTTTTGTTCTAAAAAAAACTGAAAAGACTTTTCCCCCCAAAACTTTTTTTTTATAATTTAAACTTAATTTTTTTTATAATTTTAACTTAAATATTTTTTATTAAAAAATTAAAACCTTTTTTTTATAATTAAAATATTAAAAAATTAAAACCTTTTCGTAAGGAACTCCTGATGTTTGATGTTTGTCGTGTCATTTTATGTACCCTTTTATTACTTTTCTTTCTTTTGGCATTTCATGTGCATGCTCGAGGTTGAGATGTGCTTGTGGTGGCCACAACCCCACACTATTTTCCTCCCTCACTTCATTCTAAGTGTCATTACATATTTTCATATTCTTCATGTTTTCAGAAATGTTTCTTTGTTTCTTTATACCCTCTGCCTTTATTACTTTTCTTATTTCTGTACCTTAATTATTCCTCCATATAATGATTTGTCATATTTTCACATTTTTTTATAGTTTTATCCTTCTGAAGGATTAGGTCCAGCCTTTTGGCCGCCGAGTCAATAGCCTTACCCCTTTAATGGATCAAACCCTGTTTAGCCTAGGTGTCCCGCCGCGGGCAAAATTGCTTTTATCCTAGTGTTAGGCCAAAATAGTCGTCGTACTCTGTTTTAAGGTTTCCCGCCGTGGAATCCCTAATTTAACCCTATTTTAATTTTAATTAACATTTTTTTAACATAGAGATTGGAGTCTCTGAACTCCACTAAGCATATCCTTAAGATGTGCTTACTTCCCCATTGAAACCTTGGCCACAGTCAAGACGTTTCTAACCTCCCTTTTGAGGGGAACTACAGTTACTCTGATTCCATTCCCGTAAGGATATGTAGGCACAAGATGCGATGTCTTGCCGAGTAAACTTAGAATTAACACCCTAGGTCTTTTAACCCCTAATTCAATGTACATACCCTTAAGCAAAATAATTAATGAAATAAATAAAAAAAATATAAACAAAAGGTTCCCGTAGAGTACTACGGAAGTTTAGGGTGCTAATACCTTTCCTAAATTTAACCAACCCCCGAACCTTAGATCTCTCCCTTTTAGGTTTTTCCTTTCTTTAACCTTTCCTTCGGATAAATCAAAGACCGATTGTAAATGAATTAAGATTCAAGTTAATCAATAGCTTGACATCCAAATTTCACCGCAACAGAAAATGGCGACTTCACTGGGGAGTCCTAACTATTAAGGATTATCCCTATTTTATTTATTTTTCTTTATATATTTGTTTTATTATATATTTTGCTCACTTGTATGTATATATTGGGGTACCTTACTTGGAGTTACTGTGTTGTGAGATAAGTCCTACACCCGGACTTGAGCGACCTTATGATAGGATGGCTGATATTTTCGACGAGGCTTTTAGGGAGTGAGTCTCGACTAAGCTAAATTGAGAATCACCGCTCAGTTGAGACACTTTCGAAAATGGTTCGGTTGATCGAGTGTAGTCGTGAAAACTTTTACCGTTATCGATTGGAGTCTGTGATACTGGGAACCGTAGTACCTTTACACCATCTTGACCTTATATAGGACGTAGTGCGGGAACTATGTGGGAGTAGTCCTACAATGGTTGCTACGCGATACTATGCTCGAACGAGGTTCTCTTGAGAATATTATCGACCCTTGAGTCAGTCGAGAAGTTGATAATATCCGAAAGATGGGCTGATAACTTTGGGCACTTTTTTAGAACCCTTGTTCTGCAGGTACAATTAACCTATAGTACACACCACTTTGGGAAGGGTAGACCTTGACTCCATTCATTGTTCCTCTAACTTAGGACCTTTTGTTTGCTTATGTGTATTTGTGCTTCGCATCCATAAAGCATCATATCATTTCTAGTTTCAAGGAATTCAGCAGTCCTTTGCAAATTCGAAAAGCCTTACATTTTAAAGTCTAAAATTTTTTCCAACTTTCTTAAAAAGCAATATTCGCAATCGACCGTTGAAATTCTTGAAACCATTGCATGGCATCAGCATCACATTTTTGCATTGCATTTGTCCCCCGGTTTCTCATTCTCGGTTCTCTCGTCTTCCAGTGTACCTTTGAGTCGTCAAGCTGATTCCTCGACACAGATATCAGACCAGGGCTAATTATAGACGTAAGATGTCAGAGCAAGAGGCATATAATGTAGAGACCCGAATGGAGATCGATGAGTTGAAATCAGGCATGACCAAACTCACCGAGATGCTCCAAGTACTGATTTCCAGAGGAGATTCACCTCAAAGGACCGTCATTCAGGAAGTTTCGGATGTTGATCCACCTCTTGTTCCAGTGCCACCATCTACTTGGCCCGAGTTTGGTTTACCTCCTAACTACTCTCCGCCTATTGCATCGTCTGCTACAATTGGTCAGACTGTCAGACCGGTTTTTCAAGCTCCCGTCCTTACCGAGACTAGACCTGTGGTCCACACTGTTAACCAAACTATCCGAGCTCCCTTTGAGAATCCTCTATATGAGCACAATGTTGCCAGTGTTCAAGGGGAAGACCATGAAGATTTTGTTGAGCCTGAGATTACCCGTGAACAGTATCAAATCATCAATAAGAGACTCCAAGCTGTTGAGGGTACTGATTTCTTCAATATAGATGCCGACAATATGTGCCTAGTCTCCGATCTCGTTATGCCTGCCAAATTCAAGACTCCTGAGTTTGTGAAGTATAAAGGTCACTCATGTCCAAGAGCTCATCTGGTCATGTACTTTTGAAAGATGGTGGCCTACACCAACAATCAGAAATTGCTCATCCATTTCTTTCAAGACAGTTTGAGCGGTGCTTCTCTCAAATGGTATATGAACTTAGAGCATAACAGTGTCTGTTGCTTTCAAGATCTCGCTAACGCTTTCATGAAACAATACAAATACAACCTGGATATGACTCCCGATCGCCGTCAATTACAAAATATGTCTCAAAATGAAAAAGAGTCATTCAAGGAATATGCTCAGCGTTGGAGAGAGTTAGCTTCTCAAGTTGAACCCCCTATAGCAGAAAAGGAATTAACTGGATTGTTCATGGATACTTTGTCCCCCTTTCTATTGGGAAAAGATGATCGGGAATGTCTCTTCAAGTTTCGCAGATTTGGTGACTATTGGTCAGAGGTTAGAAGAAGGTTTGAAAAATGATAAAGTATCCAAAGTTGTTGAATCTTCTAATGGGGCAAAGAAACCCTACGGGAATTTCCATAAGAAGAAGGATGAACATGCCAATGCTGTCATAACTGAATCAAGGAAGCCTCGCCAGGGATCTCAACCTGTTAGTGCTCCACAGCCAGCTCAGACTCCTCAACGCCCAGTTATCAGACAAGACCAGAATCAGAACAAGGATCACTTTGATCTTATTCCCATGACTTACACAGAGCTGTATCCTGACTTAGTTCGACAAGGGCTGATCACTACAAAGGCTTTACCACCTCCTCTTAATCCTCCAGTTGGATTTAGGGCTGATCTAAAGTGTGCTTTTCATGAGGGTGCCTTAGGCCACGACTTGGAGCATTGTTTTGCATTGAAAGCTAGGGTGCGTGAACTGATTAGAGCTGGAATACTTGATTTTACGGATAGTCGTCCGAGCGTCCAGACAGATCCCTTGCCAACACATCAGAATTGAAGCTTTTTCATTGGGCCTTTTTTTTCTCGTTGTTTGCATTTTCCTTATTTTGTTTAAGTTGTTTGCTTTCAATTATGTTTGTACTTTCATTAATGAAATAAGCATTGCGACTTTTGATTCAATTCATTTCCGTCCATTTATTTGCATCTTTATGCTTTATTTTTCAAATGTTTACTTCTTGTCCAAAATTTTGATATGCTAAGATCAGAGGGAGGATGACGAAAACGTTATACCCATAATTGCTGTCAGTATGCTTTCAATCAAACCTTGTTGACGATGTAAGGCATTGTTTCAATTCCCAAACACTGGAGAAATAAAGAAGTTAATCCCTCGTTACCCCCTTCGAGCCTAGAAGTTGGAGTTTCTTTCGTTACAAAAAACCCACAATTTTAACCTTGGGATGGGTAGTTCTCAGTTAACTTGGTTGTGTGTTCATACGATACACCTTTCATTAACAAATTTTCCTTCGCACACGTCAAACAAGTGTCGAAGATGTTTTCTAATCAAAAGGTCGATGATGGTTCACCGTAATCATTAAAATCAAACAGTCAATTTCCTTCACACAAAAAAATAATATAAAAATATCAAAAGAAGCCTGCTAAGTCAAAACCTATGAAGGAGACTTAGGCAAAACTGGGGCATCCCGCTGACTGTAAACTCTAAAATAAACAGTTCAGGCAAAATTTAGGGATAATACAAAGAGATTTTTAAATCCTTATCTTGAAAATCCTCAATGTCAAAACAATCAAATGTTATAGGGGAGTAGTGGCTGCCTTTTCATAGGTCCCTTTGACTTCTGAGTCATCATTGCTACGATCAATGAAATCCCTAACTTATGGGAACCTGAATGCATAGTATGAGTTAACTGAGCATAGGACTGAAGATCATCACGTAGATTGGGTGGGTACAAATAAATTTTGAGCCTTTATCTTTTGTTTCATAAACCGTGAACCAGGCCACATTACAACCCTCAAAAGACCTAATTGAAGCAAGGTTATTTTGAAAGTATACTACAGCAAGGTTGCGTAACCTGACTCCTAAAGATCTTTGTGAATCATTTATTTTGGCAGTACACCTTTGTTTTAAACTTTGAGCGTCTTGAACCGTTGTGTTCTGACTAACGACTCATGTATTTTCCATCTTTCAAAAATAATTTTGATTTCAAAAATCGCATGAACTTTGCATTACCATGTTTGTATGAATATTTTTGTTTGCAAACTGGCTTTCCCCTAAGGAATTTTCAAACAATGAGAAACTTGGTCAAGTGATCTTATCAGGGGCAAGTTCCTTTTATATCCTGTCAAAGAATTAGTTCAAGATTTGTTCAAGGCAATATCTTCTCAGATTTGGTTTATCCAGAGAATTGTTCAAGACTCAGACTGGGGCAAGCCCTCCGAGGATACAGCAAAACAGTCGATTCCACGAATCAGACAGCTGAAGCAACTATCAGTTCATTTGACCTGGGGCAGTTTACTTGCATAATCCCTAAGCAGTTATTCATCATTCCTACAGTGACTATCAACTTGATACAGTTTAATAGAATGACAGTGATCTCCGTGTTGAGGAATCAGTCCTCCAGTTTTGTCATCTCACTAAAAGAGTCGAGCCTTGTCGTCGATGTCTGCATTTGCATTTGATCATATCTCATAGCATAATTCCTATACATGTGCATATCTTGGGTGTTTTATTCCCCATTTACATTTCTATCTTGGGTGCTTTACTCCCCATTTACATTTCTATCTTGGGTGCTTTATTCCCCATTTACCTCTCTATCTTGGGTGCTTTACTCCCCATTTACATTTCTAGCTTGGGTGCTTTACTCCCCATTTACATTTCTATCTTGGGTGCTTTACTCCCCATTTACATTTTTATCTTGGGTGCTTTACTCCCCATTTACATTTTTATCTTGGGTGCTTTACTCCCCATTTACATTTTTATCTTGGGTGCTTTACTCCCCATTTACATTTCTATCCTGGGTGCTTTACTCCCCATTTACATGTCTATCTTGGGTGCTTTACTCCCCATTTACCTTCTATCCTTGGGTGTTTTATCCCCCATGTACCTTTATCCCGGGTGTTTTATTCCCCGTTTACCAGATATTCCTGGGTTTACCTAACATCATGGTGTTTTACCCCCATTTACTTTTTTTTCCCTGAGGTCGTGTTTTACTCGCGTCTTACCTTGTGGGCAAAATTTGTTTACTTGGCATCATGGGTGTTTTATCCCCATTTGCGTTTTTCTCCTGAGCTCGTGTTTTACCCGCGTCTTACCTTGCGGACAATTTCTAATTTACTTGGCACCTATCAACAATTTTGTGTCGTGTCTATCCGACGTTCTTCCAGATATGACATGTCTTCTTCCCTAGTGCAATTCCTCGGTGGGTCGTCCCCTGTGACGTTGTTTCGTCTGTATCCGTGCATTTGTCATTTTCATCATACGCATCATATCAGATTCATATTATATTTAGCATTATAGTTCGTTTTGTTTTGTCCATATCATTGCATAGCACTGCGTCTAAAGGCAAAATTTTCGGTTATCTGTATTTAAATCCCTCCACCATGATTTCTCGAGTCTTCGTTGCTCAAATCACCCGGTGAAGTTATTTAAATAGGGGCAACTGTAATACCCCAAATTTTGCCCTAAGATTTGTCGTCGCATTTCATTGCATTTAATCAATTACTAACAAATTTGTGTAGTCGTTTGACTTTTTGCAGGTAAATATCATATGGCATGTATTTTTTTTTCTTCTAAAAAGTAAAAATGGCACAATTGGCAAGAGGACATGTGTAAGGAGTTGTGAGTGTGAGAGGTTGAGAGTTCGAATCTCACCTTAGTCACTTTTTGTTTTTTATTATTACTCTAAATGTTTCTATCTCTCATTAAAAAATAACAAAAATATTTTTTTATTATTATTTAATTATTATTTTCGTATTTTAATTAAATCATTTTTTAAAATATTATTTTTTTTCACTTTTTTCTAAATTATTCATAGAAATATCCAAAAAAATCATAAAATAAAAAATATTAGAAAAAAATTTGTTCTTTTTATAATATTTTTGATTTTAGGAATCAATAGGATTATTAGTTTTTATTTTAAGTTTATTTTAATTATTTTAAATTATTTAAATTTTATTTTTTCTTAACTAATTATTTAGTTTGAGCTTTAAAATGGGCTTTAGGGACATTATTGACAATTTGGTGTTAACCCTAATTTGTTCCCTATATATACATGTGTTGCCTTGTTGAAAAGGGGTCAGAAGGTTTTCTTCAGAAAAGAGGAGAGAGAAAGGGAGAAACAAAGGAGATCCCCAGAGAAGAAAGGCGGTCGTTCCCACAACTCGTCAGAAGGATTGGAGCTCTCCAATGTTCCCTTATTCAAACCTTTTTCACAATTACCGAAGCAAACCTCCGCTTCGTAGGTTAAATTACTAAACCTTTTGCTTTTTCATGTTTATGTGCATATTTTGCCATGTTAATGTGTTTAGGTCCGTTAAATTACTAAACCTTTTGCTTTTTCATATTTATGTGCATATTTTGCCATGTTAATCTCCATGTGTATTTAGGTCCGTAGATTTTAATATCAAAACCCTTTTTTAACAAAACCTTTTTTTAAAAATCAAAACCCTTTTTTTATTTATTATTAAAACCTTTTTTTTAGTAAGACCTTTTTAAAAACTGAAAAACCTTTTTGTTCCGAAGAAACAAAAAACCTTTTTGTTCCCAAAAAACCTTTCCCCAAAAAACTGAAAAGCCTTTTCCCAAAAAACTGAAAAGCCTTTTTTTGGGATGAAAAACCTTTTTTGTTCTAAAAAAAACTGAAAAGACTTTTCCCCCAAAAACTTTTTTTTATAATTTAAACTTAATTTTTTTTATAATTTTAACTTAAATATTTTTTATTAAAAAATTAAAACCTTTTTTTTATAATTAAAATATTAAAAAATTAAAACCTTTTCGTAAGGAACTCCTGATGTTTGATGTTTGTCGTGTCATTTTATGTACCCTTTTATTACTTTTCTTTCTTTTGGCATTTCATGTGCATGCTCGAGGTTGAGATGTGCTTGTGGTGGCCACAACCCCACACTATTTTCCTCCCTCACTTCATTCTAAGTGTCATTACATATTTTCATATTCTTCATGTTTTCAGAAATGTTTCTTTGTTTCTTTATACCCTCTGCCTTTATTACTTTTCTTATTTCTGTACCTTAATTATTCCTCCATATAATGATTTGTCATATTTTCACATTTTTTTATAGTTTTATCCTTCCGAAGGATTAGGTCCAGCCTTTTGGCCGCCGAGTCAATAGCCTTACCCCTTTAATGGATCAAACTCTGTTTAGCCTAGGTGTCCCGCCGCGGGCAAAATTGCTTTTATCCTAGTGTTAGGCCAAAATAGTCGTCGTACTCTGTTTTAAGGTTTCCCGCCGTGGAATCCCTAATTTAACCCTATTTTAATTTTAATTAACATTTTTTTAACATAGAGATTGGAGTCTCTGAACTCCACTAAGCATATCCTTAAGATGTGCTTACTTCCCCATTGAAACCTTGGTCACAGTCAAGACGTTTCTAACCTCCCTTTTGAGGGGAACTACAGTTACTCTGATTCCATTCCCGTAAGGATATGTAGGCACAAGATGCGATGTCTTGCCGAGTAAACTTAGAATTAACACCCTAGGTCTTTTAACCCCTAATTCAATGTACATACCCTTAAGCAAAATAATTAATGAAATAAATAAAAAAAATATAAACAAAAGGTTCCCGTAGAGTACTACGGAAGTTTAGGGTGCTAATACCTTCCCTAAATTTAACCAACACCCGAACCTTAGATCTCTCCCTTTTAGGTTTTTCCTTTCTTTAACCTTTCCTTCGGATAAATCAAAGACCGGTTGTAAATGAATTAAGATTCAAGTTAATCAATAGCTTGACATCCAAATTTCACCGCAACACTTCCCAAGTGACAAATTTGAATTTAAGTGATCAAAATTGGACCCCAAATGGCTCTGCATTGAAAGATCACGTACAGAGGCAAAAATTACATTCGCTAATCAGTTAACCATACACGTTAACCGATTAACACCTTTAAAATTTCAAATCTGGCCAGATTTTCCTTTGGTTAATCGATTAACCATATAGGTTAACCGATTAACACCTTCAAATTTTGAATTTTGTCGCCTTTTGGAGGGAAATCTGTCCACTTGCCCTGTTTCAACTGTTTGGAGCTCTGTTTAGCTTCTGAATCTCGTTCTTGAACATTATCACTGTAAAAATGCTTGACATGAACCTGAGTTATGCTTTCTGAACTTTTGTTCTCCTGCAAAATAAAATAAAATCGGCCGCCAGACCGTTGGGCAAAATAAATGCCAGAGCCTCTGATGCTCGCTGTTCGTTGTCCAGTCTTTTGCGCCTAAATGAACCTGAGCCACAGGAATACCTCGATCCCATGCCTCGAGAACAAATGCTATGATATGAAAAAATGCAAAGAAACAAAGGCCAGTTAAGGTTAAAACAAAAGGCAAATTTTGGGGTGCTACAGCTGCCCCTATTCAATCGACTTGAACCTGAAGGGATGAGAGCAACGACTTTCAAATAATCAAACTAAAAGACGGTTGAATACCAAAGAACCCTGAAAATTTGCCACCTACAGAAATACACTGTAAACCCTGATTGGAGATAGAAATCTCCAGAAGTAGCTAAACTAATAAACATTTGTATACCCCGCCGAGGAAGAGAGAAACTTAACCAAGCAACTCTGGCGGGAAACAAGAGAAATTTAAACAAATAACTCTGCTCGGGGACAAAGAGAAACTTAACCAAGTAACTCTGCGGGGAATTCATAACAAGATGAACACATTCATCGAAAGTGCCATGGTCTGGATACCGTATCGGCTGAACTGTAATACTTCAAACTATCGGAACTAGACATTCAACGAACAAAATGAATCAACGAAATTTGCCGGATTCTGAATACTCAACGCGATGACCGGAGCCTGAATACTCGACGAATAAAGAAACCGGAGCCTGAATGCTCGACGTAATGACCGGTGTCTGGGTACTCAACGGACTGAATAACCAACAAGATTTACCGGAGCCTGAATGCTCAACGAAACTTACTGGAGTCTGGATACTCAACGTAATGACCGGAGTCTGGGCACTCAACAAACAAAAACTGGATTCTGGATGCTCGACGCGACAACGAAACCTGGATACTCAATGGAATTGGCGACTTCACTGGGGATTTACCGGAGCCTAGATACTCGATGGAAGTTGACCGAAGCCTAATTACTCGACGGAGAATGCAATACAATCCAAATTGGAAATTCAATGGAGTCTGAATACTCGACGGAGAAGCCAGAGCCTGAATACTCAACGAAATAGCCGGAGCCTGGACGCTCAACGAAGATTGACCGGAGCCTGAACGCTCAATGAAAATTGACCGGAGTCTGAATACTCGACGGACGAAGAAACATTCATTATGGTCTGAATACCACCTGAGTTCGCAAAGATATCACCCATCGACGCCTGACTGCACCGCTGGGGGAAAATAACACAAGTTGGGGTCTAGATACCATGCAGGCTACCATAATCTGGATAATATGTGAATTTTTTAAAAAATACCATCTCTACTGCCGGAGTCTGAATACTACACGAACAAAATGAATCAATGAAGTCTGCCAGAGCCTGGATACTCGACGAAATAGGAACACACTTCTGCAACTGGAGGTTTGCTGGAATCTGAATATTCGACGACATTGATCGGAGTCTGCATACTCAACGGACAAAGAACACATGTCTGACATCACCATGGCCTGAATACCACAAATGTCTTTACCGGAGTCTGGGAACTCGACGGAAAGAGGAAAAACATCAACAACTGGGGACTGACCAAAGTCTAGGTACTCGACGGACAGAGACATTCATCACACACACTCATCATGGTCTGACTACCAAACGAGTCCCAAAACAACATAATCAGCTGAGATCTGATGACACTGCTGGGGAATAACGTAAGCCGGGGTCTGGATACCACGCGGGTTAACCAAAAGCTACCATGGTCTGGATACCAAGGGCAAAAAGATTAATTCTCTGGGAAAAACACCTGAAATAAAGAGATAACAACCTGGCTTATGTTTCACATGCATATGTTTGAAAATGGCATAATGCTCCATACGAAATGGAAATGCTACGCATTTGGGAGGATGCTAATGCAAAAACGCAAATGCAAAAGAACCAACCCCAGCAAAATAAATGCTAGGGAGAAAAGATACCCACTCTGCCGGGGATAAAACAACCCTACCGGGGATAAATGGCACATGCTAGCAAACTGGACTTACTGGGAAAACAAACCCTGGACGGCCTCCTGGAACAAAACCTGGTGTATTGCTCTTTTAAGAACAAAAATCCGCTCCACTAGGAATCAAGTCATATCCTATTGAGAAAAACGCCCTGGATGGCCTTCCAAAATACAACTCTTATGGGGAATCGAAAAGCTCGGTTGGGCCTCAGGCAACCTTCTGTTTAAATCAAACCCCTCCTAAAGAGGGAACCGACCCTGCGGGAGAGATACAGCCACCTGCCGAGATAGACTTGACTCCGCTCGGGAAATCAGCCCTGATTGGAATCCCGGAAACTCCATCCTGCTTGGGGAGAAAATCCACTCTGCTTGGGATTACATCATGCATCAACCTGTCTTGTTGAGAAATATCAGATACTCCGACCAGGAACTCCATTCCACTGGGGAAAAAATCCACTCTGCTTGGAATTACATCAAGTATCAACCTGTCTTGTTGAGAAATATCAGATACTCCGACCAGGAACTCCATTCTATTTGGGAGAAAATCCCACACTCCTGTTCCACCACTTACTCTGTCGAGGGAATCAGCACTGCACTCTGCTGGAGAAAGTCCTGAATACCGACTCCACTGGGAAAGGGCGTCACCGACGTTGCCTCCGCTGGAGAAGAAAGCTGGTTTACAAACCACCCTGCTGTTGGGGGAACCACTTCTACTTTGCTCTTCTGGGAACAAACTCCACCCTGCTGGGGACTCACTTTCTCACGAAGACAAAGCTTTATTCTGCTGGAGATACAACATTTCAAACTTGATAATCAGACTCTGCCGGGGAGAGGAAACAACTCTGCCGGAGAGAGGAGACGACCATTTCGTTGGGGAAGCACAATCTCTGCTATGGGGAAGCCTCGTCGTTACTCATGCCTGACTGCATTTAACCTGTTGAGAATACCCGGCTGACAACAACTGCCAATTAAACTAATCTTGCACTGTTGAGGGTAGGAAAATCTCACTTGGCTGAGGATAACCCTGCTGACCTGCAACAAAGAAAAACACCGGAAATGCTCTATATGTGAAATGGTTACCTCAATTACCATCCATGAAACTTGCTGCGTAAGCAAAGTCATTGCTTTCATTATGCTCTGTACAACCTCTTGCTTTTACCTCCAATGTTTACCAAAATAACAAACATTTCGCAAACAAAACAGTAAAACGAACAAGAAAAAGAGAGCTCTTTGACTGAAATGAATACTTTATTGATGAAGGGCCTGTAAATAGGCGAATTACAATTCAGATGCAATTCTTGAAAAGAGGTAATTGCTCAAAAACAAGAAAACAAATAAAATGCAAATGTCGACAATGTGGAGACAGACAACCACCATGTGTCGATTCGGTTATGACATGTATGTCTTTGATGTTCCCCATGTTTCATCTTCTGACAAGACTGATTGGACTGATTCCTTTCCTTCAGGATAACTGTTCACAAGCGTACAGATCAAACACAGACCGTGATCATTTGCTTTTTAAATCTCTAACTTTTGCCTAGACCTCCCTTTCGGGTTTTCAATCCACCGGGATACCCATTTTTGCCAAAGTCGCCTTTTTAGGTTTTCAACTTTGCAGGTTCATTCTTTTTTCTTTTATCCCTAATTTTTTCCTGAACCTTTTCTTTTTTATGGTTCGCCGGGATGCCCCATTTTGCCTGGACTTTTCTTTTTTGCATCCAGCGGGTCTCTTTTAAGCAAAGTATTTTTTAACAACGTCCGCGTTCACAGGGGAGAAAAATCTTCACCATCCATGGTAGATAGCAATAAGGCTCCGCCAGACAAAACCTTTCTTACCATATATGGACCTTCATAGTTAGGAGTCCACTTTCCCCTGTGATCTGTCTGAGGAGGAAGGATCCTTTTCAACACCAAATTACCCGTCTGGAAACATCGAGGACGCACTTTCTGATCAAAGGCTTTCTTCATCCTACTCTGGTACACCCGACCATACGTAATGGTTGCCAATCTCTTCTTGTCAATCAAGTTCAGCTAATTCAACCTGGTTCGCACCCATTCAACTTCGTCAAGCTTTACATCTGACAAAACCCTTAAAGAAGGAATCTCAACTTCTAATGGCAGGACCGCTTCCGTACCATACACCAGTGAGAAAGGAGTTGCCCCGGTTGATGTACGCACCGAAGTACGATAACCGTGAAGAGAAAAAGGCAACATCTCGTGCTAGTCTTTGTAGGTCACAACCATCTTCTGCACAATCTTCTTGATATTCTTATTAGCTGCCTCAACAACACCATTCATCTTTGGACGATATGGAGAAGAATTGTGATGTTCAATCTTGAAACCCTGACACAATTCCTTCATCATTTTATTATTCAAATTTGAACCATTATCAGTAATGATTCTCTCCGGAATACCATAACGACAAATGATGTCCTTCTTTATGAAACGGGCAACCACCTGTCTTGTGACATTGGCAAAGGACGCTGCTTCTATCCACTTCGTAAAGTAATCAATTGCGACCAGAATGAAGCGATGTCCATTAGAAGCAGTCGACTCAATCTTTCCGATCATATCAATTCCCCACATGGAAAAATGCCAAGGAGATGTCAACATATTCAGAGGAGTTGGTGGCACATGCACCTTGTCAGCATAAATATGGAATATATGGCATTTTCTGGTGTATTTGAAACAATCAGATTCCATAGTCATCCAATAATACCCAGCTCTCAACAATTTTTGGGCCATTGCATGTCCATTGGCGTGGGTGCCGAAAGAACCCTCGTGAACTTCCTCCATCAACAGGTTTGCTTCAAGTTCATCAACACAATGCAGCAAGACCATGTCAAAGTTCCTCCTGTAGAGCACATCGTCCTTATTCAGATAAAAATTTCCAAATAACCTCCTAAGAGTCTTTTTATCCTTGCTGGATGCCCCAGATGGGTACTCCTGAGTCTTGAAAAAATGCTTGATATCAAAATACCAAGGCTTTCCATCGGATGCTTTCTCAACGGCAACACAAAAGCAGGTCTATCAAGAAGCATGATGGTGATAGCAGGAGTTTCATTCCAGAAATTCACTTTGTGCATCGAAGCTAGCGTGGCCAAGGAATCCGCCATCTGATTCTCAGCCCTTGGCATATGATGGAAATCAACTCTATCAAAGAAAGGCAGCAGTCTCCTTGCGTAATCTTAATAAGGCACCAGGTTAGCCTGACGAGTCTCCCATTCTCCTTTGATTTGGTTAACGACCAATGACGAGTCATCGTATACATCCAAATTCTTAATCCTCATATCAATGGCCTCTTCTAAACCCATAATGCAAGCTTCTTACTCAGCTTCATTATTGGTGCATGCGAATGTCAATCGGGCGGTGAACGGTATATGAGAACCGTGAGGAGTAGTAATGATCGCACTGATTCCATTACCATATGAATTAACCGCTCCGTCGAAAGCCAATTTCCACTAAGATTCTCTCTCGGGACCCTCGTCAGGTAAAGGCTCATCACAGTCTTTCATCCTCAAATACATGACATCTTCATCTGGGAAGTCAAACTTCATCGGCTGATAATCCTTAATCGGCTGTTCTGTGAGATATTCCGATAGGACGCTTCCCTTAATGGCCTTTTGGGAAACATACTGAATATCATACTCTGTTAACACCATTTGCCATCGGGCGATCCTCCCGGAGAGTGCTTATTTTTCAAAGACATACTTGATCAGATCCATCTTTGAAATCAATAGGGTTGTCTGGTTTAACATGTACTGTCTCAAACGCTTTGCGGCCCAAGCGAGTGCACAACATGTTTTTTCCAGCATTGAGTACTTCGACTCACAATCAGTGAACTTCTTACTCAGGTAGTAGATGGCGTGTTCTTTTCTAACTGACTCGTCTTGTTGACCGAGCACACACCCATTTAATTCTCAAGAACCATGAGATACATGATCAGTGGTCTCCCTGCAACTGGAGGCATGAGTATTGGAGGTTCTTGTAGATATTCTTTTATTCTTTCAAATGCTTTCTAGCAATTTTCATTCCACCTGTCCATTTGATCTTTTCTCAGCAATTTCAATATTGGTTCGCAAGTGGCTGTAAGATGAGATATAAACCTTGCAATGTAGTTTAATCTCCCCAGGAAACCACGAACCTCTTTTTCTGTTCTTGGCTCAGGCATCTCTTGTATAGCTTTTATTTTGGCAGGATCTACCTCAATACCCTTTTCACTGACAATGAAACTCAATAACTTTCCAGACCTCACCCCGAAGGTGCACTTGTTAGGATTCAGCCTCAGCTTGAACTTCCTCAGTCTTTCAAACAATTTCAGAAGATCGACAAGATGTCCCTCCTTCGTCTGCGACTTTGCAATCATGTCATCAATATAGACTTCCACCTCATGATGAATCACATCATGAAACAAAGTGACCATCGCCCACTGGTAAGTTGCCCCTGCATTTTTCAATCCAACAGGCATCACTTTATAGCAAAAAGTCCCCTATGGTATGATGAAAGTAGTTTTCTCCATGTCCTCTGGGGCCATCTTGATTTGGTTATACCCAGAGAAGCCATCCATGAATGAAAACATAGAATACTGCGCGATGTTGTCAACCAACACATCGATATGGGGGAGCGGGAAATCATCTTTTGGGCTCACTTTATTCAGATATGGATAATCAACGCACATCCTGACCTTTCCATCCTTCTTAGGCATAAGAATGATATTAGCGACCCACAGAGGGTAATTCGTGACAGCAAGAAACCCAACATTTAGCTGCTTATGAACTTCTTCTTTGATCTTGACTGCCATGTCAGACCTTGTCCGTCTCAACTCCTGCATGACTGGCAAGCATTCTTCTCTGAGAAGTAGCCGGTGTACCACAATATCTGTATCCAGCCCAGGCATGTCTTGGTAAGACCAAGCGAAGATATCCTTATACTCACGGAGCATTTCAACCAATCTTCTCTTGACACTCTCTTCCAATGCAGCCCCCACTTTAACTTCTTTCTTATCATCCTCGATACCACGATTGATAATCTCAATATCCTCTTGATGAGGCACAATGACCCTTTCCTCCTGCTTGAGAAGTCTGGATAACTCTTCGGGTAGTTCACAGTCTTTGTTAGTCTCATCTTCATCTTGATAAATGGGATTATCAAAGTCATACGAAGTCATAGCTGAACCTGAATCGATGGCATATGATAGAAAAGACCTGCATGAGGATGTTATGTTTATTATGAGATGCAACAATCAAAACACATTGCCATTTTTCTGTTAATTATAAATGCAAAACAAAAACAAGAAAAACAGGGATCACAAAATTTGAACGCGAAACGTCTTTTATTTAATGATAAATTGCAAATAACAAGAAGGCCCCACAAATGGGTCACTACGTCTTGGGAAGAATGCAGGACTGAACATAATCAAAACAATGAACATTGCTCTGCAGCAGTAACATGAATGACTTCTTTGGTAGTCCAGTTGCGCAGCTTCTGGCCGGGAGTACATGGACGGATCCACGCATCCATGTCGCAGTCATTGTCCCCTTCATGATCTTCAACGGCATTGATCTTGTCAAATATCACACCACTGCTGGTGAACTCCACCGGTCCCCTGTATTTCGGAATCTGAGAAGAACTGGAGGGTTTGTATCCCAGGACGAACTTGTCCTGCTTGACAGGAACATCCAGAACTTGGCCCCACTTCTGAGACGAACCGGATTCTATGATAGCACGGGCCTCCCTGAGCGACGACATTGAAACCTCTAGGACTTTGGCTTCTAAAGGAAACTTCCCCTGAATCTGAACTATTTCGAACACCTGGCAGAGCGTTTCGTGGATCTCTCCATCCACTTCCACATATTTGAAAGATGACAGATGGCTAACCATAATGTCCTCTTCACCGCACATGGTGACTATCTTCCCTTCCACTATATATTTTAGCTTTTGATGAAACGTTGAGGTAACTGCCCCAGCAGCATGTATCCAAGGTCGGCCGAGCAAACAACTGTATGCTGGCTGGATATCCATAATATAGAAAGTTTCATCAAAGATCTCCGGCCCTATCTGAATAGGCAATGTGATTTCTCCAAACACCGATCTCTTTGATCCATCAAAAGCTCTTACCACCAGATCACTGGGCGTGCACAACAAACCCTGAATGTCCAGCTTCATCAATGCCTTCTTCGGAAGCACATTGAGGGATGATCCTGTATCAACCAAGACACGTGACATCAAAGATCCTCTACACTCCAAAGATATATGCAGAGCACATTTATGGTTCCTCCGAGCAGGAGTCAGATCCAAATCAGTAAAGCCGAGACCATTACTGGCATTCACATGAGTGACTACCCCTCCAACTGATTAACATAATTCTCCTGGGGTACGTACGATGCATTCAAAACTTTCAGTAGAGCGTTGGGATGCGCCTCCGAACTCATCAACAATGACAGGATAGAAATTTTCGAAGGAGTTTGATTCAAGTGATCCACAATTTTGTAGTCACTCTTCCGAATTAATCTCATAAATTCCTCCGCATCTTTTGAAAGATCATCAACACCAACCGGTGGTTGAACATTCTCTTCAGTCGTAGCCTTACGCTTCCCCTTGTCATTCTTATCAGTATTAACCTTAGGTGGAGAGAAAACTCTACCACTTCTGGTGATACCTCCAGCACCTACTATGTTCTCAACCGACGAACTTCCGCTTGCAGATTCCGTCCATTCTTGCTTCTTCCCGTTACAGAACACCTCCCCCCCATAATTCCATGGGATAGCTCTAGTGCTCTCGTACGACATGGGCCCGGGTACAATAATGGTCACCGGAGCTGGCCTAGCAGGCACTGAAGTATTGATAGTACGGTATGGAATAGAAATCGTGGCAACTTCGTTTCCGTCATTACTCACCTCTTTCACAACATCTTCTTTCATAACTTTATCGAATTGCAAACAACCTTCATCAATCATTCTCTGAATACCCCTCTTCAAAAGATCACAACCCTTAGACTGCGCTTCACATTCTGAGCCGTCAACAATGGCATTGACTCCGACCACACCATGATTTGGCATCGGGTTCTGAGTCACATTAGGCCCCTCGTTAGTGAAATTAATAGCTTTGGAATCAAGCAAGTCTTGTACTTTATGCTTGAAAGCTTTACAATGTTTAATATTGTGCCCTGGAGCACCCGAATGAAACTCGCAATGAGCGTTCACATCGTACGCAGCAAGTGGCTGACCAGTGAGAGGAGCCACGGTCCTCTTCTGAACCAACTGTAATTGCAGCAACCGTTGTAACAACTGAGAATACGACATAGGAGGATTTGCAAACTGCCTATTAGCCGTTCTTTGTCTGGAAGTATAAGGTCTTTGAACATTAGCTTGCTGATGAGCTGCAGCCGGGATATCTACTGTAGCGACTTGTTGAGGATAACAGGACTGAGCTCTACCCTTACATTTGTACAAGATAGAATTTGCATCCCCCTCCCTTCTCTTGGGGTTTGTAGAATATGGCTTCTTTGTTCCTCCCGATGAGGATCCACCACCATTCGGAATCTTACCAGACTTGATTCCACTCTCCAATCTCTCGCCAACGATTACGAGATCAGAAAACCCTGCAGACATGCAGCCTATCAACTTTTCAAAATACACGCTAGGTAACGAAGCCATGAACAAGTCGATCAGCTCCCTTTCAACCAAAGGGGGTTGCACTCTTGCAGCCAGATCCCGCCACCTCTGGGCGTATTCCTTGAAACTCTCAGAATTTTTCTGCGACAGACTCTGCAATTGTACCCGATTTGGTGCCAGATCACTATTATATTGATAATGACGCACAAAAGCCTAAGCCAATTCTTTCTAGCTACGGATATGGGTTCTCTCAAGCCCCATATACCATTCTAAAGAAGCCCTTGCCAGACTATCCTGGAAGAAATGCATCAGTAGCTTTTCATCACTGGAGTAAGCAGACATTTTCCTGAAGTAAGCCCGAATGTGTACTCTGGGACAAGTCGTCCCTTTGTACTTATCGAAATCAGGAACCTTAAATTTGGGGGGAATCCTGACCCCAGGAACCAAACCAAGATCAGACATATCCAAGCGCAAAGAGTTCTAATTCTCAAACGATTTCATCTTCTCCTCAATCAGTTTGAACCTTCGGTCAGCTTCGGTTGGAAAACCACCCTACAGATCTTTCACAGAAAATATATCATCCTGATTATCCTCCCAATGAGGCCCAACAACCCCGTGCGCAGCGCACACACTACCATTACCAGCAATATTACCGTTCTCACGCGCAGCTCCTTTGCCCGGAGGTACAACGACAGTAGGAATGCCCTGAGGAATAGACCCACCAATCGGTGGAGGAACAACACCAGCCCATCCATGAAGAACACCATCTTCATCAACCCGTGCTATCAACGGCTAGACCAGGGTTCTCAATTGTTCTTGCCCACTAGCAACAGTATGCATCAGTTCCATGAATTGGGTCATGCATGCCCTAACCTCCTACAATTCTGCCTGAACCTGATCCATCACCTTCTGCTGATTCCCTCGAGTAGAATACATGTGGAAACTGAACTCCTCAATCCTGAACTGAAGAAAACCAAGCAGAGATAAGAACACAAGGCCACCAAGAACAACCTGCGATGCAAATGAGAATGCAAAATGCAAAATGCAAACATGTCTATGTATGCATAGGGAGATCTCCCCCTTGATTCTGGTTTCAAAAAAACAAGAGCAACAGAGATGGATAAGAACACCACAACAAATCTTCTCATATATCAAGTAAAGCTAAAACAATATAACCAAAATGAAAAATATGTCCGCATACAAAGAAGCATTGATCTCATCCAACATCCCTGGTGATGATCAAGATACAAAAGCAAATGAAACTACAAATGATAAAACTCCTAGTAGCCATGATCTCTACACCACTCCTGAGACTCCTCAAGCATCTCCTTTGTATCGGGATGGTTTGGTCTCTCCATCAACTCTCAGATGAGGAAATCCCTCTTGCGTATCACATCCCAGAGATAATGACAATGGTCCTCCTAAGCATCTTCGCCGAAGGCATCCTCAAGCCTGGGTTTTCACCTCTGCCCGAATCTTGAACTCTTCAAGTGCTGACAAAGTCTCTTGGTATTTCTGCTCGATCGTACTTCTACAGAACGTTTCTAGCAATACCTCCCTCTCTTTAGCTTTGAATTGCGCCTTCAGCTTATCAACCTGAACACAAAGCTGGTCCTCCCTATTTTTGTTGGCGGTCACAGTAGCATTCCACTGCTCTTCGAATTTGGATATCCTTAGATAGGCTCTATCTAAATCCTCTTTCTTACTCTTCAGAATGCTACAAGTGCTTTTCAGATCAAGACCGACTTGCTTCCTTGCTTGTACCTGATCAACAAGTTCCTCCTTCAACGTAGTCAATAGTTATGCATTTGTCTTGGCCAAATACACAGGTTCACCTTTATCATGCTTCAGCTGACTGATTTCCTGCTTCAACTCTTCATTCTCTTTGCGCAGCTCTTCCTTCTCTGCCCAAAGTTTGGTATATCTCAAGATATCGACGGTTGTAAGCGGCTCAATGACTAAGGGATACAGTGGCGCTTCAACAGGAAATGGCAATAATACCTCTTCAACCCTTTTCTGAATCCAATCCGAGTATGAATCACAGGCTCTACAATCTCCTTTGCCCAAAGAAAGCTTTCCTTTCTTTTGAACCTTACCCCAAGCATCCACAAATTTGGCCGAGATACAAGGATCAGCTACACCCGTTAAGTACAGAGATTCCTGCACTTCCTCTTCTTTCAGAGGTCCTTTTAAAGCATACCCGAATTATCTCACAATAAGAGAAGGATTATAATTGATTCCGCCGTTCTTCCCTATAAAGGGCACATTAGGAAAGCTACCACAACTAAAGATAAGCTCACGACCCAGCAAGTCTCAGTTGAACCAGACGATATTCTTCTCCGTTAAACCCATAAGCCTCTTCGACCATTCAGATGAGTTCGTGAAATCCATAAAAGCTCCAGAGCGAGGAAGGTGATCAACAAACCACTTATGCAACAACGGTGCACAACATAAAACCATTTTTCCTCTTCTTTTCTCGTTCATGTAATGCACCGAATGATACAAGTCTCCTAGAATAGTAGGTACGGGGTCCTTCGAAGAGAAGATATGAAAAGCATCAAAATCCACAAAGTCCGAACAACACAATGCCATAGACACACAGAGCCAAGATAGCATTGAAAACTACCCGATAACCCTTGTCAGCATACTCTCAGGCTTTGTCAACCAGGAAGGGTAAAGTAAATCCAGAAACTCCGTTTCTACTGATAACATGATCTGCCAAGTCAGAGGCATTCAAATAAAGAGCGGCGGACAACTTCTCGAGATTAGGCTCTTCTTCGGAGCTGAAGAAATGCACTTTGTTCAGAATCGGAACACCTAAGATGTAAGAAAATTCCTCCAAAGTCGGAACCAACACATAGTCCGGAAACGTGAAGCATCTCAGCGGAGGATCATAAAACTGCAACAGGGTATGAATAGCTACATGCTCATAAGTTGTAAGTTTATGGACAAACTTCAGAATACCCCCATACTGCTCTCTGAAAGCGGCAAGAACACCAGGATTAGCCATGGAAATCAGGCCAAATAAAGGTCACAACTCAGGTGTCGGAAACTTGTACACAACAATCCTCTTTCTGCTAACTTCCATCTCTGCAGAAGACCAGTACCAGAATCAAGGGAAAGACGAGAACCTGTAACACACATAAACATGCAATGTTAAATGCAGAATGATTATGCAGATGCACACATGGGATCAAGGTATCCAATGCTCAAATTCGCTGCTGTGCCGTTGACTGAATTCAACTAGAGCTTCGCACTAATTAGAACACTGAGATAACACACTGGATGGAACACTCGAGATCAAAATTATGCACTGACAAGTAAACCAGGGTTGATTGAAGGCCAGGTTTCCTGCAAAAACCCATCCCTCTCACATGTGGGTTATAGTCTTGAAAGGTACGACATCCTATGTGGGTTGTCAGCGTCACAGAATTTCGAGAAACGGTGATACGTTCACCATTTCTGATTTGACATCATAGTCTAACAAAGCGACCTCACTTAGCTGACTCCCCAAATGAACAATCTCTAGAGTCGACAATCTCTGTAAGTCAATATTCCCTCAACTACACCAGACGCGCAGGATAGAATATCTCCAAAGAGAAACCTCATCTGAATGTGAATTTCACGCGAGCTATTACGCAGTCAAGCGCCACACAAGCTCCCGCTAATCTCCACTCTAATCCTATATGTATACTCAAGCCCAGGTCCGACTTATATCTTGACGGAACAACCCAACCCACAACACAACAACAGTAAAATATGCAAATGCAATAATATAAAACAAGTATGTACGTAAAGCAAAAACTGCACAAAAGTAAACACCCAAAGACGCAAACAGACAAGCGCTAGGAGTGACTCGCATAGGGAACCGTCATGAACTTCCCCAGTAGAGTCGCCAGCTGTCGCAACTGCGAAAAACACCCGGCGGAAAACAAAAGAGTCGCCATCTTTCGTTATTTATCCCAAGGAGAGGGAAAGGAAACGATCGGAAAAACCTAACAGAAAAAGGGAAAAGACGAGGTCATCGGAACCAAGTCCTGGATTCGGGAGTCGGTTACGCAAGGGGAAGGTATTAGCACCCCTCACGTCCATCGTATTCAACGAGATCCACGCTTGTTGTCTATCTAAGGGTGTGTTTAAACTATCTATGCTACAGGCTTGCGGGACCAAAAGAAAAGAAAACAGACTCGGAAGAGCATCGCCGCTCTATGCCTACGTATTCCCTCGTGCAATGGGAAAGTCAGAGTCAACGTAGTTTGGCTAACTACAGGAGAAAGGGGGAAGGTTGCTCACCAAGACACCGTGTCTTGTGCCTATGTACTTTCATCTGGTATGAAAGATCATAGTAAACGTAGTTCGGGCGGATACAAAACCACAGGTTGATTAAGTGTTTTAATCGAGTAAAGTTAAACATTCGTTCCAACAGTTAGGGACAAAGCCTGTTTGCGGTAGAACCGAAGCTTAACAACACTATTTTCTGAAAAAAAGGAAGTTTCCGATTAATCCCGAAGGAAAAAGGTTTGAAATTTATTTTGTGTTTTTTAGTGAAGTGAATTAATTCGGTTCATGATTCACGTTGCGCTAAAGACTATGACATAGAGGCGAATGCATCGTGTATCGCCCCCAAACAGGACGTACACTAAACACTCTAGATAAGTGAGAGGAGACCCCTCACTCATCATTCCCCATGTAGCTTAAGGCTCGTAGCGCGCGACGTTTATCGCCTTTATTAAATGAGTTAGAATTATTTTGAGATGAGAAAGAGAGACGCACAGAAGGTCTAAGGGAAACTCGGCCCTAACGTTGTCATGCAAAGTGGTCCTAAACTTTGGATGAAAAGGGGGAACATCTACCCTAATGTTAGCATGCTTGGATTGAACTCCTAGTGTCTCTCCTACTCCCATCCTAAACTGAGGGACTAGGAACCCTATGGGGATCATGGAAAAAAGCATAAGAAGAATAAAGTAAGGATCAATCACAAGTAGAAGATGCAAACATGAAGAAAACATGCAAAGAGGGAGAAACAAAGTGCGGGGCAGCAGCCGCCACAAGCACATCCCAACCCCTTTGGAGCAAACAAAGATGCAAAACACAAGATGAAATGCACATGCAAAGATGCAAGCAAACATGAACATACAAAATGCAAAAAGAAAATGAGCGGATGAGATGTAACGGGAGAAACCAATCCTCTACAACCGTCGACCATCAATCATCGAAGAAAATGGGAGGAAAAGAAGTGTGGGGCAGCAACCGCCACAAGCGCATCTCGACCATAGCTCTTCGCTCAAGCAAACAAGGATGAACATCACATTGAACAACATATACAAATATGCATTCAAGTGGAAATCGAACAAAATGAGTCGACAAAATCATGATCAAACGATCAAGAACAGCGACATATATACCAAACATCACACTCCTAATGCATCACACTGATATATGATGATTCGAAGTGGAACGGTATGCAAAAACACCTTGAAAAATAGCAAAACAGGCCCACTGTTACAGTGTTAATCGGTTAACCCCTGGGGTTAATTGGTTAACACCTTAAAAAGTTTGGAAAATCTGGAATTTTGAACAGGTTAATCGGTTAACCATATGCGTTAACCGATTAACACTGTTAACGTTTGAAAATTTTTGAAAGTTTGAAATGGTTAATAGGTTAACCATATGCGTTAACCGATTAACACTGTAACAGAGGCCAAAAACAGCGGCAGCAAAAGCACTTTCAACACAAAATCAATTAATCAAATGATCCAAAAGATCAGCTTATCAAATAAGCACGAAATTACACCTGCAAATAGAAACCAATCGACATGCAAACATGTCTACACAGCACAATCACAATTCAAATCCACCAAATTCAATCGAATATGAAAATCATCATGAAAATGCAACTAAGCTCAAAAATGTTATGGATCTAAGATCCCAACCTTCGAAGCGGAGATTTGCTTCGGTTAATGTTGAATTAGATGGAATTGAACATATCTGATGCTAGAAGTCCGGAATACTTCAATATCCACACCAATTCTTGTTGTAGCAATGGATATCCTTCAAGATTAATCCAAAATAACCCAAATAATCACTTCCAAAATCACTTCCAGATCTGGATCCAATTGTGCACGAAAATTGGATGGAGAAATCACTTCAATGGAGATTATGGATGAAGGTTAGACCTCGAGAATTCATTGATTCCAATGAAGAATCAAGAATTCAAATGAAAAAGAGCTTTGAGTGAGGGTTTTGGAATTGGAAGTTGAGAGAATTTGAAAAAATTCTGATCAATTCTGAAAAATGAATGTGTGAAATGAGATTGGATCCCTTTGGTTTGGAGTTAATCACGTAAATACCATCTAGGTTTGGATCCCAAAGCAAGGTTTGGAAATTGGCTTGTGAATTGTGGTTTGGCACTAGGAATGGGATTTTGGAGGGAAATGAAATGATTTTAGTTCTTTCCCAAGTGATAAATTTGAATTTAAGTGATCAAAATTGGACCCCAAATGGCTCTGCATTGAAAAATCACGTACAAAGGAAAATATTACATTGGTTAATCAGTTAAACCATATGCGTTAACCGATTAACACCTTTAAAATTTCAAATTTGGCCTAATTTTCCTTTGGTTAATCGATTAACCATATAGGTTAATCGATTAACACCTTCAAATTTTGAATTTTGACGCCTTTTGGAGGGAAATCTGTCCACTTGCCCTATTTCAACTGTTTGGAGCTCTGTTTAGCTTCTGAATCTCGTTTTTGAATGTTATCACTGTAAAAATGCTTGACATGAACCTGAGTGTTGCTTTCTGAACTGCTGTTCTCCTGCAAAATAAAATAAAATCGGCCGCCTCACTGCTAGGCAAAATAAATGCCAGAGCCTCTGATGCTCGCTGTTTGTTGTCTAGTCTTTTGCGCCTAAATGAACCTGAGCCACAGGAATGCTATGATATGCAAAAATGCAAAAATGCTATGAGAACAAATGCTATGATATGCAAAAATGCAAAGAAATAAAAGCCAGTTAAGATTAAAACGAAAGGCAAATTTTGGGGTGCTACACATATCCACTAGATTTGTTGGTCAATTAAGAGGCTGGTGGGATCATTATCTTACCCATAGTTAGAAAAAGGATACTCTTGACCGTAAGAAAATAATTAAGTCTGAAGCTCCTGTAATCGGAGCAAGTGGTGTTGCCACCACAGACGAAGAAGATGCGGTTTATACACTGTGTCTCTCTATCCTTCAGCATTTTGTTGGAACCAATATCCCTATTGGAGAAAAAATTCAAACTCTACTCCAAAATTTAAGATGTCCTTCCCTTACACATTTTAGATGATACAAAGACACATTTGTGTCTAGAATTTATCAATTAAAAAACCCAAATTCTATCCATTGGAAAGCCAAATTTATTGATGGTTTACCCCATTTCTTTTCTGAAAAGGTTAGACATTCTTTAAAAAGTAAAAAAAGATGGAATAAATATTAACTATCCTGATCTTACCTATGATTAAATTATAAGCACTTGTGTTAACGAAGGATTAACTTTATGTAATGATATTAAGCTTAAAAATTAGCTTAAGAAACAAAAACTTTTTGAAACACACCAAATAAGTGAATTCTGCGATCAGTTCGCCTTTGATCTTGGTAGATCCTCTGAGAATAAAAAGAAAAAGGGGAAAATTTTCAGGAATAAACCTCATAAAAATAAATATAATTATAAAATTTCTTATAAGAAGAATAAGAAAAGAAGTCACTTTAATAAAAGTAGACCAAAAGAAAAGACCTTTGTTCATAAAGGCAAAAGAAAAGCTAAAATGCTTGATGTATCTTGCCACAAATGTGGTAAATCTGGTTGTTGCGGTGAGAATAGAATATCAAACTATTAATTAGTTTTAATCACATCTTTTAGTTCACAACCTGTTGCACCCCAAAATTTGACCAACATTTCTTTACCTAGCTTGTGTTTATCATCTGCATTTCATTGACATGTGTGCAGGAGATCAAGAGGTATGATTACCAATCAGAGCACCATAAGACTTTGAATCTAGCCAAGGAGGTTATTCAAGTGTTCAAGGGTTGATATCTTTGTCATAGAAGTTAAGAGATCCTCAAAGAGGTTGGTTGAAACCAATGTTGTGTGCCTCCTAACTTGAGAGTTGTGGGAGCTCCTCAGATGATTCTGAAGCTATGAGGATGGACTTGAAGCTTTGAGAGAATTTATGAGATGTCTTGAAAGCCATCATGAAGCCTAGAGAGGTCATTGTGCCAGAATAAGAAACCTCAGCCATGAGTGGTGTAATTAGGGTTTGACTGAGTCAACCCTAGGTCAACTGATGATTTGGAGAGGGTTGAGACCTAATCCAAGAGCCATGTGATCATGGATTGATGCATTGAGATGCTATAAGGATGATTCCAAGATCAACTCATCATGATTGAGGAGTTTGAGAAGTTTCAAGCTAGGGTTTCTAAGGCTTAACAGTGTAAAATCCCCTAGTTTGACCCCTATCTTCAAGGCAGTTTAGCTCAAGATGTGATTGTCATCTCATCTTACCCCCAAGATGAATGTTGTAGAGCTTGCTCTTAGCTTTAATTTGAGTACTAGAAGTCCTTGATAGGATTTGTAGAGCTCAAGTTATGACTTTGACAAGTTACAGGTCATCTGAGATATGAGAATCTGGGGCCTTGAAAGTCACCCCACTTGCATCTAACGTTTTCCCAAGAAGGACGATTCCTATGAACTTTTGGTAAACATGAATGTTGTTCCTTATCTTCTTAGCTTTCTATAGAGTACTATAAGTCCTTGATAGGATTTGTAGAACTCAAGTTATGGCTTTGACAAGTCAAGGGCATTTTGGTCATTTGGAGATTATAGGTCATTTCAAGCATAAGGCCATAACTCCTACTTCCAAGCTTCAAATGGAAAAAGCTTCAACATCAAACTTGCTTAAAATGATGTTTTAAGGCTAGTAAGGAGGTCATGAGATGTTGAAAAAGCTTGTAGCTTAAAATGGTAAAAATGACCTAAAATGGAGGCATAAGTTAAATAAGTCAAAGTTGGAAATTGAAATTTCCAAGCTACACATCCAAACCATGGCATGTAATAGGTCATTTTGACTCTAAAAAGCATTTTAAAAACAATGGTTCAGCCACATTTTTGATTTGAGGTTTAGATCATGGACTTGCTTTGGAAAATGATTGCTTGCATATTAAGGTACATATGCAAAACACAAGGAAACTCAATACACAAGCTAGTAGAGTATCCTAACATGTCATGTATCTCATCTAAGGATATTTTCAAGTCAGAACAAGTGCTGCAAGAGGTATAACACAAGATGGCATGTGAGATGGATTGAAATCAAAAACTCATGACATGAGAATCTCAAATTCTCATTGGATGATTCCAGAAAGTTCTGAATGGTTTAGAATCATCCTATATATGGATTAGAACTTGCTCAGATGCAAGGTTGGTGAGAGATTAGAGAGGAGAGTGAGATAGCCATTTCAATTTCTTCCATTGCAAGTTGAAATCAATTTCTACATTCCACACCATTTCCATTGATTCTTTCAATCCTAACACCTTCCATTGATCATACTGAATGTGTGCATACTGAATTGAGAGCAAGATCATGAAGAATTGAAGAGTTAGCATTTGGATTTTGGGAGCTGCAAGTCACAATCGGATTTGGAGATTCAAGCTTCTTGGATCAAATCTTTTGCAAACAGAAGCTTTAACATCAATCAAGGAGTGTTTCTGAAGAGTTTGAGAGGCTGAACTGAAGATTTGACCTATCTGATATTCAAGATTTGACAGGTTTGTAACTTTTCTTCTACACCTTAATTTAAGCATTGTTAGTGAGATTTGTTAGGTTAGAATGGTTAGAGACAAGTAGGAGATGGATTCTGGAAAGTTTGAGATCATTTGGTGAAGTTTGAGTCAGTGACACCATTTTTGTTTTGATCAAGAACACGATGTATGGTGAGATATAACATGAGTTTAATAGCAAGATTTAACCAGCATGAGGTGGTGATCATTCTGAGCCAATCAATTTCAAGAATAGTCAGAATTGAAGTTTGAGCATAGTTTTGATCTTGGATCGGGTTTAGAGATTGAGGGCATTTCAATGGATTCTAATACCATGGTTGTGATCAGGGTTGAATTTAGAGCAGATTAGGGTTTTGAACCATGGATTTTGGTTGAGTTGGATGGAATCCGAGTTAGGTATTTGAAGCTCTGTTCATGGAGCTTTCCCTCCATTTCCATGGCTGGAGGAAGAAAATAACGTTTTAGCCGTTGGATCATGCAAGGACTGGTTGACCAAGGCCAGATCGTGTGGATGAGATTCATTTGAGTTTGTGAAGAGAAGTTCTGAAGAGCTTAAACGCAACGTATCATTTAATTTCTCATTTGGGCTTAAGTTGATACTTGCTAGCCACACCCCACTCTCATGGCCCATTGCATTTTGAACTATTTTTCTTTACTAAATGCACCGTTTTCTTTTCTTTTTCTTTATATTTTGTGACTTGTTTTTTGATTAAATCTTGGGCCTAGCACGCATTACTGATGGCACCCCCGTTTCAAGCCCAACCATGAAATGAACTGCATACCATTGCTATCTGCACCAATGTTTTCATATTTCATTTTATTTTCTCCATTTTTCTTTAATCTTTGAAAAATCATATTAAATAGAAAATTAATGATTTTTGCATGGGGATTTTTTATCCTATTTCACATTAATGTCTAGAAAATTATAAAATCAAAATATTTGCATTTCATGCATTTTAAATATTTTTTGTGTATTTTCTCTTTTAATAGCTTTTTAATTCCTTTTATGTTGATGCATAGATTTGTAGAATTTTGTTTAGCTAGTTACCTTCATATTTTTAGGCCATTCTTTTTAGGATAGTTATATTAAAACTTTAGCTCCCCTATGGATTTATTCCATAATTTTGTGATTAGTTTTTGATTAGTTTTGATTAGATGACCTTAGGTTGTGTAGATTTAGGTCAATCCTTAACATAGGTCCACAATAACACTAGAATTTTGGGTTTCTAGGTCAAGATAGATATTGGGACATATATGGTATTAAGGATAGTCATATAGGATCCCCTAGAAATTATATTAGATTTTAATATAATAGTATGCTATTTTTAATTGATTTTTGTAGTTGATTATTGTTTGTGTTGCCCTTGTGGGCTTGTATTTTGTTTTGCCTTGCTTTGTGGGTTTTTGCTTGGCTTGGTGGGCTTGGTCTTGATTTGTGGAGCATGGAGAAGCATAGTGGAAGACTTGAAGATTGAAGAAGGAGCTTGAGAGCTTGAAGACTTGTTTGTTTTGTTGTTGTTTTAGGGTTAGGAATTAAGTAGAGCTTAGACCTAGTTAATTTCTTTCTTAAACATGGATGGTATCTTTCACCTCCATTCCTCCCCATGACTTCCATGGTATTCACCTCCCTCCTTTGGAGGGATAAGTGATGGTACCTAGGAAGTAGAACTTTTGAGGGAACCATTCTTTTGATGTTAAACCCTTATAGGTCACCTTTGGTGGTCAATAAGCAGTTTAATATCCTAGCTTATCCAGTTAAATGATCTCTTCTGGTTTGAGTATCTTGAGAGATGTTGGGCTTGAGTGTGAAGATGAAGACTTCATTGAAGAGTATGGAAGAGGATGATTCCCTGAGCATTGCCATTTCAGCTGAAGCTTGGAGAGCAAGAAGAGAAAGTTGATACTTGAAGATCCAGTAAAGATTGAAAGGAGACCTGAGGCTCAAAGATTGAAGGATGAAGTTGACACTTCTAAATGATTAAAGACTACTCTGAGAAGCTGAAGCTTGTAAGAAGAATAAAGGATAAGTTGATACTTACTTTGAAGCTTGGAGATCCTGAAGAATCAAGTTGATACTTGTGGTTAAGAGTGAAGCCTGAAGGTGGAACTGATTAAGGAGCTGAAGCTTGAAGAAGAAGATAAGTTGAAACTTATGTGGAAGGGTTGAAACCTTGGAAGCAAATTGATATTTGTCAAGAGTGATTGAAGTCTGAAGACTGAGTTGCTGTCAGAAGAGCTGAGGCTTGGAGTTGGAAGAAGGAGGGGTTGATCTGTTTTCTCTCCTGTCTGTTTCTTTTCTGTATTGATGTGCCTTGTTTGACTTGCTTGATGCATTAGAATAAGTCCATATCTAGACTAGCTTTAATCTAGGAGCATGATTGCACTAGAGGTTGAGTTTCTCCCTCTGCTTATATTGTTACTGTATGGCTTTGCTTGCGGGTATTCGGTAGAGCCCAACTCCCTTGCCCATGTGGTTTATTTTGCTTGATAGCATGATGTTATTTCCTCAGTATGATTGCAGTTTACTGTATTTTGCTTGATAGCATGTTTATCTTTCTGTATGATTACTGTTATTCATTCTGGCTTGAGGTTGAGATGAGCTTGTGGAGGCTGCTGCCCCACACACATTTCCTCCCTCACTTGCATGGCATGCATTTTACAGTCGTTTACTGTATTACTGTTTACTGTTTAAGCTGATGCTTTATCTGTTTCTGTTTATCATTGACATGATCCCTTAGGACTCTCATTTCCTTTGATAAGGAAGTGATGATAGAACTTTAGGTTGAAACCTATGCATGATAACTTCTAGGAGTTCCCGGTTTCAAACCTCGACCATAGGATGAATCCTTGGCATGACAACAGTAGGACTTGATAGTATCCCCGTAGTTGGGCCTGTTCTCTTCTCATCTCAAAACAGCTTAAGATACAGTAATCATGAATGATTTCTTTCGTATGTTACGAGCCTTAAGCTATCTGAGAAGGGATTGTTGGAGAGTTTCTTTTCAACAATCTGGATGTTTAGCATGGTACCCTTTGGGTGACATGCGACACATTCGTTCTCAGGTCATAGTCTTTAGTGCGATTGAAATTGCAAACACAATAAAAAACACTTCTTTCGTAAAAGACAGAAAAAAAACTTCAAACCTTTTTGCCCCGTGGGCCCATAATTCAAAGGAAAGCTTTTCTGAAGAAAAGAGTGTCGTTAAACCTCAGCGCCACCGCAAACAGGCTTTGTCCCTAACTGCTGGAACTGTTGTTTAACCCTACTCGGTAAAACAGATGAATCTGAATCCCCATAATGCGTAGTAGCCCGAACTACGTAAGCTCTGATCTCTCATACCTGTTGAGAGTACGTAGGCACAATACTGACGTATTGGCGAGCCACCTTCCTCGCAACCTGTAGTTAGCCGAACTACGTTGACTCTGATTTCTCATTCTCTGATGAGAATACGTAGGCATAAAGCGCGACGCTTTGCCGAGTCATTTTCTTTTCTTTTCAGACCAGCCTTGATAGGTAGATAGTAAACCAACCCGTCAGATAAGCACGACAAGCGTGGATCCCATCGAGTATGATGGACGTGAGGGATACTAATACCTTCCCCTTGCGTAACCGACTCCCGAACCCAGACAATGGTTACGACGACCTTGTCTTACCCTTTCTCGTTAGGTTTTTCCGATCGTTTCCTTTCCCGCTCTGAGGGATAAATAACGAAAGGTGGCGACTCTTCTGTTTTGCCGGCACCTTATTTTCGCGGAAGCGACACAACCGACTTCGATTTATCCGAAGGAAAGGGTCAAAAGAAGAAAAACCTAATTTTTGCATCGTAAACAATATGGGGAGAGACCTAGGTAAGGGGTTGGTTAAGCTTAGGGAAGGTACTAGAACCCTAAACTTCTGTAGTACTCTACAGGAACCTTTTGTTTAAAGTTTACTATTTGGCTTTATTATTTGCTTAAGGGTATATACTAAGGGTTAAAAGTGACAGAAAGACCTAAGGGTTAGTCCTAAGTTTACTCGCCAAGATTTGCATCTTGTGCCTGCGTATCCGAGGTAGGGGATGGAATCAGAGTAATCGTAGTTCCCCTCGAAAGGGAGGTTAGAAATGTCTTGACTGTGCTCAAGGTTTCAATGGGGAATGAGCGTTCTTAAGGAAACGCTTATGTGGAGTAAGCGTTTTTTCAGGATTTTTCTGTCTCATTGGTTATTGAGACGGAGAAACTTACAAGTTTAGTTGTTTCTAAGTTTCTTGATGAATTTGTTGCGTGAATCTCAAGGATATTTTTGCGGCTGAGGATCCATTGTGGGATTTACGATTTTCATGATGCTTTGGCCTTAGCTTTCGGTGATTCGTTGCTGGAACTTGCTTGTTTGACTTGTTGGCTATGAGTTTGTTGCGAAAATGTTACAGTTGCCCTGTTTGATCCGTTGGATTTTGGAAGTTCTGGAAAGTTATGTTAGGGCCTTGTTTGGCAAAACCAACTTTCTGGAAAAGTCATTTTTTTTGCAAACCTACTTTTTTCCAAAAGTGCTTATTCTCAAAATCACTTTTCAGATAATCACTTTTTTCTCTAATAATCACTTTTTCTGTCTAGATGCCTAAAAAATAAGAACAGAAGCTGCCGGTTTTAGCCCGATGTTAGAATTGAGTTGGGAGCTGGCGACGGAGCAATCTGTTACCCTCCCGACATACCCAATGATGAACATTTTCTAAGGGTATCGGATCGAAACAAACTCTAACTCTTAAAATTGCTTATTTGTAACAAGTTTTGCAGGCTCAGACGGAAAATCGGAGACTCGAAGAATCGGAGGTGGAGCTTTTAGGAAAAATTAAGGATTTTTAGGAAAATAAAATGTAATTTAAATTGTAAATTTATTTATTTTATTTTTTTTGATATTGTAAAGACATAAATTTATTTTTGATATTGTAATAAAATTATTCATTTTTTGGATATTGTAATGAAACAAAATTATTATTTTTATTTTCTCTTTTGATATAAAATTGAAATAAAACATTATTAACAAATGAAATAAAACATAATAAAATTATACTTCATCATTTAGATATGGTAATCACAATAATAAATAAAATTCTATTTTTTTATTAATTCAAAATAACATCCAATTCATCCGATTAAATCTCGTCTCCGATAAAATTTCCAAATAATCCTTCCAGTAACTTAAACGAATAACCTTCTTAGAGTAAATCCAAGTTGTTTGATTAACCTCAAATGACCGCACTCTTCTGACTAACTTCACCCCAATAAATTGAGTTGATTTAATTCATCCGACTCAAATCCTCCACGATTAAACTCTTCCAATTAACACCCTCGACATCATAAATTGTCAGCAGGCTGCAACTAAATGACCATTTTTCCCTTCACCAATTAAATTGTGTACAGTGTGATTTTTCCTGCAAAACCAACGGACTGAGCAAACTGGTTAGCGTTAGTTACAATGCAATGCAACATGAGATGAGATGCTAAATGAACCGACCAATCTAAGGGTCAAAATTTGGGGTATTACAGTTTCCCTATTTAAATAGCTTCACCGGATGATTTGAGCGATAGAGGCTCGAGAAATCATGGTGGAGGGATTTAAATATAGATAACCAAAAAATTTCCCCTTAGATGCAGTGAGAAGCAATACTATGGACAAAACAAGTGTTGCGGTGGAAATAGGATATCAAATTATTAATTAATTTGAATCATAATTCAATTCACTACTGCTCTTTGATTTATCCGAAGGAAAAAGTCATAAGAGGGAAAACCTATTTTTACATCGTAAACACAATGCGGGGAGAGATCTAGGTAAGGGGTTGGTTAAGCTTAGGGAAGGTATTAGCATCCTAAACTTCTGTAGTACTCTACAGGAACCTTTTGCTCATTTTGCTATTTATTTCAATTATTTTCTTTAAGGTATATACAAAGGGATTGAAAGTGAAGGAGAGACCTAAGGGGTTAATTCTAAGTTTACTCGACAAGACATTGCGTCTTGTGCCTACATATCCTGACGGGAATGGAATCAGAGTAATTGTAGTTCCTCTCGAAAGGGAGGTTAGAAACTTCTTCACTGTGGTCAAGGTTTTAATGGGGACTAGACATTTCTTTAGGAAACGCTTACGTGGAGTGCGGAAACTCTAATCTCTACGTTGAAATTGTTAAATTGGAATTAGGGTTAAATTAGGGATTCCACGGCGGGAAACCCTAAAACAGAGTACAGCGACTCTTTGACCTAATGCTAGGGTAAATGGCGTTTTCGTCCACGGCGGGACGCCTATGAAATTAGGGTTTGAAAAGTGAAAGGGTTAAGACTATTGACTCGGCGGTCAAACAGTTTAGACCTAATCCTTCGGAAGATGCGAATACGATGAACGATGAATAATGTAGTATAAACAAATTACATGACGATGTTTGAAAAATAAAATACAACCACGGATGAAAATAAAATACAAACAATCTTATTATATAAATTACAAAACCCTGAAAAAGAGAAAATGCAAAAATAAACGGTTAGTGAACAAGGTCAACATAAAAAGATAGACGGAAAAACTACATATAGTGACATCGAGAAAATTCGGGCACGAAAGTGTCAGAAATTAAATCGAAAGAACAGAAATTTAGCAAAAAAACTGGCTCCTATAATTATTATTTTTTTGAAAAAAAGGTTAAATTAACTAAAAAAAATAGGATATTTCAAACTAATAAAAAAGGTTATTTATTTTTTAAGTATTTAAGAAAAAAAGTATTAAAAACAAATTATCTATTTACATTTTTTATTTTTATTAAATTAATAAAAAACAATAAAAAATAGAAAAAATAAATAAAAACAATAAAACAAAAGGGTTGGGCCGGGTCACCACTCCCGGACCCAACGCGGCCGCAGGATGGTCAAAAGGGGAGGGGATAGATGTTTTAGGGTTAACCCCAAAACGAAGTCAGCGGTGGCCTCAAGAAGACCCTTCCCTCTTCTTTCATTTTCTGAAAAATTCATCCTTTCAAATCCTCTTCGCATCTCTCTTTCTTGCATGATTGTTCGGTCATCTTTCTTCTTTGTTCCTGAAACACGAGAAAAAAACACAAATTATTATTCAAATACTCACCCCCTTGGAGATTGGGAGCGGTTGTCTCACGGTTGCTTCGCGGTATTCTCTGGCGAAACGGTGATGATGATGAGGTTTTCGCCTTTTCTGAACCTCGGTGGATGGTGGTGATGCCTCGTTGATTTTCTGGGTTCGGTTTTCCCGAGAGCTTCTTTCTTCTTCTTCTTCGGATGATGACGTTAACGGTGGCGTTGCATTTCGTTTCGTTCTGATGTTTGCGCGGTGATTATCAACCGATGAAGGTTTCGCCGTTTGGTGAGTTTGTTCTATTTATGTGGTTCCCTTCTTCGTTCGTCTTGGGTGATGATGGTGAAGTTGGACTTCTATAAACCCTTGCTGGTGGCGCCATTTTTTGAATTCGTTAGGGTTTCGTGACCAGTCTCTTTCTGATTTCTTTTGATGGTTTTATATACTGTTCTTTTTTATTTGGAGGCGTTTTGTTTGATCTGGGCAATGATGTTTACTGAGCTCATGGAGAAATCAGATTCGTTTGATATTTACTTGATGAAAAGATCTGATATCCAGATTGGCTTAATTTGTTTTGATTCTGGATTTGTTTTACTGATGTGGTTATGGATTTGTTGGATTTGGTTTTACTCATAATCCATATTTACTTGATATCCATGGATTTTGTGATATTTTGATCCTTTTACTTCTGATTTGTTGTGATCGTGAGATATGATTTGCAGATTTTGGGTTTCATATGTCCGCTCCAGATTCACTTTAGTGGATCTCCATGAATTTCTGTTGTAGATTTTTGAAACTGGATTTCGGTTCTCGACACAATGCAGATTTTAATTTGGATGTCCAAATGATTTACCTGATAGGAACTGGATATGGATAGAAATCTGTTTGGTTGAAAAATCATTTTTCAAAATAAGCGCTTATTTGAATAATCACTTTTTGGTCGAAAACACTTCTTTTTCTCTTCTTTTGGCTGTCCCGAAAAATAGAACAGATGTTGCCTATCGGTACCGAGGTCGGGAATCAGTTTGGGAGTCGGCTTCGGCATTTGTCGTTCCCCTCCCGACACCCGATGATGAAATTTCTCTGAGGGTGTCGAACAATTCCTAACATTAATCTTTTTTTGCTCTATTCTTTGTTTGTCTTGTCGTGCAGGTACGGAGAAAAAATCGGGAAGAATTACTCGAGCATGAAGACGAAGACCACTATTAGGAAAATAGAATTTAGGATAAAAGTGTATATTTTTTATTTTCCTTTTGTAATAGAAAATTTTTTATAAATAATAATTCAATAATATTTCTATTCAAAAATTATTTTCCTCTTTGTAAATTATAATAATAATAGAAATATTATGAATAAAATTCAATATATTCTTCTATCAAGATCATTTTCCGATTCCCTTTCCGTGATTTAACTTTGTCGCAACCGACCTATCCACCTTAAATATCCAATTAAATCCAACCGGTCAAATACCTTCGAATAAATTCCAACGATTAAAAATTAATCCGATCAAACTTGAACAATAAGCTTAACTTCACCGTACAAATTCAATATAAATAAATCCCAAAAGTCAGTCGAATCAACCTTTTCATTCCAACACGTACTGCTCCACATAACTGATATACTTCAATTCTTCCAATATATTCCTTAATTAAATCACGCCTGATGATAGAGTCAGTAATGGCCTTGAAAAAATTAAAATAGAAAGAAACAGAGAGATTGGACTAACGACATAACAGAACTACACTCTCCGCCAAAATTCCAATTGTTTTTCCGAAGGCTAAATCCAATGCCATGAATCAACTCGGCCAAAAATTGCAATTAAACAGATATTGCAAATCTAGACTTGAGCCGAAATTTATACTGCTTTCCTTTTAAGAATTTAAATGGCAGGTAGTAGAAAAAGCGGAAAAATAAATGTCTGTTGAAACCAAACCCGCCGAACGGATTCTTGCCCTGACTTGAACCAAACCAAATTGATATCTCGACAGAATCAAACCCATGTGACAAAATAAATGCGTCAGAAATCCATTGGCGATAGTTCATCTTTAAAAAAACTGTCAGCAACCAATGTATAAATGGCAATTTTGCCCTTTAACAACTAAAGTGTACCAGATGTGATTCCTGCAAAATAAACAGACTACGTAACCCGTTAATAGTTAGCGGATGCAAAAATGGGATGCCATGCGTCATGAATCGATTAATCTGAGGGTAAAATTTGGGGTATTACATTTGCCCCTATTTAAATATCTACACCAGATGATTTGAGTAGTAGAGACTCGAGAAATCATGGTGGAGGGATTTAAATATTGATAACCAAAAATTTTGCCCTTAGATGCAGCGATATGCAATGCTATGGTCAAGACGAAAAAACATGTGATGCTGACAATGCCATGAATATGGTATGATGCACATGATGGGATGATAAATGCGACTATGCAGACGACACGACAACACGGGGGACCACGACGCACTGGGGGAACAACACGACCCGGGGATTTCTAAAGTGATAGTCAACTGGTGCGAACATGACCAATTATCACTTTAGAGATAAATGGTAAGAACAAGAACCACAATGGAGATGGCACCGACGAGACGAACTCCACTAGGGGAATATCCAAGAGTAAATGTTCAACAGGTTTAAATGTGACCGGATGATACTCTAGGGTAAAAAGGTAAAACTGGATCTGTACGATGATTGGACCAGGCAAATCGACTTTTGGAGTTCTCTGGAATCGGGATCTTCGGGGATCAACGGAAAAATACAGGATGAAAACCTGCTGTATGCCAAAATAAATGGACTTGAATGGAAAAAATGCCCTGATAAGCTTCTCGGATGAGGACGTCTCATGGAATATAAATTATAAAGAAAGCCGTGATGATGGTAACATCGAGATCACTGAGGTAATGATGAACTCCTTGTACGAGAAAATCAATTGTAGAGTATAATGATAAATTGTAAAGTGTACTATGGTGAAATTTGTAATGTGGTGATAGGCTTCTCGGATGAGAACTGTCGCATATCGACACAGGTGTTGTAGAGGCTCTTTTTGAAAGATAGTGCAATATAAATGCACGTCTAGTGGTTCGGTGACCAACAAGACAGAGGTTCGATCCAGGACTGAGCTAAGCAAGACTCCATTGAGTAAAAGAACTCAATTGGGGATTATCTTATCCTAGCGCGAAAAGATAACTGAGTTAACCATCATCCACGAGGTTTGATCTCTGTGGGGAAATTGGAGCAAATAAGTATTTTATGATTAGGACTGACGATCTACTTGGAGAAAGTGGACAAACCCAGTTACTTGGCGGTAACGGCAAAGGATGATGACAAATAACACACAGGCAGATGCTAATGCGTATGTTAAATGTGTACGTGATTAAAATGAAACGAATATGTAATATGAAATGGAGTGAGCATGCAATGTGTTGCACCCTAAAATTTGCTCAACATCTTTTACCTGGTTTATGTTTCATTGCATTATCATTTGCATAGTTCTATCATTTGCATATCATGGCATATCATTCATCCAATAGGAGATCAAATGTGATTATTATCAAGAGAAGCCTAGCAAGAAATCTTATCCAAGCTTGAGAAGTCATCCAAGTCATCAGGAGGTGGTGGGAGGTCTTGAGAAGTTTGAATGCCTACATGTAGATTTTCTCCTATCTTGAGAGCCAATTGAGGACCATCAATGGGGTGTGAAGCATTTATTGTGAATATAAGATGTGTATAGAGCTCATGGAGTGCCTAGAGGGCCATGTTGGAGCTAAATCAAGCTATTGTGTCAAATGCAAGAGCCACAGTTGAGGTGTAAGCAATTAGGGTTTCATCTGGATTAACCCTAGGTCAATTATGCAATTGAAAAGCATTCAAGCCTAATTTGAGGTGATGGAGTTCATGAAATGATGTGATAAGACATTTGTGGTGTTGTGCCAAGATCAAATCAAGAAGAGTCAAGAATGTGGGAAGTTGCTAAATTAGGGTTTCAGTGCAAATTACCTTGTTTAGTGCCTAACTACAAGGCCACATAAGTCAAGATACAAGTTTCAAATTGATTTTTGGCCAACATGAAACTTGTATAGCATCTCAATACCTTTAATTTGAGTATTAGAAGTCCTCCATTGGATTTGTAGAACTCAAGTTATGGTCCAGACAAGTTACAAGTCCTCAGATGCTTCTGAAATTTGACTTCAAAGCTATTTTTGACATAGAAGGAGGTTTCACCTGAACTTTTGGTCAACATGAAAGTTGTTCCTAATGATCTTAGATTTCTAAATTGTACTAGAAGTCATCCATCTGATTTGTAGAACTCAAGTTATAAGGTTTACAAGTCAGGGGTATTTTGGGAAAGTGAGATTATAGGTCATTTTCAAGCATAGGCCAAAATCTCCAACTTGCAAGCTTCAAATGGAAAATTGCTCAACATGAAAGTTGCTTGGAATGATGTTTTGAGTGCATCCAAGTGTTCATGAGAGTTTTTTTTGGCTCATATCAAAAAGTCATTTGAAATGGCAGTAAAATGAAGAATTTTCAAATATGGAAAGGAGGGAAAAATGGGATTTTGAGTTAGATGACCAAAACCAAGAAAATGAGTACATTTTCTGACTGGAAATTTCATTTTTAACACTTTGACACTTTTACATTTTTGATTTGAGGCATAATTCCATGACTTTCAATGTTGTTACTTCATGAACAAGTCACATATGCAAAATCATACACAAGGCAATTCAGGCAAATCTCTCCATCCAAACTCATCCTAAATGACCTGTGCAAGGTGTTAGAAACTTCTAGAACCAATGCCAAGCTTGCAATGCACGACTGTCATAGTGAATTTTGAAGAAAAATCAGCAAATGCAAATCACTGTTTTGGGCTTCAACTTGGATCCAAAGGCCCATGAAACTCTTCTATATATTCATTAGAGTGAGTTCAGATCAATTTTGAGCTTCATTTCGCGCCAGAGCAAGCAAGAGCAATTGAAATTTCACAGTTGCAACTTGAAATTGGATTCTGAGTTTGGAGCCAATTCAAGCAAAATTGAGGTGTGCAATCTCTTTCTTAAAGATCATTGAAAGTTTCTGGAGCATTTGGAAGCAAGACACGAGCTCTAAGTACCTCTGTCAACAGATCTAGAGCAGGTTAGTAAATCTCCATATTCTACATGATTTAGAAAGATTCATTTTGATTTGAGCTTGCTTTTAGAATCAGGAAGAGATGTAGATCGTTTCTGGATAGGAATTTGGACAATTAGAGACAATGTAGGATCATGTATGAATTCTGTTGAGGCACGATTTGGCTTGATATTGAAGAATTGACATGAATTGGATAGATGATGATGATCTAGGAAGCATGAGGAACATTTCTGTGTATTTAGTTTAGGATTTGATGATGATCAGAATTGAGGTGCATTTGGAGTTTGCCTTCGAATTTTAAAACCTAGCCAGATCTAGAGGATTTTGAGTGGAGATTTGGAATGTACATGAAAAACTGAGTGGATTTGGTATTTTGTTTGTCATTTTTGGTTGCCTGAAACTGGACTCTCGCCGGAGAAGACGACCGGAGTCTTCTCCGGCCACCACGCACCACCGCCCTGTGTCTCTACTCAGATGACCTGAAAAATGAAGAAGATGATGTGAGAGCCCTTAGATCTTGCCTTGACCTTTGACTGCAGCCACGATCCAACGCATGTGATTTAAAGTTGATTTGGAATTTCTGATGGCAAAACGCTGCATATCATTTAATTGTGTGGCATCACCAGCGCGCTTGGATTCCTTGACTTGTTGACTGATCCAAAGGCCTTGATTTATTTCAGCATTTAATTCATTTTTTATTTCATTTTGTTTTATTTTAATTGCATTGTTATTCCAAAAATCATATAAATTCCAATTTTGATCACAAAATTATTTTAAAAATATCCTCATGATCCTTATGGAATTTATGATTTTCTGGAATTAACAAAATACAATTTCATGCATTTTTCAATCTTTATTTGATTTTTCACATTTTATTTTGTTCTTTATTTTTGCATAATTGGTTATCTGTTTTGTTGAATTTAGTTCTTCCAATTGGTGATGATTTTGGCCTTAATTTTTTAATATGTGTTAGGGTAGACATGTATGTTCCCTTAGATTTTTTGGTGGATTTTTAGAAAAATATTAGGATATGTTTTAGGGATTGAGATTAGGACCCTCCCAAACTTGTGGATTACCTTGACCTATCTCAATGTAGAAATTGTTTAGATAACATAGAAGTTGATTTAGGCTTCAATCTTTTTACATTAGGTTGTTCAAACATGTATGTTCCTCTAGGAATTTTATTAGAATTTTCCAATTTCATTTTCTATTTTTTTTGTATTTTGCAAATGGCTTGTGTTTATGAATTCCTCTCTTGAGTGCTTTGGTTTGTTTGGCTTGGTTGGCTACCTTAAGGTTGGTTTGAGCTTGAGTTCTTTTTGATGGAGCTTCTGGATTCATTGAAGATGCTTGGGATTGAGAATTGGAGCTTGGTGTTGAAGGTTTTTCCTCTTGTAGAGCTTTTGTTTAAGAGCTTAGAGAATTAGGGTTTTAGGAAAGGCCTTAGACCTAGTTTTGATTCTTTCTTCAAACATAGAGTGCATTGTTTGCCTCTATTCTATCCAATGACACAAAGTCCTTCTTGGGAAGCTCCATCTCTCCTTAGGAGGGATGAGTGGTATGCCCAAGTGACTAGAACTTTGAGGATACCTTTCATTTGCAATGTTGAGTTCTTAGTGATTTCCTTTGGTTGTCATTAAGTTCTTTAACATTATGACTTGATCTTGATGATTAATCCTCCTCTTGGAGTGTGCTTGTGGGAGCTTGAAGATTGATGAAGATTGAAGATAGAAGCTTGCTTGAAGATGAGGCCTTTGCTGTCAACTTTGCTGTCCATTCAACTTTGCTGTTTAGAGTTGCTGTTGCTGTTTGCTGTAGGAGTTTGGTACTGCTGTTTGGGCTGCCTCCTCTGTGTCTTTTGTTTTTCTCTGTATTGTCTTTTGCTTGTGTTGATTACCTCTAGGTTTAAGGTGGAGCTTGTCTCCTCTTTCCTATTGTTTTCTCTCTTACCTCAATGGTATTGCTGCATTGCATGCATGTTTACTGTTTACTGTAATTGCTTGTTGTCTTTTGCTGTTTATCCCCTAGGATCTCTGATTTCCTCTGTGCAAGAGGAAATTATGACAGACATTAGGTTTGTAAACCATGCATGACAACATTAGGTTAGTTCCCCTTTCAACCATAGTTTTAGGATCTTTCTCTTCTCATCTCAAAACACTTCAAAAACACAATAATAAGGATAACGCGTGCTGTACGCTACGAGCCTTAAGCTATTTGAGAAAAGGTTGCTGGAGGGTCACTCTTCAATAATCTGACTGCTTAGTATGGTACCCTTAGGGTGACATGCGACGTAGTCACTCTCAGATCACAAGTCTTTAGTGCAGTACAAGTTACAAACAGACTAAAAAACATTTCTTTCGTAAAAAAACTCAAACAAACATTCAAACTCTGTTTTGTCCTCTTGGACCCTTAATCAGGAAAACCCTTTCATAAGGAGATGAAAATTGTCAGACAAGCTTGTGTCTTCCGTAGCCTGAACTATGTTTGCTCTGATCTTTCATTCTATATGAAAGTACGTAGGCATAGGATGCGATATCCTAGCGAGCAACCTTCCCCTCCTTTCCCGTAGGTAGGCGAACTACGTTGACTCTGATTTCTCATTTCAGACGGGAATACATAGGCATAAAGTGCGATACTTTGCCGAGTCATTTTCTTTTTCTTTTTAACCCAGACCTTTAGAGTAGATATAATAACACACCCTTAGATAGAAAACAAGCGTGGGTCCCGTCGAGTACGACGGACGTGAGGGGTGTTAATACCTTCCCCTTGCGTAACCGACTCCCGAATCCAGGATTTGGTTGCGATGACCATTCCTTTCCCTCTTTGCATTAGGTTTACTCAGAGCGTTTCCTTTCCCTCTTGTGGGATAAATAACACACGGTGGCGACTCTTCTGTCATAGCCGGTGCCGATTTTCGGAGTAGCGACACAATGTTTATGCTCATGCATATGCTGACAAAACAGATGAGAGGAGGAAATATGAGATGAAATAAACATCTCAACGAGGATACCCTAGCGACCTCTGCAATAATACATCCGCTACCGGATAACAGGAGTTGCCGGTAGGACCATATCTGGCTTCAGAGTTCTAATTTCTCTGGGGAGAACATATGACCAGCTCCTGAGGGACACCTTCATGTTACCCAAGAAGGGTTGTCAGCTTATAGTCTCGCTGAGGACTGTAATAAGGCAACGGTCTAAAAGTGCTTCTGCAACACTGAGATTTACTGGGGAATGAAGAGATCTTCCAGAGATATCCACAAGTCAAAGCAACTTTTATTTTTCAAATGCCTTTTCGAAAATAGTTTTAAAATTTGGAAAACACCTTTTACTTTTAAAATTTTATCGATAGATAGCATTTTGCATAACAAAGAAAATAGAGATAATGGGGACAAAGAAAATGAATGGCAAATGGTATAATTTTATTAAAAATGGTAGCTTGATAAAGGCATAGCTCCATGTATAATTACAATTGAAATTGGCAATATGGGAAAGATTACATTGAATCCAACAACACCTACTGACCCTAATGACTAAGATTACCTAGAATCCTGCTTCTGACGAAAGTAACTGGACTAGAATAGACCTCATATGAAAAATGTATCTGTAGTGATCGACGCTTATCGGATGCAGTGAAATGCCTTTGTCCCTAACTTTTGCCTGGACCGGCCTTTCGGGTTTTCAATCCACCGGGACACTCATTTTTGCCTAAGCCGCCCTTTCGGGTTTTCAGCTTAGCGAGCTTTCTATTTATTTTTCATTTTATCCCTTATTTTTGCTTGGATCTCCTTCATAGGTTATGATCCACTAGGATACCCATTGTTGCCTAAGTCGCCTTTACAGGTTTTCGACTTAGTGGGTTATTTTAGGCATAATATTTTCTAACTGCATCAGAATTCATGGGATGTGCAAGCTTTTCACCATCCATTGTTGGAAGCCTCAGGGACCCTCCAGAGAATACGGTCTTCACAATAAATGGGCCTTCGCAGTTGGGCATCCACTTTCCACGCATGTCTTTGTGAACTGGCAAGATTTTCTTGAGTACGAGTTCTCCTTGGCGGAATTCACGAATACGAACCTTCTTGTCAAAGGCTCTGTTCATCTGTTTCTGATATAACTGATTGTGGCACATAGTTGTCATATGTTTCTCTTCAATGAGATTCAACAGATCAAATCTGTCTTGAACCCATTCAGATTCTTCAAGCTTAGCCTCCATCAACACCCTTAAGGAAGGTAACTCAACTTCGATGGGGAGGACGTCATCCATTCCATATACCAATGAAAAAGGGGTTGCCCCTGCTGAAGTTCTGTATCCATGCAAAGCGAATGGTAACATCTCATGCCAATCCTTATACGTCTTGACCATCTTTTGCAGGATCTTCTTAATATTCTTGTTCGCAGCTTCAACAGCCCCATTCATCTTAGGGAGGTACGGGGAAGAATTGTGATGCGTGATCTTGAAACTTTCACACAACTCTTTCATAGTCTTGTTGTTCAGGTTGGTACCATTGCCTATTATGATTCGGCTCAGGACTCCATAACGACAGATAATTTCCTTTCTGATAAAATGGGCAACAACTTGCTTGGTTACGTTGGCGTAGGAAGCAGCTTCTACCCATTTAGTGAAATAGCCAATAGCAACTAGAATGAATCGGTGACCGTTGGAAGCTTTTGGCTCAATCTCCCCAATCATGTCAATCCCCCACATTGAGAAAGGCCACGGCGAAGATAGAACATTCAACGGTGTAGGAGGTACGTGCATCTTGTCAGCATAAATTTGGCACTTATGGCATTTCCTGGCGTATTGGATACAATCGGATTCCATGGTTAACCAGTAATATCCAGCCCTTAAAATCTTCTTAGACATAGCATAACCATTGGCATGAGTTCCAAAAGTTCCCTCATGAATCTCTTGAAGTAACATGTCTGCTTCACGTCTGTCAACACATCTAAGCAAAACCATGTCGTAATTTCTCTTGTATAACACGTCATTACTGATAAAGAACTTGGACGCCAGTCTTCTCAAAGTTTTCTTGTCAAGATTAGTAGCATCAGGCGGATACTCTTGCTTGAGCAGGTAATTCTTAATGTCATGAAACCAAGGCTTGTTATCAGCTTCTTCCTCAACCATCTGACAGTAGGCTGGCTCAGTCTTGCATTCAATTCAAATGAGAGGAGCATGATTGAAATACCGAACCCTCCACATTGAAGCCAACATGGCTAAGGCATCAGCAATATGGTTCTCAGATCTCGGAACATGCTTGAAAGTGATCTCATCAAAATACCTAATCATTTCAATAATATAGGCTCTGTAAGGGATTAGCTTCTCATCCCTGTTCTCTCATTCACCTTTCACTTGATAGATAACCAGAGCTGAATCTCCACTTACCTCAAGAAGTTTGATCCGGAGGTTAATAGCTTCTTCAAGGCCCAGAATGCATGCTTCGTATTCGGAGATATTGTTCGTGCATTCAAAATCTAACCTTGTTGTAAGCGGGGTATAACCACCTTTTGCGTTCATCAGAACGGCGCCTATGCCTTATCCATTGTAATTGGATGAACCATCGAACATCATCTTCCACCGGAGACCCGGCTTGGGACCTTCTTCAGGACCTGGCTCTTCATAGTATTTTATCAACATAATGTCCTCATCGGGAAAGTCAAACTTAAGCGGCTCATAGTCTTCAACTGGTTGGTCCGCGAGATAATCTGATAATATACTTCCTTTAATAGCTTTTTGAGGTACATACTAAATGTCATATTCTAATAACAACATGTGCCAACGGGCTAATCTTCCAATCTGGGCAGGCTTTTCAAAGATGTACTTTATCGGATCCATCTTCAAAATCAACAAAGTGGTGTGACAAATCATGTACTGTCTGAGACGGCTAGCAGCCCATGCTAGCGCACAACAAGTACTCTCCAAGAGATGAGTATCTGTTTTCACAATCGGTAAACTTCTTGCTCAAATTGTAGATCGCATGTTCCTTTCTTCCCGTCTCATCGTGCTGCCCAAGCACGCAACCCATGGACTTCTCAAGAATGGTAAGGTACATGAACAAAGGTCTTCCAGGAACAGGAGGAATTAAGATAGGAGGCTCTTCCAAATAATCCTTGATCTTTTCAAACGCTCGCTGGCAATCAGAATTCCACTCAACAGTCTGGCCCTTGCATAACAACTTAAATATCGGTTCACAAGTGGCCGTCATGTTAGAGATAAATCTGGAAATGTAGTTCAAACGTCTGAGAAAACCACTGACCCGTGTTTCAGTCCGTGGAGCAGGCATGTTCTGAATGGCTCGGACTTCATCAGGACCTACTTCAATTCCCCGTTGATTGATGATAAAACCAAGTAATTTTCTAGACCTAACACCAAAAGTACACTTAGCAGGATTCAACTTTAACTGGTACTTCCTGAGTCAGTCAAATAGTTTCAACAAATGATCCAAATGATCCTCCTCATTCTGAGATTTGGCAATCATATCATCCACATAAACTTCGATTTCTTTATGCATCATATCATGAAAGAGAGCGACCATAACTCTTTGATATGTTTCCCCTGCGTTCTTCAACCCGAAAGGCATAACTTTATAACAGAAGGTCCCCCATGGAGTGATAAATGTAGTCTTTTCTCTGTCGGCCGGATCCATCTTGATCTGATTATAACCAGAGAAACCATCCATGAATGAAAAGACTACAAAATTGGTTGTATTATCCACAAGTGTATCAATATGCGGTAGAGGAAAATCATCCTTCAGGCTTACTTTGTTCAAATCCCTATAATCCACACACATTCTGACTTTACCGTCATTTTTGGGCACTGGAACAATATTGGCTACCCAATCAGGATACTTTGCAACTGTGAGAAAACCGGCATCCAATTGTTTCTTAACCTCATCTCTAATCTTCAAAGCCATGTCAGGTTTTGTCCTTCGAAGTTTCTGCTTGATAGGTGGACAATCTGGTTTAAGTGGCAACTTGTGAACAACAATGTCTGTGTCTAAACCGGGCATATCTTGATACGACCATGCAAACACATCAACATATTCCACTAGAAGCTTGATCAATCTCTGCTTAACCTCGGCCCCAAGTGCTGCACCAACCTGACCTCTTTCTTGTCTTCAACTGTGCCAAGATTAATCAAATCGACCTATTCCTTATGTGGTTGAAGCTCGGTGTACTCGTATTCAACAAATTTTGCCAGTTCCTGGGGTACTTCAAAGTCTTCCTCACTTTCATCTTCAGCTTGATAAATGGGTGAATCCCAGTCAGGAGTGAAAACAGAGTCATTGGATTCAACAAGATGTGAGAAGTCACTGCATGATAAAAGGCTTATTTTATTAAAATGCACAAAAAAATGAGAGAACAAAATGCTTTGTTTTTTTTTGTTTTGAAAAGATTGCCAATTTCATTTTTAAAAGGGTAAAAACAACAAATGCAAATGAAACAAAATAGAATTGAACAAAATGCATTTATTAATATCCTTATAAAAGTGAAAGGTGGCCCTACAAAAATGATCCGATAGCCTTGGGGAGAGCTATGTACTTTTGAAAACGTAAATGAAAACATTAAATTACTTTGAAATGGGAAAAATAACAGGGATCTCTATAGCTTCCCGGTTGCTCAAGGCTGCATCACTCTTGAATACCAGGTTGCTCAGGTCTTCATCTTCATCATAGTCGCTGATGGCATTGATTTGGAAACCTCCACTGACAAACACCTCTTGGACAACCTTTGGACACCTTTCGACAATGGTTGCGGCTCTATCTTGAGTTGGTTTGTAACCTAACCCATAATGATCAATCTTGGTCATGATATCGATTACTTCTCCCCAACCTTCAGGAATGCCCCTGTCGATTGTTGATTTGGTGCTCTTCAAAGATGCAAAAGATGGATTACCCTGTCCCACTATTTCTTCCACTTCTACCAGAACGGCATTGACGATCTCAAGTGCTTGGAAATAAGTTTCCAAAGCGTCTTCATCGGCCTCAATATAACGGAAAGAAGATAGGTTACTGACCATAAGATCCTCCTCTCCATGTATAATAACTAATTTTTCATCGACCATAAATTTCATCTTCTGATGTAAAGTAGAGGTTACTGCCCCAGCGACATGGATCTAAGGTCTTCCAAGTAGACAACTGTAGTTGGGATTGATGTCCATGACTTGGAAAGTGATAGTAAAAACATGCGGACCAATCAAAATAGGAAGCTCAACCTCTCCTATCACCGACCTGCGAGATCCATCGAATGCTTTGACAATCAATGAAGTAGGCTTTACCACAATATCCTTAAAAGCTAACTTGTTGAAAACTCTCTTGGGTAGAATATTCAAAGAAGAAACGATGTCCACTAATACCCTCGATAAATTATCCTCCTGACATTTCACTGATATGTGTAAAGCACGATGGTGGTTTGGTCCCTCCCTCGGTAACTCCTCATTACTGAAGCTAAAAGTATTACATGCGGTAAGGTTGGCGATCACACTATCAAACTGGCCGGTAGTGATGTCCTGAGCGTCATGGGCTTGAGTCAAAAACTTCTGTAAAGCTGTTCGATGAGCGGGTGAACTCAAAAGCAGAGATAGGACAAAATTTTTGGAAGGAGTCTGATGAAGTTGATCAATAACCTTATAATCAATCTTCTTAATAATTCTCAAAAACTCAGCATCTTCATCGTTCGTAACTGCTTCTTTATCCTTATCTTTGGTAGGCACAGCGGTAATGGTAGTCGTTTCCATAGGCGGAGCCTCATTGAAACGGGGAGTGTACACATGGCCACTGCGAGTCATTCTACTTGCCCCAGCGATATTAGTCACACTTTCACTATCAATCTTCGCCTCTTCCTTCAGAATAACATTCCCAGACTCTTTATCAATCACTGTAACATCATACTTCCAAGACACCATTTTAGGATCACTGAAAGGGAATGGACTCAGCTTTTGAATGATTATCGGTTTAGGCTGGTTCACCGCAGGAATAACAGGCTTTGGTATATTGAACATTGGCTTAGCAGAACCTGCCCCTGGCAAATTAAACAATGGTACCTTAACCTTTGATTCAGGTGAGTTGTAGACAGGCGCAATTACAGCGACTTCATCCTTATTCACCTTATTAACCACTTGTAGAAAACCATTGTTAATCAATCTCTGAATATCATTCTGAACCAACAAACAACCCTTAATACTGACATCACAATTTATACACACAATATGAGAAGTAGTCACCAAACCGGCTTCAAACATCTTCGAATGGAATATATCAAGAGGAGTCTTGATCTGCGCGACATCAAGGATATAATTTTCATCAGAATCATCACTAATAGCATTAACACCCCAATGGTTAGGCAAAGGGTTACTCTTCACATTCGGCTGGGGATCATCGAATGACAAAATCTCCTTTTCTATCAGATCTCTGACAAGATTCTTCAAGGCATAACAATTTTCTAGGTCATGGCCGGGCGCACCCTCATGAAATAAACAATGAGCGGAGGCTTTGTAGTTGGCAGGTAACGGATTAGGAGGAGGACCCAAGGCTCGGGTAGTAATCAGACCTTGTTGTACTAAAGAGGGGTACAACTCAGTGAAGGTCATCGGGATCGATGGACAAGGCTTATACTGTCTTCTGTTTAGACCATTCTGGCGAGGAGCTTGACTCTCCGGCTGCTGATGGCCAGGAGTGTTGGGTGCTTGTTGATAATTAGGAGGCTGATATACAAGAGCAGGTTGCAATGGCTGATACATAGGAACTTGCTGAAAAGAAGGTGCAACAGAAGCCACATAAGGTTGTTGAACATACTACATCGAATGACCTTGTGGTTGAGCATAATTTTGCGGCTGTTGATAAGGTTGATTTCTTTGTTTACTAGAAGACACATCATTAGTCTCACCTTCTTTCTTTTTCTGAGAACTGAATGAAGGTTTCTTCGTCTGATCTTTTGAACCTGAACTACTAGAATTACTTGTCATTTTACCGCTTTTCAAACCCAATTAAATTTTAACACCCACAACAACAATGTCAAAAAAATTTGAAGTTACGCTACCAACCATTCTCTCATAAAATTCCGGACGAACGGTATCGACAAACCAATCAGCTAATTCTTTCTCAGTCAAAGGTGGTTCTACTTGCGACGCAATCTCTCTCCACCGCTGAGCATACTCTTTAAAAGTCTCTGAATTCTTCTGCAACATACTCAACAATTTTCTTCTGTTAGGAGCCAAATCCATATTATATTTATAATGTTTGATGAAAGCATCAGATAAATCTTGAAAACTCTTGATACGGGATTGATCCAAAGTTAAATACCACTTAGAGGAAGCCCCTTTCAAACTATCTTGGAAACAATGAATCATCAATTTATCATTCTCTACGTGGGCAACCATTTTACGGTAATATATAATTAGGTGATTCTTAGGACAAGTAGCACCTTCATAGCGATCGAAGTTTGGAGTTTTGAACTTCGGAAGGATAACCAAACTAGAAACCAAGCAAACATCCCTGGCAGCAGTCCCAAAAATTTGATCACCTTCTACCTTCCTCAATCTCTCTGCAATAGTGTCAACCTCCTCATAAAGCCTACCACGTCTTTCATAACCCTCATCATTCTCAATAGGCATATAAAAAACAGGGTTGTTGAAATAAGGCCGCATACAGGTATGCATAGTAGTGGGTGCAAATATAGGATCCATTCTGGGAGCCTCAGAAATCAAAGAAACAACTTGTTGAACTGGTTGGATAATAGGAACAACAGTCGGAGGAGGCATAAAACCTGGGGGAAGACCATAAGGCAGGTCACTTGCAACAGTAACAGTTGGTTGAGGATCCACAATAACACCGGTAACTTCGGAAACAACAGTGGGCTGGGTATCCATCTTTGCATTCATAACCTGCAACATTTCCATCATACGGCCCATACTTCCCTGAAGGTCTTCAAGCTCATTGTTAAGGAGATCAATCTCATGCGTTGGTTCTCCATTCTCTTTCGAGCTTGGGCTCTAGTGTTGTACTGATGCCGAGGACTCAGGGTGATAGAACTGGAAGGCGAGAGAACCGAGAATGAGAAACCGGAAGATAAATGTAATGCAAAAATATGACGCAAAAATGCGATATGCAAATGAATATTTCATGGAATTCAAGTAATTATGAACATCGCGAGATATCAAAGGAAATTTCATTAATTCAATTCAAAAAGTGGATTACACGCAAATATTCTTAAGAGGGATCTCAACATAACAGCTAAGTAAAAGCTAGAAAGTTCTAAAGTAACATCATTCGCAACTTCAAAGCGTATGAGAGTCGGAGGAAAATAAATCCTCATGGGTCTTTCTCTTCTTGTAGGAACGTGCTTCTTCGTTCTTGACTTGAAGTTGCTTCTGAAGTTCGATATTCACACTGATGACCACTTGATATTTGTTCTTCCATGCTTCGGCCTCATGTTGCGCTCTTTTCCAAGCGATCTTCAACTTTTCAGCTTCGGTCATAAATATTAAGACAGGTTCTTCTCTTGGAGGTAGCAGATCTTGATGAGGGTAAGGCATCTTCAACTCGATTGCTCTTTCTCGAACCCATTGAAGATAAGGTTCCATAGATACACAATTAGGCCTTCCCAAACTTTCTCTACCTTCCTTACGCAAATGTTTCCAAGAAGATACAATCTGATCTTGAAGTTCTTTATTTTCCTTGTAGAAGATTTTCTCCATATAAGTACTCTTAGGTGGTTCCTTCAAGGGATACCCCAATTGTCGGCGGGCTAACACTGGATTGTAGCTAACTCCTCCATTGAAACTAAGAAAAGGTACATTAGCAAAGTCTCCACAGCCCTCAATGATCAATATACCATCATACATACGGTTATACCAATCAATATCGGAATGAGTTAAAGCCATAACCCTTTGTGACCAATGCCCCTTAGTGCGATCCCAAAACGGTCCAGACTTGGGCAAATGCGAAATAAACCACTTGTATAGAAAAGGCACACAACAGGTAATCATCCATCCACCATGGAAATTTCGTAGATGCACAGAGTGATAAGTGTTACCCAATAAAGTCGGCACTGGATTTCTCATCATAAAGATTTTGATGGCGTTCATGTCAAAAAATCATTCAAAACTGGGAAAAAGCAGCACTCCATAAATAAGCAAGGCAAAGATTGTCTCAAAGGTAGGCATGCTCATATGATCGGCATAATATTAGGCTTTCTTAATTAAGAAGTCCGTGGGCAAACCGAAGGTCTTCCCTTTAGTGATCATATGGCCTTTAACCTCGGATACCTTTAGACAAATGGCCTTAGCAACGTCTTCCTCTTTAGGGTCCTTCTGCAAGAAAGGGAACGAAGATTTATTCAAAATAGGTAACCCACCAACTGAGAGTATTCCTCCAAAGTAGGCAAAAGCTGATAATCTGGGAAAGTGAAGCAATGATAGTCTGGGTCGTAGAATTGTAGCAAAACTGAAAGAAGTCATTCGTTCACTTGAAAATTCAGTAAAGATAACAGCCTTCCATATCTCCTATGAAATCCCTCTTGATATTGAATCGACTCCCCTAACTTCTTTAGGACATCCAACTTAAACCCCTTAAAAGAATATTTCAAAGTATGCCTTCCACGGTGGTCCATGGTATCCTACGATGTTCATAAAGAAATGTTTGAATTCCATGAAATCTAATGCAACATGATGCTTCATGGATGCAATGCACAAATACACACAAAGTCCTAGGTTAAAAGAACATGAGCGGAGTCAAGGTTTACCCATCCCCAAAAGGTATGTACTAAACTTAGCTGTACCTGCAGATCAAGGTTCTAAAGAAGTGCCCCAAATCATCAGCCCATCTTTCAGATATTATCAACCTTCCGATTGACTCGAGGGCCGATAATATTCTAAAGAGAACCTCTTTCGAGTGTAGTATCACGTAGCAACCACTGTAGGACTATTCCCACATAGTTCCCACACTACATCCTATCTAAGGCCAAGGTGGTGATAAGGTACTACGGTCCTCAATATCATAGACTCTTGCTAAAAATAGTAAACGTTTTCACAACTACACTCGTTCAACCAAACCATTTTCGAAAGGGTCTCCACTGAGCGGTAATTCTCAAGTCAGCTTGGTCGGGACTCACCCCCTATAAGTCTCGTCGAATATATCACCATCCTATAATAATGTCACTCAAGTCCGAGTGTAGGACTTATTTCACAACACATGGAACAAAACCCCCATCAAGGTACAATACATATACATCCAAATAAATAATAAAGCAAAATAATTAAACATGAACAATTTAGGGGTAACCCTCAAAACTTAGAAATGATCCCCAGTGAAGTCGCCATTTTCTGTTGCGGTGGAAATAGGATATCAAATTATTAATTAATTTGAATCACAACTCAATTCACAACCTCTCTTTGATTTATCCGAAGGAAAAGGTCAAAAGAGGGAAAACCTATTTTTGCATCATAAACACAATGTGGAGAGAGATCTAGGTAAGGGGTTGGTTAAGCTTAGGGACGGTATTAGCATCCTAAACTTTTGTAGTACTCTACAGGAACCTTTTGTTCATTTTACTATTTGCTTCAATTATTTACTTAAAGGTATATACAAAGGGATTGAAAGTGAAGGAGAGACCTAAGGGGTTAATTCTAAGTTTACTCAGCAAGACATCGCGTCTTGTGCCTACATATCCTAACGGGAATGGAATCAGAGTAATTGTAGTTCCCCTCGAAAGGAAGGTTAGAAACTTCTTGACTGTGGTCAAGGTTTCAATGCGGAGTAGGCATTTCTTAAGGAAACGCTTACGTGGAGTGCGGAAACTCCAATCTCTACGTTGAAATTGTTAAATTGGAATTAGGGTTAAGTTAGGGATTCCACAACGGGAAACCCTAAAACAGAGTACGGCGACTCTTTGACCTAATGCTAGGGTAAAGAGCGTTTTCGTCCACGGCGGGAAGCCTATGAAATTAGGGTTTGAAAAGTGAAAGGATTAAGACTATTGACTCGGCGGTCAAACAATTTAGACCTAATCCTTCGGAAGATGCGAATACGATGAACAATGAATAATGTAGTATAAACAAATTATATGACGATGTTTGAAAAATAAAATACAACCACAGATGGAAATAAAATACAAACAATCTTATTATATAAATTACAAAACCCTGAAAAAGAGAAAATGCAAAAATATACGGTTAGTGAACAAGGTCAACATAAAAAGATAGACGGAAAAACTACATAGAGTGACATCGAGAAAATTCGGGCACGGAAGTGTCAAAAATTAAATCGAAAGAATTTTCTTTAATTAGTTAGAGAAACTATACTTGGTTTTTGTTTAAAAAATACTTTTAAAGGAAAAAAAGGTTTTAAAGGAAAAAAGGTTAGTCATCATTTTTTTTTGAAAAGAACAGAAATTTAGCAAAAAACTGGCTCTTATAATAATAATTGTTTTTTTTTGTAAAAAAGGTTAAATTAATTATAAAAAATAGGATATTTCAAACTAATAAAAAAGGTTATTTATTTTTTATGTATTTAAGGAAAAAAGTATTAAAAACAAATTATCTATTTACATTTCTTTATTTTTATTAAATTAATAAAAAAATAATACAAAACAGAAAAATAAATAAAAACAATAAAACAAAAGGGTTGGGCCGGATCACCACTCTCGGACCCAACCCGGTCCGCAGGATGGTCAAAAGGGGAGGGGATAGAAGTTTTAGGGTTAACCCCAAAACGAAGTCAGCGGTGGCCTCAGGAGGACCCTTCCCTCTTCTCTCATTTTCTGAAAAAATCATCCTTTCAAATCCTCTTCGCATCTCGCTTTCTTGCATGATTGTTCGGTCATCTATCTTCTTTGTTCCTGAACCACGAGAAAAAACCACAAATTATTATTCGAATACTCACCCCCTTGGAGATTGGGAGCGGTTGTCTCGCGGTTGCTTCGCGGTATTCTCCGACGAAACGGTGATGATGATGAGGTTTTCGCCTTTTCTGAACCTCGGTGGATGGTGGTGATGCCTCGTTGATTTTCTGGGTTCAGTTTGCCCGAGAGTTTCTTTCTTCTTCTTCTTCAGATGATGACGTTAACGGTGGCCTTGCATGTTGTTTCGTTCTGAAGTTTGTGCGGTGATTATCCGCCGATGAAGGTTTCACCGTTTGGTGAGTTTGTTCTATTTATATGATTGCCTTCTTCGTTCATCTTGGGTGATGATGGTGAAGTTGGACTTCTCTGAACCCTTACTGGTGGCGCCGTTTTTTGATTTCATTAGGGTTTCATGACCAGTCCCTTTCTGATTTCTTCTGATGGTTTTATATACTGTTCTTTTTAATTTTGAGGCGTTTTATTTGACCTGGGCAATGATGTTTTCTAAGCCCATGGAGAAATCAGATTCGTTTGATATTTACTTGATGAAAAGATCGGATATCCAGATTGGCTTAATTTGTTTTGATTCTGGATTTGTTTTCTGATGTGGTTATGGATTTGTTGGATTTGGTTTTGCTCATAATCTAGATTTACTTGATATCCATGGATTTTATGATATTTTGATCCTTTCACTTCTGATTTGCTGTGATCCTGAGATATGATTTGAAGATTTTGGGTTTCATATGTCTGCTCCAGATTCACTTTAGTGGATGTTCATGGGTTTCCGTTGTAGATTTTTGAAACTGGATTTCGGTTCTAGACACAATGCAGATTTTGATTTGGATGTCCAAATGATTTACCTGATAGGAACTAGATATGGATAGAAATTGTTTTGGCTGAAAGATCATTTTTTCCAAATAAGCGCGTATCCGAATAATCACTTTTTGGCCGAAAACACTTCTTTTTCTCTTCTTTCGGCTGTCCCAAAAAATAGAACAGATGCTGCCTTTCGGTACCGAGGTCGGGAATCGGTTTGGGAGTCGGCTTCGACATTTGTCGTTGCCCTCCCGACACCCGATGATGAAATTGCTCTGAGGGTGTCGAACAATTTCTAACATTAATCTTTTTTTGCTCTGTTCTTTGTTTGTCTTGTCGTGCAGGTACGAAGAAAAAATCGGGAAGAATTACTCGAGCATGAAGACGAAGACCACTCTTAGGAAAATAGAATTTAGGATAAAAGTGTATATTTTTTATTTTCCTTTTGTAATAAAATTTTTTTATGAATAATAATTCAATAATATTTCTATTCAAAAATCATTTTCCTCTCTGTAAATTATAATAATAGAAATATTATGAATAAAATTCAATATATTCTTCTATCAAGATCATTTTCCGATTCCCTTTCCGTGATTTAACTTTGTCGCAACCGACCTATCCACCTTAAATATCCAATTAAATCCAACCGGTCAAATACCTTCGAATAAATTCCAACGATTAAAAATTAATCCGATCAAACTTGAACAATAAGCTTAATTTCACCGTGCAAATTCAATATGAATAAATCCCAAAAGTCAGTCGAATCAACCTTTTCACTCCAACACGTACTGCTCCACATAACTGATACACTTCAATTCTTCCAATATATTCCCAAATTAAATCACACCTAATGATAGAGTCAGTAATGGCCTTGAATAAATTAAAATAGAAAGAAACAGAGAGATTGGATTAACGGCAAAACAGAACTACACTCCGCGCCAAAATTCCAATTGTTTTTCCGAAGGCTAAATCCAATGCCATGAATCAACTCGGCCAAAAATTGCAATTAAATAAATATAGCAAATCCAGACTTGAGCCGGAATTTATACTTCTTTCCTTTTAAGAATTAAAATGGCAGGTAGCAGAAGAAGAGGAAAAATAAATTTCTGTTGAAACTAAACCCGCCGAACAGATTCTTTCCCTGACTTGAACCAAACCAAATTGATATCTCGACATAATCAAACCCATGTGACAAAATAAATGCCTCCGAAATCCACTGGCGATAACTCATCTTCAAAAAAACTATCAGCAACCAACGTATAAATGACAATTTTTCCCCTTAACAGCTAAAGTGTACCAGATGCGATTCTTGCAAAATAAACAGACTACGTAACCCATTAATAGTTAGCGGATGCAAAAATGGGATGCCATACGTCATGAATCGATTAATCTAAGGGTAAAATTTGGGGTATTACAATAAGCTATAATGTTAACAATGTTCTAATCTAATATGATGACTATGATGGACTTCTAAATGTACGAATGTACACGACACAGCGACACAAGGGACAGACGGGACGAACAAACCACACTGGGGAATACGACGCACGGAGGAAACATCACGACACTGGGGAATTCTGAAGTGATGTCCAACTGGTGCGAGTCCGACCAATTGTCACTTTAGAAGGAATGGTAAAAATGGGATCCTCAATGGAGATGGCGCCGGCTAGACGGCCTCCACTGGGGAATATCGGAGAGTAATTGTTCAATAGGTTTAGGCGTGACCGGTTGATACTCTAGGATAAATGGTAAAAACTGGATTCGCACGGTTGTAGGATAGTAAACAGAATGCTAGAGCACTGAGCAAAGAATAACATCCGAGCTTCGGGAAACTTTCCTCGTGACGGGATCGAACGGAATTTTCGGGAATCCGTAGAAAATATACAGGGTAAAAATCGCCTGTATGCCAAAATGAATGGACTTTTAATGGGAAATGTCCTGATAAGTTTTCCTGAGAAAGAACTGCCACCTATCGTTGCGGGACTTACAAGCCAATATGGATAAGCTCTCAAATAAAGAGACTGTTGCTTATCTGGGTATAATATATGAATAGATTGATAAGTTCCACTGGAGGGACTGTCGCTCATCTGATAAAAATAAGCTTCCATGAGCAAAAAGATGATTCAGCTTCTTCTTTTACTAAAGGATAAACTAAACTTCTTCACATTTCAAGGTTTGTGCTCCCCTGAATATGATTCAGTTTCTTCTTTTACTAAAGGATAAAATAAACTTCTTCATACTTCAAGGTCTTGCTACTTGTTGCACCCTAAAATTTGCCCAAACTTTTTCTTCAGCTGGCTTTTGTTTCTTTGCATTATTCTAGCATTTGCATTGCATATCATTGTTCATTTAGCAGGGGATCAAGAGTTTGTGCATAGCAAGAGAAGGTCACCAAGATTTTGGAGCCTAAGCAAGGGGTTTTATTCAAGCATGAGTGGTTATCCAATCATCAAGAAGTGGTCAATGCTCTTTGAAAGAGTTGATGGGTTTATGTGGATTAACTCCTAACTTGGAGGCCAATTGAAGATCATCAGTAAGTTGTGAATTCATTGTTATGGATATGGGATGTTGAGAAAGCTCTTTGAGTTCTTTGAGAGCCATATTGGAGTTTATTCAAGTTGTTGTGTGATGTGGAAGAAGCCACAGCCAAAGGTGTTGCACCTAGGGTTTTCATTTGGCAACCCTCAGTCAACTGTGAAATTGAAGGAGATTAAGACTCAATTCCAAGTCTATGTGATCATGGAATGTTGTTTTTAGATGTTTAATATATCATTTCAAGATCAAATCAAGAAGAATCAAGAGTGTGAGAAGTTACTAAATTAGGGTTCTCTGTGTAAAATCCCTTGTCTAGTGCCCAACTTCAAGACCACATATCTCAAGATAGAAGTCTCATCTCATCTTGACCCCAACATGAAACTTGTATAGCATGTTCTTATATTAATTTTGAGTACTATAAGTCTTTCATATGATTTATAGAACTTAAGTTATGATGCTGACAAGTTACAGGTCCTCAGATGAATGTGATTTTGGTCAACAAAAGTCAACCGACTTCCAAGCCACTTTTGACCTAGAAGGATGTTTCTCCTCACTTTGACCCCAACATGAAAATTGTTCCTCATGATCTTAGCTTTCCAAAGAGTACTAGAAGTCCTTCATCTGGTTTATAGAGCTTAATTTATGTAGCTTGCAAGGTAGGGGTATTTTAGGAAAGAAAGATTACAGGTCATTTTCATTATAGGTCCATTTCACCACTTTGCTTACTTCAAATGAAAATATTTCCAACATGAAACTTGCTCAAAATGGGTTCATTTGTTTAACCAAACCTCAAGGAATCATTGATATGGCTCGGATAGAAGATTGAATGAAGGAAGGTTCATGGAAAAGTCATTAAAAGCACAAAACTCAAATTAAATCATATTGTATCCATTTTGTGCAAGTTTGTGCATATTTTGAGTGCAAATCACATTCTAAGAACAATGGAATTTTCAGAATTTGAGTTTGATGAGTTTTGGTATGTCAATTTCAAGCTTGCTTCATCATGAAGGTACACATGCTACATTCACCATTAAGATCAAACAAGGGATCAATCCCAGCCATTGAGGTTCCCTACATCCCAAGTAACATGAATCGATTCATTTGCAGCTATGTAAGCTTCATTTTCATGAACATTCATAAAACTCCAAACCAAGAAAAGTTGGATTTCAGTTGGGCTTTTAGGGACTGCAATTGGGCTTTCTTTGCTTCCAAATCCATTGCATATAATCTCAGGGTCGTGTACAATGCTTCAGAAGAGAATTTGGATGAAAATTGAGAGAGAAAGCAGTTGGTGAAGGTGAAGAAAAGGTGAAACACGAATTTCCAAATTCACACAATTTCAAGCCAAATTGAGCATAGCAAAAGCTTCCTTGAAGTTTGTGGAGTGATTCTGGGTGATTTTATCTAAGCTTCATCAAAGGATCACGCTTAGTGGAAGCTCTCCACTAGGTATTCTTCCAATCCAAATTACTCTCTGTTTAAGCCATGTTTACACGCCATTTTTTATGATTGTGATCCTTGAACTTCATATATGGATTCTGGTATTAATTGGTTGTTGTTTATGATGATTGATGTTGAGTGCTTGATTTTGTTTTGGCACGATTTGGCTTTGTCATGAGGTTTTAGGCTTAGATGTTGCTGGATTTGAAATATACTTAATGTGTAGATGAGTTTTGGCTTTTATTTTGTGGATTTTGGTGCCATTTTGCTATACCTGCGTTTTGTTGCACTGTTGATGGTGGATATATGGCCGGAGAAGACTGTCGCTTCTACGAAAATAAGGTGCCGGCAAAATAGAAGAGTCGCCACCTTTCGTTATTTATCCCTCGGAACGGGAAAGGAAACGATCGGAAAAACCTGACGAAAAGGTATAAGACAAGGTCATCACAACCGTTGTCTGGGTTCGGGAGTCGGTTACGCAAGGGGAAGGTATTAGCACCCCTCACGTCCGTCGTACTCGACGGGATCCACGCTTGTTGGTTTGTCTACGGGTGAAAAACAATCTATCTACGGCTGCTAGATCTAAACAGAAAGAAACTGACTCGATAGAGCGTCGCACTCTATGCCTACGTATTCTCATCAGAGAATGAGAAATCAGAGTGTACGTAGTTCGGGAAACTACGGGAAAGGTTGCTCGCCAAGACGTCGCGTCTTATGCCTACGTATTCTCGTCAGAGAAATCAGAGCATGACGTAGTTCAGGCTAACTACGGCTAGAGAGGGGTGTTCTCGGTCACACACGGGTGAGAGAAAGGATTGACGATACTAGCGTACGCATTCTAGCAGTTAGGTGGACGCTGCTCGACCATTGGAGACTTAGGCGTACCTGTTTGTGGTAGAACGGGCGTAATATATCGGGTTTTAAAGGTATGGGAACCTACGGGAACTAGAACTACGGTCTGGTCTCAAATGCACTCGGGCAAGAGAAAAGGATAACATCAGTCGTCAGCGGGAAAGTCTCGATCGCACGGCAGCGAGAGAACAAAAGGGTTAGTTGTTAGTGTGGTCGCTAGGATATCGCATCCTATGCCTACATATTCTCATCAGAAAAAATCAGAGCAGCTGTAGTTCAGCCTACTACAGCTAAACGGGGAAACGAGAAAAAGGGAAAAGGGAGGTAGCTCGCTAAGACATCGCGTCTTATGCCTACGTACTCTCGTATGGTACGAGAGATTAGAGCAAACGTAGTTCGACTACGGGCTACGGGAAAGGTGGCTCGCCAATACATCAGTATTGTGCCTACATACTCTCAACAGGTTTGAGAGATCAGAGCTTACGTAGTTCGACTGGAAAACGAGTCTCGATTGCACGGGGGCAAGAGAAGGGGTCTCGATCGCCTGAACGCGAGAGAAAATGGGTTTCGATCGCACGGGGGCGAGAACAAAGAGGAAGCAGGCCTACTCCTAAACGAGAAGGAACTCGGGACACACACGCAAGAACCTAAGACATAGGAGTGAATGCGTCGTATGTCACCCAAAGGGTACCATACTAGACATCCTAGACGATTAAGAAGAACTCCTCAACTGTCATTTCCTACGTATCTAACGATACAGCTCACAACACTCGACGGTTGCCTGAAGACTTGAGGAAGACGATGATGATGATGAACGAAGCAGCTCCTAGGCTCCTGACGTGTGCGCAAGCTCCATTCCAATCTTCTCCTCTCTAGATCTTTGATGATGACGCTCGAATCAGAACAATGTAACGCTTAGACCGTCATGGTTCGACTTATACGAGAAATCGAACTCTAAGAGGTAGCGTATTGATATCCATGTCAAAGACAAGATGGAGAAATGATATCGAAAATCATTCTCCAATTGAATCGTGCCACACGGCCAGCCAAAAATAAGATCGAAGGTAAAATCAGATAAGAAACGAAAATAGGAGAGAAAACCAATAGAAAAATGGAAATAAAACGCTACTCCTAAAAATACGGCAATTAAATTCCAATAGAAAATATTCTAAAGAATTAAATCTATAAATCCCCTAAAAATATCTAATTCCTAAATTCTTTACAAAGGAATAAATGCTAAATTTCTATTCTAGAAAATATAAAAGAGAACTCTAAGAGAAATATTATCTAAAATTCTCTAAAGAGTATAATATGCTAATTACAACCTATTCTAGGAATTATTCTATTTAAATTCTATTAAGAGAAAATATACTAACAATTATAGTCTAAGCATATTAAACTAAAACAATTCTCTAAAGGAAATCAAATCCTAACATGCTAATCAATATGCTAATTATATTCTAGGATTATCAAACCATTCTAAAAAATTACAATTAAATGTCATACAAAAATACTAACAAAAATAATACAAAAGAAAATAGGGGGAGGGGTGCAGTAGCTAAACAGGGGCTATGCTTCAGCAAAGATACAGGGCCCAGCCCAATAAAATCAAACACACCAAAAACGGGGAGGGGGAAAGGGAAAAAAACGGAGGTGTGATATGGTAAAGGTACAGAGAATGGGCCCAGCCCAACTACACACACGGGAGAGGGGTGAATGTTTGGAAACAGAGGGTGTACGGGCAAAAACCAATGGGCTACGGCCTAACAACACGGAACCCATCCCCTTCTCTCCTTCAACCCACTCTGAAACCCTAACCCTAACTCCTGAAGCTGAGACCCTAGCCTTCCTCTCCCTTCTCCCCGCCGTCATCTGATTCCGTCTCACACTTGCTACCTCCGATCAAGGCAAAATCTCACCAAATAATACTCCCTTCTTCCGCTCCTTCAATCTTCCCTCAGGACCTTCGTCATCTTCCTCCGACCGTCTCCGCCGTGCAACCGTGAGATTCGAAGTTCAATCGTGGTGAAGATTGAAGATCTGGTGGCAACTAAAGAACTCGTGACAAGATCTTGAGAGGCATGGAGTTGATTGCTAAAGAAATATGGTGAAATTTATGGAGATTGATGAACAAGCATAGGTTTGTTTGATGAAGTCTTGAAGGATTTGGACGAAGATTGGTGGAGTTTGGTTACTGAAGATCTTGTGAGGATGAACGTTGATGAAGATCCAGATCTGGATCGGTGACAAACAGAAGAAGTGTTTCTTTGAATTTGTGGAGGATTTATGATGATGAACTGGAGAACGACGATGAAGAATCTGGGAACAGTTGAAGAGCTGATGAACATCTACGAAGTTTAGATGAACGAAGATTATGAGATCTGGAACCAACTTGAACGGACGAGTTGTTTGAAGATCTAGATCGGGAGTTCGTGATGAACGTGATGAAAGTGGAACGAAGATGATGAAGATCCTGGATCTGGACGAAGATCGCGAGGATTGATGAATCTCTAAAGTTCACTGAAGATTCTTGAAATCTCCTGGAAAAAGTATGAAGATCTGGACGCAGATTTGCTGAACATTGAGCGAAAACGATGAACATTAGAAGGAATTTCTGGAAAAGCTTGTTGAACAATGAACAATCTGGATGAATGTTCTTGAGGATCTTCACGAAGAAGATGAAGATCTTGAGTCTTCCGATGGAAAATCACAGTCTCCGGCGTGAATTGGATAAAGAAACGATGAAGATTCTGAACGGTTTCTAGAGATTGGTTGATGAATTCTGAGGGAGATGAACGTTCATCGGTGATTTGCAGTTTTCCAGCGAGAAACGGTTACCGGTGACTTTCCGGCGGCGGTTGCATGGTCGGCCGGTGAAGGGACGGTGAGACAGAGGGGAGACACGTGGGGGCTCTGCATGGAAGGGGAGAGAGGGATAGTGGGACGCGTGGCATCCATGCAAGAGGGGAGAGAATGAGTGGGGAAATGATGTGGCATCATGTGGTGAATTCTGGGGATGAAGTGGTGGAACCTGATACACACGCGTGGCTGCTTCTTATACTGCCAAGTGGCAGCGTGGACTGGGGTTTGTGGGCCTCCAAAATTGCCACATGGCCCACCGAATTGGCTAGTACTCTGAACTAAAACCCAATTAACCAACGCAGATTAAAGCTAATTAATGAGACTTAAATGGAACTAATGGAAACGAGAGTTGATTAATGACTTACGTTGAAGACTAAAGCTAATTAATTGATTACCACAAAACTAATCAAAGCTAATTCACTAATCCTAATCAATCTATATTAAAACCTAAAAAGAATTAAATCTTAAAACAAGACTCTAATATATTCTAAACAATTAACATTCTAATATTATAACTAATATCTAAAAATACTCTAAAATAGAAACTTCAATTAAAATCTAACAATTTCTATAAAAAAATAGAAATTGAATTTAAAAAATCTAGAAATTATCTCAAAATTCAACCTAATATTCTAATTAATATTTTAGAAAACAAAATTAAATATAGAAAATTAAATCTATTAATCCTATTTAAAAAATCCTAGTAAAAGAATTATCCTATTAAAAATCATTTTAAAACCATTATCTAAAAAAAAGAATTATTCAAAAAAGGAAAATTGCCATTAAAACTCTATTAATTCCTTAAAACTCTAGAAATTAAGAGAAAAATCTAAGAAAATACGAGGAAGCCGATTAAATTGATTAGCGAATATATCGAAATAAACGGTAAAAACCCGGACCCCGGGATGTCCTCAAAAACAACAGCGAGAGCTGGAAACATAGGGAACGAGCATCAATTCTCAAAATACGTCCTCGTATTTGCCTGAAATGCCTGAAGCGCGATCAGAGGGCTGTAATCCCGATAAAGTCAATCTGACTGGAAAGAATGCAATGTACGTGGTATGCAAATGCGAAATGAAATGAGTCGAAACATGAGCCAAATTGCGATAAGTAGTTGGTCAAATTTCGGGGTGCAACAACTGCCCCTATTCAAACGGCTTGGACCTGAAGGGTTGAAGAGCGAACAACTTTCAATCATTCAAGGGTAGAAGACGGTTGAATACCAAAGAACCCGGAAATTTGCCAACTACACAAGTACACAGTACTCTGGTGGGAACAAATCTTCGGAATCTGAAATCATAGCTGCACGGCAACTAGCTGGAGAAATACTGATCTGAACCTCCTTCAGGATGATTCTCTGATTTATATGATATCGTTGCGTCCTCAAATCATCGAGGAATCACTGGTTACACGGTAACGGGCGATTGGCCAACCTCACAAGTAAACGATACTTTGATTGGTAGGCACATCTTCAAAAACTGAGTACGACAGTTGCACATCAACTCTACTGGGGAATTGGTCACACGGTAACCAGTGAAAGGTCTGATTTTAAGTCTCCGTCGGGATGATCATCTGATTATGCTGTAGATATTTGTCCTCAATTCATCAAGGGGTCACTGGTCACTCGGTAACCGGTGATACATGGTCGATCATGCCGTCAGGCATTCTGCGTCATCGCATCAGAATTCCTCGGGACTCGTCAGGTCATTAGGAACTTTTTAACAATCAAGCTATTTACGCCGTTGGGCATTCAAAGACCTTTTCGGGCGTCATCCGGACTTTGTCAGTAGGTCGGGAATAGAATTCTTGGTCAATCATGAACCAAATAAGGATATGCAATCTTTTTCCGTCAGGCACTCCGCATCAGCTAAGAGAACTGCTTCGTCAATACGATTGGACTTCAATCATCAAGTCTTCAAGGAAAGTTCAACTTCTATATTTAAAAACCTGCTGGGGATGACACATCTCCGCTGGGGATTTAGGATAACTATCAAGTAACTCTGCTTCGGGGTATTCAGAAATCATTCTGAACAAATAAACTCAGCTGAGGGAATCAAGAATCATCTTGAACAAATAACTCCGTCGGAGACTTCAAGAATCATCCTGAACCAATAACTCTGCGAGAGATTTCAGGAACCATCCTTAGCAAACACTCTGCCGGGGACTCTAAGCATCAACTTGAGCAACCGCTCTGCCGAGAATGCTAAGCATCAACTTGAGCAACCACTCTGGCGACTTCACTGGGGATTTTAAGAATCATCTTAAGCAACCAACTTCGCTGGGGAATTCAAGAATCATCTCGAGCAAACCAATATGCGGAGGAACATCTGCAAAACAAGGACGGTAACGACCTGGCTCATGTTTCACATGCATATGTTTTGACAATGACGTAATGCTCCACACGGTGGAAATGCTATGCGTTTTCAGGGTAAATGCTATGCAATCATGCAAAATGCTATGACCCCATCAGCAAAATAAATGCTGAAGGGAGAATCTTCCTGTCGAGGAGAAGAAGTCACACCAATCTCAATTGGACTCCGCCTGAGGAAATGAACTTCAGTCGACTGTTGCAGGGGAATAAAGCTCTCCCAAAACTTAGACCTGCTCATCTGGGCATTCAAACCACAACTGCTAAGGAAAACGATGTCAATCGCATAAATAAATTGCACGGCCTTCGCGGCTAAACTTTCCTGGAGATAACAACTCTGGCGGGGAAATACAGCATCAGCTATCCAACACTCTACTGGGGAGCACCAATCATGGCCCAAGCGGCTTCCAGGGACTCGGCTCTCTGGGGGATCTGCAAACTCGGCTGGGGAAGAAGGAATCGTCCTGCTTACTAGGGAAAATACAACTCTATGGGGAATTTCAATTCCGCTGGAGACTTCAGTCTTGAACTATCAATTGCTGCACACTTCAGTATGTGACTTAGCTGGGGAGATGACAACCCTTCAGGATACATCTGATTGGGGAGAGAATCTTCTCTACCTGGGGATACATATCAATGCTCCTGGTCCCGCATTTAGACTCTGCGGGGAATTTCAATTCCGCTGGAGACTTCAGTCTGAACTATCAAAAGCTGAACACTTGTGAATAGTCTCCTACGAGAGACTGCACACTGACCCAGCGCTGGAGAAATAAACCTAAATCCGCTTGTCAGGGAGAACTTCGATCTTAAACCATTGGGAATGCACAATCAATCTGCCGGGAATGGCTACACTCTGCCTGGGATATCAATCCTGACCTGCTGAGGGTAATCTTGCATACGCCTTACGGAGACTGACCCTTATGGGTAACACCTGCTGGACTATCAAGTCTGATGAGGAATACATGTGTATCAACACTGTTGGGGATATCAATATTGTACAACTCTGTTGGAGATATATCGACCTTATCAAGGAAACACCTCTGGCGGCTGCGGAAGATAACAATCGATCACTGAAATTGAATCTCACTTCATTGAGGAAAACAACCTGAACGGTCCTTTTAGACCACCCTAAGTCCTTATAGGGTACGCAGCAATCTGCTGAGAAATAACTCTTCTCTGTCTGACATCAAAATCTACCCGTCTGGAGATTACTCAGTGAGGGAATCAACAACGACCTCTGCTTGAGGAATGAGTCAAAGACCTAGACTCGGAGGGGAAAGGAGTCAAACTTGGACTCTGTGAGGATACAACATTGCATCAGCCCCACTGCTGGGGAAATAAACCCAAATCTGTCGGTCAGGGAAAGCTTCAGTCTCAACCCACTTGGGAAAATAGCACATCAGGCTAATCAACATTTGATGCTTGGGATGGTCATACTCTGATGGGAATATCAATCAAACTTGCCGAGGATAATCTTGATCCTACTCTGATAAGGGATAAGTGCCATCTCAACTTGCTGCAATCTCAAACTGCTCAGGGGAAACAATCTCAAACTGTACATCTCTGCTGAGAAGATAATCCTAATTCAACAACATCAACACAGGGAATACAGAACACCAATCATGGAGTTGGGATCACTCGAGCCTTGTGTCGGGGAATGTGACAACATACGAGTCACTAGGAATCATTGTGTCGAATATGCTTAGGCTTTTTCTGGTTTAGGGATAGGTTTATGGTGATAGGGATTTATTTCTGGTCAACAAAAGTGGATTTGAAGGGGACATACTAGACGAGAACTAGCATTCGAGGGTAGACTACCAGACGAGAACTGGTGGCAAAATATGTTAGGTTGTCAGACGAGAACTGATTTACGGTTTGCCAGACGAGAACTGGACTTTAAAACTGTGTTAGCCAGACGGGAACTGGTTGAACAATAGGTTAAAGAAAAGGTGACCAGACGGGAACTGGTTTCTGGTTTAGATTTCAGACGGGAACTGATCTCCGGTTTTCCAGATGAGAACTGGACTTTAAAACGATTTGGTTACAAGGTTCTGCCAAGTAACATGTTAGGCTGTAGGATAACAATCCAAAGACAGCAAGGCTTCTTCAGAAGGTTTAGGTTTTTGGCAGGGCAATGACACGATTCCCCGACACTCAACTCTTGCTAGGGTGAACAAACTCATTTGAACAACTTGCCCCAGTGTAATTCAACTTGCCCCAATCCGACTCTTGGGAAAATTCATTCTGAACAGAAAGCAGCTTGCCACGAGGCGACCTCGAGATGGCTTGCTCCGACATCTGTACAACGGAAGGATTCATCCTCAATTAACTAACTCTCAGCATGGTTGGTTTCAATATACTTCTGAAGTAGCTTGCCCATGAATGAGCGTTGAGCGACTTAACCTGCCCTGATTTAACACTGGAGGGATCCACCCTCAAATCACAGGAGTTTTGGATAACTGCCCCTGATTGGGTCTCGAGAAGATTCACTTCTGATCAACTGCTTCTTGAATAATCTGTCCCATAATCAACCGATACTTCGGGACTTGTCCTCAGACTAACTGATTCCAAACTCACTGGAAGTCAATGCCCCAAATTCACAGGGTTTCGCAGTATACCATTCTGATCCAGACTGCTACGATTCAGTCCTGATTGACTATTCCCTGTTGGAATTCCTTCATAACAACTTCTGACCTGCAGTTAAAATTGTTTATTCACGAATGGTAATTTTAATGCAGTGTTCATGCAGATTTTGAAAAATGTACTGTCACTCATTTACGTGTCATGATAGTGAGTGACAAATGAACCAACAGTTCAAATGTAGTGCTGATTTGATCAGTGAAAAATATAACAAGGATATGATTAGCAAATCATGTAGGAGTCAGGTTACTCAACCTTATCGTAATGCGCTTTCAGAATAAACCCTGCCTCAATTAGGTCTTTTAAGGGTTGTATCGTGGTCGGGTTCACGGTTCGTGAAACAAGGGATATTAGGCTCAAATCATGATTTGTACCCACCCCTTCTACGTGATGATCTCCGATCCTAAAGTTCAGTTAACTTGGCTCGAGCGCTCGCCTCTTCGAGAGGTATGTTGAATATTGGGAACAGTGGTTAAAGAACTCACAAGGTTTTCGGAGTGACAGTTACTCCTTTTTCGTTTCGGTGTCTGTATCTACACGACTTTGTCCTTGTTCGAGGATTTTTCTTTTTATATCATTTCTTTTTCATTCTTTTGATTCCCTAATTTTTTCCTGGACTGACTCTTCAGAGTTCTTTTCGATTTTTCTTTTTTGAAGTCCAGCGGGATGCCCTGGTTTTTTGCCTAAGTATCTGCTTTCCAACTCTTCTTTTCTTTTTACTTAGCGGGCTTTCTTTTTTCTCTTATTTTTTTTGAAACAAGTCGTGCGACACTGGTGGTCTGGATTCATCCGAGAGGATTGCAACTGTCTCACTCCTGATTGGTGAGGTTTAACCATTGTGGTTGACGAGGTACGACCTCTGGGGAGGAATACGATGTGATTGGTCCTCGAAAGGCAACACTCCTCTATAAGACTTGAACGCTCAGTCAAGCTAACTGACGACTACCCTGCCCCGGGTTAAGATGTGAGGGTTTAAAAGTCCGAAAGAAACTCCTACTTCTCGGCTCGAAGTGGTTAACAAGGGACTAACTCCTTATATCTCCAGTGTTTAGGGGGTTTGAAACAATGCCTTGTACGTCACAGGCAAGGTTTTATCTGAAAGCATACAATCATCGGCTATGAGTATTCAGTTTCGTCATCCTCCCTCCAATCTTTACTAATCATAGTGACAAAGTGGAGTAAATAAAATGCAAGTGTCAGTGCAATGCAGTAAATGAGTGACAGCGACATGATTAATTCAGAAAAATGCATAGTCACTTTATCAATATTACCATTCGAAACAAACAATGTTTAACAGCAAGTAGTAACTAACAGAAAAGAAACTACAAATGCGAATGATAAAAAGTCTGAGGAATGCCAATGCTGAGGACGTCTGCCTGTCTGGACCACTGGCCTCTGGAAATAACCCTCTGAATCTGCGAGCTCAGATAGCTGAGAGGTTGTCATGCACAACCAAAACTCCCTCTGGAAAGGAAATGCACCCTTTGTCGATCAACTGTTGCACTTTTTCCTGAAAAGCTTTGCAATCTTCAGTTGAATTCCCCGGGGATCCACCATGGTATCCACACTGAGCATGGGGATTGTACCCAGGAGGGTAAGGCTCTGGCACGGGCTTAAGAGCTTTGGGTTCCACCAAAGAATTCTGAATCAAATGTGGCAGAATCTGGCTATACGGCACAGGCATTGGATGAGAAGGAGCACTCCTTCGTTCCAAGTTGTTACGAGGCCGGTTCTGGTTCTGACGCGGATTCTGATAACCTCAGCCACGGGCTCGTGGATTGGCGAGTGGAGCGACATAAAGTTCCTGATATGGTGCCCTAGGCACAATTGTCTGTCCAGAATAACGAGACACGGAGGATACCGACCGCTGAGAAGACGAAGAACCAACAAATTTCACCGATTCGTCTCGAGGATACCCAACATCATTCATGATTGCATTGACCACAACTCCTTCTTCAGTTTGACAGCTATAGAGAGATTCAGTTTCACTAGCCTGACCGCCCGAAACATTCTGGATTCTTCAGTCTTTACACCATACTCGATGCGCTCTCCTGCCCTCACCAATTCAGAGAAATTTGGTGCAACTCCAAGCATTCTTTCGAAGTACGGGCTCTGCAAGGAGTTTACGAACATGCCTTTTAACTCTCGGTCTAGAAGTGGTGGTTGCACTCTAGCAGCAAATTCTCTCCATCTCTGAACATACTTCCTGAAGGGTTCATTGTTCCCTTGAGACAATTCTTGCAGCTGCATGCGACTAGGAGCTACATCAAGATTGTAGTCATACTGCTTCAGAAAAGCATTGGCTAAGTCCACCCATGATCGGATCTGATTACCCTCTAACTGTATATACCAACTCAGAGATGCCCCAGTCATACTATCCTGAAAGCAGTGAATCATCAACTTGTCGTTTTGCACAAACGAAGTCATTCTTCGGCAGAACATCACCAAATGTTGCTTCGGGCAACTATCTCCTTTGTACTTTTCGAACCTCGGCGCTCTGAACTTCGGAGGTAACACTAGGCCAGAAACCAGACACATGTCTGCAGCATTAGGGTTAACAGCGTCTTTACCTTTCAAGGCTTTGAATCTTTCATCCAACGCACGAAACCTTTTAGCATACACGAGAGCTAATGGGTCTTCAGTCTTTGCTATCGGGACCTCTCCTCGGGAATTTGGCACCGGGAAAACAACACCCTGATAGTCTGAGGTGTCAATATAAGGAGAACGTTCACTTCGGACAACAAACTGCTCACGTAGACCTCGGTCTTCAATAGAAGGCTGTACAAGTCGAGTTGTAGTAAGGTTGTTCACTTGCGGAAAGTCTTCGTCATGCGTAGATCCATACAGAGGATTGGACGTCACAGTGAAACCTGACAAGGTATCAACAAACTGGAAGCTGCTCTCTGACATAGCCACCAACAACTTTCAACTGACTTCACTGCTTGATTCTGATCAATTCTGCTTCAACCCCTTGGTCGTCTTCTAACAATCACCTTTGCTCATACAAAACACCGGAGAATCACCCTCTGAAGCAAAACAAAGGCTGGATGAGAGCTCTGGCTAGCCGAAGAATGATATGCGATATGATGCAAAGATGATTATGCAAATGCAATGCAAGATGCAGCAAACACGGGAACATAGCCCCCACAAAGCTCTGATTGCTGCTGCGTTGCTGACGGGATAAGTTCGCTCTGACGAGAGGAAACCAAAATATTGGGTAGGCTGGAAGTCAAGTTTCCTGCAAAAACCCTCCCACTCACGGGTATGGACCTAAACTGACACAAGTTCGGCATCCTATGCGGTCGTCGGCGTCACAGACTTTCAAGACTAATGATACGATACCCAGAAGGTGTGGCATCATCATGTCCTGAAGAGGCCTCACTTAGCCAACTTCCAAATGATCGGTCCCCAGAGTCGACAATCCTCCAAACCAACAACCCCCTCAACCCAAAGGGTTGAAAAAGAAGCCAACCGGGAGAACCTCGTCTGAGCGTGGATTTCATGAGACACTAGCGCCTGCCAAGCAATTGCGTACCCACTAATTTCCACAACTAATTCTAAGGTGCACTCAAGCCTAGGTCTGGCTTCTCACTCATCAGAGCTCCCATCCCACAACAGCACAATAGCAACAGATAATAATATAGTGCGGGAAATGTAAATACATCAGTAATATACAACACAAAAATAAACACCCACAGACACGCAAACAAGCACTAGGATTGACTCTCGCAGGGACGTTGGATCCCTCAGATTGACTCGCATAAAGGACGTTGGATCCCAGGAAACTATCAAGTCCCCAGCAGAGTCGCCAGCTGTCGCTTCCGCGAAAATAAGGTGCCGGAAAAACAGAAGAGTCGCCACCTTTCATTATTTATCGCTCGGAACAGGAAAGGAAACGATCGGAAAAACCTGGCAAAAATGTATAAGACAAGGTCATCGCAACCGTTGTCTGGGTTTGGGAGTCGTTTACGCAAGGGGAAGGTATTAGCACCCCTCACGTCCGTCGTACTCGACGGGATCCACGCTTGTTGGTTTGTCTACGGGTGAAAAACAATATATCTACGACTGCTAGATCTAAACGGAAAGAAACTAACTCGATAGAGCTTCACACTCTATGCCTACGTATTCTCATCAGAGAATGAGAAATCAGAGTCTACGTAGTTCGGGAAACTACGGGGAAGGTTGCTCGCCAAGACGTCGTGTCTTGTGCCTACGTATTCTCGTCAGAGAAATCAGAGCATGACGTAGTTCAGGCTAACTACGGCTAGACAGGGGTGTTCTTGGTCACACATGGGTGAGAGAAAGGATTGACGATACTAGCGTACGCATTCTAGCAGTTAGGTGGACGCTGCTCGACCATTGGAGACTTAGGCGTACCTGTTTGCGGTAGAACGGACGTAGTATGTCGGGTTTTAAAGGTATAGGAACCTACGGGAACTAGAACTATGGTCTGGTCTCAAATGCACTCGGGCAAGAGAAAAGGATAACATCAGTCGTCAGCGGGAAAGTCTCGATCGCACGGCAGCGAGAGAACAAAAGGGTTAGTTGTTAGTGTGCTTGCTAGGATATGGCATCCTATGCCTACATATTCTCATCAGAGAAAATCAGAGCAGATGTAGTTCAACCTACTACAGCTAAACGGGAAAAAGGGAAAAGGGAAAAGGGAGGTAGCTCGCTAAGACATCGCGTCTTATGCCTACGTACTCTCGTCTGGTACGAGAGATTAGAGCAAACGTAGTTCGACTACGGGCTACGGGAAAGGTGGCTCGCCAATACATCAGTATTGTGCCTACGTACTCTCAACAGGTTTGAGAGATCAGATCTTACGTAGTTCGACTAGAAAACGAGTCTCGATTGCACGGGGGCAAGAGAAGGTGTCTCGATCGCCTGAACGCGAGAGAAAAGGGGTTTCGATCGCACGGGGGCGAGAACAAAGAGGAAGCAGGCCTACGCCTAAACGAGAAGGAACTCGGGACACACACGCAAGAACCTAAGACATAGGAGCGAATGCGTCGTATGTCACCCAAAGGGTACCATACTAGACATCCTAGACAATTCAGAAGAACTCCTCAACTGTCATTTCCTACGTATCTAACGATACAGCTCACAACACTCGACGGTTGCCTGAAGACTTGAGGAAGACGATGATGATGATGAACGAAGCAGCTCCTAGGCTCCTGACGTGCGCGCAAGCTCCATTCCAATCTTCTCCTCTCTAGATCTTTGATGATGACGCTCGAATCAGAACAATGTAATGCTTAGACCGTCATGGTTCGACTTATACGAGAAATCGAACTCTAAGAGGTAGCGTATTGAGATTCGTGTCAAAGACAAGATGGAGAAATGATATCGAAAATCATTCTCCAATTGAATCGTGCCACACGGCCAGCCAAAAATAAGATCGAAGGTAAAATCAGATAAGAAACAAAAATAGGAGATAAAACCAATAGCAAAATGGAAATAAAACGCTACTCCTAAAAATACGGCAATTAAATTCCAATAGAAAATATTCTAAAGAATTAAATCTATAAATCCCCTAAAAATATCTAATTCCTAAATTCTTTACAAAGGAATAAATGCTAAATTTCTATTCTAAAAAATATAAAAGAGAACTCTAAGAGAAATATTATCTAAAATTCCCTAAAGAGTATAATATGCTAATTACAACCTATTCTAGGAATTATTCTATTTAAATTCTATTAAGAGAAAATATACTAACAATTATAGTCTAAGCATATTAAACTAAAACAATTCTCTAAACGAAATTAAATCCTAATTATAATCCTAACATGCTAATCAATATGCTAATTATATTCTAGGATTATCAAACCATTCTAAAAAATTACAATTAAATGTCATACAAAAATACTAACAAAAATAATACAAAAGAAAATAGGGGGAGGGGTGCAGTAGCTAAACAGGGGCTATGCTTTAGCAAAGATACAGGGCCCAGCCCAATAAAATCAAACACACCAAAAACGGGGAGGGGGGAAAGGGAAAAAATCGGAGGTGTGATATGGTAAAGGTACAGAGAATGGGCCCAGCCCAACTACACACACGGGAGGGGGGGTGAATCTTTGGAAACAGAGGGTGTACGGGCAAAAACCAATGGGCTACGACCCAACAACACGGAACCCATCCCCTTCTCTCCTTCAACCCACTCTAAAACCCTAACCCTAACTCCTGAAGCTGAAACCCTAGCCTTCCTCTCCCTTCTCCCCGCCGTCATCTGATTCCGTCTCACACTTGCTACCTCCGATCAAGGCAAAATCTCACCGAATAATTCTCCCTTCTTCCGCTCCTTCAATCTTCCCTCAGGACCTTCGTCATCTTCCTCCGACCGTCTCCGCCGTGCAACCGTGAGATTCGAAGTTCAATCGTGGTGAAGATTGAAGATCTGGTGGCAACTAAAGAACTCGTGACAAGATCTTGAGAGACATGGAGTTGATTGCTAAAGAAATATGGTGAAATTTATGGAGATTGATGAACAAGCATAGGTTTGTTTGATGAAGTCTTGAAGGATTTGGACGAAGATTGGTGGAGTTTGGTTACTGAAGGTCTTGTGAGGATGAACGTTGATGAAGATCCAGATCTGGATCGGTGACAAACAGAAGAAGCGTTTCTTTGAATTTGTGGAGGATTTCTGATGATGAACTGGAGAACAACGATGAAGAATCTGGGAATAGTTGAAGAGCTTATGAACATCTACGAAGTTTAGATGAACGAAGATTATGAGATCTGGAACCAATTTGAACGGACGAGTTGTTTGAAGATCTAGATCGGGAGTTCGTGATGAACATGATGAAAGTGGAACGAAGATGATGAAGATCCTGGATCTGGACGAAGATCGCGAGGATTGATGAATCTCTGAAGTTCACTGAAGATTCTTGAAATCTCCTAGAAAAAGTATGAAGATCTGGACGCAGATTTGCTGAACATTGAGCAAAAACGATGAACATTCGAAGGAATTTTTGTAAAAGCTTGTTGAACAATGAACAATCTGGATGAATGTTCTTGAGGATCTTCACGAAGAAGATGAAGATCTTGAGTTTTCCGATGGAAAATCACAGTCTCCGGCGTGAATTGGATGAAGAAACGGTGAAGATTCTGAACGGTTTCTGGAGATTGGTTGATGAATTCTGAGGGAGATGAACGTTCATCGGTGATTTGCAGTTTTCCGGCGAGAAACAGTTACCGGTGACTTTCCGGCGGCGGTTGCATGGTCGGCCGGTGAAGGGACGGTGAGACAGAGGGGAGACACGTGGGGGCTCTGCATGGAAGGAGAGAGGGGGATAGTGGGATGCGTGGCGTCCATGCAAGAGGGGAGAGAATGAGTGGGGAAACGATGTGGCATCATGTGGTAAATTCTGGGGATGAAGTGGTGGAACCTGATACACACGCGTGGCTGCTTCTTATACTGCCAAGTGGCAGCGTGGACTGGGGTTTGTGGGCCTCCAAAATTGCCACATGGCCCACCGAATTGGCTAGTACTCTGAACTAAAACCCAATTAACCAATGCAGATTAAAGCTAATTAATGAGACTTAAATTGAACTAATGGAAACGAGAGTTGATTAATGACTTACGTTGAAGACTAAAGCTAATTAATTGATTACCACAAAACTAATCAAAGCTAATTCACTAATCCTAATCAATCTATATTAAAACCTAAAAAGAATTAAATCTTAAAATAAGACTCTAATATATTCTAAACAATTAACATTCTAATATTATAACTAATATCTAAAAATACTCTAAAATAGAAACTTCAATTAAAATCTAACAATTTCTATAAAAAAATAGAAATTGAATTTAAAAAATCTAGAAATTATCTCAAAATTCAACCTAATATTCTAATTAATATTCTAGAAAACAAAATTAAAAATAGAAAATTAAATCTATTAATCCTATTTAAAAAATCCTAGTAAAAGAATTATCCTATTAAAAATCATTTTAAAACCATTATCTAAAAAAAAGAATTATTCAAAAAAGGAAAATTGCCATTAAAACTCTATTAATTCCTTAAAACTCTAGAAATTAAGAGAAAAATCTAAGAAAATACGAGGAAGCCGATTAAATCGATTAGCGAATATATCGAAATAAACGGTAAAAACCCGTACCCCGAGATGTCCTAAAAAACAACAGCGAGAGCTGGAAACATAGGGAACGAGCATCAATTCTCAAAATACGTCCTCGTATTGGCCTGAAATGCCTGAAGCGCGATCAGAGGGCTGTAATCCCGATAAAGTCAATCTGACTGGAAAGAATGCAATGTACGTGGTATGCAAATGCGAAATGAAATGAGTCGAAACATGAGCCAAATTGCGATAAGTAGTTGGTCAAATTTCGGGGTGAAACAAAGACGACCGGAGGAAGCTCCGCCCGCCGTCTGTTTTCATTTTCTGTATTTGAATCCTTTTTGATACGTGGCTTACCGATGTGTGTTAGATCTACATACTTTTGTTTACATGGCTGTGATTAAGACGTATGGTGTACTCTCTTTGACCATAAACACTAAATCATGCCAAAACACATCGTTTTACTTAGATGTCAGCCAGATCCACGTGTGCTTTCTTTTGGCCTCTGGATTTGATTACTTCTTGATCTGACTGCCCAAAGGGCGTCTCAACATGCACCTCTGTTGACCTAATCCCACTAGATCCACTTGAACCCACCGTTTTACTTATTTTTGCTGATGGACTGGGCTTTCTAATTACTGTTTGCACCCCCTTCCTGAGCCCAATTGGTTTTTCAACGTGAATCTGTTGCTATTGGCACCGTGCTTTTTTTCTTTTTCTTTTTATTTTCTTTTCATTTTTATTTTGTATCTGTTTTGAAATAATTCCAATTAAAATGCTTCCAAGTTTGATAAAATTCCAGAAAAATATGTTTTAGACATTTTAAGATGTCTTTTATTTTTAGGAAATTTTTATTTTATTTTTTGGCTTAATTTTCAATTAAAAATGAAATTAATCCTTGGAAGTGTTCTATTGGGTTTATTTCTTGACATGGTTTGTTCTTGATTTTGTTTTAGCATTTCCTTTTTGATCCAATGACTGAAAATTGATCCTCATATCCATGATGAGTTGATTAATTTTTGAGGACCATTTTCCCCCTGTTTTGTTGACTTTTGGTTTGACTTTTATTGCATTTCCTTTGACCCTCGACAATCCTCATTCACAATGGGACACCCTTGTGATCAATTACTTTGGTGGTGTTGTGAATTGATTTTGATTGTGATTTTTTGGCCTCTATTTGCCAACATGTTTGGGTACTTTCTGCATTTTATTTGATCATTTTTGAACCATTTTCCTAATTATGAGATAACTTGCAAGTCAAGTTACCCCAAAGGGAGGTTCATGCATACACATTGACCTAGTTTGCCTTGGAGATGACTGTCGCTACTGTGAAAATCGGCGCCGGCATGACAGAAGAGTCGCCACCTTTCGTTATTTATCCCTCAGAGCGGGAAAGGAAACGATCGGAAAAACCTGACGAAAAAAAAAGTAAGACAAGGTCATCGCAACCATTGTCTGGGTTCGGGAGTCAGTTACGCAAGGGGAAGGTATTAGCACCCCTCACGTCCGTCGTACTCGACGGGATCCACGTTTGGTGTTTATAAGGAAAAGGGTGTGTTTATCTATCTACGCTCGTGGTCAGTCTGAAAAGAAAAGAAAAGGACAGGACTCGACAGAACATACGCTGTTCTGGGCCTACGTACTCCCTCGTGCAATGGGAAAGTCAGAGTCAACGTAGTTCGACTACCTACGTCTAGACGGGGGGAAGGTTGCTCGCCAGGACATCGCGTCCTGTGCCTACGTACTTCCACACGGCACGGAAGATCAGAGCAAATGTAGTTCGGGGTACGCACGACACAAGCTGTTCAAGTGTTTTTTTAAGGGAAAATGCACCTTAACCAAGGGTTTTCATAGTCCCGGAGGACAAAAGGTTTTGATGTTTATTCAAATCTTTTGACAGAAGAAATGAATTCGCTTTTGTTTTATCCTTTATTAAGTGTTTTTCTGTTGTTTTGAGAAAGGAAAGAGACACCCTAAAACTATGGTTGAAAAGGGGAATCTACCTAATGTTATCATGCCTGGTTAACCAACCTAATGTCTATCATAACTCCTCCACAGCAGAGAAGTTAGAGCTCCTAAGGGATCATGGCAACAAAACTAAACAACAAACAGGAATCACTGCAAAGTAAAGAAATACTGGAAATATGCATGAATGCAACAACCAAACAAGCAAGGCACAAAGGCCACACACCACAGAGGCAAGGGAGCTCAGCTCTACCAAATACCAACAAGCAAAGCCACTCAATAACAACCAAGCAGAATAAGGACCACCTCAACTTCTCATGCACACAAGCAGGCTTATTTCTAAGATGCACCTATCTCAGAAATATCTATATGAACCCCTAAGTCTAATGCATCACAACACCACACAAGTTAATCAACACACATAGAAGGCTAACCAGCCTGGAAAACTCATATCCAAAAGCAAGAAACTAACCCTGAGCAGATCCCTAAACAACCCTAAAACAAAACCCTAATCTACCTCTGAGCAAAGTCCTAAGCAAAACCTTACACAAAACCCTAAGCAAGACCCTAAAGGGAGAACTCAATCCCATTCTTCAAGCTTCAAGACAAGCTTACCAAAGAAAGGGAGCTAAGTAGACAGACCCATAGTGCCTTCCTCAGGAAAGTACTAGGAGGCTTCCACTTAGGAATCATATCCCATGCGGCTCAACAACTGTGAACGGTTTACATTCCTCCTCAGGAGAAACTAAACTCACATGAAGGCTCCAACATCATTGGATATTTAAGAAATCCTACATGAACTAAGGGAACTAAGTGAACAGACCCATAGTGCCTTCCTCTGGAAAACACTAGGGGCTTCCACTTAGGAATCATATCCCATGTGGCTCAACAACTGTGAACGGTTTACATTCCTCCTCAGGAGAAACTAAACTCACATGAAGGCTCCAACATCATTGGATGCTTAAGAAAGCCTAGATGAACTACAGGAACTAAGTGAACAGACCCATAGTGCCTTCCTCTGGAAAATACTAGGGGGCTTCCACTTAGGAATCATATCCCATGTGGCTAAACAACTGTGAACGGTTTACGTTCCTCCTCAGGAGAAACTAAACTCACATGAAGGCTCCAACATCATTGGATACTTAAGAAAGAGGTGAGAAGAAAGAATGAAGGACATCCATAGTGCCTTCCTCAGGAAAGTACCATGAATTTCCCTCAAACTTCAGGATCTCGAACCTCACAGAAAGAGAGCAAACTCCTAGACTAGGCCTTCAATCCATGCATCCTTGCAAGCTCCATCAATTCTTCATCCAGCCTCCATCTTCAAGAAGAAACCACAGGCCCTCAAACCAAAAGAAACTATCTCTAAAGTTCAACCACAGTTGAACTTCAAAGTCAGAAGCCCTCAAGACTTCTCCTATTCTCAAGCTCAAACAAAAATAACAGAACACCCTATAAAAATATACCAAAAATCTAGGGGGAACCTACATGCCTCTATAATCCCAAGATCAAATCTCAAAGCCTAAGTCAACTTCTAAGGCTACTAAACAATCCCTAACAGGTGAATGGTCAAGGGTTAACCAGCAAGTTATGAGATCTCTATTCTCTAACCCTAAAACAACATCAATCAATTTCTAAAAAATCCACGAAAATCCTATGGGGAGCATGCATCAGTCTAGTACAACATACTAAGAAAGAAAAGCAAAATTCAGTACCAAGTGAGAGAAATAAAATCAGCAAGGTAGACACATCACAAATCAATATTCAAGACCAATTAAAATGCAAAAAATGCAATAAAAATGAAAATGCATGATCAAATTAATATTTTTGCACCATAAAATCCTAAATTGAACTATGAACCTATAGAAAAAAGAATGGAATTAATTGGATAATCCTACTATTTTTTATGAATTATTTTCTAACATGGATAAAACAAGGAAATTTAAAAAAAGAAAATAAAACAAGGGGGTGGCGATAGCAAAACGCCCTAGTTGCTTCTCAAGATTGGGCCAAGAGGGGGGTGCGATCAGCACTTGTTGCAAAGGCCCAGTCACCGTTTTTTTCCCCAGCATTTTTTACAGCCCAGGGGGGGCAACGAGCAAACAAGGGGTGGTCATAGCAAAAGTCATTTGGGCCCAGCCCAAACTCAAACCCTAACCCTAGCAGACAAAACCCTCGTTCTCTCTAATTCCTCTATCACTGTTCACCATTGAAAACCCTGCACCGCTCGCCACTCTTTCTGAACCCTCTCATTCCTCTTCCAAAACTCTCACACATTCTGAATTAACCCTAAACACAAACAAAGATCAAATCACGAAATCTTCCCCCTCACACTCTCGATTCAACTCAAACTTGCTACCCTCCCTAAAACCTAACCTGAATCCAACTAAACAACAATTATGAAGTGTAATGAGTTAAAGAGGAGCACCTGGATGATGCTATGAAGATGGCGCCGTCTGGAGAACTCTTGAAAATTCTTGAAGACGGAAAAGCTCGTAGGTTGATAAACGAGATAAATGGGACAATCTTGCTGAACAAAGTACGCTGACGTTTGCCTTTCTGGAGACGCGTGAAGATGCTTGAAGATCGCTGATAAATCTGATGAAGGATGAGCACGATTGAAGAGATCTCGATCTGGAAAAAGGCTCACTGACGAGAGATACGTGATGATGTTCTTGAATGTTTCAAGGATCTGGTGACGAAATTGGAGGAATCGGTTGATGTTCTTTGAAGAAAGCGTCGAGGAGATGAATCTTGATGGTGGTTTCTGGGAATTTTCTGGGGGAGAAACAAAGAACACGGTGGAAATCGATGCACAGACGAGGAGGATCGTTGAAGATCCGGTTGATATTTCTGGAAATTTGACGGATGATGTTCTTGAGGAATGATAAACAAAGATGAAGATCTTGGAGGAGGAAGATGAAGATTAGAAGGAAAGGATGAGTTCTGGGAATTTTTCCAGTTTCCGGCGAGTTTGACGGTGGTCGAAGTTGGTTGGTGGTGGCCGGAGTTGGTTGTCACCGGGCTTGCATGGCCGGCGGGGACTTTCCCGGTGAGAAGATGGTGAAGACAAGTGGCGTTGGGGAGTTACCGCATGTGCAACACGTGTGCTGGTTACTGGTGGTAGTGGGACGCGTGGAAGGTTTCTGGTGAGTGGAGTGTGAGTGGAATTATGAGGTGGCCTCTTGAGAGAGAGACTCGTGGCAGCTTTTATAGGATGACATGTGGCATGAGGGATTTGGACTGAGATTGGACTGGAGAATGGGCCTCCAAAAAGATAACTTTGGGCCCACGAACATTAGCAATGGGACTGAATAAAATGGACCTAGCTGGATTAAAAAAGATGAATGAAGACTAATGACAAATGAATGTTAATTGGATTAAAATTAAATGGATTAATACTGATTAATGCAACGTTAATATGGACTAATGACAATTAATGCAAAACGACAATTGATTAGTTAATAAAAGTTGCTAATGAACTATCAAATCTAATTGATATTAACTAATTAAACCTAATTAACCCTATCTAATAAAATCTAATCAATTAACCTAGATTAAACAAAACAATTAATCCTAAACAATTAATATTCTAACTAATAGTAAAAAACTGTTAATCTCTTATTAAAACTTAACTAAAAATTGAACTCTAATTAAACTTTATTAAAAGGGAATTAACATCTAATCTATGTTAATCTCTAAACTAATGAAAAAAAACTATTAATTCTATTTAACAAATCCTAATAAAAGAAATATTCTATTAAACTATTATCTAAAAAAACTTAATATCTAAAAAAAAAGGAAGTTTATTCTAAACTCTATTTAAAAACAATTTATAAATTCTAAAAAAAAAATTTAAAACTATTAAAAATATTAAAAAAACTATTTAAATTCTAGAAAATCTATAAAGCCTATTTAAAATCTACAAAAGGCTATTAAATTCTAAAAAAAACAAATAAAGGCAAATAACCAACATAAAAAAAAACGCGAGACCAAATCGAAGTAAACAGTAAACCCGGACACCAAGAATCTCAAAAATCACTGCGTAAGCCGAAAACACCCAGGAAGCGCGTGACTTCCCAAAATAACCTCTGATTACCCGAACCGGTCTGAGACGTCCTATAGGTGGAAACCAGGCTGTAATTCTGACATCATCTGTATGATTAAAAATGTAATGCACGCGGTACGCGAATGCGAATGCAAAAATGAGTCGAAACGTAGATCAGGAGCGGGAACCGGTTGGTCAAATTTTAGGGTGCAACAGCTGCCCCTATTCAAACGGCTTGGACCCGACTGGATGAAGAGCGAACGACCTTCAGATAATCGAGGTACGAGACAGTTGAATACCAATAAACCCGGAAATTTGCCAACCGCAAAAATAAATTGCGCACACCACTGATTGGGGAGAATTAACCAGGGAACTGATTTCCGTTGCCACAGCGACAACTAAACACCTATCCATCAACCTGTTTATGAAATAATCTGATATTGTCCATAGACCCTCCCATTCTGAAGAAGTGAGCATACACTAACCAGTGAGAAATTGTTGATATCTCTTATCAACCTTTCGCATCCGAAGAAACGAGCAAACGCTTAACCAACGAAGCAATGTTGATTTCACTTATCAACCTTTCGTATCCTGAAGAAACGAGTAAACGCTTAACCAAGCGGGACAGTGTCGATTTCACTTATCAACCTTTCGTATCCTGAAGAAACGAGTAAACGCTTAACCAAGCGGGACAGTGTCGATTTCACTTATCAACCTTCCGTTCGTACCTGAACGAGCAGACGCTAAACAGCGAGAAAATGTTGATTTCACTTATCAACCTTCCGTTCGTACCTGAACGAGCAGCCCCGCGGGGACACGAGAAACTTAACCAAACAGCTCTGAGAGGACAATTCTGACGATGGCCGTCAAATACCTATTCTGGCAATAGGTATCCTGAAAACACTCCGCTGGGGAAATTGGGAACTTAACCAAGCACCTTGACGAGAATAACTTTGGCGAAAATACGAGGAACTTAACCAAGCAACTCGTTGAAGAATACCCTGCTGGGGAAACTACGGGTAACCACCCAAAAATCTGCATTACCATCTTCCACTGCTGACACCACAGCATCCTGAGAAAGACTCAACTGGGGGGAAAAAGGTGCTTGACCAAACAAACTCTGCTAAGGGAATATGACATGACGAACACGATCACTGCGTGTCTGGCCCCCCCATATAATCCCCATAACATAACGATGACCACGATCACTGCGTGCCTTGCGCAACAACCCTCTTGACTGGAGGAAACACGATCACTGCGCGTCTTGTGCCACAAACAAAACATACAGGCTGAATACGATCACTGCGTACTCTACCAAAAATCCCCACAACATAACGATGACCACGATCACTGCGTGCCCTGCGCCACAACCTTCTTGACAGGAGGAAACACGATCAATGTGCGTCCTGTGTCGCAAACCAAACATATGCACATCTCCGTGAACCATGATCTCACTTATCGACAGAGAAAATACACCTGAGGCTGGACGGGTAATCAATCCTGCTTACGTTTCCAAATGCACATGCTTGATAATGCCGTAATGCTTCCACACTGCATGGAAATGCTACGTATTCATGTAAAATGCAAGTGCTTATGATGCATGCTTATGCAAAGAGTTACTTCAGCAAAATAAATGCTGAAGACAAACTGGATCCGCTGGGGATAACCGGAATACTACCGATACGCTTCCAACAAAATAAATGCTGGAAAGATGAACTAACTCCGCTGGGGATAACCGTCGTGCTGGGAAAGTAGCTCACAAACTCAAAACTTCAAACTCTGCTGAAAATGATCGTCCTGACGAGGAAGGATCAACCTGTTGGGGAAAGAGAAAAGCAATCCTGGAAACTGCTTTCAAAAGGTATCAACTCTCTGATTACGCCCTGTGGGGAGATTTCATCCTGCTATCACTGAGCTGGGGATTGACCGGTGTACTCTGATTCGCACTACACAAGACTCTTTGGGGGAGTTAATCATACCCGTCTCGACCCTTGCTGGGGAGGACTCTGCTCTGCTTGCTAAGCCAATTCTGAACTACTGAAGATACATTGATCTTTTCCTTTGACGCAATCTCCACTCTCCTGGGGAGACAACATTCAATTTTGCCTGGGGCGACTTCACTGGGGGAAGACACAACATTCATCCTCTGGAGAGGGTACTAGCCTGCCATGGACTCTGGCGGGGAACTTTGCGAGCTTTTGAATACCTGCAAAAGTCAACAAGCAAACACAAGACAATCTATGCAAAAGAAACATCTTAGTAATCACCCATGACAACCATTCAGGTAATTTCCGGTTTTAACAATCATCGGCCGAGGCCCGCCTGTTTACACATACGTAAGTTTATCGAAAACATCGGCGTTTTCTACAAACAAAACTGTAAAAGTTAAAACCAAAGTCACACACACTACACTGAATAACACACTTTATTGATAACGTCCTGAAAATAGGCAAGATTTGTACATCAGATGCAACTCCTGAAAAGAGGTAGTCACACATAAACAAAATGCAGAAATGTACAAAGATACGGAATAAAATTTGTACACATGTCGACAACGTGTTACAGACGAACACCATGAGCTGATCCTCCTATGACTCGCCGGACTCTGACGCTTTCCTGATCTCTGTCTTCGGAAGAGATTGCTTTGGATAGTCGACCCCCCAGATTCTCCCAAACCACTAGATAATCTAACTTGGACCACAGTCATTTGTTTCTCAAATCCCTAACTTTTGCGTGAATCGCCCTTTGCGGGTTTTCAATTCACCGGGATACCCCTTTTTGCCGAAGCCGCCCAGTGTAGGTTTTCAACTTCGCGGGTGTACATTTTTTCATTTTATCCCTAACTTTTGCCCGAACCGTTTATTCTGTTTTTGGTTCGCCAGGATGCCCCATTTTTGCCTGGACTCTCTTTTTACTATTCAGCGGGTCAATTTTCAAGCAAAGTATTTTTTGACTGCGTCCGAGTTCACAGGGGACGAAAAGTCTTCACCATCCATGGTGAATAACAATAAGGCTCCTCCGGAGAAGACCTTTCTCACGACGTATGGACCTTCATAGTTGGGAGTCCATTTGCCCCTGTGATCCGATTGCGGTGGGAGAATCTTTTTCAACACAAGATCACCCGTCTGAAAGCTTCGAGGTCGAATCTTCTTGTCAAACGCTTTCTTCATCCGGCTCTGATACAGCCTACCATGTGCAATTGATGCCAGTCTCTTCTTGTCTATCAAGCTCAGTTGATTCAATCTATTTCTCACCCATTCTGCCTCATCAAGCTGAACATCAAGCAAAACCCTCAAAGATGGTATCTCAACCTCCAATGGCAGGACTGCCTCCATGCCATACACCAATGAGAATGGAGTTGCCCCGGTTGATGTACGCACCGTCGTGCGATAACCGTGCAAAGCAAACAGCAACATCTCATGCCAATCCTTATACGTTACCACCATCTTCTGAACAATCTTCTTTATGTTCTTGTTGGCCGCTTCAACAGCGCCATTCATCTTGGGTCTGTACGGAGATGAATTATGATGCTCGATCTTAAACTCCTGACAAAGATCCTTCATCATCTTATTTTTCAGGTTCGAACCATTATCAGTAATGATCCGTTCAGGAATACCGTATCTGCAAATTATATCCCTCTTGATAAATCTGGCCACCACCTGTTTCGTCACATTGGCGTAAGATGCTGCTTCCACCCACTTGGTAAAATAATCAATCGCGACTAGGATGAAGCGATGCCCATTAGAAGCGGTAGGCTCAATCTTGCCAATCATATCAATCCCCCACATGGAGAAAGGCCACGAAGAAGCCATAACGTTCAATGGACTGGGTGGCACATGGATCTTATCAGCATAGATCTGGCACTTGTGACACCGCTTGGCGAACTTGAAACAGTCTGTTTCCATCGTTAACCAATAATACCCCACCCGCAACAACTTTCGGGTCATAGCATGCCCACCAGCATGTGTACCAAAAGTTCCTTCATGGACCTCTTCCATGAGTAAATTGGCTTCCTTCTCGTCTACACACCGGAGGAATACCAAATTGTGGTTCCTTCTATACAAAACGCCGTCGAGATTCAGATAGAAGTTGCCTGCTAATCTCCTTAGAGTCTTCTGATCACGACTGGATGCCCCAGCCGGGTATTCCTTGTTCTTCAGGAAATTCTGTATGTCGAAATACCAAGGTTTACCGTCAGATGCTTCATCAATTGCAAACACAAAGGCCGGCCTATCAAGGCGAGATATGACAATCCTGGGAGCCTCGTTCCAGTAGTTGACCTTATACATCGAGGATAATGTTGCAAGGGCGTCTGCCATTTGATTCTCCGCCCGAGGTACATGATGAAACTCCACCTTATCAAAGAAAGGTAACAACCTTCTCGCATAATTCATGTACGGCACCAGATTAGGTTGGCGTGTCTCCCACTCTCCCTTAATCTGATTCACCACCAATGCTGAATCCCCATATACGTCTAGATTCTTGATCCTTAGATCGATAGCCTCCTCTAACCCCATAATACAAGCTTCGTACCCGGCTTCGTTATTCGTCACTGGAAAAGTCAATCTGGCCGTAAACGGGATGTGCGACCCGTGGGGAGTTGTAAGGATTGCCCCAATCCCGCTACCGTACGAATTGACAGCCCCATCAAAAATCAATTGCCACTGGGAGCTCCGCTCAGGACCCTCATCAGGCAACGGCTCATCACAATCTTTAGCCTTCAAGTACATTATGTCCTCATCAGGAAACTCAAACTTCATAGGCTGATAATCCTCAATTGACTGTTCAGCAAGATATTCGGACAAAACACTTCCCTTAATGGCCTTCTGGGAAACATACTGGATATCGTATTCTGTCAATACCATTTGCCATCTAGCAATCCTTCCAGAGAGCGCCTGCTTTTCAAACACATACTTGATCGGATCCATCTTCGATATCAGCATGGTTGTATGGTTCAGCATGTACTGTCTTAGACGTTTGGCAGCCCACGCCAATGCACAACACGTCTTTTCGAGCATGGAGTATCGAGATTCACAATCCGTGAAATTTTTACTCAAGTAGTAAATTGCATGCTCTTTCCTTCCTGTCTCGTCATGTTGACCGAGAACACAACCCATGCTGTTCTCAAGAACCGTCAGATACATAATCAGCGGTCATCCCGCTACTAGGGGTATCAACACCGGAGGTTCCTGCAAGTATTCTTTTATCTTTTCAAATGCCCTTTGGCAATTGTCATTCCAGACCACCGCTTGATCTTTCTTTAACAGTTTGAACAAAGGTTCACACGTGGTCGTTAGGTGAGAGATGAACCTGGAAATGTAGTTCAATCTTCCTAAGAATCCACGGACTTCTTTTTCTGTTCTCGGTGCTGACATCTCTTGTATTGCTTTTATTTTTGCCGGATCGACCTCGATTCCTTTCTCGCTCACAATGAACCCCAGTAGCTTCCCGGATCTTACTCCGAAGGTACATTTGTTAGGGTTCAGCCTCAGCCTGAACTTCCTCAGCCTCTTGAACAACTTCAGCAGATTAACCAGATGGCCTCCCTCTGTTTGAGACTTGGCAATCATGTCATCGACATACACCTCAATCTCTTTGTGCATCATGTCGTGAAAGAGCGTTGTCATGGCCCGCTGGTACGTTGCCCCAGCATTTTTCAAACCAAAGGGCATCACCTTATAACAGAAAGTTCCCCACGGGGTGATAAAGGTCGTTTTTTCCATATCCTCCGGAGCCATTTTGATCAGGTTGTACCCTGAAAATCCATCCATGAAAGAGAATACCGAAAACTGAGCTGTGTTGTCAACTAACACATCAATATGCGGCAGCGGGAAATCATCTTTCGGGCTCGCTTTGTTTAGATCCCTATAATAAACACACATTCGAACCTTGCCATCTTTCTTTGGCACAGGCACGATATTAGCGACCCAAGTGGGATAAGTGGTGACATCCAGGAACCCAGCATCCCATTGCTTCTGCACTTCTTCCTTTATCTTTACAGCCATGTCAGGACGAGTCCTTCTGAGTTTCTGCTTCACAGGCGGGCAATCTTCCCTCAACGGCAGACGATGAACAACCATATCGGTATCCAAACCCGGCATGTCCTCGTAGGACCAAGCAAATATATCACTGTATTCGCGCAGCATCTCAATAAGCTCTTGCTTGATGTCAACCTGCAACGCGGCCCCTATACGGATATTCCTGACGCATTCTTCAGACCCTAAATTGACAATATCAATCTCTTCCTGGTGAGGCAGAATGACTCTCTCCTCTTGCTTCAACAACCGACTCAGCTCTTCTGATAAGTCACTATCCTCAACAATCTCCTCCTCAGCTTGGAAGATCGGATGCTCGAAGTCTAAACGAGTCATAGGAAGTCTTTGGTCGATGTCATCTGAAAAATCATGAATCCTGCGAGGGAAACGGTTAAGTGCTTCAAAATGATATACAAGCAAAATACATAACCACGCTGCCATTTTATTGAAAAAATAAAAAACAGAAAGAAAAGGATCACAACATTTGAATGTAAAAAACGTCGTCATTTATTGATCATACAAACATACAGGTAAACAGTTAGGCCCTAAGACGAGGTCAACGATGCCCCGGGCAAGGCATGTGATCATACAATGATTGAAAAAACAACGCATTACTGTTTGGTGACTTGGATGACGTCCTGGATGGACCAGTTGCACAGACTTTGCCCCGGCGTGCTGGGTCGAATCCATGCGTCCATGTCGCAGTCGCTATCCACTTCCTCCGTATCAGACACGACATTAATCCTTTCAAAGCTAACCCCTCCGGGCGTGAACACCACAGGTCCCTTGTACTTAGGCGCACTCTGTGAGGGAGATGGGCGGTACCCCAAGCCGTACCTATCTTGCTTCACTGGTATGTCCAGGACCTGCCCCCACTTCTGAGTCTCTCCCGCTTGCATCAACGCCTTGGCTTCTTTATATGAGGAGACGGCCACCTTTTGCCCTTCACTCTTCACTGGAGCTTCTTCTTTAACCTTCACCCCTTCGAACGCCTGACACAGCGTTTCATGAATCTCTCCATCTACCTCCACGTATTTGAAGGAAGACAAATGACTGACTAGGATATCCTCTTCGCCACACACCGTCACAATACTCCCCTCAACCATATACTTCAGCTTCTGATGGAGCGTAGAAGTTACTGCCCCAGCGGCATGAATCCAAGGTCTCCCGATCAAACAGCTATATGCAGGCTGGATGTCCATGATGTAAAACATTGTATTAAACACCTCCGGACCTACCTGGATGGGTAACGTTACTGACCCGAATACCGACCTCCTTGTTCCGTCAAAGGCCCTCACCACCAAATCACTAGGTGTGCACAACAACCCACGGGTATCCAATTTCAACAGGGCTTTCTTTGGTAACACATTCAACGAGGACCCAGTGTCTACCAGCACATGGGATAAAATAGTGCCCCCGCATTCGATAGAGATGTGCAAGGCATTATTGTGATCACGCCCTCTAGGCGTTAGGTCAAAATCCGTGAATCCCAAACCATGCCCAGCATTGACATGTGCCATAACTCCCTCCAGCTGATTGACTGAAATTTCTTGAGGCACGAAGGATGTCTCAAGTACCTTCAACAGGGCATTTCTATGCGCCTCAGAACACAACAACATCGATAATATGGATATCTTTGACGGGGTCTGCTGCAGGTGATCTACGATCTTGTAGTCACTTTTGCGAATCAATCTCATGAATTCTTCCACATCTTTGATTATCGGTTCTTTCTCCTTACTCCCCGAAGGTTCCCCCTCAACAACTTTGTTCTTACCCCTGGCGAGCCTCTCTGCCTCGACCTCAGGTGAAGTGAAAATTCTCCCGCTCCGGGTTATACCACCCGCTCCCACTATGTTATCTACGGATCCCGCTGGCGGATCATTCAAGTCAATCTTTTCCCCATTGCAATACACTTCAGCACCGTAGCTCCACGGGACTGCCTTTGTGCTCTCATAAGGAATTGGTTTAGCCTTGGTAATAGTAATGGTCAGCCTTTTCGATGATGCCGAAATCGTCACTGATTTGAACGGAATGGTGATCGTAGCAACCTCACTGCGCTCTTTTTCAGATTCTGTCTCAACAGACTTCTCTCGCCCCACAGACCTGTCAAACTGCAGGATTCCTTCATAAATCAAACCTTGAACTCCCCTTTTCAACTTCTCACAGCCCCCAGGTTGAACCAAACAGTCAGCACACTCTTCACTGCATCCGGGATAGACACCTCCTTTCAATAAGCGCTGCTTTACGTAACTCAAAGGGGTTTTCAGCTTACTCACTTCCGAAATCAAGTCCAACTCATCATCTGTCAGGATTGCATTGGCCCCAGCCCCACCATGCTTGGGCATTGGCTGTTGCGTGATATTGGGACCGTCCTTCCCGAAGTTAATAGTCGTACTATCAAGCAAATCCTGTACTTTATGCTTGAAAGCTAGGCAATTTTCAATATTGTGCCCTGGTGCACCCGAATGGAAGTCACAATGCTCATTAATATCGTACCCGACTGGTGGCTGGCCGGTTGGTGGTGCTAAGGTCCTCTTCTCGACTAGCTGCAATTTCAACAAAGCTTGAAGAAGTTCTGCATATGATACCGACGGTACCTCGAATACTCTCCTCTGTCGCGGGTTCTGAAATCTGCACTGATTATTATTTGGCTGCTGCTAAGCCTGCTGCTGTGGTTGTTGTCTCTGCTGCTGAGAAGGCCCTAGAATGGTTACACTTGCAACCTGCGACTGCTGATGCCAGTTCTGACCTCTATTTCTCCGTCGAGCATTGTATACAGCGTTGGTATCACCCTGCCTTTTGCCACCAAACGTCTTCTTATTACCTCCTGCGGAACTGGACTCACCCGCTTGAATTTTACCAATCTTCACTCCGTTTTCAATGCGCTCCCCCATCAAGATCAACTCGAAGAAGGTACTCATCGAAAAATTGAGCAACCGGTCATAGTACATTCCAGAGAAAGTTCCTATGAACATGTCCATCATTTCGCGCTCCACCATCGGAGGGTGCACCCTAGCAGCCAGATCTCGCCATCTCTGGGCGTATTCCTTAAAGCTCTCGCTAGACTTTTGAGACATGCTCTGCAGCTGGACTCGGTTAGGGGAGAGATCACTATTATATTGATAATGTCGAACAAAAGCCTCTGCCAACTCTTTCCAACTCCTGATCTGAGTAGGTTCCAAGCTCATGTACCACTCCAGCGATGGCCCTGACAGGCTATCCTGGAAGAAGTGCATCAGCATCTTTTCATCCTCAGAATACGCAGACATACGCCTGTAAAATGCGCGCACATGCACTCTAGGGCATGTATCCCCTTTGTACTTATCAAATGACGGCGCTTTGAATTTCAGCGGGACCTTTAGCCCTGGGACCAGCCCCATATTTGACATATCCAGCCCAAGAGAATTCTGGCTGGCTAATCCGTTCACTTTCTCTTCTAGAAATCTCATCCGACGGTTGTCATCCCTAGTTCTTTCATAACCCTCATTCTGACCAGAGAACACATCCTCCTGACGATCCTCCCAGCGAGGTACTGCATCGTGTCCAACATAATCTGCATCACGACCCGGACCCGTTTGGAAGTACCTGGGGTCGTACCTCAGATTGCCCATCTCTTGAGCGTTGTACGTACCAGTTCCATATCCAAGATTACCATAACCATAGTCACCAAACCCAGCCTTGGTGCCAGCAATGTTGCCATACCCCATGTTCACACCATTGAAGCCCTGGTTACCGTTATTACCATTCATTCTGACATTCTCAATGCCCCCATTGAAACCCTGGTTGACATTACCCACCAATACTCCAGCAGTATCTGCATTGGCATTCATATTACCGGCGTTCCCACCTCCGCCTGCAGGACCAGTTTCTCCAGCATTAAAACCGGTTACGGGAATAGCATCAGCACTTTGACGATTCTCAATTCGAGGAGAAGCAACAATATTTTCACCATGCGGTGTCCCGTTGTTTTCAGCCCGTGCGACTAACGGTTGAACTAGAGTCTGCAGCTGCTCTTGTCCTTTGGCGATGGTCTCCATGGTTTGCATGAGCATGGCCATCCTGTCACGCATTTCTTGCATTTCACTCTGCACGTTGTCCATGATCTTCTTGTGATTAGTTCTGGTAGAGTAACGGTGGACCCGCTTTTCTGCAATCCTGAAAATACCTGGATATATGGATGAAGAATGATAAGGAACATGGATCACAAACCTGTAATGCAATGTGATTTATGCAAACAACAATGCAAAAATACTAACGTGCATGTGTGCGTTGGGGATATTTCCCCTCCAATTCCAGTGTCAAGGTAGCAAGACAAGAGAAACCATAAAGACAATATTTAGAAAAACCCTCCTATATTTATTAGAATAACAGTCTCGTCAAGGAGTTACACAACTATGTTCCATACAACTGATATGATAAAGGAGGATCCCAACCAACATGTCTGGCGGTGATCTCAACACATAGAATACAAGAAAGAAGTCAAGTGCGGGTACGATCGCGGAAATCCTCGAACAGCTTCTTCGTCTCTGGGTGATCCGGTCGATAAATCAAGCCTTCTATCAACTGATCCCTTTTCCTGACCGTTCCTTGGATATCTCTGACAAAATCTTCCCAAGCCTTATCCTGGGCACCATCCTCAGGTTTGGGCCTCTTGGTGTCTGCTCTGCGCTGACAATCTTCTAGATTCTTCATGGCATCAATCAGTTTGCGTTCGGCCTCGTATCGACGGAATGCTTCTTCTTCAAGCTCTTCAGTCTTCACTTTAACCTGTTCTCCCAACTGAGCAACCTGTATCTTTAGCTCTTATTCCCGCTCTTTGCGTTTGGCCATAGTAAGGTCCCAATGCTCTCTGAACTTAGCTAACTTCGTGTAGGCCCTTTCCAGCTCTTGTTTCTTAGTAGCCAATACACTGCTAACTGAGTCTACATCTAACTCCAGACGCTTCTTGGTTTCAGTCAACTCCAATAAAGCAGTCTTCAGATGTTTCAAAGTTTCAGCCTGTTGCTTGGAAGAATATCCTGTTTCAATCTTTTCATGACAAAGCTGGGCGTTCTCTTTCTCTAAAGCTTCTTTAGCCTTTGCTAACTCTTCTTTCTCTGCCAACAGTTGCTTATATACCTGTATGTCTATAGTGGTGGGCTCCTCCACCGGAGAAGGATACAATGGATGAACTGCAGGGTAAGGCATAAGGAATTTCGTAGCTCGTTCACGAATCCATTCCACATACGGACCAAGAACTCGAGTACCCCCTTTGCTAAATGAAGACTTTCCTCTCTTATGCAGGTTCTTCCATGCTTTCTCAAGCTTGATCAACATCTTTTCCTCTATTGCCCCAGTAAGATACAGAGATTCCTGTATCTCCTCGGGCTTCGGTGCTTCCTGAGGTGCATACCCAAACTGCCTGATTAATAAGGAAGGGTTATAATTGACACACCCTCTCCTTCCTATCAAAGGAACATTAGGGAATCCTTCGCATCTGTATATGACCTCAACTCCTAACACTTCCTCCTTAACCCACACCACATTCTCAGAAGTCAACCCCATCAAGCGCTCAAGCCATCCTAAAGAATCAATAGAAGTGACGAAAGGCCCTTACTTCGGCATATGACTAGTAAACCACCTGCACAGTAGAGGTACACAGCAAGAGACATTCTTTCCTCGCCGTTTTTCATTTTTGTAGTGAGTAGAATGGTGGATATCTCCCAGCAAGGTAGGAACTGGGTTCTTTGCGGCCAGAATATAGAAAGCATCTGCATCAACAAAATCAGGTTGGTTTGGAACCAATACAATGCCATAAACACACACAGCAAGGATGGCATAAAAAACAACCCAGCCACCCTTCTTAGCATACTCCCGAGCCTTCTCTACCAAAACACCCAATGGAAATCCCCACACATCTCCTTTCCTGATCATCTTCCCTGTCAGCTCAAACTCTCCTAAGTACAGAATAGCAGAAAGCTTAGCCAGATTAGGCTTAGCGTCCGTGTGATAGAAAGGCATCTGCTCGCGAATCGGTATATCCAAGAGTGCAGAATACTCCTCCAGGGTAGGAGCCAAGACAAAATCAGGAAATACGAAAAACCTGAGCTCAGCATCATAAAACTGCAACAGGGTGTAAATACCGCTGATCTCATAAGCTGAGGGCTGGTAAACATAAGTTAGGATCCTCCCATATGTCTTCCTGAAATCTCCCATCACCTTCTTCCCAGCAATAGTAATTAACTCTGACAACAGACTGATATATGGAGACGGGAATCTGTAGGGTAACACTCTCTTCATGGCTTCCATGTCTGCTAGGAAACAACCACCGGAACTGGGAGGGAAAATATGTACCTGCAATACACACACGTTAGTTGGATGCAAATGGTAATGCAATAATGCAATATGATAAATGATGCAATCAATGAACACAGAGGCCATGCTGTAGCCTGAAGAGGAACATCTCTGTGATGTCAAGAACAGAAAACCACCACAGTCACCAGAACCTCATGACACTGACTATCATCTGACACCCAAAATACCAATACCCTGGTAAGAAATCCATCTGAACCTCTGTCTCTGACGAGAAAACCATCTGATAATAGTATCAACCTCAGACAAGAAATCCATCTGATCCAAACAACACACCTATTAACGAGCCAAGAAAACCATCTGATAAATATTGGACCACGGTTTCTGAAGGCCAGTTTTCCTGCAATAACCCAATCCCTCTCACAGGTATGGACCTAATCCACGGACAAAGGTACGGCATCCTATGCGGTCATCAGCGTCACAGACTTTCATGAGTGATGATACGATTCCCAGAAGGAGTGGCATCATCAAGTCATGAAGAGGCCTCACTTAGCCGACTTCCAATTGATCGGTCCCCAGAGTCGACAATCCTCACGTCTGGACTCCCCTTAGATCCTCAGGATCGGAAAGGAGCACCTCGGAGAGAACCTCGTCTGAGCGCAGATTTCATAGGGAACTGTGTCTGCTCAGCAAACAGGTTCGTCTACTACTCTCCACAACTATGTCTAGGTGCATACTCAAGCCCAGGTCCGGCTTCTCACTCATAGTAACCTCCCTCTCCCACAGCAATAATCACAATAATATAGTGCTGAAAGTAAATGCGGAAAGGTAAAGGTGCGGAAAAGTAAAACACATATGCACAACACCCAACAGATAAACACCCAAGCGCTAGGATTGACTCGCGTAGGGGATGGGAAACGGTCCCAACATAAGGGATGGGAAAAGTCCCTAGATGCTTACACATCCCCAGCAGAGTCGCCAGCTGTCGCTATTGCGAAAATCGGCGCCGGCATGACAGAAGAGTCGCCACCTTTTGTTATTTATCCCTCAGAGCGGGAAAGGAAACGATCGGAAAAACCTGACGAAAAAAAAAGTAAGACAAGGTCATCGCAACCATTGTCTGGGTTCGGGAGTCGGTTACGCAAGGGGAAGGTATTAGCACCCCTCACGTCCGTCGTACTCGACGGGATCCACGTTTGGTGTTTATAAGGAAAAGGGTGTGTTTATCTATCTACGCTAGTGGTCAGTCTGAAAAGAAAAGAAAAGGATAGGACTCGACAGAACATACGCTGTTCTGGGCCTACGTACTCCCTCGTGCAATGGGAAAGTCAGAGTCAACGTAGTTCGACTACCTACGTCTAGACGGGGGGAAGGTTGCTCGCCAGGACATCGCGTCCTGTGCCTACGTACTTCCACACGGCACGGAAGATCAGAGCAAATGTAGTTCGGGCTACGCACGACACAAGCTGTTCAAGTGTTTTTTTAAGGGAAAATGCACCTTAACCAAGGGTTTTCATAGTCCCGGAGGACAAAAGGTTTTGATGTTTGTTCAAATCTTTTGACAGAAGAAATGAATTCGCTTTTGTTTTATCCTTTATTAAGTGTTTTTCTGTTGTTTTGAGAAAGGAAAGAGACACCCTAAAACTATGGTTGAAAAGGGGAATCTACCTAATGTTATCATGCCTGGTTAACCAACCTAATGTCTATCATAACTCCTCCACAGCAGAGAAGTTAGAGCTCCTAAGGGATCATGGCAACAGAACTAAACAACAAACATGAATCACTGCAAAGTAAAGAAATACTGGAAATATGCATGAATGCAACAACCAAACAAGCAAGGCACAAAGGCCACACACCACAGAGGCAAGGGAGCTCAGCTCTACCAAATACCAACAAGCAAAGCCACTCAATAACAACCAAGCAGAATGAGGACCACCTCAACTTCTCATGCACACAAGCAGGCTTATTTCTAAGATGCACCTATCTCAGAAATATCTATATGAACCCCTAAGTCTAATGCAGCACAACACCACACAAGTCAATCAACACACAGAGAAGGCTAACCAGCCTGGCAAACTCCTATCCAAAAGCAAGAAACTAACCCTGAGCAGATCCCTGAACAACCCTAAAACAAAACCCTAATCTACCTCTGAGCAAAGTCCTAAGCAAAACCTTACACAAAACCCTAAGCAAGACCCTAAAGGGAGAACTCAATCCCATTCTTCAAGCTTCAAGACAAGCTTACCAAAGAAAGGGATCTAAGTAGACAGAGCCATAGTGCCTTCCTCAGGAAAGTACTAGGAGGCTTCCACTTAGGAATCATATCCCATGCGGCTCAACAACTGTGAACGGTTTACATTCCTCCTCAGGAGAAACTAAACTCACATGAAGGCTCCAACATCATTGGATATTTAAGAAATCCTACATGAACTAAGGGAACTAAGTGAACAGACCCATAGTGCCTTCCTCTGGAAAACACTAGGGGCTTCCACTTAGGAATCATATCCCATGTGGCTCAACAACTGTGAACGGTTTACATTCCTCCTCAGGAGAAACTAAACTCACATGAAGGCTCCAACATCATTGGATGCTTAAGAAAGCCTAGATGAACTACAGGAACTAAGTGAACAGACCCATAGTGCCTTCCTCTGGAAAATACTAGGGGGCTTCCACTTAGGAATCATATCCCATGTGGCTCAACAACTGTGAACGGTTTACGTTCCTCCTCAGGAGAAACTAAACTCACATGAAGGCTCCAACATCATTGGATACTTAAGAAAGAGGTGAGAAGAAAGAATGAAGGACATCCATAGTGCCTTCCTCAGGAAAGTACCATGAATTTCCCTCAAACTTCAGGATCTCGAACCTCACAGAAAGAGAGCAAACTCATAGACTAGGCCTTCAATCCATGCATCCTTGCAAGCTCCATCAAGTCTTCATCCAGCCTCCATCTTCAAGAAGAAACCACAGGCCCTCAAACCAAAAGAAACTATCTCTAAAGTTCACCCACAGTTGAACTTCAAAGTCAGAAGCCCTCAAGACTTCTCCTATTCTCAAGCTCAAACAAAAATAACAGAACACCCTATAAAAATCTACCATAAATCTAGGGGGAACCTACATGCCTCTATAATCCCAAGATCAAATCTCAAAGCCTAAGTCAACTTCTAAGGCTACTAAACAATCCCTAACAGGTGAATGGTCAAGGGTTAACCAGCAAGTTATGAGATCTCTACTCTCTAACCCTAAAACAACATCAATCAATTTTTAAAAAATCCACGAAAATCCTATGGGGAGCATGCATCAGTCTAGTACAACATACTAAAAAAGAAAAGCAAAATTCAGTACCAAGTGAGAGAAATAAAATCAGCAAGGCAGACACATCACAAATCAATATTCAAGACCAATTAAAATGCAAAAAATGCAATAAAAATGAAAATGCATGATCAAATTAATATTTTTGCACCATAAAATCCTAAATTGAACTATGAACCTATAGAAAAAAGAAGGGAATTAATTGGATAATCCTACTATTTTTTATGAATTATTTTCTAACATGGATAAAACAAGGAAATTTAAAAAAAGAAAATAAAACAAGGGGGGGGGGGGGTGGCGATAGCAAAACGCCCTAGTTGCTTCTCAAGATTGGGCCAAGAGGGGGGTGCGATCAACACTTGTTGCAAAGGCCCAGTCACCGTTTTTTTCCCCAGCATTTTTCACAGCCCAGGGGGGGGGGGCAACGAGCAAACAAGGGGTGGTCATAGCAAAAGTCATTTGGGCCCAGCCCAAACTCAAACCCTAACCCTAGCAGACAAAACCCTCGTTCTCTCTAATTCCTCTATCACTGTTCACCATTGGAAACCCTGCACCGCTCGCCACTCTCTCTGAACCCTCTCATTCCTCTTCCAAAACTCTCACACATTCTGAATTAACCCTAAACACAAACAAAGATCAAATCACGAAATCTTCCCCCTCACACTCTCGATTCAACTCAAACTTGCTACCCTCCCCAAAACCTAACCTGAATCCAGCTAAACAACAATTATGAAGTGTAATGAGTTAAAGAGGAGCACCTGGATGATGCTATGAAGATGGCGCCGTCTGGAGAACTCTTGAAAATTCTTGAAGACGGAAAAGCTCGTAGGTTGATAAACGAGATAAATGGGACAATCTTGCTGAACAAAGTACGCTGACGTTTGCCTTTCTGGAGACGCGTGAAGATGCTTGAAGATCGCTGACAAATCTGATGAAGGATGAGCACGATTGAAGAGATCTCGATCTGGAAAAAGGCTCACTGACGAGAGATACGTGATGATGTTCTTGAATGTTTCAAGGATCTGGTGACGAAATTGGAGGAATCGGTTGATGTTCTTTGAAGAAAGCGTCGAGGAGATGAATCTTGATGGTGGTTTCTGGGAATTTTCTGGGGGAGAAACGAAGAACACGGTGGAAATCGATGCAAAGACGAGGAGGATCGTTGAAGATCCGGTTGATATTTCTGGAAATTTGACGGATGATGTTCTTGAGGAATGATAAACAAAGATGAAGATCTTGGAGGAGGAAGATGAAGATTAGAAGGAAAGGATGAGTTCTGGGAATTTTTCCAGTTTCAGGCGAGTTTGACGGCGGTCGGAGTTGGTTGGTGGTGGCCGGGTTGGTTGTCACCGGGCTTGCATGACCGACGGGGACTTTCCCGGTGAGAAGATGGTGAAGACAAGTGGCGTTGGGGAGTTACCGCATGTGCAACACGTGTGCTGGTTACTGGTGGTAGTGGGACGCGTGGAAGGTTTCTGGTGAGTGGAGTGTGAGTGGAATTATGAGGTGGCCTCTTGAGAGAGAGACTCGTGGCAGCTTTTATAGGATGACATGTGGAATGAGGGATTTGGCCTGAGATTGGACTGGAGAATGGGCCTCCAAAAAGATAACTCTGGGCCCACGAACATTAGCAATGGGACTGAATAAAATGGACCTAGCTGGATTAAAAAAGATGAATGAAGACTAATGACAAAATGAATGTTAATTGGATTAAAATTAAATGGATTAATACTGATTAATGCAACGTTAATATGGACTAATGACAATTAATGCAAAACGACAATTGATTAGTTAATAAAAGCTGCTAATGAACTATCAAATCTAATTGATATTAACTAATTAAACCTAATTAACCCTATCTAATAAAATCTAATCCATTAACCTAGATTAAACAAAACAATTAATCCTAAACAATTAATATTCTGACTAATAGTAAAAAACTGTTAATCTCTTATTAAAACTTAACTAAAAATTGAACTCTAATTAAACTCTATTAAAAGGGAATTAACATCTAATCTATGTTAATCTCTAAACTAATGAAAAAAAACTATTAATTTCTATTTAACAAATCCTAATAAAAGAAATATTCTATTAAACTATTATCTAAAAAAACTTAATATCTAAAAAAAAGGAAGTTTATTCTAAACTCTATTTAAAAACAATTTATAAATTCTAAAAAAAAAATTAAAACTATTAAAAATATTAAAAAAACTATTTAAATTCTAGAAAATCTATAAAGCCTATTTAAAATCTACAAAAGGCTATTAAATTCTAAAAAAAAACAAATAAAGGCAAATAACCAACATAAAAAAAAACGCGAGACCAAATCGAAGTAAACAGTAAACCCGGGCACCAAGAATCTCAAAAATCACTGCGTAAGCCGAAAACACCCAGGAAGCGCGTGACTTCCCAAAATAACCTCCGATTACCCGAACCGGTCTGAGACGTCCTATAGGTGGAAACCAGGCTGTAATTCTGACATCATCTGTATGATTAAAAATGTAATGCACGCGGTACGCGAATGCGAATGCAAAAATAAGCCGAAACGTAGATCAGGAGCGGGAACCGGTTGGTCAAATTTTAGGGTGCAACAATGACACTTGTGGATCCTTTAAGCCTTCAATGCCTTTTGATTCATGTTGTTAACATGTTAAGGATGCTGCTTGCTCAATTTTAGGTCATGATATTGTGTTATGCTTGTTCATTTGTGTGCTTTCTTTTGTTGCTTTCATTTAAGGTTTCCATATGTGACTTGTTTGCATCCTTTTGTGTGATCATCATCTTGTACATTTCTTTTTCTCTTCTTTTCTTACATTCCCATATGCATGCTTGGTTGAGATGAGCTTGTGGAGGCTACTGCCCCACACTATTTTCCTCCCACTTTTATTCTTACTTGTGCATTCTATGTTTGCATGTTTACATTTTCATGTTCTTTCTTCTTCTTCTTCTTTTGCTTTTCTTTGCCATGTTCCCCATAAGTTCTCTAAACGCTTGAGGTTATGATTGACATTAGATGCTTAACCATGCATGATAACATTAGGCAGTCCCCTTGTGTATCCCAACTTTAAGTCCACTTTGCATGATACCATTTAGGATTGATTTAGTCTCCCATTAGTGGTCCTTTCTCCTCTTCTCATCTTCATACAACCTTAACACACTTAATAAAGATAATGGATGTTGTGCCATGAGCCTTATACTTGGGAAATGGGGATTGAGGGGCTACCTCTCAATTGCCTAGAGTGTTTAGTATACGTCCTTAGGAAGATATGCGACGCATTCGATTCTAAGTTTTAGACTTTAGTACAACATACATTATAAACACTCAAATTCAAAACACTTCTTCTCTAAAAAACACAAAAACACTTCAAACCTTTTTCATCCTTCGGGATCTTAATCAGGAAAATCTTTTCAGATAAAAGAGTGTTGTTAACTTTTAGTTCTACCGCAAATGGTAACGCCTAAGTCTCCAATGGTCGAGCTGCATACACCAATTGCTAGAACTACTTGTTAACCCTACTCGGGCCTAAAAGCTTTTGAACCAACCGGTGTTCTTGTTAGCCCGAACTACGTTTGCTCTGATCTTTCATATCAGATGAAAGTTAGTAGGCATAAGACGCGACGTCTTGGCGAGCAACCTTTCCCCTTCACCCGTAGTTAGCTGAACTACGATGACTCTGACTTTCCCATTGCACGAGGGAATACGTAGGCACAAAGCTGCGATATACTTGGAGTGGGTATTTTATGCTTAGGATTGACGATCTACTTGGAGAGAACGGACGAACCCAGTTACTCGGTGGTAACGACGAAGGATGACAAGGATATCAAACATGCAGACGCTAATACATATGTTAATGTGTATGTAAATGAAAACGTAATGAGCATGCAATGCTTGGGTTCATGCACATGCCGACAAAACAGGTGAGAGGAGGAAACATGAGATGAAATAAACATCTCGACGGGGATACCCGGTGACCTCTGCAACGGTACATCTATCGGAGGATAGGAAAAGTTAATGGTAGAACCAAATCTTGCCTCAAAGTTCCAACTTCTCGGGGGAGAAAATAATCCACTTGGGGATACGATATCATGACTTCCTTATGGGGATACGATACAACCTTGCTGAAGAGTATGATATCATGACTTCACTAGAGAGTATGATGTCATGACTTCACTGGAGAGTATGATGTCATGAATCGTAATCAGCCAAAGAGAATCTTAGGATCAGAGACTTTCAGGGATAAAATAAATATCCGCTACATGGGGAAGATATGGAGCTGAGAAACTTCATGAATGAAAGTGTAGCAACTTCCTGGGAATAGTATATCGGCTTCCTGTGGAAAATGTACATCCAACTGGGGGATAAAGCATATCAAACTTCCCTGAGGAGGTTCCTCAGACTTACTAGGGAGAAATTAACAGACATCCCTAGGGAAAGTATCTTGACTTCTTGGGGAGAATATGGCAATCTCCTGGGGAATATTCCTGAGGAAGGCAAGGCAATTTCACTGAGGAAAATATAATTCCACTGAGAATGGGTCTTCAAGAACATATATCACTTGGAGGATACAGGGGATATCTCTGCAGTCTTGAGAGTCACTGGGGATAACCAGATTGGTCCAGAAGTGTGGTCAGCTTAAAGTCTCGCTGGGGACTATTTCCTGAGGAAAGCATGGCAGCTTTGGTGAGGAAAAGACGATATCACTTGGAAGAGGCTGGTATGATCTCTGTAGTCTTGAAAATTACTGGAGATTACCAGCTCAGTCCAGAATGTTGTCAGCTTAAAGTCTCACTGGGGACTGCGTTGAGACCATGGTTTAGACGTAGATTTTGCAAAGATGAGATTTATTGGGGAATGAAGACCGTCGGGAGTAAAATCTATTGGGCGCCTGAAGAACATTGTGAAACGAAGCTAAATTTGATCTCAATGGACTTTATAGTAGTTGCCATTTTGAAAAGTATCATGCCCCAGAGTACCTGCTTTGTGCGAAAGTAATCTCCAGAGGATTTTACAGAGAACATAGGGTTCGATTGCCCCACTATTTTCAAACTCTTGGAGAGATCTGTCAGATCTCGATGTTACTAGCACGGATCAACCGTGTTACGACTGAGTCTACAAGAATAGCTCTTAAGAACGCCAGGCTTGCATCAGTAAGTGAATTGGAAACCGCCAGCCCCTATTTAGCAGGATCTTCCAGTTCTGTTGCCGATGTTTATGTGTAAATTTCTAAGATATCAAGCAAAAATCAACACGCATGAACTGCTAATCCTGAAATTGCCAATGCAACATGTATATTTGTCTTGAAGCTTTTTCTGTTTTGTTTTGAAAAAAGATATCGCAATAGCTCGTGACTGAAATCACTAGTTAGGATATGAATTTTAATTTGTAATGCCAACGTTAAATTGAGCATAGCTCGTAGGAGTCAGGAAACATTATCTCGTCGAGTACACTTTCGGAACGAACCCTACTTCAATTAGTTCTTTTAATGGTTGTATTGTGGCTTGGTTCATGGTTTAAGAAACAAAGGATAAAGGCTCAAACTCATTTGTACCCACCCATTCTTCGTGATGTTCTCCAATCCTATTCAGTTAACTGGACACGAGCACTCATATCTCAATCGGATTTGATATGGTCGAGAACTCATTAAGGCTTTGGACAATGGCAGTCACTCACCTATTTCTTTTGTGTTTGATCAACACAACTTTGTTCTTTATTGGGGATTATTTATTGTAATCCCTTATTTTTTGTTTTACTTTTATTCCCTAACTTTTGCCTGGACGACGTCTTTTGGATTTGACTTTAGAGTCCAGCGGGGTGCCCCAGTTTTGCCTAAGTCTCCTTCATAGGTTCTGACTTAGCGGACTATATATTTTTTTGAATGAGTCGTGTGACTCTTTTGAAGGCTTGTGACTGCCCCACTCTTTAAGTAGTCGAGGGATATTTTGACTTCTTAAGATGCAAAGGATAGATTCTCAAAGGTTCGCTCCTTATTTTTGAAAGTCTAAGCGCTCGACCAGCTTAACTGAAAAACGACCTTGCCCCAAGTTAAAATAAGGGTTTTTTATTTGGAAAAGAAAACTCCTACCTCAAGACTCAAAGGGGGTTAAAGAGGGATTATCGTCCTTATATCTCCAGTGTTTTGGGATTTGAAACAATGCCTTACATCATCAGCAGGTTTCAATCGAAAGCATACGAAAATAGATCTGACATTTTTGGTTCATCATTCTCCTCCCAATTCTCTATCAGAGCAAGAGATCGGGTAAAGTTGGCATTATAGATTATGAAAAATAATTTTTGTGAGTGAAACGAATGGATTGCTTCAAGACAAACATGCATTGCATTAATTATTCAAAATGGACAAGTTCGTACATGCTAATTATGCTTAATCAAAGAAATAAAGTACATATAAATAAACCAAATGAATGTTTAGAAATTCCTAACTAAAGGAATTTATGAAGTCTTTGCATTGAAGACCAGCATGGTAGTAGTGGTTTCCTCTGGCGGAGTCTCGCTGGAATAGGGAGTGGAGATACACTCACTACGAGTCGTATTGCTTGCCCTAGTTGTGTCTACCACTATTTCATTATCAGTCTTCAGGTCTTCCTTTGGAATAACTTTCTCGGATTCTTGGTTGATCACTGTCACGTCGTCTTGAGGAATACTAAAATGAAATGGACTAGACTTCTGAGCAATTACCAGCTTCGGCTGACTCACTGTAGGAGTAACATGCTTAGATATATTGGTTGATCTTGGAAAATGGAAAACCCGGAGAGGAGTTCTGATCTTTGGCTGAGGATCATCAAAAAGACAAAATCTTCTCTTCTAACAAATCTCTGACAATGTACTTGAGAGCATAACAATCTTCTAAATCATGGCCAGGCACAGCCTCATGAAATAAACAATGAGCGGCGACGTTGTGGTTGGTAGGAAAAGGATTGGGAGGTGGAACCAAAGCTCGGGTAACAACCAGACCTCGTTGCACTAAGAAAGGATATGACTCGGTAAAAGTCATCGCAATCGAAGGACAAGGCTTATATTGTCTCCTATTCGAACCATTCAGACGAGGTGCCTCATTCTTAGGCTGTTGATCGGCAGGAGCGTTGGGCGCTCGTTGACAGTTGACAGGGGTTCGTACAGGCTAATAATCAGGAGGTTGTTGATAAACCGGAGCTTGATAGATAGGAGTTAGTTGCACAGGCTGATATGTAGGAAAATGCTGATTGAATGGATGTGCAACAATAGCTACATAGGGTTGTTGAGCATACTGAATGAGATAACCTTGAACATAATTATGCTGCTATTGCCAAGGTTGATGAGCAGCCATTTCACGGTTATACCTGCTCGAGAGACTCCTCCAGCGTGTAGCTCCTTTATGATGGTCGAAGCTCGGAGTTTTGAACTCTGGAGAATGGTCTTGCTGAACTAGTTGAGCAATGGAAGGCAACAAACTGGTTGAACACCATAAGGAGGTACGTTTACCATGGTAACAGATGTTTGAGGATCCACAACATTATTGGTAACCTCAGAAACAATAGTGGGCTGAGTATCCATCTTTGTATTAAGAGCTTGCAGCATCTCCATAATCTGCCCCACACTTCCTAGAAGGTCTTCGAGTTTGTTGCTGACACGATCGATCTCTTGAATTTGTTCTGCCGTTCTTTTCCGAGCTTGGGCTCTAGTGTTGTACGGATGCGGAGGACCCAGGGTGACGGAACTAGAAGGAGAGAGAACCGAGAATAAGACACCGGGAGACAAATGCAATGCAAAAATATGATGCTAATATGCACAATGCAGAGTTTAAGATTTCATGGAATTCAAGTGTTTATGAATATCGCAGAATACCAAAGAAATTTTATTTATTAATTTTCAAAGTGGATTACAAATAAATATTCTTAAAAGGAAGTCTTAAAAAATAACTAAATAAAAGCTAATAACGTCTTAAGGAAGCTTCCTGTTCTACTCCTTGCTCTGCTTTTCTAGTTGGGCCTTTCCGAGGATGAGCCTATCTTCAAAAGGTAGATTGAGAGTCAGAGGAAAATAAATCCTCCATTAGAACCAAGCAGGGGTACATTGGAAAAGTCTTCATAACTGTTGATGATCATTGTAACGCCTCGATTTCGATTTTTCCCATTTTGTTGAGTCTTTTGATTTAATTGGGTGATTATTATTTTAATTATGGAATTTATGTGATAATATGTTATGTCTGCATATTGTGATATTTTATTATTTGGAGAGTTTTGGGAATTAATTAGAGGGTATTTTAGATATTCCTAATTATTAGTAAGGATAGAAATATTATGTGAGAAAATGAATTGATAGATACTTGAGAGAATAGAATAGAAAGTGTTATAAGTGGAAATAGAGAGAAAAGAAAAGAGATAGAAAGAAATAGAAAGGAAAGGAGAAAGGAGAAGAGAAAAGAGGAGGAAGAGGAGAAAAACCTAGAATCATCAAGAATCAACTTCTAAGCTTTCGATTAATCGGGTAAGGGTGTGAAACTTTATTACTCTCTCAATGTGTATGATTATGTATGTGTTTGTTGGATCATTTTCCATTTTTAGGTTGAATATGGTTTAATCGGTAGAAACTGAGTTTTATCGGTTAGAATCCGAGATAGATGGTGTAAATTAGTCGAATGATATATATATATATATATATATATATATATATATATATATATATATATATATATATATATATATATATATATATATATATATATATATATATATATATATATATATATATATATATATATATATATATATATATATATATATATATATATATATATATATATATATATATATATATATATATATATGTTATGTGAATGAAGTGATTCAATGTTTAGATGTTTCCGCTTTTATTCTAAATATTGAGATGTGGATAAGGATTAAGTTCCTCTGTTGTGAGTTGCCCATTGTTGCATATGTTTATGAGCAGGTGTTGTATGTGTTTTAATTTCATGGATAATGTGACGTGCCTCTTCTATACCATGTGTTAAATTATACTCTGATGAAATTTTTATTAAGTGCCTAAATGATTTATTTGATTATTTTGGGGGTATAGAAAGGGGGTGTTACATTAAGTGGTATCAGAGCCAGTGTTGAGTCAATTGTGTCTCTCTCGTTGTTGTGTTGGTTGAACGTTTGTTTAACCTTGTTATTTTTGGGAATGGTCAAAATATGGCTGGTCGTAATGACAGTGCGCTGGCTGCTGCATTGGAGGCAATGGCCAGGGCGGTGCAGGGCACGCCGAATGCGAATGCTAATGATGAGTTTAGAGAGAATAAACCACCGGTCTTTAAAGGAAGATTTGATCCTGATGGTGCTCAGATCTGGTTGAAGGAGATTGAGAGAATATTTAGAGTTATAGGATATGCTGAAGGAAATAAGGTGAGGCTCGGAACTCACATGCTGAGAGAAGAAGCCGACGACTGGTGGGTCGGTATGACGACTGGTGGGTCGGTATGAGACACGTTCTTGAGTTAGATGATGAGGACATAACTTGGAATTTATTTCGCACTGAATTCTTGAGGAAGTATTATCCTGAGAGTGTGAAGGGGAAAAAGGAAATGGAATTTCTAGAGTTGTAACAAGGAAATATGTCCGGAGTGGACTATACTGCTAAGTTTATGGAATTAGTTCAATTTCACCCTCATTATGCGGCGATTATGGAGGAGTTCTCTAAGTGCATTAAGTATGAGAATGGCTTGCGTCCTGAGATTAAGCAAGCGGTGGGATATCAAAGAATACAAAGGTTTTCGGATTTGACCGAGTGTTGTAGAATTTTTGAAGAAGACAGCAAGGCCCGTTCTACTCATTATAAGAGTTTGAGTGAGAAGAAAGGAAAGCAGCAAGTAAGGAGTGGACCTTATGTGCCGCCTATTGATAAGGGCAAGCATAGGGGAAACTTTGATCGGAGATCCAGAGGAGGAAGTTCCGGTGCGGTTAAATGTTACAAGTGTGGCGTAATGGGCCATAAGTCTTTTGAGTGTGGGAAAACTGCGGAGAAGTGTTCTAACTGTGGAAGCCTTGGGCATGCCACTTCTGATTGTAGATGGAATGTGATGAAGTGTTTTAATTGTGGAGAGGTTGGTCATATTAGTACTAAGTGTACTAAGCTGAAGCAAGCTCAAGCGGGCGGAAAGGTATTTGCATTAGCTGGTTCAGACACTACTAGTGCAGATTGTTTGATTAAAGGTACATGCTTTATTAATAATATGCCTTTAGTTGCTATTATTGATACTAGAGCGACTCATTCATTCATTTCTTTTGAGTGCACTAAGCGTTTGAATTTGTGCATGTCTTCTTGGGGAGGTGAGATGGTTATTGAGACTCCTGCTTCAGGGTTGGTAACTACATCTTTGGTGTGTGTAAGTTGTCCTTTGACCGTGTATGGTAAAGACTTCATTATGGATTTAGTGTGTTTGTCGTTAGAGGGTTTGGATGTGATATTGGGTATGAACTGGTTGCAATTTAATAGAGTTCATATAGATTGTTATCACAAGTTGGTTAGGTTTCCTTCTTTGGAAGAGGATGAAGGTGAGAGTTTTCTATCCACTAAAGAGTTGAAGAAACTCTTAGCGGATGAAGCTCAGTTGTTTGGTTTGTTTGCATCATTGTCGGTGGAGAGCAAAGTTGAACTCAAGGTGTTTCCTGTAGTGTATGATTTTCCCGAAGTGTTTCCGAAGGAGATTACGGATGTACCGCCGTAAAGAGAAGTTGAGTTTTCTATTGATCTAGTTCCTGGTACTAGACCGATTTCGATGGCACCGTATCGTATGTCAGCACCGGAGTTGGTAGAATTGAAGAAATAGTTGAATGACTTGTTGGATAAGAGAATTGTAAGACCAAGTGTTTCTCCTTGGGGTGCGCCGGTATTGTTGATAAAGAAGAAGGATGGGAGTATGCAGTTAAATAAGGTGACGATTAAGAACAAGTATCCGCTTCCGAGAATCGATGATTTGATGGATCAATTGGTTGGTGCGTGTGTTTTTAGCAAGATTGATTTGAGATTGGGATATCACCAGATTCGTGTGAAAGAAGAGGATATTCAAAAGACGACTTTTAGGACACGGTATGGTCATTACGAATATTCGATGATGCCATTCGGAGTTTCTAATGCGCCGGGTGTGTTCATGGAATACATGAATCGTATTTTTCATGAGCAGTTAGATTGTTTTGTGGTTGTGTTCATCGACGAAATCTTGATTTACTCTAAGTCTCAAGAGGAGCATGAAGAGCATTTAAGGATTGTGTTACAAATTTTGAAAGAGAAGCGGTTGTGTGCTAAGTTGTCGAAGTGTGAATTTTGGTTGTCGGAAGTAAGTTTTCTTGGGCATGTTATTTTCGGTAGTGGTATTAGTGTTGATCCATCCAAGATAGATGCGGTAATGCAATGGGAGACTCCTAGAATGGTTACGGAGATTCGAAGCTTTTTGGGCTTGGCAGGTTATTATCAGAGGTTTATTGAAGGATTTTCGAAGTTGGCACTTCCGTTAACGCAATTGACTTGTAAGGGAAAGGCTTTCATTTGGGATGTTGATTGTGAAAGGAGTTTTGTTGAGTTAAAGAGAAGATTGACGATGACGCCAATCTTGATTTTTCCGAATCCCACAGAACCTTTTGTGGTTTATTGTGATGCTTCTATAACGTGTTTATGTGGTGTTTTGATGCAAGATGGAAAAGTTGTGCCTTATGCTTCGAGACAGTTGAGAGTGCATGAAAAGAATTATCCTACGCATGATTTGGAATTAGCGGCCGTGGTGCTTGTTTTAAAAATTTGGAGGCATTATCTCTATGGTGCATGATTTGAAGTTTTTAGTGATCACAAGAGTTTGAAGTATTTATTTGATCAGAAGGAATTGAACATGAGACAAAGAAGGTGGTTAGTGCTTTTAAAGGACTATGATTTTGGTTTGAATTACCATCCGGGTAAGGCAAATATGGTGGCCGATGCTTTGAGTCGGAAGTCGTTACATGTGTTCGCATTGATGGTAAGAGAATGGGAACTTTTGGAGAACTTTAGAGATTTGAGTTTGGTTTGTGAAATGACGCCGAGAAGTGTGAGACTTGGTATGCTTCATATTACGAATGATTTTCTTGCAACCGTAGGTGAAAAGCAAAAGTTGGATTTGAAGTTCGTTGATTTGATGACAAATGAGAATGAGGATTTCAAGGTTGATGATTTCGGAGTTTTGAGATTTCATGGTCGCATTTGTATTCCCGATGATGAGGAGTTGAAAAAGATGATATTGGATTAAGGAAACCTAAGTAACATAAGTATTCATCCGGGAGCGAATAAGATGTATCAAGATTTGAAGAAGATCTTTTGGTGGTCTGGATTGAAGAGAGATGTAGCTCAGTTTGTGTATGCATGTTTGACTTGTCAGAAGTCTAAGGTGGAACATCAGAAGCCTAGTGGATTGATGCAACCGTTGGATATTCCATAATGGAAATGGGATAGTATATCGATGGATTTTGTTACGGGGTTTCCGAATACACAAAGAGGTCATAATGCTATTTGGGTGATTGTTGATAGACTTACTAAATCCGCTCACTTCATTATGATGGATATTAGTTATCCTTTGGAGAAGTTAGCCGAGATTTATGTTCGTGTGGTTGTGAAGTTACATGGAGTTCCTAAGAGTATTGTATCGGATAGAGATCCTAGATTTACTTTGAGGTTTTGGGAGAGTTTGCAAAAGGCTTTGGGTTCGAAGCTAAGATTGAGTTCGGCTTATCATCCGTAGACGGATGGTCAAACCGAGAGGACAATTCAATCGTTAGAGGATTTATTGCGTGCTTGTGTACTTGAGCAAGGTGGTGCTTGGGATAGTTATTTAGCGTTGATTGAGTTCACCTACAACAACAGTTTTCACTCAAGTATTGGTATGGTGCCATTTGAGGCTTTGTATGGTCGGAGATGTCGAACACCTTTGTGTTGGCATGAGACTGGTGAAAGGTCGGTAGTTGGACCGGAGATGGTACAACAAATGATTGAGAAGGTGAAGTTTATTCGGGAAAAGATGAAAGTTTCTCAGAGTAGGCAGAACAGTTATCATGACAAGAGAAGGAAAGATCTTGAGTTTCAAGGAGACCATATTTTTTTGAGAGTTACACCGGTTACGGGTGTGGGTCATGCTTTAAAGTCGAAGAAGTTGACTTCTCGTTTCATTGGTCTGTATCAGATTACTGCACGAGTTGGTGATGTGGCTTATCGTGTGGCGTTGCCTCCGAATCTTTCGAATTTGCATGACATGTTCCATGTTTCGCAACTTCGGAAGTATGTTCCGGATCCGTCACATGTTATTCATATGGACGAAGTTAAGGTAAGAGATAAACTTATGGTGGAAGTTTTACCGATTAGGATTTTGGACCGTGAAGTTAAGAAGCTAAGAGGCAAAGATATTGCGCTTGTGAAAGTAGCGTGGGGAGGCACTTCAGAAGGCAATATGACTTGGGAATTGGAGAGTACGATGCGAGAGTCGTATCCGGAGTTGTTTGGATCAGGTAATATTTTTGAGGACGAAAATTTCTAAAGTGGGGGAGAGTTGTAACGCCCCGATTTCGATTATTCCCATTTTGTTGAGTCTTTTAATTTAATTGGATGATTATTATTTTAATTATGAAATTTATGTGATAATATGTTATGTGTGCATAGTGTGATATTTTATTATTTAGAGAGTTTTGGGAATTATTTAGAGGGTGTTTTAGATATTCCTAATTATTAGTAAGGATAGAAATATTGTGTGAGAAAATGAATTGATAGATATTTGAGAGAATAGAATAGAAAGTGTTATAAGTGGAAATAGAGAGAAAATAAAAGAGATAGAAAGAAATAGAAAGGAAAGGAGAAAGGAGAAGAGAAAAGAGAAGGAAGAGGAGAAAAACCTAGAATCATCAAGAATCAACTTCTAAGCTTTTGATTAATCGGGTAAGGGTGTGAAACTTTATTAATCTCTCAATGTGTATGATTATGTATGTGTTTGTTGGATTGTTTTGGGTTGTTGGAGAGTTTTCCTCATTTTCCATTTTTATGTTGAATATGGTTTAATCGATAGAAACTGAGTTTTATCGGTTAGAATCTGAGATAGATGGTGTAGATTAGTCGAGAAATGTTAGACTAAGGTTACTGGAACAAGTTGGAATTGAATCAGGTGAATTTGGGAGTTTTGGAGATTGTGGGACATTGAGGGTTTTGATATTCGCAGACACTCGCTAGCACGTTTGCTAGGAAAGCAGGTCGCGAGCATTCGCTAGGCGTTCGCTGTAGCGAGCACTCACGAGAATCTCGCTAGGAGAGCAAGCTAACGAGTGTGTCAGCATGTTGTTTTCTTTAGTTTTCCCTCCAATGTCGATTCTTCGATTCGAGTATGATTAACCCTTTCTTTTAATGCATAGTTGTATGTTGTGATATGATATGTTGTGGGTAGCCGTATGGCGTGAATCCTAGATTGCGAACTGTGGAGTGTGAATTGTGGCCGTTTGTCAATTTTGTGCATTTGTTTGAATTGAATGAAAATGCATTATGAGATTGATTGTGAATGTGCACCCTGTATGCAATGGTATGAGATGAATGATGACATATATATATATATATATATATATATATATATATATATATATATATATATATATATATATATATATATATATATATATATATATATATATATATATATATATATATATATATATATATATATATATATATATATATATATATATATATATATATATATATATATATATATATATATATATATATATATATATATATATATATATATATATATATATATATATATATATATATATATATATATATATATATATATATATATATATATATATATATATATATATATATATATATATATATATATATATATATATATATATATTGTGAATGCATATTGAATGTATGCGATGGAATGTGATGAATGCATGAGTATGTTTGCGAGGATGTATGCATTTCAAGAGTGTCATGAGTCATTTTGCATGTGAAGCATCATGATATGCATTCTTGTGTTGACCAGAAACCTCGTGTGCCTATGTGGGGTGTGAGCGATGGTTTATAATTGATTCCGCGTAGAATCTGCAAAATGATTGTGTGCCCTTGTGGGGTGTGAGCAATCGGATTGTGTGCCCCTGTGGGGTGTGAGCAATCCTGAAACATCGTGTGCCCATGTGGAGTGTGAGCGATGGGTGAACATCGTAGGCTGGACAGGGAGTTACTTCGGTAACGAGCGATGGTTCCATTTGGTTCTTAAATTGAACCTGCTGAATGAGTCGGTACCGCATTTGCATATGCATAGAGTCGTGAGTCGGTCTCTATGAGTTGCATTTATCATATTTATATGATGCATTGGTGAAATAAACATGAATGTAGATGTTTATGTGAATTGGTGATGAAATAAACATAATTGTAAATCTTTATGTATGAATGATGTGAATTATAGAAGTATGATTGATGAATATGCTTGGTTAATTATATATATGTTGCGATATATATATGGTTAAATTGTGATGATTGCGGTGAGAAATGAGAAAATATGTGTATTCTTTGAATGTATATAGATATATGATTTTATGCATTGTTTGTTATGATAATGTTTCTCACCCTCTGTTATTTTATGATTCTCTATAAAGCATTGCAGAGTAGGTTGCTGGAGTTTCTTTTGTGAAGCAAGTCTTCATTCTTTTGGTCGGTCGACTCTGATATGTAGCACCGGGTAGATAGGATTTATTTTGATTCTTTTGTGATACATCTTTGTATGTATCTGCTGATGAATGTTTATGTAATCATGACTGATGAAGTGAACTAAACTGAATGATATATATATATATATATATATATATATATATATATATATATATATATATATATATATATATATATATATATATATATATATATATATATATATATATATATATATATATATATATATATATATATATATATATATATATATATATATATATATATATATATATATATATATATATATATATATATATATATATATATATATATATATATATATATATATATATATATATATATATATATATATATATATATATATATATATATATATATATATATATATATATATATATATATATATATATATATATATATATATATATATATATATATATATATATATATATATATATATATATATATATATATATATATATATATATATATATATGTTATGTGAATGAAGTGATTCAACGTTTAGATGTTTCCACTTTTATTCTAAATATTGAGATGTGGATAAGGACTAAGTTCCTCTATTGTGAGTTGCCCATTGTTGCATATCTTTATGAGTAGGTGTTGTATGTGTTTTAATTTCATGAATAATGTGGCGTGCCTCTTCTATACCATGTGTTAAATTATACTGATGAAATTTTTATTAAGTGCCTAAATGATTTATTTGATTATTTTAGGGGTATAGAAAGGGGGTGTTACAATCATATTGCCCTTGATGTTGGATAACTTCAAACATATGACTCTAGCAGTGTCTTGTTCTTTAGGGTCCTTCTCCAAGAAAGGGAAAGGAGATTCTTCTAGAATAGGTGAACCCATCAAGTGAGAGTACTCTTCTAGGGTAGACAAGAGCTGATAATCTGGGAATGTAAAGCAAAGATAATCCGTATCCTAGAACTGTAACGAAGCAGAGAGAAGTCCTTTGTCTACTTGAAGTTTCAACAAAGATAACAGCCTTCCATACTTGTTTCTAAATACTTCTTAATCTTGAACCAGAGCTCCTAATTTGCTTAGGTCATCCAACTTAAGACCCTTAAAAAAATATTTCAAAGTGTTTTTTCTATTGTAATCCATGGTATCCTTCAATATTCATAAATAAAGTTTGAATTCCATGCAATGTAATGCAATGTGATGCTTTATGGATGCGATGCACATATACAAAGTCCTAGGTTAAAGGAACAGTGAACGGAGTCAAGGTCTACCCATCCCCATAAGATATGTACTAAGGTTAGTTGTACCTGCAGAACAAGGGTTCTAAAGAAGTGCCTAAAGTCATGAGTCCATCCTTTGAATATTATCAATTTCCCGACTGACTTGGTGGTTAATAATATTCTGAAGAGAACCTCTTTTGAGTGTAGTATCGCGTAGCAACTATTTTAGTTCACAACCGACTTTTATTTATGCGAAGGAAAAGGTCAAAAGAAGGAAAACCTAACTTTTGCATCGTAAACAATACGGAGAGAAACCTAGTAAGGGGTTGGTTAAGCTTAGGGAAGGTACTAGCACCCTAAACTTCTGTAGTGCTCTACAGGAACCTTTTGTTTAAAGTTTGCTATTTGACTTTATTATTTGCTTAAAGGTATATGCTAAGGGTTAAAAGTAACAGAAAGACCTAAGGGTTAGTCCTAAGTTTACTCGCCAAGATTCGCATCTTGTGCCTACGTATCCGAGGTAGGGGATGGAATCAGAGTAATCGTAGTTTCCCTCGAAAGGGAGGTTAGAAACGTCTTGACTGTGGTCAAGGTTTCAAAGGGGAATAAGAATACTTAAGGAAGTGCTTACGTGGAGCGCAGCGACTCCTATTTCTACGTTGAAATAGTTAAATTGAAAATAGGATTAAAATAGGTATTCCACGGCAGGAGATCCTAAAACGGAGTACGGCGACTCCTTATCCTAATGCTAGGGTAAAAGGTATTTTCGTCCACGGCGGGACACCTAAACAAATCAGGGTTTTGAAATATTCAAAGGTGAGGACTATTGAATCAACGGTCAAACGGCTAGACCTAATCCTTCGGAAGGAGAATTAACGGTGAATAATGCGAATGAAGTAAGTAACGGCAGAATTGAAATACAAGAAAGTGTAAAAGCGATAAAAAGTACGCCGCAACGATCACTCGCGTAAATTACAAACCCAAAATGAAACGGCATTGAAAGCAATAGCGACTGTAGCCTCGCATAAATTACAACCCAAAAGATAAAAATACGAAAAGTACGGGGGGATTTAGAAATTACAACTGGGACATGGGAAAACGACATAAATGTTATACAACCTAATGGGCAATGGACAGGTGCAGCTAAATGAAATCAAAATGTCAGCCGTATTAAAAGAAACGTGTGAAGTTAACTAAAAAAATATTTAAACCGTTGTCGATATGAACTTGGAAAAATAAATTTTTTATAACTTTCTTTTTAAAAAAAAAATTAATTTAGAAAAAGGGTTTTAGTTTTGACTTTAAAATGGATTCATTTTAGGTTAGTGAAATGTGAATTTTAATCTACTTACAATATTTTCAAATTAAATATTAAAAATATTTTAACCAAATTGTTTTAACAATTGCTTTAAAATTGTCTTAAATTCAAATATATAAAAAAATGGTTTTAATTCTTATTCAGAAAAGGTTTTAAAATAAAAAAATAAATTGTTTGAATTATAAGAAAATGCTTTAATTTTAAGATATGTTTATGTTATATCACCTTAATTAACTATGTAAAAAAAGGGTTTTGTTACAATTTTAATTACATGCGATATTATTACATAATAATAATAAATGATAAAAACAATAAAATAAAATAATAAATAAAGAAAAAAAAGAAAAAGAAAAAGAACTAATAAGAGGGGAGGGGGCTGAAAGGTTGCTGTTGTGTTGTTTCATTAGGGTTTGAGAAAACCCCTTTTCCTCTTCTTCTCCTCCAAACGGCGGTGGCGCCATTGTTGGCTTGCGAAGCTTCTTCTCTTCTCCTTGCATGTGCTCGTTATCCATTCACACCTGAAACAACACAAACGAAAATGAACCGTTAACATCACAAGCTTACGTTTTGGCTCTTTGACAGCGGTATCGTGGGTGTGCTTGGCCGTGATTTTTGATTCAGAGCTTGAGGTTTCACTTTGCTCGGCCGATGACGGAAAGCGGAGGTTAGTTTGAAGTTGCCCGTCGTTCTCTTTGACGAACGGCGACGACGACTTCGCTTGCGGATGGTGCTGATGATGAAGCTTTCCTCTTCTTCTTTTTTTGATCCGCGGACGGTGATTATGATGAAGCTTTAAGCTTCTCTGAACCTTTGCTTGGTTGTTGTCCGCCGGTGGTAGTGAGACTCTGGAGGGTCTACGACCGCCGTTGGATGACCCTTGTTGATTTTCTGATGTTGGTAAAGTTTTTTTTCTTCTGATGAACGGCCCCCTCTTCTTTGATCCACCCTTTTCTTTTATATTTTTCTGGTGACTTTATGGGCTTGGATCCCTTGCATGGTTCTTATGATTTTTCAGGCGGTTTGTGGCTGATTTCCAGGATTCGTTTAATTTATGGTTACGAATCTTATGCTTTTGTTGTTTGGATTTTTTTTCAAGATTTTTCTGTCTGATTGGTTATTGAGACGGAGAAACTTACGGGTTTGGTTGTTTCTAAGTTTCCTGATGAATTTGTTGCGTGAATATCACAGAGATTTTTGCGGCTGAGGATCCGTTGTGAGATTTGCGATTTTCATGATGCTTTGGCCTTAGCTTTCGGTGATTCGTTGCTGGAACTTGCTTGTTTGACTTGTTGGCTATGAGTTTGTTGCGAAAATGTTACCGTTGCCCTGTTTGATCCGTTGGGTTTTGGAAGTTCTGGAAAGTTATGTTAGGGCCTTGTTTGGCAAAACCAACTTTTTGGAAAAATCATTTTTTTTGCAAACCTGCTTTTTCCCAAAAGTGCTTATTCTCAAAATCACTTTTCAGATAATCACTTTTTTCTCTAATAATCACTTTTTCTCTCTGGATGCCTCGAAAATAAGAACAGAAGCTATCAGTTTTAGCCCGATGGCGGAATTGAGTCGGGAGCTGGCGACGGAGCAATCTGTTACTCTCCCGACATACCCAATGATGAATATTTTCTAAGGGTATCAGATCGAAACAAACTTTAACTCTTAAAAATGCGTATTCTATCCAATTCATCCGATTAAATCTCGTCTCCGATAAAATTTTCAAATAATCCATCCAGTAACTTAAACGAATAACCTTCTCAGAGTAAATCCAAGCTGTTCGATTAAACTCAAATGACCACACTCTTCCGACTAACTTCACCCCCAATAAATTGAGTTGATTTAATTCATCCAACTCAAATCCTCCACGATTAAACTCTTCCAATTAACACCCTCGGCCTCATAAATTATCAGCAGGCTACAACTAAATCACCATTTTTCCCTTCACCAATTAAACTGTGCACAGTGTGATTTTTCCTACAAAACCAACAGACTGAGCAAACTGGTTATTGTTAGTTACAACTCAATGCAACATGAGATGAAATATCAAATGAATCGACCAATCTAAGGGTCAAAATTTGGGGTATTACACTGGTCAGTATGCAAAGCAATGTTAGACCAAAAAAGCTCTCAATAAGATCGAGGATGAACAATTACGCTCTCAACTTGAGAAAGTTGTTTACTCAAGTCTGACTCAGAAACTAATTCTTCTAATGAAGATATTAACATGATCTATGAATCATCATCAGATTAGTCCTATGATAATTCTGACAATAATAATTATCAATGTAATCAAGTTGATTACTGGAAGTCTATTGTCGACATGAATGGTCTTAATGTTCTTACTACAGAACAAGATGAAGCCATAAAGGCTATTGAGTCTATTTCTGATAATAACCTTAAAATAAAAATGCTTGAAGTTTTAATTAAAGAAATTTCTAAAAAAGAATCTCCTATTATTAATGAAGCACCCTACCAATTAAGTGAGGTTTTATCCAGATTTCGACAATCCAATATTTGTGAAACTCTTATTTCCCTTACTGATTTAAATAGAGAAATTAATCTTTTGAAATCTAAAATTACTCAGATAAATAAAGATAATAAAAAATTATCTCAAAGGGTCTCCTTGCTTGAAACAGGTAACCTTAAAGTTGAAGAAATATCCTCTACTAGCAGTCTTTCTACTAATGATAGATTTCTCACTCTTATTGATAGAGTAATTTCTCAATTCAATTTAATTTGTTCTCTTATCTCATTTTTATTAAATTGTTCATTAATATTTAATAAACTAACTTCCTCTTTAAGAAAACCTAATTGTTTTTCTTTATTTAAGAGAATACTTTTAACTTCATTAAGCATTTTAATATGAGGATCAGTAATAAATTCAAAAGTGACAGTTTTACCATTAATCATGGTAGTAATGCCTTTAGTGTCAACATTAATTAATGGCATAATGCTATTTAAAAAAGGAGTTCCAAGAATAACTCTACGAGTCATGTTTTTAACTAAGTTGAAATGGGTAAACAAATATCTTGATTACAAACGTATGTATTAGGTAATTTATAATTAAACGTTAATTTGTCACCACTAGCCTGAGCAAGGATTTGAGTGGTTTTTGTATAATACGTGGTAGGAACAATTCCTTCCTGTAGACAATTAAGGTCAGCACCACTATCAATAAGGGTGACTTCATTTTCTAAAATAAACGTTCTGTTAATAACTAAAGTTATTTTAACAAACCATTTTTGAGAAATTACTATATCAATAAGAGTGAGAAATTTATCATTAGTAGAAAGACTGCTAGTAGAGGATATTTCTTCAACTTTAAGGTTACCTGTTTCAAGCAAGGAGACCCTTTGAGATAATTTTTGATTATCTTTCTTTATGTGAGTAATTTTAGATTTCAAAAGATTAATTTTTCTATTTAAATCAGTAAGGGAAATAGGAGTTTCACAAATATTGGATTGTTGAAATCTGGATAAAACCTCACTTAATTGGTAGGGTGCTTCATTAATAATAGGAGATTTTTTTTTAGAAATTTCTTTAATTAAAACTTCAAGCATTTTTCTTTTCAGGTTATTATCAGAAATAGACTCAATAGCCTTTATGGCTTCATCTTGTTCTGTAGTAAGAACATTAAGACCATTCATGTCAACAATAGACTTCCAGTAGTCAATTTTATTATGTTGACAATTATTATTGTCAGGATTATCAGATGAATAATCTGATGATGATTCATAGATCATGTCAATATCTTCATTAGAAGAATTAGTTTCTGAGTCAGACTTGAGTAAATAAACTTTCTCAAGTTGAGAGCGAAATTGTTCATCCTTGATCTCATTGAGAGCTTTCTTGGTCCAACAATTGTTTGCATAGTGACTAGCTTTACCACATTTGTGGCAAGATACATCAAGTATTTTAGCTTTTCTTTTTCCTTTATGAATAAATGTCTTTTCTTTTGGTCTACTTTTATTAAAGTGGCTTCTTTTCTTATTCTTCTTACAAGAATTTGTATAACTATATTTATTTCTATGAGGTTTATTTCTGAAATTGTTTCCCTTTTTCTTTTTATTCTCAGAGGATCTACCAAGATCGAAGGCGAACTGATCGCAGAATTCACCCATTTGGTGTTTTTCAGAATGTTTTTGTTTCTTAAGATGATTTTTAAGCTTAATATCATTACATAAAGTTAATCCTTCATTAACACAAGTGATTATAATTTGACCATAGGTAAGATCAGGATAGTTAATATTTATCCCATCTTTTTTACTTCTTGAAGAATGTCTAACCTTTTCAGAAAAGAAATGGGGTAAACCATCAATAAATTTTGCTTTCCAATGGATATAATTTGGGTTTTTTAATTGATAAATTCTAGACAAAAATGTGTCTTTGTACCATCTAAAATGTGTAAGGGAAGGACATCTTAGATTTTGGAGTAGAGTTTGAATTTTTTCTCCAATAGGGATATTGGTTTCAACAAAATGCTGAAGGATGGATAGACACAGTGTATAAACCGCATCTTCTTCGCCTGTGGTGGCAACACCACTTGCTTCGATTACAAGAGCTTCAGACTTAATCATTTTCTTACTGACAAGAATATCCTTTTTCTGACTATCGGTGAGATAATGATCCCACCAGCCTCTTAATTGACCAACAAATCCAGTGGATATGAAGGTGGCAATATCTCTGTCGGAATTTCTGTTTTGTTTACAAACAGTGGAATACATAATCATTATATGTATTGTATCAAGGATTTGTTTGTCATTTAACCCATCAATGTTCCATTCATAAATGGCTTTTCCAGAATACTAATTTTGGAAGGGTTCGGGTTCTTCAAAAAGTAAATCTCGAGGAGAGGGACACTTATAATAGTATTTCTCTAAAGGTTTAGAGGTATAAACAGGGTTTATCTCATTATTATTTTGATTACTTATGTCTAAGTCAGGAAACATATTTGCTAAACCATTAATTTCTTCTTCATTAGAAGAGTCTTGATTAGACATCACCGTTAAATGTAAATCTTTAAGCTTTTAATCAAGAAAACGGACAAACTCATCACCGTTAGTTTCCATTTTAATTCCTTCTATAGGAATAGGAGGTTGAATTATAGGAACATCTAAAATATTACATATAGAAGCTTGTTCTTGAGGTTTAGGCTTATTAATAAGCTCAATGATAATCTTTTGACGGACTATTTGTTTGTCTAAAAGGTCCTTTATGGATAAGAGTTCCTTTTCTAGAGAAATAAGTTGTTCTCCTAGGCAAACAAGGTAGCCATTAGTATAATTATTGGATTTAGTTATGGAATTTAACTCTTTAAGAGTCATCTAATTTTGTTCAACCCTTTGAAGGGTAAGATAAGGTGTAGCCTCTGTATGAGGACCCAAACTTATTGTTTGCTCAGGGGGGAAAAGGAGATTCCATTCTTTCTCTTTTGACATTTTCCCAAGGTTTTTGTAGAACTAACAATTCGTTTTGTTTTATAAAAACCAATTCTCCTTTATGTTTACTAATAAAGTAACTAATGAACCATTTGACGAAGGGAATGAAATCTTGGTTCATAGACATCTGAGTATAGTACTCATCTTTAAAACTTGCTAATACAGGGGCAGGTTTTACAAAACTTGCTAAAACTTGCTAAAACTTGAGTGTATCTTTCATGCTGAAACTCGTCATTGACAAGGTTTCTTAGATTACTACCTGGGGAATAATCTAACATTATAACGGGAAATCCATGTCTGAGGGAGTAGGCGATTCTACTCTAGGAGGATTTGGTTTTTGATATATTCCATGGGGAATTTTATTTTCGCTAAGTCTTATATTTTCGACTACCTCTATTTCTTCTCTTAATTGAGAAGTAGAAGATCTAGGTAATTGACTAGGAGCAGAGTAAAACTCATTTATAGAATTCACTGAATGTCTTCCATACATAGATCTAGGTATTCTATTAATTCTTTTAGAGTTAAAGTTTATTTCTGAATCTCCTTCACTAGACTGGATTATTTGATCAACATCCTTATTAAGGATAGGTTCAGGTTCTATGGCCTGAGGAAGGTTCCAGGTTTCAGGAAAATTAATTTCATCTCATTTTAGCAACCTATTAGTTGCAATACTAGATGTGAGCAAATTAGTTTGAACTAAAGTAGTAGTTCCTGGAAATGATATTTGTTTAGCTTTAGGGTTTAAAGTGGTAAGAACTTTGTAATAAACCCTATAACATATAGCCATTATTTCACTACCCTGTTTAAAATTGTAACCATTGGTATGAATAGTTAATTGAAGGGCATCTAATATTTTTTTATCAGTCATGGATAAGCTTATATTGGGAGAGACATCAAAATAAATTGGTCCATGACAGAGACTTGTCTCAATTAAAGCAGCTAAAGATTGTTTAAAATCTTTACATCTAGCATCTCTAATATATCCCAGGATGCTAGTATTAAATCCTAGCAAAGTCAAAGGTTTAACAACAACTTGTATTAAACCAACATGGATATAATTATAATTTTTAAAAGGAAGTAAATCCTTTTTTGTTAAGAGTTTAATTGTCTGAGTACTTTCAGAAATTTGAATAGTTTGTTCTAAGCTTTTTACAGCAAAGCGAGATAATAAATCTATTTTACCAAATTTATAAATTTGATTTGAAGGTACTGATGGAATTGTTCATTTATTAAGTTTATCCAATTTTTTTGGATATTCCATAAGTTCTTCATGTTTAATCAAATTATTTTGATGATTATCATCATCAAAATCCTTAAATATGGCAGGCTAAAGATGTTGTGGATGATTAGCTACCTTAGGTAAAACTAAGTAGGTAAATTTAACTCATAATCTTAGTATAAATATATATAGGCAACAATTGATAAGTCATCTTTGCAAACAAAAACGTTGTTTAACTATCAACCCTAAGGGATAGAAGGGTGTCTCCTAAATCAAAGATGTCCAATATTTTTTAGTAAAAATTTTCTTTTCAAAATCATCTTAACACTCCCTTCACTGGGAAAAAACGATGATTTTAAGAAAACACTAAAAAACATCACTAGTTTTGAATAAACCCTTATTACTTGTTGCCATGATATAAATATATTAATTTTAAGAGAGGAACCTACATAGTTAGTTTCGTCTAAGTTATCTTACCTTCCACAACAAAAAAATTTAGCCACTAATTGTCATTGACAAATAGTTGGATTAAGAAAAATACCTCAGTTTTGTTACCAAGCTTTGATACTAGTAAGTACAACGGAATCAGTATCGGAATTATATAAAACTTTGTTCTTTTGAAATAGTAAGTACAGCAGAATAAGTATCGGAATTATATAAAACTTTGTTCTATTGAAATTTCGTGCTTACAAAAGAAAATAAAACCCCCTTATATAGGGATAGAAATGCTTACTATTTAAGCCGGTAAATGCTACTTGTGATAGCCGGCTACAACAAACAAATATGAATTATTAATGTCGGGTACACATTGGGCCCCATCGACACAAAAATAATTCTCAAACAACAAAACTTTCTTACACAATAAATTAAAAGCAGGATTCCCTCTTTTTCCAAGATAAGATTCTTATCTTTTTATTTGCTAACTTTTAAAATAAGATTCCTACTTATCTTTGCATGCATTTGCCTTTAGGAAATTATTGCATTGTTCCTAGACAAAATAAGATTCTCTCTTGTCTTTTCTCTTTGTCTTGGGATTCTTTATCTCTTTGAGTTGTCTTTTGCTTTCTGAGTCATCACTATGGAAAATAAGACCTTTAGCAACGTTTTTTTGCCCTTTAGCAGCGCTTAAAAGCGTTTCCTAAAGTGGCGCTGCTAAAGGTAAAGGCAGCGCTTTTTTATGGAAAAAGCGCTGCTATAGGCCCTCTTTGGCAGCGCTTTTTCCCCCCTTTAGCAGTGCTTTTCAGAAGAGCTTCCTATTCCCCAAACCCCCCCTTTAGCAGCGCTTTTCAAAAGCGCAGCCTATTCCCCCCCCCCCCCCCCTTTAGCAGGGCTTTTTAGTAAAAGCGTTGTCTATTACTATCCAATTTTCATTTCTATTCAGATTTGAACCTCGAAGAACGTCCTTGTGCATTTCAACATACGGCTCAACCTCAATGTCATTGTGCAGAATATACAAATGCACTTGCTCCCGTTCATCCCTTGAAACTGTCTCAACTTTATTTCCAATTGACTGTTTTCCTACTATTTTTTCAACAACATGAGATTTTGGGAGGCCAATAGATTGAACATTGGACAAATATTAAGTATAAAACTCAATCGCTTCTTCAACAATGTATCGTTCAACAATACAACCCTCTAGTCGACTTCGGTTTTTCACATACCCTTTCAATATTTTCATATAACATTCAACAGGGTACATCCATCTCATATAAGCTAGTCCACACAGTTGTGTCTCTTTTACAAGATGAACAAGTATATGTACTATTATGTCAAAAAAGGATGGAGGAAAATACATTTCAAGCTCACACAAAGTAATAACTATTTCTTTTTGCAATGTTGGTAAGATCGCAAGATCGATCACCTTACTACAAGTTGACCTGAAGAAAAAACACAATTTAGTTATTGCGCTTCTCACTTTTTCTGGCAAAATAGAAGTATACGTATTGGTAGAAAGTGTTCCATTATAACATGGCAATCATGTGTCTTTAAACTCTTTAACTTGAGGTCTTTCATAGAAACAAGTCTTCTAATATCTGAAGAGTATCCTTCTGGAACTTTAACTTCACTCAGAAACTTACACAATATCTTTTTCTCCTTTCTAGATAAAGTATAAGCAGCAGGTGGTAGATATGTTCGATTTCTTTCTTCAAGGGTCCTAATTCATTTCTTATTCCCATTGCTACCAAGTCCTTTCTTGCTTTAAGGCCATCCTTAGACTTTCCTTGTATATTGAGTAACGTACCAATAACACTTTCAAATACATTTTTTTCAATATGCAAAACATCAAGAAAATGTCTTACATATAACAAATTCCAATACGGCAACTCAAACAAAATTGACCTCTTCTTCCACCCACGCGTGACAATCGTATGAGAAAAAGGCTTGCCAAACTTAGTACTCACATCTTTCACCTTTTCAAAAATGGGTTCGCCGGTCAATGTAGGTGGAGCTCTACGTTGTTCTAAATTTCCATTGAATGCTTTTTTCCACCCACAGTAGTGATGATTAGAATTTAAGAATATACGATGACCAAGAAAGACATTCTTCTAACCAAATTCCAATCGCGTCCAATCTGTGTTTTCTTCATAGATAGGACACGCACATTGACCTTTAATGCTATACCCCAATAGATTTCTGTATGCTAGAAAATCATTAATTATGCCAAACAACATCGCCCTCAAATTGAAACTTTCTTTCCTATATCCAATCATAAACCTCCACACCGTTCTCCCACAAACTCTTTAAGTCTTCGATTAAAGGTGTCAAGTATATGTCTATGTCATTCCCTGGTTGTTTATGGCCAGAAGTTAACATAGATGACATCATGTACTTACGCTTCATACATAGCCATGGAGGTAGGTTATAAATCATAATAATTACAGGCCATGTGGAATGTGAGATACTTTGTAGACCATGCGGATTCATTCCATCAGTCGATAATGCCAAGCGAAGGTTTCTAGCTTTTTCTCCAAAATCAGGATACTCATTATCAATTTTCATCCACTGTGGTGAATCTGCCGGATGTCGATACTTCCCATCTATAATTCTATCATCTGCATGCCAAGTCAAGTGTTTTGCATCTGTTTCAGTATGAAACATGTATCTAAATCTTGGAATTATAAGAAAATACCATAAGACTTTTGCTGGTGACAACTTTTTCTTATACCGAGATACACCACATTTAGGACACTCGTTTAATGATACATATTCATTTCGAAACAAAATGCAATCATTTGGACAAGCATGTATCTTATCATAGATCATGCCAATAGAGCATAAAAGTTTTTAAGCTTCATAGGTTCGATTTGGAAGAACATTATCCTCCGGAAGCATCTCTTGTAGTAGGGCTAACAACTCTTTGAAAATTTTATTCGACCATCCATTACCCGCCTTTAAGTTGTACAACTTTAATACCATAGACAATCTTGTGAAAGTAGTACAACCTTTATACAACGGTTTCTCTGCATCGCTTACCAACCTCTCAAACATCTTAGGACAATCCTGAAGATCTTCTTCAAGTGCTTCTGCAATCTCTTTGACTCGATCACAATCATATGTATCCCTGCCATTGTCCTTTGAAGCATAGGTCGTATTATCCTCGGGTTCGACATTCTCGTTACTTATCTCACCATGTAATGTCCAACATGTTTAACTTCGATGAATTCCATGTCTCATTAAATGAGATTCCAACTGAACGACGTCAATCTGATGCCCATAACAACAACTTAAGCAAGGACATGTGATCCTACTAGGGTCTTTGGCGTGTTCAACAGCAAACTTAACGAATTTTGATACCTCATTCTCGTTCTCTTTTGACAATCGATTAGAAGACATCCATTTTTTATCCATACTAATTAAGTAGGCTAAACTAAACTAAGAAATTTAAACAAAAATAGCGAATACCTGTAAAGAAATCACCAACTTCTAAGAAAGCTACACTGTAGGATTCTTGGAAACGATCGCAACCTTGCTCTTCACAGGTAACCCTATAACAGAAAAAATTAATAACATCATCAACATTAAATAATTCTTGGAACATCAATTGTTGATAAAACTTGCAATAATGTAACAACTTCTTATATAGTTGATAATTTCTTTTAATAAAGCCTTATAATATTAAAAGAAAAAGGTGGAACAACTAAGGAACTATAAAATGAGGAACAAAATAAAATACCATAAAAAACGTGAAAACTTAAAGAAAGTTATGCATAACATATTTTTTACAAAATTCTCTTTAGTTCTAATAGGGATAAAAACAAAAGTAATTAAAAAATTTGCGCTGCTACTTATATTAGCAAAAAAAATCAACGCAAAAATTCTCTTCTCTAACTATGTGTGTGAATGTAATATTTGTAAAGTTAGTGTGGCTAGTACTCTCCAACCATCTATTCTAAAGATCAATATGTCTCAAATTTAACAAGCAAGTTTCATTGACTGTCAAGTAGTTATCCTAACAGCATCACAACACCAAGTGAGATTCAAAGCCAAATTCACATCTCAACAAATTAACATAAACTAAACTCTTAACATAACTAACTTTAGTTCAAGCTCCAAAACTAGCCAATAGTTCTAACTAATCCTTAACACTAACTCCCTAATGACTAACCTTCAATCTCTCACTATCCTAATTCCATCTAATTTTTAATAATAGAAAAATTAACAGGGTTATAATTCAAAAACTAACTTCTTCATGAAATCCTTAACATTCGTGTCTACCCTAATTGTAAACAAACCTACCCTAAACATTAACTAAATTAGTTACACTAACTTTACAACCAATAAACAATCAGTTTCAATCCAAAGTTCAAATGTAGCACCACATCCACTATTTAATGTACATTTGCTTAAATTCAGTATGTATGAGTTTTCTAAAGTTATCTAAATCTATTAGTTCAGAAAAATGAAAAACCAAGAGAATAATCGAGAAAAATGAAAAATGAAAAACTTCAAATACCTTAAAAATGGTGGAAATGCGCTGACAGTGGAGGTGGAGGACGGAGATGACCGTCAAAATGGACGGACGGATGCGAAATGAAATACACGAGGGAATGAAAAGAGGACGGAAATGGACGGAATGCGTCGACGGTAAATAGGGCAAACCTCCGCGAGTGGGAAAGAAGGAAAGAAGGAGATTGTTCTGTTTCAATGAAAATACTGGATTTTGTTTTAAATTTATGCTACTTAAACCTATAGGAGCACTTTTTCATGGCCTTTAGCAGCGCTTTCAAAAGCGCTCTCTAAGGTCTGCCTTAGGCAGGACCTATATCAACGCTTTCTTTTGTACCCCCTATAGCAGCGCTTTTGTAGAAAGCGCTTTCTTAGACCCCCCCCCCCCTTTAGCAGCGCTTTTAGAAAGCGCTCTCGTAGGTTACACCTATAGCAGCGCTTTAAAAAAGCGCTTTCTTAGGGCCTACTTTTAGCAGCGGTTTTTTTAAATGGCCTTCTTAGGGCCTACTTTTAGCAGCGCTTTTCTTAAAGTGTTGTCTGAGGTATGCTATTTTTTTACATGACTCTTTAGCAACGCTTTTTCTTAAAGCGCTGTCTTTTTATGCGCTGTCAAAAGTCATTTTTGTAGTAGTGCATGGATTGAATCGTCGCATCCCAGAAATCTTCAGGAATGGGGTCATCTGCTTGGGCTTCTCCTGTTAAACAATCAAAGTTATCGGAATCAATTGATCCTATAGAAGAGCTAGTCTTCATAGATGAATTCTCATCTTTTGATGTTTTAGTTGGAAAAGTGGAGAAGAATTGGTTCTTCATATGATCCAGAGTCCTAACCATAATTTCTTCTTCTGATTCATTTGGATATTTTTTCTTAAAGAAGTTCTTTAAATTTCCCATAGACATTTGTTGGGAGCCTTGCTCTTTGACTTTATTATTTTGGTCTTCAGCTATAGCTGCTTGAATTAGAATAATTTTATTCTGGATTTCTTCAGAACTCATCTTGTTCCACAATTTATAAAAGAAATTTCTTTCTAAAATGGGTATGTTGAATTTATCTTGAGATTTGGTGATAGACCATCTCCATATCCATGGGATCTGAAATTTGGTAAAGAACCAAAATGGACATTGTCCAGTGATTAAAGTATCAGATAAAATATTTATAATAAGTGGACTATTATCACACCAGGGATTGTATAAATCAAGTAATTCTTTGGGTAATATTTCCAAAGACGTAGGAAATTTAGTCCACCATTTGTAAAACCAATTTAGTATGGGTTTATTAATCATTTTTGGATTAATAGAGAAAAACTAAGAATGCTTAATCTTAGGATTTTGGTAATAAAAAGCTTGAGTAAAAGCTTGGACATAGTCCCAGTAATTAAAGTAGATATACTTTCCTTCAACAATCCTTATTGCCTTTCCACCATTTGGGTTAAGACCCCATTCTCTTGGTAACAAGATTTTATTAATATGGCATTTACTGAAGTTTATAAAACTTTCAGGATTATTGTTCTGGTAGTGGTGAGTAATTGTTACCGATTCAGTAACAGTCAAAAGAATCTCTAGGCGAGGCCTAGATTTTCCATGAAGACTTGGATATCCTCTTGATTCGAGGTATCTGGTTTTGATAGACCATCCATCATTTGGATTTATCTTAATATATTCTTCATCAATATACATGATTTTTTCAGTTACTGGATTTTCAAAATAATCCACTTGTCCTTGAGATGGGTTATTAACCGAAACTTGCTTGTAGGATGTATTTTTATTTAAGGAAAACTTTGGAATATGCCTTGTGAGTTCCGCTTCCTTTGAGCAAATTTTGATATCTTTTGGGAAAACCTGTTATACACGGAGCATTGACTTATTATGTGCTTTGAGAAATGTACACCCTTTGAGGTGATTTATTGTTGAGTTTAACATTTTACTCTGATGATTTTGAATAAATGTGCATTTTAATTATGGGGTAGAAAAGGGTGTTACATTAGTCGTATCAGATCCTGGTTGGTCCGTCCGACCAAGTTGTATAATGTTATTTGTTCCCTTGTATGCGACATGTGTGTGAAAACACTGTCGGTACACGTTTTTTCTAACCTTTGTCTGCAGAAGTGGGGGAGAAGCTTGTGCTTCTCCAGGATGCTGCAAGTGTGGAGTGGCGACACAATGTGTTGTTGAACGCTCTTATGGTTGTGTAAAGATGGTTTATGACCCATCATGATTTTTTGCTGTCTATTGGCAAATTGAGGAACTGGTCACCCTTAATCTCTTGTTGATAGTAGACGGAGTCATGTCGAATGGGATAGACGTGTCTTGCAAGCTTAAATGGCGTGTGCAGTAAATTGTTTTGAGTTAAGCTAAGTGCTTACAGATTGCTTTGGTGAGTCGGTACAGGATGATGCTGAGATGTTTATTTTGATGGAAAAGTTGGTGGTGTCCCAATTATTTATGATTGTCCAGAGGCTTTTCTTGATGAGATAAGTGATTTACCGCCGGAATGTGAAGTGGAGTTTGTGATCGACTTAGTTCCTAGAACTAGTCTGATATCGATGGCTCCATATCGTATGTCTGTGTTGGGGTTGAAAGAGTTGAAGAGTCAAATTGAAGATTTGCTTGAGAAGAGATTCGTTTGGCTGAGTGTGACACAGTGGGGTGCACCAATTTTGTTAGTTAAGAAGAAAGAAGGTTCTGTGAGGTTGTGTGTGGATTATAGACAATTGAACAAGGTGAATATCAAGAATAAGTATCCACTTTCAAGGATTGATGATTTTATGGATCAATTGGTTGTTGCAAATGTGTTCAGTAAGACAAATTTGAGATCTGGGTATCATCAGATTCGTGTGAAGGCTAAAGATATTCAGGAGACTGCTTTTAAAACAAGGTATGGACATTGTGAGTATTTTGTGATGCCAATTAGTGTGACTAATGCACCATGTGTATTTATGGAGTATATGAACAGGATTTTCCATCCTTATTTGGACAAGTTTGTGGTTGTGTTCATTGATGATATTTTGATATATTCGAAGAGTAAAGAAGATCATGTTGAGCTTCTGAAAATTGTGTTATCAGCATTGAAAAAGAAGCAGTTGTATGCAAAACTGTCAAAGTGTGAGTGTTGGTCGAAGGAAGTTAGTTCCTTAGTCATGTGATCTTGAGTAGCGTTATTGTGGTTGATATGTCGAAGGTTGAAGCTGCATCGCAATGAGAAGTTCCAAAACCTGTTTTTGAGATTAGAAGTATTCTTGGGCTGGCAGATTATTATTGAAAACTCATTGAAGGATTTTTCCAAGTTATCTTTTCCATTGACGCAATGGACTAGGAAGGTTCAAGCTTTTGTTTTGGATGCAAAGTGTGAAGAAAGTTTCAAGAGCTTTTGAAGAGGCTGACAGCAGATCTTGTTTTGATTTTGCCGAATCTGGCAGAACCATTTGTTGTATATTGTGATGCTTCGTTGTTGGGATGGGGAGGTGTGTTAATTCAACATCAACAAGTTTTAGCGTATGCTTCAAGTCAACTTAAAGTGCATAAGAGGGATTATCTAACGCATGATTTAGAGTTGGTTGTTGTTGTGTTTGTGTCAAAGCTTTGGAGGCATTATTTGTTTGGTTCGAGATTTGAGGTGTTTAAAGATCATAAGAGTTTGAAGTATTTCTTTGATCAGAAAGAATTGAATGCGAAGTAACTTCTAAAGGATTGTGATTTTGGTTTGAATTACCATTTGGATAAAGCAAGTGTGGTAGCTGATGCATTGAGTAGGAAATCTTCGCATATACCAATGATGATGGTAAAAGAGTTAGAACTGATTAGGTAATTTTGTGATATGAGTTTGGTTTGTGAAGAGACTTCTTATGGAGTTAAGCTTGGTATGTTGAATCTTACTAGTGGTATTCTTGATGAGATTCGAGAAGGTCATAAATCTGATTTGAGTTGGTAGATCGGTTGAACTTGAGGAATCAAAGTAGAAGAGCTGATTTTCAGATTAATGAAAATGGTATCATAAGATGTCGTGATAGAGTTTGTGTTCCAAATATTATTAAGTTGAAAAAGGGTATTCTTAAGGAAGGATGTCGAAGTAGATTGAGTATCCATATCGGTGCTATGAAGAGGTACCCAGATTTGAGGAAATTGTTTTGATGGCCAGGGATGAAGAAAGAAGTGGTTGGGTTTGTGTATGCTGGTTAGACTTGTCAGGAGTCAAAGATTTGACAACGGAGACCGTTGGGTCTGATGCAACCGTTGAATATAGTATTTCCATGGATTTTGTGTCGGGTTTGCCGAAGACTGTGAGAGGGATATGATTCGATTTGGGTAATTATAGATAGATTGACTAGATCAGCTTATCTCTTACCAATGATGATTAATCATTCTATGCTGAAGCTATATGAGATGTATATTTAGGAAGTTATGAAGTTGCATGAGGTACCGTCGAGTATTGTGTCTGATAGAGATCTGAGATCTTCCTCGAGGTTTTGGGAGAGTTTGTAGACGCTTTGGATACCACGTTGAGATTGAGTTCTGCCTATCATCTGTAGACGGATGGACAGACAGAGAGAATTATCCAGTCTTTAGAGGTTTTGCTGAGAGCTTGTGTGTTGGATCAAGGTGGATCATGGGATATTCATTTGTCGTTGATTGAGTTTACCTACAACTATAGTTACCATTCTAGTACTGGAATGGCACCGTATGAGGCTTTGTATGGTAGGAGGTGTAGGACTCCTTTGTGTTGGTATGAGTCAGGCGAGAGTGTTGTACTCGGACCTGAGATTATGCAAGAGACGACTGAAAAGATCAAGATGAAACAAGAAAAGATGAAAGCATCGTAGAGTCATCAGAAAAGTTACCATGATAAGAGGAGGAAAGCACTTGAATTCCAAGAGGGAGTTCACGTGTTTTTGAGAGTTACGTCGGTAACTGGTGTTGGCCGAGCTTTCAAGTCTCGAAAACTCACATCACTTTTTGTTGGTCCGTATCAGATTTCGCAGAGGGTGGGAGAAGTAGCATATCGAATGGATTTATCGCCGTCGCTTGCGAATTTACGTGATGTGTTTCATTTGTTTCAGTTGAGAAAGTACATTATAGATTTGTCGCATGTGATTCAGATGGATGATGTACAAATGAGAGATGATCTGACTGTTAAGGTGTTTCCTGTTCGGATTGATGAACGAGAAGTGAAGCAACTGCGAAGTAAAGAGATTGCCTTGGTAAAGGTAGTTTTGGGAGGACCAGCTGAAGAAAGTTGGACTTGGGAGCGTGAGGATCAGATGAGGGAGTCGTACCCGACTCTGTTTCCTTGAGGTAATTTTCGAGGGCGAAAATTCTTTAAGTGGAGGAGAGTTGTAACACCCCAAATTTAATTGGAATATTTATTTAATTGATTTAAATAAGAATATTCGCATTTCGGTGATTTTCGGTGGTTTTGTGGAATATTGGAAATTAATGGAAATTGAGTTATTTATTTTGAATAATAGTATATAATATGAATATATTAATATTATTATTAATTAAAACAAATACAAGTTGACTAAGGGCAAATTGGATATTTAAGAGGAGTTGGTGAGTATAAGTTGGGAAAAGCCCAATTGTGAGGCCCAAGACTAGGTTTAACAAAAAGGAAATTGTGAAGAGATTAGGATTCATTTGTTAGACCGTGAAAAGAATTGAGGCCAGAGCTCTGAGGAGGAAGATTGGAGGCAAGAGATTCGAAAGGTTCCCTGAAATATTTGAGAAGACCTTGATCGAAAATTAAGGTATGGGGAGTATTACCTTCACGATTTTCCATGTGTAAGTTTCAATGTATTTAAGGTCGATTTAAGGTTTAAGGGTTTTGAGGGTGTATATGAGAACTAGTAATCTTTGGCCTTCGTGGCCTAAATCTATTATTGTGAATCTAACCATGGAATTCATTGGGGAAAAGGGAAAGTTAGGCCTTCGTGGCCAAAACCATGATTTGTTATTTGTCTAAGCCTGAAGGGATAGGAATATTAGATAGTGAGTAACTCTGATGCCTGCAGGGTAATTGTAAGGAATTTGTGATTTAGGGCGTGAATATGATACGTGATTGGCCTAATGAACCGTAGGTTTGTGCCTTTATCGCTGTAAGACCTTAGTGTAGCGGTAAAAATCGTGAGTGTAAGCTATTGATTAACTTAACTGAAAAAATAAGTCTCCACCGCACTTTTATTTTATCTAAAAAGGAAAGGAAAAAGAGCGAACAAAACCAAAGAGTTCTAAAACAAGAACGAAAGAAACATAGATCGGGGTAAGGGGTTGGTTATGCAATGGGAAGATGTTAGCACCCAAAACACCTATAGTACTCTATAGGAGCCCTTTGAAATATTTACGCTTTTTGGCTTGAAAATGGTTTGTTTGAAAAGAGACTGGGGGAGATGAGAAGAGAATTATTTTTTAGATTTTTGTGTTTGGAGAGACTTGTCGCCTCATGCCTACGTACCCACAAAGTTTAATATAGGATCAAAACCCTGTAGTTTGTGGTACAAATAACAAAAATTTGTTAGTTTTGATTGATTTTAAATGTAAAGACAAGTCGTCATTTTAAGGAGAAAACTACGACTAGTCGCCCATAAGTATAAGACAACATTTGCATCACCTAAAGATGGAGGGTTTTGCTTGGATTATCAACAAGTATATCACTCAACATCTAAGTGGAAAATGTCAAAATCTTAATACTATGGGGAATAGGAGAATTATATCTCAACTATGGAAATGACTCATATCTAAACTTTATGAAAAGTTTTAAAATGAAAAGTGCATAAAAGGCACAAAAGAGTGATGAGTTTTTTTTTGTATTGTTATGTCTTTTGAAATTGGTCAAAATATGATTAATATTGATTGACTTTTATTTAAAAAAATGAAGCTTGAAAATCACTTGACGAAAGTCAAGGTTTTATTGTGAAAGCGGTTTTGATGTTTGAAAACAAGAAGGTTTTTAAAAGAGGGAGAGGATTTTGAAAATTTAAGAAGGGGAGGAGATGAAGTAACTATCCTAGAAAGCAAAATAAAAGCTAGAGATAAGAAGGATCTAACCAACTTGTAGCACACTCAAATGCAAGCCAAATAAGAATTCCATCCATCTTGAAGCATAAGCCAATAAGCAAGCCAAATAAAGGCAAAGATCCATAATACTCCAAGCATAGGGAAATAGACCTAATTCTAAGTCCAAAAGTCCAAGAGTGGTCCAAGAAGTCTAAGGTCTAAGAATAGTCCAACAGCATAGCCACAAAGTTAAGAGCACCAGGTCTTTTAGAGGTTTAATCTTTTATTAGTGTTTTGAACAAAATGTGGTCCAAATGGACAAAAGAAAAAATGGCGAAAATATAAACATGTGTCCAACGGACAAAGAAAAAAAAATGGAAGCATCAACGAAAGTATGATATGAAATGATAATGATGGATAATAGAGATAAAAGAGAGATAGGGAGCAAGAATGAAACATAAACAAAATTAGTACAATTAAAATGTTAGTGAGTTAGTAATTAGTTGTTAGAGCAAATGATCAACAACGATTAATTCTTGCATTTAGACCAGGGTTAATGAAAACTCATTAGAGGGTTGATAAGACCAAAGCCTCCTAAGAACAAGCTTCATAGATGATGGCCTTAAGACAAATAATCAACCATACTTGGACTTTCAAACATAGGTTTGATCCACAAATGATCATTTTTCCGATTACGGGACAATGTAGTGCTATGTTAAGCAATCGTAATTGGGTTTATGTAGAAACCACGACTACCTGAGGCCGGTAAATACAATGTTAGTGCTAATGCATGCTAAAGAAGTGATATGTAGATCACTCTCCGAAAGCAATACCGCACAAAAAGAAAAGAGGTAACGATCTCATCTTCTTCAAAAACTTGAAATAAGTTCAAACGATATCGAAAATTTTCATCGATCAAAAGAAAAAGAGAAGAGGAGAGGGAATGCCAAATTGAATTACAAGTTTAAGACCATTTCATCTTTAAGTTCATCCACTCATCTTGGTGGATTAAAGCACTAAACATATCATTAACTCAAAGCACCTAAAATGAATTGAACAATTCACTTTATAGATAGATTTGAATTGATGAATGTTTATCCAACTTCATCTTCACCATAAGTCCAATGAATTTAAAGAGGAATATGACCTTTAAAAGTGTATTTCATGGCCAAAACCAAAAGGAAATGAAAGAAGAAGAAGTGAGAACCAAAATAGTCCAAAAATAAAGCCAAAAAACATATTTTGTACTGGTGCAATCGATTGCACTGATACAACAATCGATTGCACAACAAAAAATCAGCATTCTGGGCAAAAACAGTAATGTGCAATCGATTGCACTAATACAGCAATCGATTGCACACTGACAAAAAGCAACAAAAACAGCATTTGCAAGGCAAAACCATGATCAATCATTTCTTCAAACAACTCATGATCAAGGATGCAATTGAGCATGAAAATTCAAGTAAAATATCAACAAATAGCACCAATGGAACACAATTTGCAATATCCAAAGATCAAGCAACAAGAATCAACAATAGATCACAATGTGGAAGATGGATCAAGCACATCAATGGTGGAATAAGGGTTTACCACTTCAAATCTGAAAATTCTTCAAATCAAACTCTACAAACACCACTTCAAAGCTTTGATCTACAAGAATTGAGGATGAAAAAGTGAATGGATGAAGGCATAGCTCAAAGATTAGTAAATTCTAGTGATGAACTTACTAATCTTTCAAAAGGGAGAAAGAGCTTTGGTGAATTTGGTAATTGGAGAAAATTGAAATTCAAGAAAGAGTTTGACAAGGTAATTTTGGCTATCAAAAGCTTGAGAAATGAGAGAAATGAGGTCTCTATTTATAGGATTTAGGCTTGGAAAATTTGGTGGATTGGAATTTGGTTTGAAAACAAAATTAGGCTTGGAATTTGAATTTGGAGGGAAATTCAAGATCAATTGGTGATTAGTGAAGGTGTATGGTGGGAATTAATTGGGAAGAGGTAGTGGAATTATTTTTGGGTGATCTAGAATATTCTCAAATGATGAAATTGGTTCCAAATGCTTAAAAATTTGAAAAATGCTGATTTTGGCCAATTTTGTCCTTGTGCAATCGATTTCAAAATCTAGGTAAAATATGCAGGGTGCAATCGATTGGACCAATAGTGCAATCGAATGCACAGTTGAAAATCTTGAAAAATGCCGTGTTGGCTGGATTGTGCTGGCTCTGGCTCGATTCTTTTGACTGTCAAAGAAGACATGGAAATAAACACATGAACCTTGGAGTCTCTTGAAAATAATCAATCAATACTTGAGAACTTTTGATCAGATGATTTTGAATTGTTTGCAGATCAACTTCGACTTTTTTCAGATGAAATTCATTCGAGCTGAGGGACTAGTATTTGATACCTTTGATCCAAATCTTCCTGAAAAAGTTAGTAAAGAGAAAACAAACATATATTTTTGGATTTTGATTAATAGTTAGTAAACATAAACGTAAAAAATACCAAACAAGCAAGAAAACAAAGGTGCCTGGTGATCTCTCAAGAACAAACTTGCAGAGAAAGGCAAGAGAACCAAAGCTTGCAATCTTGTTTGTGGGATGAGATGCAAATGACACGTAGGATCTTAGGGGTAAAAATTAGGGTATTACAGCTGCTCCTATTTAAGTTTCTTCTATCTGGAGATATGAAGATTGACATCTTTGTCTTGACTAGATAGAAGAGACTTAAATATAACAAATAAACCCAATTTTTGGCCCTAAGAGGCCACAAAAATGATATGATTATGCTAATGACGTGGTATGAAAACACAAGACCACTTTGGGGAGAAAATGCCATAGGAGACAAACAAACACCGGGGAGAAAGAGAAGAAAAGAGACTCCACATGGGAAAATAAAAGAGCAAGATCCTATTCTGATAAAGGAAAGGAAAGACTCAACGGGGAAGAGATACCAACTATCAGTTACTGGGTGAAGATACTCGGACTAAAAAGAACAGGTAAAATACTTCTACTAGTTACTGAGTAGAAAATAAGTACAATAAACGCAAGAGAATTTTTATCTACTAGTTACTGGGTAGAAGACAAAGAGATGTAATACTTATTACCACTTACTGGGTAAAAAGTAATCCACTTGTTGAGACATAATCAACTACCTATTATTGGGTAGGAAAAGAAATAATGCCAACTACGAGTTACTGAATAGTTTAGCGAGGGTAATAAACCTGAAGCAAAAGGATACCAATTATCGATTACTGGATAGGGTAGACAAAATATCAACTACCTATTATAGCACCCCAAAATTTGCCTTTCTGTTTTAACCTTAACTGGCTTTTGTTTCTCTATGTTTTGCATTTTTGCATATCATAGCATTTGTTCTTGAGGCATGGGATCTAGGAATTTCTATGGTTCAGGTTTCTTTTTAGTGCAAGAGACTAAACAGTGAGCATCAGAGGCTCCGACATTTATTTTGCCCGGCGATCGAGCGGCCAATTTTATTTTTATTTTGCAGGATAATTTGTAGCTCAGGAGGCAACATTAAAGCTATCTCAGTAATTCTCACAGTTTTGATATTCGAAAGCAAGTTTCAAAGGCTTAACAGAGCTCAGAACGAAAGAAAAATGACAAATGTGCACTTTTCCCTCCAAAAGTCGCCAAAATTCAAATTTTTAAGGTGTTAACCGATTAACCAATATGGTTAACCGGTTAACCAAGGCAAAATCAGGTCAAATTGGAATTTTTAAAGGTGTTAATCGATTAACCCAAATGGTTAACCAATTAACCAAGGAAAATTTTTTCTCTGCACGTGAATTTTCAAAGGCAACCACTTTGGGGTTCATTTTGATCACTTGTGGATTTGATTTTACACCAGAAGAAGGATTTAGAACCACTTTGAATTTTGGCTAATTTTCAAAATCAATTCAAATTCCCTCCAAATTCCCATTCCTAATCCCATTCCAATTTTCATAACCATACTCCAAACCACCATTCTACTCCTAACCTGGAGCATATTTAAATGAATTTGCTCCAAACCTCACAATCAATCCTCATAATCTCATTTCATTTTCAGAATTCACTCTCATTCTCTCAATTTTCTCTCAACCTTTTCACTCCAAAACTCCATTAAAGCTCTCTTTGCTTGAATTCTTTGATTCTCCATTGGAGTCATTGAATTCTAGAGCTAAACCTCCATCCTTCATCCTTATCATCTCCAATTCTTCATTAAATTTTTGTGCTAGTGTGGATCTGAACGTGGAAGCTGATTTGGAAGAGCTTATTTGGATCAGTTTTGCTAAATTTTGCTTGATATCGACTTCTACAACAAGAAAACACCTGGATCTGTTCAATTGAAGTTGAATCAACATTTACCAAAGCAAATCTCCGCTTTGTAGGTTGGAAATTCTAGATCCGATTCTGTTTTTGAGCTTATTTGCATAATCATCATGTTGATCTTCATTTTTGATTGATTTAGTGGACTTTGATGTTTAAATGTGTTTACATGTTGTTGGGTCACTGAATTCTGGTGTTAATTTCGTGTATAATTGATTATATGATCATTTAGATTGTTGCATAAGTGATTAATTGCTGAAAGTGCTTTTGAGTTATTGTTTTACTGCTTCTGGTACAGTGTTAATCGGTTAACCAGTTGCAGTACAAACTGGTTAATCGATTAACCAATGCGCATTTTCAAATTTTTTAAGTGGTTAATCGGTAAACCAATAGTGTTAACCGATTAACACTAAACCAGAATGTCGTTTTTGTTTATTTTCAAGCATGCTTTGTTGTTCTCTTACTTGGAATCTTCATGGATCGATATGATGCATTTAGAGTGAGATGTTTTGGATATGTTTCACTGTTCGTGTTCATTTAATTTTGATTATTCGACATGTGTTCTTCGGTTTCCATTTGAATGCATACTTTGTGGATGTTGTTCAAATGATGAGTGCATGTTTCCTTTGCTTGCATTACTTGGTTGAGATGTGCTTGTGGTGGTTGTTGTCCCACACTTTTTCCTCCCACATTTCTTTGATGTTTGAGGGTAGCACTTCATGTTTGCATTCCTTCTTGTCCTTCATTTTGTGCATCTCTCTTCTCATCTCAAAACACATTTTAAATCATCTAATAAATACGATGAGTGTTGTATGCTACGAGCCTTAACCACATGGGAAATGATGAGTGAGGGGTCTCCCCTCGTTTGACTAAAGTGTTTAGTGTACGTCCCGTTTGGGGGCGATATGCGACGCATTCGTTCTCAAGTCATAGTCTTTAGTGCAACATGAGTTACAAACTTAACTCAATTCACTTCTTCCTAAAAAACACAAAGAAAACATCAAACCTTTTTATCTTTCGGAATTAATTAAAAGTATTTTTTTCAGAAAGATTGTTTTAAGCTTTAGTTCTACCGTAAACAAGCATCGTCCCTAACTGCTAGAGCGAAGGTTTAACCCAACTCGGTTAAAACACTTAACCAATCTGTGGTCGTGTTAGCCCGAACTGCGTTTGCTCTGATTTCTCATACCAGATGAGGATACGTAGGCACAAGACGGCGATGTCTGGGCGAGCAACCTCCCCCACCTTCACCCGTAGTTTTTCGAACTACGTTGACTCTGACTTTCCTATTGCACGAGGGAATACGTAGGCATAGAGTGGCGATGCTCTATCGAGTATCTTTTCTTTTCTTTTGCCCTATGATCCAGCCTTTGATAGATTAACACACCCTTTGATTAGACAACAAGTGTGGATCTCGTTGAGTACAATGTACTCGAGGGGTGTTAATACCTTCCCCTTGCGTAACCGACTCCCGAACCCAAGATTTGGTTGCGATGACCTTGTCTTTTCCCTTTTTCGTAGGTTTTCTCTGATCGTTTCCTTTCCCTTTCTTTGGGATAAATAACGAACAATGGCGACTCTTCTGTTTTTCCGCCGGGTGTTTTTCGCAGTTGCGACTCTGCTGGGGATACCCTGTTCCCTATGCGAGTTAATCCTAGCGCTTGTCTGTTGTATGTCTTTGGGTGTTTACTTTTGCGCAGTTATTTTGCTTTATGCACATTATCTGTTGTACATTATTGCATTTGCATTTTTTAATCATATTATGTTGTTGTTGTGCTGTGGGGTGGGTGGTTCCATTGAGAGATAAGCCCAATACCCAGGCTTGAGTATACACACAGGATTAGTGTGGAGAGTAGCGGAAGCTTGTTTGGCGTTTGGAAACACAATAGCTCGTGCAAAGTTCACGTCCAGACGAGGTTTTTCTTTGGAGATACTCTATCCTACGCGTTTGGTGCAGTTGAGGGAGTATTGACTTAGAAAGACTAACGACTCTGGAGACTGTTCATTGGGAAGTCAGCTAAGTGAGGCCGCTTTATTAGACCATGATGCCAAACCATAAATGGTCAACGTATCATCGCTTCTCGAAAGTCTGTGACGGTGATGACCTGCATATGATGTCGTACCTTTCAAGACTAGAACCCACATGTGAGAGGGGATGGGTTTTATAGGAAAATTGACTTTCAACCAACCCGGTTTTCTTGTCAGTGCGGAGTTTTTTGATCCTGAGTGGTATGATTTTCTAGGATTTCTAATTAGAGCGGAGCTATGGTTGTATTCAGTCAACGACACAACAGCAAGTTTGAGCATTGGATACGTTGATCCCATGTGTGCATCTGCATAATCATCCTGCATTTAACATTGCATGTCTGTGTGTGTTACAGGTTCTCGTCTCTCCTTTGATTCTGGTACTGGTCTCCTGCAAAGATGGAAGTTGGCAGAAAGAGGATTGTGGTATACAAGTTTCCTGCACCAGAGTTGGGACCTTTATTTGGTCTAATTTCCCTAGCTGATCCTATTGTCCTGGTGTCACACCCTAATTTTTGACCATAAGATCCCACCTCCTTGTTTTTTGCTTTTATTAATTTTTTTTCCTACTTGATGTCTTTATTACTATTATGTGTGCATGTTTTCTACTAACAAATTTGTGTAGGCACGTTAATCTCGCATGGAGATAACATTCGATTAAACTAACTGGTTCCTTCATGAACTATTGAGATTAGAGTTTTGAATAGAACTTTGGCGTGAAAGCTTTTAATATTAAGGATTGGCGTGAAAGATTTTAATATTAAGGACGAACAAGTGCAAAAAGACAAATATACTTACTGTATCTTTTCACAAGAATTGGTTCATATGACGTCAGGAGAGCTATAGAACAATGTTTTTATCCTTTTTATTATTATAAAAACGAAGAGGGTCGAGGTTTAATTCAAGAAAGGTTTTGATCTTATTCACGAAGTGGGGTTATTACCATTAACCTCAAGCGAAAACTTTCAGAACTTCGATGCTAAGTGTTTGAATAAGGCTTTGAGTTGAGGAATTCAAATTGATTCATTATGTAAAGGAAGCTTCATGTCCAAACTAGATATTTCTGCCCAAATTATATTTCTGAAAGAGGTCTTTCAAGACTACACACAAAAATCATCGAAAGTTTAGTTTTTTTTCATTTGGCATAATTTGATAAGGTTAAATTACAAGTTATATGAACCCAAATACAAATCTCAAACAGACGTAAGGAACTAGGTGGTAGAAGCTCTGTTGGCAAGAACTTCAGGGAATCCGTTATGTTGCCCACCTCCTGAAAAATGCAGATTCTACTATGCTGAAAAGACTTCATGAGAGCTAGATATTGGCACTTGCTTATCCATTCAGACTCCATTATCAGAAGCCTCCTACTTTGAAAATCCAACGGTTCGGAACACTAAAAGAATTAACAACGTTTCATGAGGAAATTGGGCAAAACCACAAGCCACTTATTGCTTCACGTTTGTCTTCCACGTGCCACTCTCAATCAACATTATCGGTCGTGATCCTCTCATATGCAATACCGTCACTTGTTACTTGTTTGGGGTGACCATAAAACTTCTAGCTAAAGCCATGGCAGTAAAGTCCACTACAAACCATAAACTCACATAAGTTGTTGTAACTCATCCAAACTCACCACAAAATTATCAGAATAATTACTAGAAATAACCTGCAATATTCCACAACCAATTTTCGTCAACAATTCTCATAACAAGCAAGCTGTTTTCAACGCAAAGCTTTGGCTCCGCCACCATAAACATCGGTCAAAGCACCGACAGCCTACCTGCATTGTAAACAGAATTGGCGTTACGAAACAAGTCTTTGAAGAAGAAACCAAATGGTATTATTTGAAATAATTTGATAAGATAGGAAAAGCACATTAAGGTTAAAGCGAGAAGAATAGTAGGTGATAAACCAATGGCCGAAGAATTCCTGCAGAACCTAGCGTCTGTAACTGTCATATTTAATCCGGCTATCGAACAGGTCATAAGTTACATTATTGGGAAGCCTATGTTGTGGCTTTAGCAACCAGGCCTTACCTTTTCCAAGTTCTACAATGTCCTACGATTGTACACTACACCTGTTGAGTAGATTTGAGAGATGTAAACAAGTAGAAACTCGTAAATTGAGGGGTACAACTCCAACTTCCACCGACATGTTTTAAACATATATGCGCAACCTGCATTCACAATAAGGGGTCAGAGCATCAGCCGAACTTGGAGCAACATACAACAACACTCATGATTGAGTTGAAGAAGAGAATCTAAACCAACTTTCCCATTTGACAAAGTGGACGTGAACGGGAAGACATGTCTTGATGGCAACATGGAAGAAGATTTTACCTTCACCTGTAGTAATGGCAAAAACAGAGAATAGCTTGATGGTAGTGAAATTGACAGTAGTTAAAACCTGCAGCTTGTATTTGGAAAGGAGACTGAAAATAGCTCACATTATACTTCCGCATACACTAGAAGAAACCACATCAATGTTCTGCATAAAGGAGAAACAAGTGTGAGAATTCATTAAGTTCAAACAAATTTGAACTTTCTAATTACAGTCCAGACAAAGGAAGCTTTGTACCTTAAAGACAACTCTTGCAACTCTTCAAAACCGGTGCAAACTTGAACCAGAACAACTTTGCCATCAACACTTGAAGTTGTAGGCCTAAGATTGATTCAGAAGTTAATTGTCGTCACGTATAACACGGAGAACATCTCGCGGAAAGTCCACTGCTGCCACCTCTCTTTACCACAAAAGAACACTTCGAATCAGAATTTGGAGAAAATAGAACTAGAAGAGACATGATGTTTGAACCTGAAAAAAGAGGAAAAGGACGTTAGAATGTTGACTTCGATTCAAATAAGGCCAATTCAAACTCTTTCCAAAAAGAAGCACAGAAGCATTTAACTACAATCAATTTGAATCCACAGCATGTCCATTTTAATTTCCAAACCATATGGTGATTAATGAGATAAAGAATAAACTCCAGACATGCTCAGGCATGTTCCTACGAGAATAGAAAGGATTTTATTATCCATCAAAGCGGATTACAGATTTGATTTACATACTAGCATAAAAGATGGTAAGGGGACACAAGAATAAAACAGCTCACAAACATTGAAATAGGAAGTGTACAAAATAGAAATCATATCAGACAATCTCGACGAAAACGGAAACTTTCATAACAGAGATAACGGTACCTTCCAAATTGGTGTAAGCATGCTCCGTTTGATATGGAATCATCATCATTGTCCTTCAATTCGCATTTGCCCCTTTGCAACTATATATAAGACACCATCAGAAAGGAAAAGGACGGTAACCACAAATTCACAAAGAAACCCACAAAATCTCCAAATCAAACCCTAATTTCAAAAACCGTGGAATTGAGAAACTCACCTTTTTCCTTTGAAGTTCCGTCGCGACTCATCCGACGGCCACCCCCAAACGCACGTTTCGACCGTAACCGCCATCGTCAAGACACCGTGAAGCCACCCGCCGCGGGTCCCCGTACTGACGAAGCTTCCACTTTGCCATCTAGAACCGTCGTCGTCCCCAACTTTCGGTAACTCTTTGTTCATGTCAAAATTATTGAACTGTTGATGGTTTGTTTTGTGTTTCAGGTGCAAAACGGAAGAAATAATAGAAGGAAAGAACGAGAACGAAGTGGTAGAGAGGGAGAAAGATGAGTCGAGATCGAAACGATGAGGAAGATGAACCGAGAGAGAAGAGGCCGAGCGATTTGGGGATTTGGGGATAAGATTAGGGTTTCTTCGTTTTTCTGTTTTCTCTGTAATTTTTTTTATTTGTATTCTGTACACGTGCACATACAACACTTACCATGCGCCTCACACCATACACCATACACTCTCACCGATCAGGATCCAACGATCCACACCTTGTATGCCCATCATAATCCGTGCACCCTACCTCACCTAATCCATCTGCCCCCTAATTTAACCATTTAACTAACATCAATTATCTAATTAATCAGTAATTAAATTTTAAAAGAAACCATTAACCTTTTAAACCCTTTAGAATAATTTTCTTAAACTTAATCTCATTTAAATTGAATCCAATCCTTTTAAACCCCGCTTAAAAATCAATTCAATTTCATGTAAAAAAAAAATATAACCTTTTTTATAAAATCAATCTCACTATTAATAATCAAATACAACTTTTTTTCTAAAATAAATTTAACATATAAAATCGATTAACCTCACTAAGCACAATTCAACTAAAAAAAACTCCACGCCCCTCTTAAAATTAATCAATCCCCTTAAAACCAATCTCGACTAAAAATAATCAACATCGTAAAATTCAATTAATCGTGCACGCTCCGATTCCATTCACATTCACAATTTACACACTTGTACACTTAGGGCTTTCATGCGTGTGTATTTTTACTTTATCTGCTTTTATTTCTTTCCGCAATTTACAATTATCATATTTATCTTTCTTGCATCGCATTCCGTCCAAAGGAAGAATCTTCACATGACTTAAATAATCGCGTGTATGCATCATTTGCATCATAATCCCCTATGATCCTTGATCCCATTCAAGTCGATCCTCTAAGCTAGATCCTACCCTATAGGAATGACCTTTTCTTTACAACTTAGAATAAACAAAACAACTCATACAATTATTCAAACATTAGAGAAAGATGTTAATCATCTTAAGCGAGATAGAATCTCCACCCCACAACAAATACAATCTCTTACACTTGTGGCGGTTAAATCTCCCTTAAAATGACAACTTGTATTTTCTCCTAAAATCAATCAATCAACTACCTTTATCCTGTAGGAACTTTGACCATACTCAAAGAACTCCTCAAACCCTTTAGGGGAACTACAAATACTCTGATTCCGCTCCCGTAAGGATATGTAGGCATAAGATGCGATATCTTATCGATTATACTTAGAAATAAACCCCTAAGTCTTTCATACTTAAGCAGATAAACCTTAGCAATAAAACAAACATTAAAACAAGAGGTTCCTGTAGAGTACTACAGAAACTTAGGATGCTAACACCTTCCCCAAGTTTAACCAACGCCCGAACCTATAACTCTCTAGCTTGTATGTGCATTGCATTGTGGGAATTTCGATCTTTATCCCTTCCTTTGGACAAATCAAAGTTCGGTTGCAAATGAATAAGATTCAAACTAATCAATAGTTTGGTATCCAAATTTCACCGCGACACCTGGCAACCTTCAGGAACGATTATGGGAGGATTCTGAATCTTGTATGTAAGATCACGAGTATAAGCATGGAGCTATCCATACCCTATTATAGTTTTATGATCCACCATTGCGATGTTTCACATTCCCGAACTATGTGTTGGTTCCAACTTTGGAGGAGTTCGCTTTTATCTTAGGTGTTCCAATTCAAGATAAGGTGTCGTTCTTCAGTTCCGAAGAAGAACCCGAGCTGGAGAAGTTATCCGCCGCTCTTTGTTTGAGTGCCTCTGAGTTGGTAGACCATGTTATCGGTAGAAACAAAGTTTCTGGCTTTACTTTATCTTTCTTGGTGGATAAAGCCCGAAATTATGCTGAAGAGGGTTGTTGGGTGGTTTTCAGTGCCATCATGGCTTTGTGCGTCTATCGCATTGTGTTGTTCCCTAATGTATCGGACTTTGTGGATTTTGATGCTTTTCATATCTTCGCTTCCAAGAATCTTGTACCTACTCTTCTGGGAGATTTGTATCATTCAGTGCACTACAAGAATGAGAAAAGAAGAGGGGAAATGGTTTCTAGTTGTGCACCACTTTTGCACAAGTGGTTTATTGATCATCTTCCTCGCTCTGGAGCTTTTGTGGATTTAGCGAACTCATCTGAATGGTCAAAGAGGCTTATGGGTTTAACAAAAAAGGATATTGTCTGGTTCAATCGAGACCTGCTTGGTCGTGAGCTTATCTTTAGTTGTGGTGGCTTTCCTAATGTGCCTTTGATGGGGAGGAAAGGCAGCATGAACTATAATCCTTCTCTTGCTGTGAGACAGTTTGGTTATGCTTTGAGAGGACCTCCGAAAAAAGAAGAAGTGCAGGAATCTCTGTACTTCACCGATGTAGCGGATCCTTGTATTTTGGCCAAATTCGTGGACGCGTGGGGTAAAATTCACAAGAAGGGAAAGCTTTCTTTGGGAAAAGGAGATTGTAAAGCCTATGACCCCTACTTGGAGTGGATTCAGAATAGAGTTGAAAAGGTGTTATTGTCGTTTCTTGTCGAAGAACCATTGTATCCTTTATTCATTGATCCACCTACAACGATTGACATACTGAGGTATAACGAGCTTTGGGTAGAGAAGGAAAAGCTGCACGAATAAAATGAAGAGTTGAAACAAGAGATTGGTCAGCTGAAGCATGATAAAGGTGAAGTTATTTATTTGGCCAAGACGAAGTCCGAGTCATTGATCAAGTTGGAGAAAGAACTTGCTGATCAGGTACAAGTATGAGAGCGGGTCGGTCATGATTTAAAAAGCACCTACAGCATTCTAAAGCGCAAGAAGGAGGATTTAGATAGAGCATATCTAAAGATATCCAAGTTCGATGAGCAGTGGAATGCTACTTTGACCGCCAACACGAGTAGAGAGGATCAGCTTCGTACTCAGGTCAATAAGTTGAAGGCGCAACTCAAGGCTAAGGATAAAGAGGTATTGGTGAAATCGTTCCGCAGATGCACGATTAAGAAAAAATACCAGGAGACTTTATCAGCACTTGAAGAGCTCAAGATACGCGCAGAGGTGAAGAAACCCAGGCCTGAAGATGTCTTCGGCGAAGATGCTTGGGAGGATCATTGTTGTTATATTTGGGATGTGATACACAAAAGGGATATCCTTATCAGAGATTTGGTTGATAGACCAGATCATCCAGACACAAAGGCGATTCTTAGGGAGGCTCAGGCCTGGGGCAAAGAGCATGACTACTAGGGAGGTTTATCTTTTGTAGTTTCTTTACTTTTGTATCTTGATCATCACCAGATATGTTGGATGAGATCAATACCCTTTGTATGTGGATATCTCTCATTGGTTATTGTATTGGCTCAGCTTTACTTGATATGAGAAGAGTTTGTGGTGTTCTTGTCCATCTCTGTTGTTCTTGTCATGGAAACTAGAATCAAGGGGGAGATCTCCCTGTAAATACATAGACATGTCTGCATTTTGCATTTTGGCATTTTCATTTGCATCGCAGGTGTTCTCGATGGCCTTTTGTTCTTAACTCTGCTTGGTTTCCTTCAGTAGCAGGATTGAGGAGTTTAGTTTCCACAAATATTCAACTCGAGGGAATCAGTGAAGAGTAATGGATCAGGTTCAAGCTGAATTGCAGGAAGTAAGGGCTCGCATGGCCCAATTCGTGGAGATGATGCAAAATGTTGCTAGTGGGCAGGAACAATTAAGAACTATGGTCCAGCCGTTGATAGCACGGGTCAACGAAGAGGGCGTTTTGCACAGAGGAACTGGTGTTATTCCTCCACCAATTGGTGGATCCGTCCCATAAATTATTCCTACTATTGTCGTACCTCCAGGCGGAGGTGTCGTGAATGAAAATGGTAATGTTGCTGAGGGGATGTGTCTGCGCTGTGCACGGGGCTGCTGGCCCTCATTAGGAAGATCACCAGGATGATGTCTTTTCTGTGAGAGATACGGAGGGTGGTTTGCCAACTGAAGCTGACCGAAGGTTTAAACTGATCGAGGAGAAGATGAAGTCTTTTGAGAATCAGAACTCTTTGGGTCTTGATATGTCAGATCTTGGTCTAGTTCTTGGGGTTAGGATTCCTCCCAAGTTCAAGGTACCATATTTCGACAAATATAAAGGGACAACCTGTCCAAGAGTGCACATTCGGGCATATTTCAGAAAAATGTCTGCATACTCCGATGATAAAAAGCTGTTAATGCATTTTTTCCAAGATAGTCTGGCAGGGGCGTCTTTGGAATGGTATATGGGACTTGAGAGAACTCATATCCGCAGGTGGAGAGAATTGGTCGAGGCTTTTGCGCGTCACTATTAGTATAATAGTGATTTGGCACTGAACAGGGTACAATTGCAGAGTTTGTCATAGAAAAATAATGAGAGCTTCAAGGAATACGCCTAGAGATGGCGGGATCTAGCCGCCAGAGTGCAACCTCCTATGGTGGAAAGGGAGCTGATATACATGTTCATGGCTTCGTTGCCCGGCGTGTATTTTGAGAAGTTGATAGGATGCGTGTCTGCAGGGTTTTCTGATCTGGTAATGGTCGGTGAGAGGGTCTAAAGTGGGATTAAGTTTGGAAAGATTCCAAATGGTGGTGGATCCTCTTCAGGAGGAACAAAGAGACCCTAGTCAGCAACCCCTAAGAGGAGGGAAGGGGATGCAAACGATATTTCTCACAAGGGTAAAGGTAGAGCTTAGTCCCGTTATAATCAACAGGTTGCTACTGTAGATATCCCGGCCACGACTAAGCAACGAGTTAATGCTCCACGACCTTATAATGCTAGACGCAACATGACTGATAGACAGTTTGAGAATCCTCTGGTGATGTATTCTCAGTTGTTACAACATCTGCTACAGTTACAACTGGTTCAAAAGAGGACTTTGGCTCCTCTCACTGGTACACCGCCTCTTGGTTACGATGCGAATGCCAGGTGTGATTTCCATTCTGGGGATTTAGGCCATAATATTGACAATTGCAAGACCTTCAAACACAAAGTTTAGGATTTTCTTGACTCCAAGGCTATCAACTTCACCAACGATGGGCCTAATGTGAATCAAAACCCGATGCCGAATCATGGGGTGGTAGGGGTTAACATTGTTATTAAGGGAGAACAATTAAATCTGATAACTGATGTTGGGGATTTGAAGAATCCATTCAGTTTTGTGAAGGCTAGGTTGTTGGAAAAGGGGGTGTTTCCTGAATGTTTCACTAACTGCTCAGAATGTGAAGTGCAGCCTAAGGGTTGTGGTATTTTGAGGAAGGGTGTTCAGAGAATGATCAATGACAGTCGTTTACAATTTGACAAGGTTGTAAAAGATGATGTTGAGGATAAGGTGAGTAATGATGGAAGCGAAGTTACTACAATCTCTATTCCATACCGGACAATCAATATTTCAGCGCCTGTTAAGCCAACTCCAGTTATCATCAATGTACCAGGACCTGTGCCATACGAGAGCACTAAAGCCATCCCATGGAACTATGGGGGAGAGGTGTTATGTAACGGGCAGAGACAGGAATGGAAAATATCTACAGGTGGAAGTTCGTCAGTTGAGAATATAGTTGGTGCCGGAGGTATTACCAGAAGTGGTAGGATCTTTTCTCCACTGGAGGTTAATGATGGTAGGAATGAAAACGGTAAGGGTAAGGTCGTGATTGAGGAGAATATCCAACAACAGGTTGATACTGATGTTTTTTTGAAGGACGCAGAGGAATTTATGAGGCTCATTTGAAAAAGTGACTACAAGATTGTGGATCACTTAAATCAGACTCCTTCAAAGATTTCCATTATGTCATTATTGTTATGTTCAGAGGCCCACCGCAACGCTTTTTTGAGAATTTTGAATGCAGCATATGTACCCTAGGAGATTTCTGTCAATCAGTTGCAGGGGGTAGTAGCACATGTAAATGTCGGTAATGGTCTCGGTTTCACTGATCTGGATTTGACTCCTGCCCGGAGAAACCATAACCGTGTTTTGCACGTGTCTATGGAATGTAGAGGGTCTCTGATGTCGCATGTCCTGGTTAATACAGGATCATCCCACAATGTGCTTCTAAAGAAGGCGGTGCTGAAATTAAATACTCAAGGTTTGATATGCACCCCGAGTGATTTGGTGGTAAGGGCTTTCGACGGGTCTAAGAGATCGGTGTTTGGAGAGATTACGATGCCTATTCAGATAGGACCAGAGATCTTTGATGCAACTTTTTACATCATGGATATCCAGCCAGCATACAGTTGCTTGCTTGGTCGGCCTTGGATACACGTTGCGGGAGCAGTCACCTCAACGTTGCATCAGAAGCTGAAATATATGATGGAAGGGAAAATTGTCACTGTATGCGGTGAAGAGGACATTATGGTCAGCCACTTGTCGTCCTTTAAGTATGTGGAAATGGATAGGGAGATCCACGAAACACTTTGCTTGGCGTTTGAAACAGTTCAGATTCAGGAGAAGTCTCTTGTAGAAGCCAAGAGCCCAGAGGTTTCGATGTCATCGTTCAGAAAGGTCGTGCTATCGTGGAATCCGGTGCATCTCAGAAGTGGGGCCAAGTTCTTAATGTTCCCAACAAGAAGGACAAGTTCAGCCTGGGGTACAAACCTTTCAGTTCTTCTCAAAGCATTCTGAGGTACAGGGGACCCGTTAAATTCACCAGAAGCGGTGTGATATTCGACAGAGTTAATGTCGTTGGAGATGACGAAGGTGACAGCGATTGCGATATGGTTTCCTGGATTCGTCCATGTACTCCTAGCCAAAAGTTAGGCAATTGGACTATGGAAGCAGTCATTCATGTTACTACTGCAGAGTAATGCTCATTGTTTTGTTTATGTTCAGTCCTACGTTCTGCCCAAGACGTAGTGACCCAATCTGTGGGGCCCTCTTGTTATTTGCATTTTATCATAAATAAAGGACGTTTTTCGCATACTGTGATCCCTGTTTTTCTTGTTTTTTCTTTTGAATTTACATTAAACAGAAAAATGGAAATGTGTTTTATTTGTTGCATCGCATAATAAACACGAACATCCTCATGCAGGTCTTTTCTATCAGATACCATCGATTCAAGTTCAATTATGACTTCATATGACTTTGATAATCCCATTTATCAAGCTGAAGAAGAGACAGGCGAAGACTGTGAACTACCCGAAGAGTTAGCCAGACTTCTCAAGCGAGAGGAAAGAGTCATTGTGCCTCATCAGGAGGATATTAAAGTTATCAATCTGGGTACCGAAGATGACAGGAAAGAGGTAAAAATGGGGGCTACATTGGAAGATAGTATCAAGAGAAGATTGGTTGAAATGCTCCGTGAGTATAAGGATATCTTCTCTTGGTCTTATCAAGACATGCCTGGGCTGGATACAAATATTTTGATACACCGGTTACCTCTCAGAGAAGAATGTTCGCCAGCCAAGCAGAAGTTGAGACGGACAATGCCTGACATGGCAGTCAAGATAAAAGAAGAGGTACAGAAGCAGTTGAACACTGAATTTCTTGCTGTCACGAATTACCCTCCGTGGGTCGCTAATATTGTTCTTGTACCTAAGAAATATGGAAAGGTCAGGATGTGTGTCGATTACAGAGATCTGAATAAAGTGAGCCCGAAAGACGATTTCCCCCTCCCCCATATTGATGTGTTGGTTGATAGCACCGCTCAATATTCATTGTTTTCCTTCATGGATAGTTTCTCTGGGTATAACCAAATCAAGATGGCCCTAGAGGACATGGAAAAAACTACTTTCATAACACCTTGGGGAACTTTTTGCTATAAGGTAATGCCTTTTGGATTGAAAAATGCAGGGGCAACCTATCAGCGGGAAATGGTGACACTCTTTCATGATATGATTTATCATGAGGTTGAGTTATATGTTGATGACATGATTGCAAAGTCACAGATGAAGGAAGGACATCTGGTCGATCTTCTGAAATTGTTTAAAAGGTTAAGGAAGTTCAAGCTGAAGTTGAATCCTAACAAGTGAACCTTCGGTGTGAGATTTGGAAAGTTACTAGGTTTTATTGTCAGTGAAAAGGGTATTGAGGTAGATCCTGCCAAAATAAAAGCTATACAAGAAATGCCTGAGCCGAGAATGGAAAAAGAGGTTCGTGGTTTCCTGGGGAGATTAAAGTACATTGCAAGGTTCATATCTCATCTTACAGCCACTTGTGAACCAATTTTAAAATTGCTAAGAAAAGATCAAACGGTCAGGTGGAATGAAAATTTCCATAAGGCATTTGAAAGAATAAAAGAATATCTGCAGGAACCTCCAATGCTCATGCCTCTAGTTGCAGGGAGACCTCTGATCATGTATCTCACGGTTCTTGAGAATTCAATAGGATGTGTGCTCGGTCAACAAGACGAGTCAGGTAGAAAAGAGCATGCCATCTACTACTTGAGTAAGAAATTCACTGATTGTGAGTCGAGATACTCAATGCTGGAAAAAACATGTTGTGCGCTCGCTTGGGCTGCTAAGCGTTTGAGACAGTACATGTTAAATCACACAGCCCTGTTGATTTCAAAGATGGATCCGATCAAGTACGTCTTTGAAAAACAAGCTCTCTATAGAAGGATTTCCCGATGGAAAATGGTTTTGATGGAGTAAGATATTCAGTATGTTTCCTAAAAAGCCATTAAGGGAAGTGTTCTGTCGGAATATCTCGCTGAACAGCCGATTGAGGATTATCAGCCGGTTGAGGATTATCAGCCGATGAAGTTTGATTTTCCAGATGAAGACGTCATGTTTTTGAAGATGAAAGACTGTGATGAGCCTTTACCTGACGAGGGTCCTGAGATTGGATCTCAGTGGAAACTGGTTTTCGACGGAGCGGTTAATTCATATGGTAATGGAATCGGTGCGATCATTACTACTCCTCACGGTTCCCACATACCGTTCACTTCCCGATTGACTTTTGCATGCACCAATAATGAAGCCGAGTATGAAGCTTGTATTATGGGGTTAGAAGAGGCCATTCAACTGAGGATTAAGAATGTAGATGTGTACGGCGATTTAGCGCTAGTCGTCAATCAAATCAAAGGAGATTGGGAAACTCGTCAGGACAACTTGGTGCCTTACAAGGACTATACAAGGAGATTGTTTCCTTTCTTTGATAGAATTGAGTTCCATCATGTGCCAAGAGCTGAGAATCAGATGGCGGATGCCTTGGCCATGCTAGCCTTGATGTACAAAGTGAATTACTGGAATAAATCTCCAGCCATCACCATCATGCGTCTTGATAGACCTGCTTTTGTGTTTGCAATTAAGAAAGCATCAGATGGAAAGCCATGGTATTTTGATATCAAGAATTTTCTCAATACTCAAGAATACCCATCTGGGGCATCCAGCAAATATAAGAAAACTTTGAGGAGGTTAGCCGGTAATTTTTATCTGAATAAAGATGATGTACTCTACAGGAGAAACTTTGACATGGTCTTATTGCGTTATGTTGATGAACTGGAAGCAAGCCTGTTGATGGAGGAAGTCCACGAGGGTTCTTTCGGTACTCATGCTGGTGGACATGAAATGGCCAGAAAATTATTGAGAGCTGGGTATTATTGGATGACCATGGAATCCGATTGCTTCAAATACGCCAGAAAGTGCCATAAATATCAGATTTATGTTGATAAGGTGCATGTGCCACCGACTCCTCTGAATGTGTTAACGTATTTATGGCCTTTTTTTATGTGGGGAATCGATATGATCGGCAAGATTGAGCCAACTGCTTCTAATGGACATCGCTTCATTCTGTTGTGATTGATTACTTTACGAAGTGGGTAGAAGCAGCTTCCTTCGCCAATGTCACGAAGCAGGTGGTAGCCCGATTCATAAAGAAGGACATCATTTGTCGTTATGGAATTCTAGAGATAATCATTACTGATAATGGTTCATATTTGAATAACAAAATGATGAAGGAACTGTGTCATAGTTTCAAGATTGAGCACCACAATTCTTCTCCATATCGTTCGAAGATGAATGGCGCTGTTGAAGCAGCTAACAAGAATATCAAGAAGATTGTGCAGAAGATGGTTGTAACCTATAAGGATTGGCACGAGATGTTGCCCTTCACTCTTCACGGTTATCGTACCACGGTACGTACGTCAACCGGGGCAACTCCTTTCTCACTGGTGTATGGTACGGAGGTTGTCCTACCATTAGAAGTTGATATTCCTTCTTTAAGGGTATTGTCGGATGTGAAGCTTGACGAGGCTGAATGGGTACAGACTAGGTTGAATCAGCTGAGCTTGATTGACGAGAAGAGATTGGCAGCCATTGCTCATGGCCGGTTGTACCAGAGTAGGATGAAGAAAGCCTTTGATCAGAAAGTGCATCCTCGGTGCTTTCAATCGGGTAATTTGGTGTTGAAAAGGATCCTTCCTCCTCATACAGATCACAGGGGAAAATGGACTCCTAATTATGAAGGTCTGTATGTGGTAAGAAAAGTTTTCTCTGGCGGAGCCTTATTACTATCTACCATGGATGGTGAAGATTTTTCATGCCCTGTGAACGAAGACGAGGTTAAAAAATACTTTTCCTAAAAGAGACCCGCTGGACAGAAAAAGAAAAGTCCAGGAAAAAATGAGGCATCCTGTAAAACCCCCTTTTCTATACCCCCAAATAAACAATTAAATCATTTAGGCACTTGATAAAAGTTTCATCAGAGTTTAATTAATACATGATATAAAAGAGGTGTGTCACATTATCATGAAATTAAACACATACAACATCTACTCAAATAGATATGCAACAATAGGCAACTCACAACTAAGGAAACATAATCCTAAAACCCACATCAATATTTAGAATAAAAGCGGAAACATCTAAATATTGAATCAATACATTCATATAAACATATATACATCATTCAGTTAATTCATGTGTACGAAACATTCATCATCAAATACATACACAAATGTATCACAAAAGAATCAAAACAAATGTATCTCCAAAAGAGCCAAAGGCTTCCTAACTACCCAGATGTTACATATCAGAGCCATCGACCAAAAATAATGAAGACCTTCTTAACAAAATGGACCTCCAGCAATCCTACTCTGCAAAGCCTCATAGAGCATTATAAAACAGCAGAAGGGTGAGAAACAATATCATAACAGTCAATGCATATCATTATATATCTATATACATACATGGGATTTATACAGTTCAAATTCTCACCACATCTCATCACAATTCATCCTATACATCACAATGCATATTCACACAATCAAGCATATTCATCAAATCATGCTTCTATACATACTCATCCTTTTCCACATAAACATCTAGAATTATGTTAAATTCACTTCATGCATCATATAAAGATGACCAATGCAACTCATAGAGACTGACTCACAACTCTATGCAGATGCAAATGAGGTACCGACTCAATTAAGCAGATTCTCTAAGGAATCAAGTATTCAGCAGATTCTCCAAGGAATCAAATATTCAGCAGATTCTCCGAGGAATCGAATATTCAGCAGATTCTCCGAGGAATCAAATACTCAACAGATTCTCCGAGGAATCAAATATTCAGCAGATTCTCCAAGGAATCCAGTATTCAGCAGATTCTCCAAGGAATCAAATATTCATCAGATTCTCCGAGGAATCAAATATTCAGCAGATTCTCCGAGGAATCAAATACTCATCAGATTCTCCGAGGAATCAAATATTCAGCAGATTCTCCAAGGAATCAACATCGCTAGGATGTACATCATGATGCCTTTTATGCAAAATGACTCACAACATTTCTCTACATCCATACACATTCGCAAATATATCACTATGCATATTCATCTCATACAGGCACATACAATCTATGTACATTCACAATATACTTATACTCCATAATATATATATATACTCTTCATTTCAACACATACCATTCCATATAAGGCATATACTTTCACAATCAAAATTCCACATTCTAGGATTCACGCCTTGCGGCTACCCACAGCATAACGTACCACACAGTATACAAAACTATTCAATTCGATAAGGATTAAACATAACCGAACAAAGAAATCCGCATGGAAAAGAAAAACACAGAGAATAGGAAAATGATGTCGCATTCGCCAACCTTCGCCTGGAGAAACCTCTGGCGAACCTTCGCTACTTAGTTCGCCTGGCGAACTTGCCAGCGAAGACCACTGGGAGTTATTCTTGAATTACTCGCTAGCACTACCTAGCACACTCGCCTGGCGAACCTTCGCCACTATCATTCGCCTGGAAAACTGGCCAGCGAAGACAGGGTGGATGCTTCTGACTTGGTTCGTTGCTGCTCCCTGGGCTTCGCCTGGAAAAGCTTCGCTGTCGTTCGCCTGGCGAACCTGCAAACTCAGAACTCCCATGGCTGTCCAAAAGCCCAAACCTCACAAACCGACCGATTCTAAAACCAAACCACCCCAGTAAGTTCTACCCAATAACACCCGACTATCCTACTCCATCCATTTCTCGATTCTAACCGATTAAAACCATATTCTACCGATTAAATCCTAATATTGCCCTAAGATGAAAATGAGTAGAAACTCTTCTCAATCCAACATCAAACAATCAAAAGCATACATAATCATACACATTAATAGTATAGTAGAGTTTCACACCCTTACCCGATCGATTGAAAGCTTGGATGTTGATCCTTGATGAAATTCTAGGTTTTCCTCTTCTTTCTCCTCTTTCTCTTCTCTCTTCTTTCTTTCTCTTGTTTTTCCACTAATGTTTCTATCTATCTCTTTTTTATTTCTTATCTCATATTTATATTTTCTTTCCTCTTCATTTCTTTACAAACACTTACCAAATAATTCTCACAAATAATTCACTTAACATTTAATGCTAAATGTCTAAAATACCCTCTATTCCATTTTCCCCGAAAACTCTCTGAATCGGTAAAAATAACACAACAAGAGAACATAACACATTAACACATAAATCTCACAATTTAAAACAAACATAAATCAAATAAATTAAAGGACTCAACAAAATAATGGGAATTCAGAATTTTGGGCGTTACAACTCTCCCCCACTTTAGAAATTTTCGTCCTCGAAAATATTACCTGATCAAAACAACTCCGAATGCGACTCTCGCATCTTACTCTCCAATTCCCAAGTCATATTGCCTTCTGCAGCACCTCCCCAGGCTACTTTCACAAGTGCAATATCCTTTCCCCTTAGCATCTTAACTTCACGATCCAAAATACTAACCGGTAAAACCTCAACCGTCAAGTTATCTCTTACTTCGACTGCATCCATAGGAATAACATGTGACGGATCCGGAACATACTTCCGAAGTTGCGAAACATGGAACACATCATGCAAATTTGAAAGGTTCGGAGGCAACGCCACACGATAAGCCATAGCACCAACTCGTGCAATAATTTGATACAGACCAATAAAACGAGAAGTCAACTTCTTCGACTTCAAAGCACGACCCACACCCGTAATCGGTGTAACTCTCAAAAATACATGGTCGCCTTCTTGAAACTCAAGGTACTTCCTTCTCTTATCATGGTAACTCTTCTGCCTACTCTGAGAAGCTTTCATCTCCTCCCGAATAAACTTCACCTTCTCCGTCGTTTGTTGTACCATTTCCGGTCCAACTACCGACCTCTCAACCGTCTCATGCCAACACAAATGTGTTCGACATCTCCGACCATATAAAGCCTCGAATGGTGCCATACCAATGCTCGAATGAAAACTGTTATTATAATTGAACTCAATCAACGCCAAATAACCATCCCAAGCACCACCTTGTTCTAGCACACAAGCACGCAGCTAATCTTCCAACGACTGAATTGTCCTTTCGGTTTGTCCGTCCGTCTGCGGATGGTAAGCCGAACTCAATCTCAACTTAGAACCCAAGGCACCTTGCAAACTTTCCCAAAATCTTGAAGTAAATCTAGGATCTCTATCCGATACAATACTCTTAGGAACTCCGTGCAACTTCACAACCACCCGGACATAAATCTCGACTAACTTCTCCAAAGGATAACTAATATCTATCGGAATGAAGTGAGCAGATTTAGTAAGTCTATCAATGATCACCCAAATAGCATTATGACCTCTTTGCGTATTCGGCAATCCCGTAACAAAATCCATCGATATACTATCCTATTTCCACTCTGGAATATCCAACGGTTGCATCAATCCACTAGGCTTCTGATGTTCCACCTTTGACTTTTGACACGTCAAACACGAATACACAAAATGAGCAACATCTCGCTTTAATCCGGACCACCAAAAGATCTTCTTCAAATCTTGGTACATCTTATTCGCTCCCGGATGAATACTCAAGTTACTCTGATGTCCTTCTTCCAATATCATCTTCTTCATTTCCGCATCATCGGGAATGCAAATACGACCACGAAATCTCAAAACTCCAAAAGCATCAACTTTGAAATCTTCATTCTCATTCATCATCAAATCAACAAACTTCAAATCTAACTTTTGTTTTTCACAAACGGTCACAAGGAAATCATTCGTAATATGAAGCATACCAAGTCTCACACTTCTCGACGTCACTTCACAAACCAAACTCAAATCTCTAAAGTTCTCCAAGAGTTCCCATTCTTTCACCATCAATGTAGACATGTGCAACGACTTCCGACTTAAGGCATCGGCTACCACATTTGCCTTACCCGGATGATAATTCAAACCAAAATCGTAGTCCTTCAAAAGCTCTAGCCACCTCCTTTGTCTCATGTTCAATTCCTTCTGATCAAACAAATACTTCAAACTCTTGTGGTCACTAAAAACTTCAAATCTTGCACCATAAAGGTAATGTCTCCAAATTTTCAAAACGAACACCACGGCCGCTAATTCCCAATCATGGGTAGGATAATTCTTTTCATGCACTCTTAATTGCCTAGAAGCATAAGCCCCCACTTTTTCGTCTTGCATCAAAACACCACCCACACCTGACAAAGAAGCATCACAATAAACCACAAACGACTCCGTCGGATTCGGTAAAATCAAAACCGGTGGCGTCGTCAATATTCTCTTTAATTCCATGAAACTCCCTTCACAACTAGCATCCCAAATGAAAGCCTTTCCCTTACAAGTCAACTGCGTCAACGAAAGTGCCAACTTTGAAAATCCTTCGATAAACCTCTGATAATAATCGGGCAAGCCTAAAAAGCTTTGAATTTCCGTAACTGATCTTGATGTCTCCCACTGCATTACCGCATCAATCTTGGATGGGTCAACACTAATACCATTTCCAGAAATAATATGTCCAAGAAAACTCACCTCTGATAACCAAAACTCACACTTCGACAATTTGGCATACAATTGCTTCTCTTTCAAAATCTGCAACACAACTCTCAAATGCTCCTCATGCTCTTCTTGAGACTTAGAATAAATCAAGATGTCGTCGATGAACACCACCGTAAAACGATCCAACTTCTCATGAAAAATATGATTCATATATTCCATGAACACACCCAGCGCATTAGAAACTTCGAATGGCATCACCGTATACTCATAGTGACCATATCGTGTCCTAAAGGCCGTCTTTGAAACATCTTCTTTCACCTAAATCTGGTGATAACCCGATCTCAAGTCAATCTTACTAAAAACACGGGCTCCAACCAATTGATCCATCAAATCGTCTATTCTTGGAAGCGGATACTTATTCTTAATCGTCACTTTATTCAACTGCCGATAATCAATGCACAACCGCATGCTTCCATCTTTCTTCTTTACTAACAATACCGGCGCACCCCAAGGAGAAACACTTGGTCTTACAAACCTCTTATCCAACAAATCGTTCAACTGCTTCTTTAACTCTACCAATTCCGATGCCGACATACGATACGGTGCCATCGAAATCGGTCTAGTACCCGGAACTAGTTCAATAGAAAACTCAATCTCTCTCTCCGGCGGCACATCCTTAATATCTTCCGGAAACACTTCTGGAAATTCTCGCACTACGGGAAACACCTCCAGTTCCACTTTACTCTCTACCGACAAGGATGCAAACAAACCAAACAACTGAGCTTCATCCGCTAAGAGTTTCTTCAACTCTTTAGTGGATAGAAAACTCTCACTTCCATCATCTTCCAAATAATGAAATCTTACCAACTTGTGATAGCAATCCAGATGAACCTTATTATATTGCAACCAATTCATACCCAAAATCACATCCAAACCGTCCAACGGCAAACACACTAAATCCATAACAAAGTCTTTACCATACATGGTGAAAGGACAACTTATGCATACCAAAGAAGTAGTTACCGACCCCGAAGCGGGAGTCTCAATAACCATGCCACCACTCAAAGAAACCATGCACAAACCCAAACGTTTGGCACACTCAAGAGAAATGAACGAATGAGTCGCTCCAGTATCAATAATAGCAACTAAAGGCACATTATTAATAAAGCATGTACCTTTAATCAAACGATCCGCATTAGTAGTGTCTGCACCCGATAATGCAAATACCTTGCCGCCCACTGGAGCTTGCTTCGGTTTAGTGCAATTGGGCTTAATGTGACCCACTTCGCCACAGTTGTAGCATTTCACCACATTCTTTCTACAATCAGAAATGGCATGTCCAGGAATCCCACAGTTAGCACACTTCTCCACAGATTTTCCATAGTCAAAAGACTTGTGGCCCATTACGCCACACTTGAAACATTTAATCGCACTAGAACCTCCTACGGGCTTCCTATCAAAGTTTTCCCTATGCTTGCCTTTATCAGCAGGAGTCACATATGGTCCACTCCTCACCGATTGCTTCCCTCTCTTCTCATTCAAACTCTTATAGTGAGTGGAACGAGCTTTACTATCTTCTTCAAAGATTCTACAGCATTCGGTCAAGTCTGAAAATCTCCTAATCCTCTGATAACCCACTGCTTGCTTGATCTCAGGGCGCAAGCCGTTCTCATACTTAACACATTTGGAAAATTCCGCCGTCACCGCATCATAGTGAGGATGAAACTTCACTAACTCTATGAACTTATCCGTGTAGTCTATCACAGACATATTGCCTTGTTTCAATTCCAGGAACTCCATCTCCTTCTTTCCCTTCACACTCTCAGGATAATACTTTCTCAAAAATTCGGTGTGAAATAGATTCCAAGTGATTTCCTCATCGTCTACTTCAAGAACTTGTCTCATACCGACCCACCAGTCATCGACTTCCTCTCTCAGCATGTGAGTCCCAAGTCTCACCTTGTTGCCTTCAGCAAAATTCATAACTCTAAAGATTCTCTCGATCTCCTTTAACCAAATCTGAGCACCATCCGGATCAAACCTCCCTTTGAATACCGGTGTTTGGTTCTTTCTAAACTCATCGTTCGCATTCACATTCGGTACGCCTTGCACCGCCTTAGCCATAGCCTCCAATGCCGCAGCCATAGCATTGTCATTATGACCAGCCATATTTTGAGGATTCCCAAAAATAACAAGATTAAACAACCGTTCAACCAACACATCAATAAGACAGACACAACTGACTCAACACTGGCTCTGATACCACTTTATGTAACACCCCCCTTTCTATACCCCTAAATAAACAATTAAATCATTTAGGCACTTGATAAAATATTCATCAGAGTTTAATTAATACATGATATAAAATAGGTGTGTCACATTATCATGAAATTAAACACATACAACATCTGCTCAAATAGATATGCAACAATGGGCAACTCACAAATAAGGAAACATAGTCCTAAAACCCACATCTCAATATTTAGAATTAAAGCGGAAACATCTAAACATTGAATCAATACATTCATATAAACATATATACATCATTCAGTTAATTCATGTGTACAAAACATTCATCATCAGATACATACGCAGATGTATCACAAAAGAATCAAAACAAATGTATCTCCAAAAGAGCCAAAGGCTTCCTAACTACCCAGATGTTACATATCAGAGCCATCGACCAAAAATAATGAAGACCTTCTTCACAAAATGGACCTCTAGCAATCCTACTCTGCAATGCCTCATAGAGCATTATAAAACAGCAGAAGGGTGAGAAACAATATCATAACAGTCAATCCATATAATTATATATCTATTTACATACATGGGATTTATACAATTCAAATTCTCACCACATCTCATCACAATTCATCCTATACATCACAATGCATATTCACACAATCAAGCATGTTCATCAAATCATGCTTCTATACATACTTATCCTTTTCCACATAAACATCTAGAATTATGTTAAATTCACTCCATGCATCATATAAAGATGACCAATGCAACTCATAGAGACTAACTCACAACTCTATGCAGATGCAAATGCGGTACCGACTCAATTCAGCAGATTCTCCAAGGAATCAAATATTCACCAGATTCTCCGAGGATCGAATATTCAGCAGATTCTCCGAGGAATCAAATACTCAACAGATTCTCCAAGGAATCAAATATTCAGCAGATTCTCCAAGGAATCAAGTATTCAGCAGATTCTCCAAGGAATCAAATATTCATCAGATTCTCCAAGGAATCGAATATTCAGCAGATTCTCCGAGGAATCAAATACTCAGCAGATTCTCCGAGGAATCAAATGTTCAGCAGATTCTTCAAGGAATCAACATCGCTAGGATGTACATCATGATGCCTTTTATGCAAAATGACTCACAACATTTCTCTACATGCATACACATTCGCAAATATATCACTATGCATATTCATATCATACAGGCACATACAATCTATGTACATTCACAATATACTTATACTCCATAATATATATATACTCTTCATTTCAACACATACCATTCCATATTAGGCATATACTTTCACGATCAAAATTCCACATACTAGGATTCACGCCTTGCGGCTACCCACAACATAACGTACCACACGGTACACAAAAATATTCAATTCAATAAGGATTAAACATAACCGAACAAAGAAATCCGCATGGAAAAGAAAAACAGAGAGAATAGGAAAATGTTGTCGCATTCGCCAACCTTCGCCTGGCGAAACCTCTGGCGAACCTTCGCTACTTAGTTTGCCTGGCGAACTTGCCAGCGAAGACCATTGGGAGTTATTCTGGAATTACTCACTAGCACTCGCTAGCACACTCGCCTGGCGAACCTTCGCCACTCTCATTCGCCTGGCGAACTGGCCAGCGAAGACAGGGTGGATGCTTCTGACTTGGTTCACTGCTGCTCGCTGGGCTTCTCCTGGCGAAACTTCGCTGCCGTTCGCCTGGAGAACCTGCAAACTCAGAACTCCCATGGCTGTCCAAAAGCCCAAACCTCACAAACCGACCGATTCTAAAACCAAACCACCCCAGTAAGTTCTACCCAATAACACCCGACTATCCTACTCCATCCATTTCTCGATTCTAACCGGTTAAAACCACATTCTACCAATTAAATCCTAATATTACCCTAAGATGAAACTGAGTAGAAACTCTTCTCAATTCAACATCAAACAATCAAAAGCATACATAATCATACACATTAATAATATAATAGAGTTTCACACCCTTACCCGATCGATTGAAAGCTTGGATGTTGATCCTTGATAAAATTCTAGGTTTTCCTCTTCTTTCTCCTCTTTCTCTTCTCTCTTCTTTCTTTCTCTTGTTTTTCCACTAATGTTTCTATCTATCTCCTTTTTCTTTCTTATCTCATATTTCTATTTTCTTTCCTCTTCATTTCCTTCCAAACACTTACCAAATAATTCTCACAAATAATTCACTTAACATTTAATGCTAAAGTCTAAAATACCCTCTATTCTGTTTTCCCCGAAAACTCTCCGAATCGGTAAAAGTAACACAACAAGCGAACATAACACATTAACACATAAATATCACAATTTAAAACAAACATAAATCAAATAAATTAAAGGACTCAACAAAATAATGGGAATTCAGAATTTGGGGCGTTACACATCCCGGTGAACCAGAAAAACAAAAGGTTCGGGCATAAATTAGGGATAAAAGGTTCGGGCAAGTGTTCAAATAGAAGCATAACCCATTCCTCAGTAGAGTGGGGTCCTCAAAATAGGTCTTTGATATTCCTCAACCGGTTGAGAAAAATCCACAAGCCAACCAGTGTCAAACACTTGTCTGTACACTTTTGTATTTTAGAATTATCGTTGTCATTGTCTAAAAATCTTTCTCATTATATTCGTTAAGGTATTCCTATAATCATTAATATCAAAATGTCATAGATCCTAAGGTTTGTGTCCATGGGGAGACGCTTAAGCGCTCCCAGCGTGATGAGTGATCAGTGCATATTTTTGCACTTTCTCCTATATTTTTACTTAGGCATTTCTTTACTTTATCTTGATTATTTTTATGTTTTATTTTGTTTTTATATTTTATTTTATTTTTGGCCTAATTTGATTTCCGCACTTATTTTTCAGCTTTAGCAGTCTGCACGGAAACGATCATAACTGGAGTTCCGGAAATCCGTTTGAGGCGTTCTAAAATTCGCCGGAAAGCTAAGAGAGAGAGCTACGACTTTCGTGTTGGAGTCGAAGTCAGATTCGGAGCCCAAAATTCCAGAATTCCGTTTGAAGTTACTGCATTAGAATTTTATTTTAGTGTTGGGTCATGTATTGGGCCTGGGTTATGTTTTCGACCCAGTTGGGTTCAGGGCGGATTGTTACCGATGAGTCCCTAGCAGGGTGGAATTTCTTTCCAAGCATAGTGGAGCTTTCAGCATGGTTCTTCACCGAGGGGGTTGTTTGGTGTTTTCCGAGCAGGGTGAAGTTTTTCAATGAAGGCCATCCAGGGCATTTCCCCAGCCGAGTCTTTGGTTCCCCAGAAGAGTTTATTCTGTTAGGTCATTAGGGATGTTTCCCTCAGCAAAATTTGATTTCTTCCTTAGCGGAGTTGGTCGCTTCTCTCCAGCATTTATTTTGCTGGAGTGGTTCCTTTGCATTTTCATTTTTGCATAACATCCTCCTAAATGCGTAGCATTTCCATTTCGTATGGAGCATTATGCCATTTTCAAACATATGCATCTGAAGCATAAGTCTTTAACGCCGGTTGCCTTTGAGGGCAGAGGATGTTTGATTCATAAGATTTTCGTGTTATCCCCGTTGGGGTGGATCTTTGGGTTGGCCATTTTATCGGATTCTTCTCGGATAGTCGTTTGGTTAAATGTCTTTCTTTCTTCAGCTGATTCGTTTGGTTAAACGTCTTCATTATCCCCATGTGAGTCGCCTCTAAGCGCCTTCTCCCCTGGTCGAGCCTTTTGTTTAGATATTTCGTTTCCCCGACATGGTTGTTTGGTGAACTGATGTTCCTTGACAAAGTCGTTTGTTTGAACCTTTCTTTTCCTATCAGGGCTTTCCTTGCAAGTTGTGAGTCGGTTGATTCTGTTTCTTGCCTATTCTGGGTATGTTATCCCAACTTTTGTTTGGTACTCCCTAGCGTAGTCCGAATTGTTGTGTTTGGTATTCCAACTTTTGGTTGGTAATTCTAGGGTGGTTTATCCAAACTTTTGGTTGGTATTCTGTCACTTGTCCGAGTTTTGGTCGATGATAATCTTTTCTAGCGATCCTAACTTTTGGTTAGTAGCTTGTGTCCCAAATTTTGGTTGGATGTTATCCCCTGCAGTCGTTATCCCAACTTTTGGTTGGTAGTCTGTCGCTTGTTGGACGTTATCCCAACTTTTGGTCGGTAGTCTGTCGCTTGTTGGACGTTATCCCAACTTTTGGTTGGTAGTCTGTCGCTTGCTGGACGTTATCCCAACTTTTGGTTGGTAGTCTGCCGCTTGTTGGATGTTATCCCAACTTTTGGTTGGTAGTCTGTCGCTTGTTGGACGTTATCCCAACTTTTGGTTGGTAGTCTGTCGCTTGTTGGACGTTATCCCAACTTTTGGTTGGTAGTCTGCCGCTTGTTGGACGTCTTCCCAACTTTTGGTTGGTAATTCCCAGCTGGGTCCAAAGCTTTGTTGCCGTTATTCCAACTTTTGGGTTGGTAGTCTTCCTTTCTTGGATTTTTTTTATTCCAACTCTTGATTGGTAATCCTTTGGTGGCGGTATGTTTATCCCAACTTTTGGTTGGTAGTCCTCCTCCATTCCCCGGCGGAGTCGTCATTCCAACTTTTGGTTGGAAGCTTTGTTTAATCCCAACTTTTGGTTGGTAAGATTTTGTTGGAAGTGAGTCCAACTTTTGGTTGGTAGCTTGTGATCGTTGTGTTTCATCGGGTATTTTCAACTTTTGGTTGGTAGTATTTGGGTTTTATCCCTGGAGAGTAGCCCTTATCCCATCTTTTGGATGGTATCCTTTTATTATTATCTTTTGATGGATGTTTTATCCTGTGAAGAGTTGTCTGATTAGTCTACTCTTTCCCCAATGAAGTCCTCTTCGGGTCATAAAGTTGTTGAGTTACTTCTAGCACGGTTTGGTGGGTCCTCTTTGACTTTTATCCCAACTCTTGGTTGGTACTCATTTGCTGGTCATCCCGTCTTTTGGATGGTATCCTTTGTTTGTTATCTTGTGGTAGACGCTTGTTCCCCACAGGGCTGCTTGGATAAGCTTCTCTTTTATTTTCCCAACGGAGTTTATTTTTTCCTCAGGTCGTAAGTTTGTTGATGGTACGTCCTGCAGGTTCTTGATTTGAGTTTTGTCCCTAGGAGGTTACCTTTGGTCGACATTCTCGTTTTATCCCAACTCTTGGTTGGTATCCGGTGTTTGTTATCCCAACTCTTGGTTGGTATTTGGTGTTTGTTATTCCAACTTTTGGCTGGTATCCTTTGGTTGTTATCCCAACTTTTGGTTGGTATTTGATGTTTCATATTGGACTGTATCCTCATCGTGTCACATTCCAACTTTTGGTTGGTATCCGCTGTTTTGTATCCTCGCAAGTTACAAATTTCTGGGTTCTTTTAGTATTCAATCACCTTCTACCTTGGATGTTTGAAAGCTGATGCTTTTCCCCTTCAGGTTCAAGTCGATTGAATAGGGGCAGCTATAGCACCCCAAAATTTGCCTTTCTGTTTTAACCTTAACTGGCTTTTGTTTCTCTGCATTTTGTATTTTTGTATATCATTGCATTTGTTCCTGAGGCATGGGATATAGGAATTTTTGTGGCTCAGGTTTCTTTTTAGTGCAAGAGACTAAACAGCGAGCATTAGAGGCTCCGACATTTATTTTGCCCGGCGATCGAGCGACCGATTTTATTTTTATTTTGCAGGATAATTTGTAGCTCAGGAGGAAACATTCAAGCTATCTCAGGCATTCTCATAGTTTTGATATTCGAAAGCAAGTTTCAAAGGCTTAACAGAGCTCAGAACGGAAGAAAACGGACAAATGTGCACTTTTCACTCCAAAAGGCGCCAAAATTCAAATTTTTAAGGTGTTAACCGATTAACCAATATAGTTAACCGGTTAACCAAGGCAAAATCAGGTCAAACTGGAATTTTTAAAGGTGTTAATCGATTAACCCAAATGGTTAACCGATTAACCAACGCAAATTTTTCCTCTTCACGTGAATTTTCAAAGGCAGCCACTTTGGGGTTCATTTTGATCACTTGTGGATTTGATTTTACACCAGAAGAAGGATCTAGAACCACTTTGGATTTTGGTTAATTTTCAAAATCAATTCAAATTCCCTCCAAACTCACATTCCTAATCCCATTCCAATTTTCATAACCATACTCCAAACCACCATTCTACTCCTAACCTAGAGCATATTTAAATGAATTTTCTCCAAACCTCACACAATCAATCCTCATAATCTCATTTCATTTTCAGAATTCACTCTCATTCTCTCAACTTTTTCACTCCAAAACTCCATTAAAGCTCTCTTTGCTTGAATTCTTTGATTCTCCATTGGAGTCATTGAATTCTAGAGCTAAACCTTCATCCTTCATCCTTATCATCTCCAATTCTCCATTCAATTTTCGTGCTAGTTTGGATCTGAATGTGGAAGCTGATTTGGAAGAGCTTATTTGGATCAGTTTTGCTTGATATCCACTTCTACAACAAGAAAACACTTGGATCTTGAAGAATATATGGGTTTCTTGCTTGGATCTGCTCAATTAAAGTTGAATCAACATTTATCAAAGCAAATCTCCACTTTGTAGGATGGAAATTTTAGATACGATTCTGTTTTTGAGCTTATTTGCATAATCATCATGTTGATCTTCATTTTTGATTGATTTGATGGATTTTGATTTATATGAATTGTGATCTTGATGTTTGAATGTGTTTACATGTTGTTGGATCCCTGAATTCTGGTGTTAATTTCGTGTATAATTGATTATATGATCATTTGGATTGTTGCATAAGTGATTAATTGCTAAAAGTGCTTTTGAGTTGTTGTTTTTCTGCTTCTGGTACAGTGTTAATCGGTTAACCAGTTGCAGTACAAACTGGTTAATCGATTAACCAATGCGCATTTTCAAATTTTTTAAGTGGTTAATCGGTTAACCAATAGTTTTAACCGATTAACACTGAACCAAAATGCCATTTTTGCTTGTTTTCAAGCATGCTTTGTTGTTCTCTCACTTGGAATCTTCATGGATGGATATGATGCATTTAGAGTGAGATGTTTTGGATATGTTTCACTGTTCGTGTTCATTTAATTTTGATTATTCGACACGCGTTCTTTGGTTTCCATTTGAATGCATACTTTGTGGATGTTGTTCAAATGATGAGTGCATGTTTCCTTTGCTTGCATTGCTTGGTTGATATGTGCTTGTGGTGGCTGCTGTCCCACACTTTTTCCTCCCACTTTTCTTTGATGTTTGACGGTAGCACTTCATGTTTTAATTCCCTCTTATCCTTCATTTTGTGATTGATTTATCTTGTGTTTTCTTGGTCTTTTGCCATGAGCCCTTAGGATTCCTAGTCCCTCTGTTTAGGATGGGAGTAGGAGAGACATTAGGTGTTCAATCCAAGCATGCTAACATTAGGGTAGATTTCCCTTTCAATCCCAACTTTAGAACCACTTTGCATGACAACGTTAGGGTCGAGCTTCCCTTAGACCTTCCGTGCGTCTCTCTTCTCATCTCAAAACACATTCTAACTCATCTAATAAATACGATGAATGTTGTACGCTATGATCCTTAAGCACATGGAAAATAATGAGTGAGGGGTCTCCCCTCGTTTGTCGAGAGTGATTAGTGTACGTCCCGTTTGGTGGCAATATGCGACGCATTCGTTCTCAAGTCATAGTCTTTAGTGCAACATGAGTTACAAACTTAACTCAATTCACTTCTTCTTAAAAACACAAACAAAACATCAAACCTTTTTATCCTTCGGGAGTAATTAAAAATCTTTTTTTCCAGAAAGAATGTTTTAAGCTTTGGTTCTACCGCAAACAAGCATCGTCCCTAACTACTAGAACGAAGGTTTAACCCTACTCGGTTAAAACACTTAAACAATGTGTGGTCGTGTTAGCCCGAACTACGTTTGCTATGATTTCTCGTACCAGATGAGGATAAGTAGGCACAAGACGGCGATGTCTTGGCGAGCAACCTCCCCCACCTTCACCTGTAGTTTTCCGAACTATGTTGGCTCTGACTTTCCCATTGCACGAGGGAATACGTAGGCATAGAGCGACGATGCTCTATCGACTCTCTTTTCTTTTCAATTTCCCTGTGAGCCAGCCTTTGATAGATTAACACACCCTTTGTTTAGACAACAAGCGTGGATCCCATTGAGTACAACGGGCGTGAGGGGTGCTAATACCTTCCCCTTGCGTAACCGACTCCCGAACCCAAGATTTGGTTGTGATGACCTTGTCTTTTCCCTTTTTCGTAGGTTTTCTCTGATCGTGTCCTTTCCCTTTCTCTGGGATAAATAACGAACAGTGGCGACTCTTCTGTTTTTCCGCCGGGTGTTTTTCGTAGTTGTGACACCTGTCACTGGGTAGGAAAAGGAATATTATCACAAGGAAAGATTACCGACTACCGGTTACTGGGTAGAAAATATGACGGTAACTGACCAAAAGGGAGACAAATGTTACCTACCACCTGTCATTAGGTAGAACATAAAGGCAACAAGCTCGGGAGGAAGGATTATCTTTTACCGGTCAAATGGGTAAAAACAAAGGATAACCAACCAAAAAGGGTGAGAAATATCACCTGTTACCTGTCAATGGATAGAAAAATAAAGGTAATATACTCAAAAGGTGAAGAAACATTACCGGATACCCGTTACTAGGTAGAAAAATATGGGTAATGAACACACAAGGAAATATTACTGACTACCAGTCACTGGGTAGAAAAATATGACGGTAACTGACCAAAAAGGATGAGCAATATACTCAAAAGGTGAAAAAACATTACCGGATACCTGTCACTAGGTAGAAAAATATGGGTAATGAACTCACAAGGAATACCCGCTACCATTCAATGGGCAGCTCTGAAGGTGAGAAAATTACTTAGAAGGGGGGGTTGAATAAGTAAGACTAAAAATCAAAGATTAGAACACAGATATTTTTATCCTGGTTCGTTGAAAACAACTACTCCAGTCCACCCTCTCAAGAGTGATTTGCCTTTCTCTGTCAAGGACTTAATCCACTATTTTAATCAAACAGATTACAAATAGCAACACTTAAGAACAACTGTTCTTAGTCTTCTCAAGAGCAACTGATCCCAACTGGATCCTCTTAAGGGAAACCTTTTACAAACAATGTAAAGCTTTTACAAGAGTAAGAATGCTTCTAATAAGCTGTTATCACAACAGTGATATTTCTCTTAAGTTAAGAATAAAGTTAAAGCAAAATAATATAATAGAGAGCTTTGAAAGATTGCTTTGAGGAGTGATTTTTCTAGCGATTCGATACTGAAGAAGATGGAGTGGACTTCTTTATATAGGCACTAAGATCCAAGAAGTCTTGTTACGTTGAAGGTTGTGCAGAAAAGCCTAAAGCCTTTTGTCTTCACATTGGAGGCTGTGCTGAAACAAGCCTGATGCCTTTTGTCTTCACTTGCAGAAAACTTTCCTCAGAATGGAATGCACAGATAAAACCTTTTTGTCTGAGTCCTTGTGTCTAGCACAAAATAGGAAAGAGCTGTTGAGAAAAACCAACGTACATATTTAAATCTTCTTCAAAGTAAGTTCAGCTTTCAACATTAGAATCTGAATCTTCAGAGTCTCCAGACTAAGGATCATCTGGATCTTCAGAGTCTTGAATGTTCTTCAGATTGAGCTGAATCAGAGTATGTGCAGCTTGTGTGCTTGAGCGTGTGAATCTTTCAGAGCAGAGTCTTCTATGCTTTAGAGGCTCCTTCTTCAGAATCTTCAAGAGACAGTAGTCAGATTCTTCTGGGAGCAGTGTTCAGATCTTCACTTAAGATGCTCTTGAACTTATGAAGCCTTTCATAAAAACAATGTTCAGATCCAATTTTGCTTTCTTAAGATAATTTTCTTTAGTGCCTGTAGCAAACAATCTAGAACACTTTTAGAGTATATAATTCTTGAATACAAAATTTATAAGTGTTATCATCAAAACATAGAGATATAACTAAGACACAATTTGTGCTCTTACAAGCTCAAATCACACAACAAACTTCTCAAATAAAGAGACAACCATTTGTTGGGGATGAAATATCAATAACTTTGTCGGAGATTTTCGAAAGAGATACGGGCAGGTTAAATCAAACAACAGACTTTTCAAAAAAGAGACAACCATTTGTTGGGGAAATTCAAAACAAACTTCCCACCGGGACTTCTTCCACAGAGATGCCATTTGATGGAAAAGTTGGTCGAATGAGGATCCATCATTTCATAATAAACTTCTCTTCTAAGAATGAACTAGAGAAATGTCATTTTTTGTGAAGATACGTAAAAATTTCTGGAGATTACACAAGCTGCTCAGATAAAGAGGCTTCCACTTGTTACCATGTGAGGTTTATCTTACTGGAGACATACAAGTCGCTCAAATAAAGAGGCTGCCACACAAGCAATTACCAAGAGAGTGTTATCAAAACACCGCTGGGGAAATTCAAATCTTCATCTTCTGATGGGTATCAATAAACAGATTTCTGCCGAGGAAAATAAATCCTCAAAATAGAGAAATAAATACCTTTTCATCATCCGGGTTTCACAGCCCAGCGAAATCCAAATTAACTATTGCAAGAGACCAAATTTCAATCCAGGAACAAACTAGAGAGAAACGGTCAACCAAGACTCGACCCAATGAGGAAATAACTCAACTGGGGAATAATTCCATCCAGATAAAAGCTGGGGAGGAAAGCTAAAACAAACATCTTCCACGAGACATAAACTCAATGGGGAATTAGAAAGGATATGCATTTTCTCTTAGGGGTCAACACTCTAATGGAGAGAGGACACACGCACTCCGCAGGGATAATAGCGCCGAAGAGCAAAGAAACACCAATAAAATTTCAGGATGCACAATGCAATAAAAGCATGCTATGCTCAATAAAAATGAAATGCGCATGCAATGCATATGCGTATGAATATGCTGACAAAATAGACAAAAAGGATAAACAAAGGGTGAACAAAACATCAACAACACCACTAGAAATACTCAGCTAATCTCATCAAGCTGGAGACAGCACTGGAGATCGTGCTGGGGATTAGCAACAGAAATCCTACAAGTAATAAGCAAAAGCCATCAAAGGAAAATAAATCCTACTACAAATCTCAAATACCACTGCGAAAAGAAAGATACTGCTTGGGGAAAATCCAAAGATAAATCTTCAAACATCAATAATCCAGTAGGAGGGAACAACAATATGAACTCCGCATTGAGGGAAAGATCTGTTTGAGAAAACATATCAACACAAATCTTCTAACTCTGCTTGAGGATAAGAAAAATCCACATGAAATCTGCTTCAAAGGGATGAAGAGATCCGTTGAGGATTGGAATCATGTAAACAACTACATAACTCCATTGGCGAGTAACAAAGCTCTTCTGGGGATACCATAAAGAAATCTGAGAAACATCCAATTTTGAGGGAAATATCCTGGACTTGTCGGGGAATAAGAAGTCAACATCATAGCAAAAAGTCAAGCTGTGGGGAATTTTAAATTAATACCCAACACAAGGCGAGTGAAAACCCCACAGGTGACTGCTATATCAATACTTCTTAGAAGAAAGCAACATCGCTCTCTTCTTGGGGAATATCCAAAATGAATATGCATAACCTCTACTAGGAATCAGCAAAAGACAAATCTCTGCATGGGGATTAACATCAAGGAAAGGTGACGCTCAAAACTGCTCAAGTGTCTGATCATAACCTGGTTGGATGAAGGATACATACTCACCTAGAGAAAATTTGAATCAAGACTTAGCTGGGAAAACTGAACAACACTCATCCGGTTATCCATAGGAACAAAGCTCTGCTAAGGGAATATCAGCAAACGCTACTGGAGAAACCTCAACACAACTCTACTGGGGAACTGCCAATAAATTCTACCAGAGGAGTAAGAAAGAACCCTACTGAGGGAAACATCAACGAACTCTACTGAGGAAAAAAAACATCAAGAACAAACTTCACTAAGGGAAACACTAAGCTTTGACTTTGCGGTTTTACCATTCTTGGGATTACTGTCGACATTCCTCTTTATATTCATTAATCAAAGAAAAAATGTTTTTGTAATTTTCAAAATTTTAAATCAATTATTCACATTTGTTTCAAAAATCATCATCAAAAAATAAAATGAAATTCTATAAACAGAAACAAAATGAGAATTGCAAACAAAGGGACAAAGGCCCAAATTTTATTGATAGAATGGTAGTCCGCAAAAAGGTTTAACTCCATGGATCATTACAAAGTTTGAAAAATGGTAAGTACAATGGAAAGGGATACATTGAAATACAATGACCACTATTATCCCTAACGCCTTTGAATTCCAACTGTGCTTGAGACTTAAGCTGAGGATAATTGAAGTAAAATCCTTGACGAGAAATGCTGCTTTAAGAGATCAAGACGGGCCAGATGCAGTTACTTTCCATAATCCCTAACTTTTGCCTAGATTGCCTTCTCAGGTTTTCAATCTACCGGATGATTATTTCTGTTTTTGTCTCTAATTTTTTCCTGGAACTCCCTTTCGGGTTTTCAATCCACTGAGACACTCATTTTTGCCTAAGTCGCCCTCTCGGGTTTTCAACTTAGCGAGTTGTTCTTTTATCTTTAGGCGAAGTATTTCTTGACTGCGTCGACATTCACAGGACGAGTGAAATCTTTACCATCAATAGTTGTAAGAATTAATGCACTGTCAGAGAAGGCTCTCTTAACAACATATGGGCATTCATAATTAGGAGTCCACTTGCCCCTAGAATCAGTAGTAAAAGTCGAGATCTTTTCGAGCACGAGGTCACCTTCTCTGAACACACAAGGTCGAACCTTCTTATCAAATGCTTTCTTCATTCTATACTGATACAATTGGCCATGACACAAAGCTGTCATTCTTTTCTCTTCAATCAAATTCAACTGGTCATATCTACTCTGACACCATTCAGCCTCATATAATTCCGTTTCCATCTAAACTCTCAAAGAAGGGATTTCAACCTCTATCGGGAGCACTGCTTCAATGCCACAAACAAGAGAGAAAGGGGTTGCCCCTGTTGAAGTGCAAACGGATGTACGATGTAACAGCCCAATTTTCAATAACTGACTAATGGTACTAGTTAATTGGTTTATATGATTTAAGTGAATTATTGGATTTAACTGATTTATTCTATTTAGTAGAATAATGTGGACTTACTAGATATTCTCTAATTAAGAATGAGACGGGATGTTTTATGAGAAAATGAATTAGTAAACATTGTGAGAGAAGAAATAAATTGGAGAGAAACAGAGCGGAAGGATATATGAAGGGGGAGCGGAACGAAAATGTAATATAGAAAACATGAAAGAAAAGTGGAGGAAGAAGAGAAAGTAGAAGGAAAAAGAAGGAAAAGCTTGCAAAGCTCAAGAACGACTTCTAGCTTCCGATTAATCATGGTAATGGTGGGTAGTATTGTTATTTTACCAATGTATGTGATTATGTATGGATTGTTTGGATTTGTTTGGTTGTTCTTCCTCATCTTCCATTCTAGGGCATAATGAGTTTAATCGGCAGAAAAGGAGTTTGAACGGTTAGAAATGAGAATGAGTGGTAGGATTTAGTCGAGGAATGTTGGGCTAAGGCTACCGAGACGAGTTGGGATTGAATCAGGTGGATTTTGATGATTTCAGTGTTTTGGATAGTGGGGAAAATCTGGGTTCGCATACCCTCGCTAGCAGGTTCGCTAGACGAGCGGATCGCGAGCATTCGCTGGACGTTCGCTATAGCGAGCCAGTAGCGAATGGTCCCAGACATGGATAGAATGGTTTTGGGTGTTCTTCGCTGGTAGCGAAGGGGGTAGTGAGTATTCGCTGGGCATTCGCTGTGGCGAGTGGGGTAGCGAATCAAGTGAGTGGCTTCTGTTTGCCTTAGGGAGCTTGTTCGCTAGGCGAACAGGTAGCGAGCACTCGCTAAGAGCTCTCTAGGAGAGCATGGTGGCGAGCGTGTCAGCATATTGTTTTCTTTTGTGTTCCATCCAATGGTTGATTGTTTGCTTGAATGATGTTAATCCTTATGCAACGTGAATAGTTTGTGTATTATTATGATGAGACGTGATGTGGGTATCCTTATGGCGTGAATCCTAGATTGTGGAGTATGGCCTTTTGGCAATTATATACATTGTTTGAATTAAACACGAATGCATGATGTTGTGAATATATAAACATGTGAGATTCTTACTCACTGGGGTAGAATGACAAGGTGTCTTTCCTAGTGTAGTGATCACCGGGGTAGAATAATTGTGGAGTTATTCCTCGTGGGGTATAAGTGATGTACCCATAATCCAAATGAGGATTTGCGAGAGTTGTCGAGTTTGTATGAATCATATGGTATGTGCATGTGATTGTTGTATGAAAGTGTGTGATGTGGTCGTTTGGCAATTATGTGTATAATTGTATGCACTTGTGTGGGGTGTAATGCATAATCGTATATATTTGTGAAAATGAGTGCATTTCAAGAGTGCGTGGAGTCATTGTGTGTGTGTAGCATCATGACTGCATTCTTGTGTCTTGATCCCGTGGAGGATCTGCAGAAACCTCGTGTTCCCTTGTGGGGTGTGAGCGATGGTTTATTCTTGATCCCGTGGAGGATCTGCAAAAACCTCATGTGCCCTTGTGGGGTGTGAGCGATGGTTTATTCTTGATCCCGTGGAGGATCTGCAGAAACCTCTTGTGCCCTTGTGGGGTGTGAGCGATGGTTTATTCTTGATCCCGTGGAGGATCTGGAGAAACCTCGTGTGCCCTTGTGGGGTGTGAGCGATGGTTTATTCTTGATCCCGTGGAGGATCTGTAGAATGATTGTATGCCCTTGTTGGGTGTGAGCAATCCTTAAACATCGTGTGCCTATGTAGGGTGTGAGCGATGGGTGAACATCGTAGGCCCGACGGGGAGTTACTTCAGTAACGAGCAATGGTTCTTTTTGGTTCTTCAATTGAACCTGATGAACGAGTCGGTACCGCATTTGCATCTGCATAGAGTCGTGAGTCGGTCTCTATGAGTTGCATTATCATCTCTATATGATGCATTGGTGAATAAACATGAATATAGATGTTTATGTGAATTGGTGGAATAAACATGTTGTGTGTGTTTATGTGAATTGATGAATGTGTTTAATTAGGTAAACGTATTTTGTGACATATATGACGTTTATAGAGTATTGTGGTGGGAAAATGTGGAACATATGTATTATGTATTTGTGCATTTATATATGATTATATGCATTGTTATTATGATAGTATTTCTCACCCTTCTGCTGGGATGATGTCCTTTGTGACATCGTGCAGGTCTCAAGGTGTAGTACTGCTTGTGGTTGCGAGTTCGTTATTAGCGTAGCTGTTTGGAGATTTAATTTTATTGGGTCATGTCATACTCTGGTCATGTAACACTGGGATCGTTTGGGTTATGTTTCTGATGTATTTTATGAGGTTGGCCTCAGAGCCTAAGTGATGTGATTTATGTGATAAAAGCAAATATTTTTTTTATGAAAAATTGTGATATAAATGAATTCGCTGTTACCTGCAATTGAAATCTTGTAAAGTATGATTATTTATTTCAGGGTTATTAAGCATGACAACTGGTTTTTAGTAATTTGGTATTATGTGTGACACCCTTTTGTGAATGCATGTTAATTTTACTCTGATTATGCTTATTTTCTGTGGGGTTTAGAAGGGTGTTACATTAGTGGTATCAGAGCAGGTCAGTCCATCCGGCCAAGTTGTCTAATGTTTTTTGTTCCCTTGTATGCGACATGTGTGTAAAAACACTGTCGGTACGCGTTTGTTTTTCTAGACCTTGTCTGCAGGGGTGGGAATGAATCCAAGTGGAGGAGAAAGTTGTGCTTCTCCAGGATGCCGCAAGTGTGGAGTTGTAGCTCAGTGTGTAGTTAAATGCTCTTATAGTTTGGTAAAGATGGTTTATGCCCCATCATAATTTTGGCTGTTTATTGACAAATTGAGGAACTGATCACCTTTAATCTCTTGTTGATAGTAGTTGGGATTGTGTTGGATGGGATAGACGTGTCTTGCAAGCTTAGATGGCGTGGGCAGTGAATTGTTTGGAGTGAAGCCAAATGCTTAAGAATCGTTTTGATAAGTCAGCGCAGGACAGTGTTGAGATGTTTAATTTTGATGGAAATTTTGAGTGTTAATGAAAGCTAGAAGTTGGTGGTTTTCCGATTAATTGTGGTCGTCTAGAAGTTATCCGGACAAGATAAGTGAGTTACAGCCAAGACATGGAGTGAAGTTGTGATTTACTTAGTTACGGAAACTAGTCCAATATTGAGAGCTCCATGTTATATGTCTAATTGGTTAGCCAAGGAATTAAATTGATGGAATAATTTTGAGACTTGTGTCTGTGTGTACTACAGCCACGGTTTATGAGGTCAAGTATGTAAAGGGTGAATGGTGATTTCTGGTGATTATTAAAGAAAGTAAGAGGTGGAATACAATCTTGGTATGATTAGGCCTCTAAGTATTTCAAGAGTTGAAGATGTGTGAATGGCCTTCTGAGTGTGGGAGTGTTGTTTTCGTACCTTGTCGTAATGAGAGAACAGTAACATGGAATTAAGTTATTTCTTGATGGAGTACGTTTGGAGGTTGTAGAACGTACGAGAAGTGTGTTTTGTGTTTCCGTCATAACTCATAATTGAGTGTCCATTTGACATGGGATTTTCCAGACTTAATTAAGTGAGTTGATAGTTGCGTAACCGAGGGTATTTGGATATTCAAAGAGTATAGGATATCATGTTGGACATCGGAGACTTGAGTTATTAGAATTTGAGAAAGAGTAGGGATATGCCATTGGGAAGAAGTTTAAAGAGTTTTTGGGAGGAACTCTCAATAACTCGTGTATTGGTTGGCCAAATCCGACAAAACTATTTGTTGTGTTTCATGATGTTTTGTTGATACGATTGAGAGATATGTTAAATACCACTTCAGCGAGTTTTGGTTATACTTTAAGGAAACTCATGATACATAATGGGATTGTGTGACAAGTAGTTTGGAGTTGGTTGTAGTGTGTCTGTGCCAGAGTTTAGAGACCTCAATTGTTTAGTTGAGATTTGAAATGATTACTGACCTTAAGAGCTTAAGTTGTTTTTTTGATTTGGAAAAGTTGAATATGAGGTAAAGTAAATAATCGGAACTTCTGAAGGAATATGGTTTTGGTCGAATTACCATTCGGGTGAGACGGCGTGGTAACTGAGGTATCACATGGGAATTCATGTATATACTGATAACGATGGTATTGAGCTAGAACTAAGGAAACAAATTCGGGATATGAGTTTGGTATGTGAAGAGACTTCTTACGGAGTTGAGCTTTGTATGTTGAGACTGAGTATTGGTATTCCCGATGAGATCCGAGGGAGTCGGAATTCATTTGAGTTAATATATTGGTTGAGACTGAATACTGGTATTCCCGATGAGAGCTGGTCTTCGGATTGATGGAAATGGTACCATATGTGTCGTGATAAAGTTTGTGTTTCCAATAGTGGGAGTTGGAGAAAAGTACTCTGGGAGGAGGACGTTGAGATAAATGGAGTATCCATCTAGGTACTGTGAGGATATGAGCGAATTTGAGGAATCGTCTTGGTGACCATAGATGGAGAAAGAAGTGGTCGAAGTTGTGTATGTTAATTAGACTTGTTAAAGGTCGAAGTGTGAACATCAGAAACTAATGGACCTGATACAACTGTTGAATATTTCTGAGTGGCATGGGATAGTATCCCCATGGATCTTGTGACGAGTTTCTGGGGAATTTTATAGGATATGATTCGATTTGGATGGTTAGGAATGGATTAACAAGAGTAACTCGTTACTTACCAGTAAGGATGAATCGTTCTGTTAGATGGGAATCTGAGTTCTTCATTGAGATTTTGGAAAGGCCTGTAGGTACTTCTGGGTGCTCTGTGGTTGTTGAGCTCTGACTAGCGTCCGTGGAAGGAATAGACCGACAAGGAGGATTACCCAGTATGTAGAGAATTTGTTGGAAAGCTTGTGTGATTGGACCAAGGTTGATCGTGGGATAGTCAATCGTCGTTGATTAAGTTACCTACGAAAATTGCTATCATTATAATATCGGGATGACATCGTATGAGACTTGTTTGGTAAGGGGTGTAAGGCTCCTTTGAGTTGAATTGAGTCCGGCGGGAGCATTGTACTCGGACCTGAGATTGTGCGAGAGGCAACCCGATTGTGGAGACATTGCTAAGTTCAAGTGGGTGAACGATAAGCAACTTCGAGGTAAAGGGAATTCCTTTGGCGGGAGTAGTTGAGAGTTTGGGGATGCGAGAGTCATATCTAGAGTTATTCGAGTCGGATAACATTTTCGAGGACGAAAATTCCTAAAGCGGGGGAGAGTTGTAACAACCCAATTTTCAATAACTGACTAATGGTACTAGTTAATTGGTTTATATGATTTAAGTAAATTATTAGATTTAACTGATTTATTCTATTTAGTAGAATAATATGGAATTACTAGATATTCTCTAATTAAGAATGAGACGGGATGTTTTATGAGAAAATGAATTAGTAAACATTGTGAGAGAAGAAATAAATTGGAGAGAAACAGAAGGGAAGGATATATGAAGGGGGAACAGAACGAAAATGTAAAATAGAAAACATGAAAGAAAAGTGGAGGAAGAAGAGAAAGTAGAAGGAAAAAGAAGGAAAAACTTGGAAAGCTCAAGAACAACTTCTAGCTTCCGATTAATCGAGGTAAGGGTGGGAAATATTGTTATCTTACCAATGTATGTGATTATGTATGGATTGTTTGGATTTGTTTGGTTGTTCTTCCTCATCTTCCATTCTAGGGCATAAAGAGTTTAATCAGCAGAAACCGAGTTTGAACGGTTAGAAATGAGAATGAGTGGTAGGATTTAGTCGAGGAATGTTGGGCTAAGGCTACCAAGACGAGTTGGGATTTAATCGGGTGGATTTTGATGATTTCGGAGTTTGGGATAGCGGGGAAAATCTGGGTTCGCATACCCTTGCTAGCATTTTCTCTAGGGGAGCGAGTCACGAGAACACACTGGGCGTTCGCTATGGCGAGCCAGTAGCGAATGGTCCCAGACTTGGATAGAATTGTTTTGGGTGTTCTTCGCTGGTAGCAAAGGGGGTAGTGAGTATTCGTTGGGCATTCGCTGTGGTGAGTGGGTAGCGAATCAAGTGAGTGGCTTCTGTTTGCCTTCGCGAGCTTGTTCGCTAGGCGAACAGGTAGCGAGCACTCGCTAAGAGTTCGCTAGGAGAGCATGGTGGCGAGCGTGTCAGCATGTTATTTTCTTGTGTCTTCCATCCAATGGTTGATTGTTTGGTTGAATGATGTTAACCCTTATGCCACATGAATAGTTTGTATATTATTATGATGAGACGTGCTGTAGGTAGCCTTATGGCGTGAATCCTAGATTGTGGAGTATGGCCTTTTGGCAGTTATATACATTGTTTGAATTAAACACGAATGCATGATGTTGTGAATATATAAACATGCGAGATTCTTACTCACTGCGGTAGAATGACAAGGTGTCCTTCCTAGTGTAATGATGACCGGGGTAGAATAACTGTGGAGTTGTTCCTGGTGGGGTATAAGTGATGTACCCATAATCCAAATGAGGATTTGCGAGAGTTGTCGAGTTTGTATGAATCATATGGTATGTGTATGTAATTGTTGTATGAAAGTGTGTGATGTGGCCATTTGGCAATTATGTGTATAACTGTATGCACTTGTGTGGGGTGTAATGCATAATCGTATATATTTGTGAAAATGTGTGCATTTTAACAGTGTGTGGGGTCATTGTGCATGTGTAGCATCATGACTGCATTCTTGTTTCTTGATCCCATGGAGGATCTGCAGAAACCTCGTGTGCCTTTGTGGGGTGTGAGCGATGGTTTATTCTTGATCCCGTGGAGGATCTGCAGAAACCTCGTGTGCCCTTGTGGGGTGTGAGCGATGGTTTATTCTTGATCCCGTGGAGGATCTGCAGAAACCTCGTGTGCCCTTGTGGGGTGTGAGCGATGGTTTATTCTTGATCCCATGGAGGATATCCAGAAACCTCGTGTGCCCTTGTGGGGTGTGAGCGATGGTTTATTCTTGATCCCGTGGAGGATCTGCAGAACGATTGTGTGTCCTTGTGGGGGTGTGAGAAATCCTGAAACATCGTGTGCCTATGTCGGGTGTGAGCGATGGGTGAACATCGTAGGCCCGACGGGGAGTTACTTCAGTACGAGCGATGGTTCCTTTTGGTTCTTCAATTGAACCTGCTGAACGAGTTAGTATCGCATTTGCATCTGCATAGAGTCGTGAGTCGGTCTCTATGAGTTTCATTATCATCTCTATATGATGCATTGGTGAATAAACATAAATATGTATGTTTATGTGAATTGGTGGAATAAACATGTTGTGTGTGTTTATGTGAATTGATGAATGTGTTTAATTAGGTAAATGTATGTTGTGACATATATGACGTTTATAGAGTATTGTGGTGGGAAAATGTGGAACATATTTATTCTGTATTTGTGCATTTATATATGATTATATGCATTGTTATTATGATAATATTTCTCACCCTTCTGCTGGAATGATGTCCTTCGTGACATCGTGAAGGTCTCAAGGTGTAGTACTGCTTGTGGTTGCGAGGTCGTTATTAGCGTAGCTTTTTGGAGATTTAATTTTATTGGGTCGAGTTGTGCTCTGGTCATGTAACACTGGGATCGTTTGGGTTATGTTTCTGATGTATTTTGTGAGGTTGGCCTCAGAGCCTAGGTGATGTGATTTATGTGATAAAAGCAAATATTTCTTTTATGAAAAATTGTGATATAAATGAATCCGCTGTTACATGCAAATGAAATCTTATAAAGTATGATTATTTATTTCAGGGTTATTAAGCATGACAGGTGGTTTTTAGTAATTTGGTATTACGTGTGACACCCTTTTATGAATGCATGTTAATTTTACTCTGATTATGCTTATTTTCCGTGGGGTTTAGAAGGGTGTTACATATGATACCCATATAGAGCGAAAGGAAGCATATCATGTCAATCCTTGTATGTAACATCCATCTTTTGAATAATCTATTTAATTTTCTTATTAGTAACTTCAACAACCCCATTCATCTTGGGTCTGTAAGGAGAAGAATTATAATGCTCAACCTTAAACTCATCGCATAATTCCTTTATCGTCTTGTTATTCAGATTTGACCCATTATCAGTGATAATCTTGCTTGGAACACCATACCGACAAATGATTTGGTTCTTGATAAACCGGACCACTACTTGCTTGGTCACATTGGCATATGATGCCACTTCAACCCATTTGGTAAAATAATCAATAGCCACCAATATGAAACGTTGTCCTTTTGATGCTTTAGGCTCAATCATTCCAATCATGTCGATGCCCCACATTGAAAAAGGCCATGGAAAAGAGATAACATTGAGAGGAGTTGGAGGCACATGAATCTTGTCAGCATAAATCTGGCATTTATGGCACTTTTTCACATATTTACAACAGTCAGATTCCATTGTCAGCCAATAGTAACCTGCCCTTAACATTTTCTTAGCCATCGCATGTCCATTGGCATGGGTACCAAAGGATCCTTCATGAATTTCTTTCATCAACATGTCTGCTTCGTGTCTATCCACGCATCTGAGCAAGATCATGTCATAATTTCTCTTATACATCACATCATCATTCAAGAAGAAACTACTAGCCAATCTTCTCAAAGTTTTCTTATCCTTCTTGGATGCCCCAAGTGGATACTCTTGATTCTGAAGAAAGCATTTAATATCATAATACCAAGGTTTATCATCAACAACCTCTTCGACTACAAACACATGAGTTGGTCTATCAAGACGCATCACACCAATATTCGGCACATCATTCCAATGATTTACCATAATCATGGAGGATAAAGTCGCTAAAGCATCTGCCATTCGATTCTCTGCTCTTCGTATATTGTGAAATTCAATCTTATTGAAGAAAGTTGAGAACCTTCTTGCATAATCACGATAAAGAATCAAATCAGGTTGACATGTCTTCCACTCCCTTTTAATCCGATTAATCACTAAAGCTGAATCTTCATACACATCAAGGATCTTGATTCTTAAATCAATAGCTTCTTCCAAGCCCATAATACACGCTTCGTACTCATCCGCATTATTCGTGCAAGTGAAAACCAACCTTGTAGTGAAAGGAATATGAGAACCATGAGGAGTAGCAATAATGGCTCCAATACCTTTGCCATATTCATTAACCACTCCATCAAAAATCAAACCCCAACGGGATCTAGGCTCAGGTCCTTCTTCAGGTAATAGTTCCTCACAATCTTTAACCTTTAGATATATCACATCTTCATCAGGAAAGTCAAACCAAATAGGTTGATAATCATCAATTGGCTTTTGTGCCAAATGATCAGCTAAAAGACTTCCTTTTATTACTTTTTGAGTTCGGTACTTGATATCATACTCCGATAATTACATTTGCCAACGAGCAATCCTCCCAGTTAAATCAGGATTTTCAAAGATATACTTGATTGGATCCATTTTAGATATCAACCAAGTTGTACAATTTAACATATACTGGCGGAGGCGCTTGGCAGCCCAAGCTAAAGCACAACATGTCTTTTCAAGCATTGTGTACCGAGACTCACAATCGGTGAATTTCTTGCTCAAATAATAAATGGCAAATTCTTTTCTCCCAGATTCATCTTGTTGACCCAAAACACAACCCATAGACTCTTATAGCACGGTCAGATACATGATCAAAGGTCTTCCTTCCACGGGAGGAGACAAAATAGGAGGTTCAAGTAGATACTCTTTAACTCTTTCGAAAGCCTTCTGACAGTCTTCTGTCCAAACACAACCCAGATCTTTGCGGAGAAGCTTGAAGATCGGTGCACACATGGTTGTCATATTGGATATAAATTGGGAGATATAATTCAAACGTGCCAAGAATCCTCTTACTTGTTTTTCTGTTTTGGGTGCAGGCATTTCCTGAATAGCTTTAACTTTACCCGGGTCAACTTAAATTCCTTTCTGACTGACAATAAAGCCTAACAACTTTCCAGAACGAACACCAAAAGTGCATTTATTAGGATTCAGACGGAGCTTAAACTTTCTCAAACATTGAAACAACTTCCATAAATATTCAATATGATCTTCTTCAGTCTTCGACTTACAAATCATATCATCCACATACACCACAATTTCTTTATGCATCATATTGTAGCGGTAAAAATTGTGAGTGTAAGTTATTGACTAACTTAACTCAAAGAAAACAAGAGTCGCCACCGCACTTTTATTTTATCCAAATAAAGGAAAGGAAAAAGAGCGAACAAAACCAAAGAGTTCTAAAATAAGAACACGAGACAGAGATCGGGGTAAGGGGGTTGGTTACGCAATGGGAAGGTGTTAGCACCCAAAACGTCTATAGTACTCTATAGGAGCCCTTTGAAATATTTACGCTTTTTGGTTTGAAAATGGTTTGTTTGAAAAGTGATTGGGGAGATGAGAAGAGAATATTTTTTTAGATTTTTGTGTTTGGAGAGACTTATCGTCTCATGCCTACGTACCCATAAAGTGCAATATGGAATCAAAACCCCGTAGTTCGTGGTACAAATGACAAAAATTTGTTGGTTTTGATTGATTTTAGATGTTCAGACAAGTCGTCATTTCAAGGAGAAAACTGCGACTATCCACCCACGAGTATTAAGACAACATTTGCGTCACATAAAGATGGAGGATTTGCTTGGATTATCAACAAGACTATCACTCAACATCAACGTGGAAAATGTCAAAGTCTTAATAATATGGGGAATAGGAGATTTACATCTCAACTATAGAAATGAATCATGTCTAAACTTTATGAAAAGTTTTAAAGTGAAAAAGTGCATAAAGGCACAAAAAGAGTTGATGAGTTTTTGTATTTTTTATGTCTTTTGAAATTGGTCAAAACATGATTAACATTGATTGACTTTTATTAAGAAAAAAAAACAAAGTTTAAAAATCACTTGACGAAAGTCAAGGTTTTATTGCGAAAGCGGTTTTGAAGTTTGAAACCAAGAAGGTTTTGAAAGAGGGAGAAAGTTTTGAAAATTTAAGAAGGGGAGGAGATGAAGTGACTATCCTAAAAAAACAAAATAAGAGCTAGAGATAAGAAAGATCTAACCGACTTGTAGCACACTCCAAAGCAAGCAAAAAGAATTCCGTCCGATTTAAAGCATAAGCCAATGATCGAGCCAAATAAAGGCTAAGATTCAAAATACTCCAAGAATAGGGAAGAAAGTCCTAATCCTAAGTCCAAAATGTCCATGAAGTCCAAAGTCTAAGAATGGTCCAAGAGTATAACCACAAAGTTAATAACACCAAATTTTTTAGATGTTTTATCTTTTATTAGTGTTTTGAACAAAGTATGGTCCAAGTGGACAAAGAGAAAATGACATAAACATAAACAAAGATATGATATGAAATGACAATATGGAAACATAAAAGTAAAAAATAAGGAGTAAGAAAAGAATATAAACAAAATTAAACAAGGATATTGTTAGTGAATTAGTAGTTAGTGGTTAGAACATATGATCAATGATGATTAATTCTTGCACTTAGACCAAGATTAATGAAAATTCATTAGAGGATTGATAGAATCAAAGCCTCCTAACAATGATTTTCATAGGTATTGGAGTTAAGACAAGCAACTAAACATACTTGGACTTTTAAACGTAAGTTTGAGCCACAAATGATCGTTTTCCGATTAAGGGACAATTTAGCGCTATGTTAAGCAATCGTAATCGGGTTTATGTAGAAACCACGACTATCTGAGGCCGGTCAATAAAATGTTAGTGTTAATACATGTTAGAGAAATGATATATAAATCACTCTCCTAAAACATGCCACACAAAAAGAAAAGAGGTGGTGATCTCATCATAATCAAGATTTTTCATCAATTAATCAAAGGTAATCTATCACTATTCCAAAGTAAGGAGAATTATCTCAATGATTATTCGTCCATAGTTTTGAAATAATGAAGATTAATCAACCTTGATAATCAACAACCTATGATCCATAGACTTCATCGATCAAAAGAAAAATAAGAAGAAGAACTAAAATGAAAAGAAACCACAATTTGGATCTTAAATCGATTAAATCATCATCAATATCAATCACCTCTTTTGGTGGATAAAATCGACACCCAAAGTCCATTGAGATTGATGAGATCTTATCAAAATTTAAAATCCAAAACAACCAACAATTAGCTCAAAACAAAAGTTTTTAAATAAATTTTTTTAAGAGCTTTTTTTTTTTTAAAAAAAACTATTTAAAATATTAACTAGTAAAAAAAAAAAAAAGAAATAACAAAATAAAAGGAATAAAGAAAAATATATTTAAAATAGTAAAGAAAAACGAAAAGGAAAAAGAGAAATAGAAAACCAAAACATCAGGACAACTTTCTTCTTCAAAACTTCACGCGACACCGTTCACCATGGCTATGGATTCAAGCTCAAATCAAAGCGACGGGATGCGAAACTAACACGGTTGTGATCGGAATCAAAAACTCTTCACAACAGTACAAACAATCCAAGGAAATATGCAATGACGAACTCGAATCGAGAAAACAAAATCCATCGAACTACCTTCAAAATCACAGGTAAGAAATCAACCCAAACTTCTTCTTGCTTCTCTTCTTCTTCTGAACGAATTTCTGGTTGAATTGCTGTTGTTGAAGACAATTATGGAATCAAGTTATGAATCCTATCGAAGCTGATTTTTTGAAGAAACCGTAATGAGGAAAATGGAAGTTTGTGATAAATTTGGCAGAGTTTCAATGGCTCTCTGAGCTTGAAGAAAAGAGTGAACAAGGCTCTCTATTTATAGAATGAGAGTGAGGGAGAGTGATTTGCGTTTGAATCTTTTTTTTTCTGCATTTTGAATTGGGTGTGTTGTGTGAACGGCGTGACTCATGTGCATTTTTCATGTCGTTTTGGAATTTCTCTTTGGTAGCTCATGAAGTCGTTTTTCTTTTTCTTTCAGCTTTATTGTGATTTGATTGTGACGTGGAATATTTTCATCAGCTGGCTCACGTGCTATTTATTTTTATTTTTTTTTGCAGCAGCTTGTGAATATGGCTTTGTAACACGGCTGGGATTATATTAACATGGCTTGTATCATGATGAATTTTTCTTCACCCTGTTGCAAGTGGCTCGTTCTTTTAAAGTTACAAGGGTAGCAACAGTAGCAAGCATGAGTTGAATATCTGGTATCTTGGTCAGAGAATGATTTCAGAAGCGAGTTTATGGTGTTTGATCTTACTACAAAATACATCTCCTCTTTCACACCTGATTTGTGAACACGCTCTGAACTTGCTAAGTCTACCACGACCAACTTGCTCTTCCAAATGAGAGGCATCACCATTTTGACTAGATACAATATCTTTGCTTTCTGCGACAGACCTCTTAATATGTACCGCCAGCATTACGTGACTACGAGAAGATTCTATGCTCATTTTGGTGTTAGCAGCAGTCCGACTAGCTTCCCCGATTCTTAACAACTCCAAAAAGTTTTACTGGTCCCTGATATCTACAATAGTTTCCCCAGGCAAAGATAAATCTCCAGCTCTTGGATCTTCCATTATCGGAATGCTATCATTCGCTGGATTAAGCAAGTCCTGAAGAGTCTCCGTGTAAAACTGCAGATAGGAGACAGTGACAGCATCAGTATCTGGAGATAAATCAGCAAGAATATCCTCCATTGAACACACCATGATTCCACAATTTGATGTGTTTCCTTCTTCTAATTGTCCAAGAGTAAAAGTTTTTCCCGTTCCAGTTTAACCATAAGCCATTACAGTCCTAGTATAACCATCAAGAACACTCTCCACGACTGGTTTAGCCACAACCTCATAGACACGCTTCTATGATGCAGTTTGATTAAACACCTCGTCAAACTCATAAATGTCTGAATCCCAATTGTTTCTGCGAAGTTTCAGTCTTTTAAGCTCTGGTTGTAATTCGACACAGTCAACAAAATCAGCATCTGCCATATTCTTCTTCAGTATTTCGAGGTCTCAATCTTACAGCCACCCGAACTCTTCCAGGCACAGCGCCATTTCGGTGAAAATTTGAAGCCATCAAGAGCTGGAGCTTTTGACGGTAGATTTCTTCGTGAATTTTACAGGCTTTTTTTGGATCAAAATGCAATTCATTACACAGATTTTGAAGGAATGTTGTTTTGCTATCATTTCCTTTTTAACATTGCCGTAATAATCACAACCATTGAATTCAGTGCTGCATAATTTCAGGTTTAAACCGAACCATGATAGACACTAGCTACTGTCGAACGTTATCAGCTGATTTCAGTGCCCTGAATCAATAAGGCATTGAATTATAGCTGGTAAGAATTCTTCAATGGAAGCATTCATCATACTTACTGGAAGGCTTGTTTTTTTCTAAGCTGAGCTTCAACAATGGTATCATTCAGTTCACTCACAAAAGTTGCAGCCCATTCTTGTGATGTGTAAGTCGTCACATGCTTGAAATTAAACTGATGCCGTTTTTCTCTTTCATCAGCTGGCATATCCAAAGCAATAACCAATAGAAGCAGCAACTTCTGTGATGTTCCATGGATTTACCAAGATAGCACCAGCACCAAGAGATTGTGCTGCACCTGCAAACTCACTTAAAATGAGAACCCCCTTCTTGGAAGCTCAGCCAAACATCCGAGTTAGAGAGGAGGGAGTCAACATATTCTTCTCAGACAGCTAAACCACTGACGAGTAGGGACATGCCCATAATTCCACAAATTATACATTATAGTCTGATGATATATATACACCGATGTACATCAATTTAATAAAGATCTGCTTGCTAAGCATGAAGCACAATTAAGCTTGCAATTCTTTTAGCATGGAAATTCTGTACAGCAACGGCAAGCAGGTAGCTAACATCTAAAGCTTTATGCACCAAGTATATCATTCTGAAAGGGCTGTACAATTTCCACTTAGACATAGCATGGACTAAAGCTCTTTTGATTAGCCAGGGGGATGATGGTTCGTTGAAGCTATGGCTCGCTGAAGAAACCTTCTCAATTTGTAATGCTGCATTCTCCTTGTAGTTTCGAGCAGGCATCCGCTTGGGAAGTTTTGCTGCCTCTTCACATCGTAGAAGCTCTGCATATAAGCCATTCAGGTCCAACAATTCATCATGGGTACCCATTTCAACAAGTTGACCCTCCTCCATTACAGCTATATAATCAGCATTTCTTATGAGACTAAGCCTTCGAGCAATTATTATTGTTGAGCGTCCCAACATAAGCATATCTAGAGCCTCATGAACAGCCCTCTCAGCCTCAAAATCAAGTCCACCAGTGACTTCATCAAGCAGAAGAATTGATGGATTTAGAAGCACAGCTCTTGCAATAGAAAGTTTTATTTTCTGCTCTTCAGTCAAAGCTAGACCTGCTGGAATAAATTGGTAAAGATCCCTGTTGTATCACTGCATCACGATATAGTCTACAGGAATGGAGTACCTGTTGCACCCCAAATTTTGACCCCTTATATCCTCTTCATATCATATGCATTTATTTATCTAACCTTAACAAGTTTCAAAGTGTATTTTGTCAAGACACAGATGAAACGGGGCTCCGCACTGATAAAATCGAAGGTTCGAGGATCGGGCAACCATCGCTTTGGGACGAATCATTCATGAAATAAAATCAAGAGTATCATATTGGGCCATGTGTGAGTTCAATTTGAAGTAATCACCCACAGATGGGGTGCAGTGCAGTTTAAGGCACCCAATTAGGGTTTTGCGAGTTAGAAAGTCAACTGTGGTCTGACTTTAGACTCGGGGAATAATTCAAAGATAAAATTATGGTTTAAAAATTGCATATGGCTTAGTGAAGTCCCCCAAAGAGTTTCAAAGTCTTGGAAGCTCCGAAGCATGAACAGACAGTTCGGTAATCGCCGATCGATCGTACGGTTGACCGAAAAGTCAACCCCCTCAAGTTTTAGGAATTGGACTTCAAGTGGTGAAGCAAAGTTGTTCCTTATGTCATGAGGGACCTACATATCAATTTTCATGATCATCGGATCAAAGACGTGAGAGTAATTGGAAAAACGGGAAATTAGGGTTTCGAAAGGGGCTAAACCCTAACTCCCTAACCGCACACCCGATTGAAGTGGTTCAAAGCTCTCCGGAAAGCTCTTAACAAGTCCTACAAAAGTCCTATACTAGTCCACTCTCAGAAAATGCATGGAATTGGAGTTATCATCAAAATCGATTTTTAGTACAAAACACTTAGTGAAATTCTGAAAATCTGGTTGCACTAAAACTTGTTTTTTGCTGACTTTAAGGGACTTTTCAACCAAGATGCACTTAGATTTGGAATTTTTGGCAAACATGAATGTTGTAGAATTACATAAGGGCTTTCCAAAATGTACAAGAACTCCCCAAGAGGAGTTAGGAGCTGAGAGTTATGAAGTGTGAAAGATGGGCCTGTGCACTAGTTTGTTAACTTGCCAAAATCCAACATAAACTTGATTTCCAACTATGCACTTCATCTCTAACCATGGATGGACATCTGATATGATGAATTTAGAGGTTGGAATAAGCAAATTCAGAAGGGCATACCAAGCAAGTACAAGATCTTGAACAAAATCCATTACTTTAATAGAAGAAAGTACAAAGGTACAATAGGAGAGAGATGGTTTGTGGATGCAGCAGGAGGGGGCTGTCCTTTCTACCTCTATAGTCACTTCTTATAGCTTAATAAAATCTGGTTTTAGAGGCTAATGACCCTTGAAAGCATGCACCATTTGCAGAAAGAAAATCACACTTGGATTCACAAAGATTTCCCTTTCAAAACTCCCTCCAAAAGCCAAAATACAAAGTTTCCCTCACCCTTGTCTCTACTATAAATAGAGACCTCCCTCACCTCATTTCTAACACATTACATCTGATAGAAACCACAAATAGCTTCTGTCATCACATTTCCTTAACATTGCTTCAAAATCACAAAATCCTTCAAAAACCTCAAAAATGTCAACTTGCATACTTCATACCAGAACTTTCTCCAAACCTTAAAACACTTCAAGTACCTCATAGACCACCTTAAAATGACCCTACAAAGCTGTTCCAACCATTAGTTTCCTCAAAAAACCAAAGGATCAAAAAGTCAAATGTCTATGTACCATAGTTTGACCATTATGCATTTCTCTTGACAAATCTTCACACAAGGCTATTCCCACCATTCCAACACTTGAGACACCTCATATTAATGATGTGCAAGCTGTTTAAAGTCTCCAAATACAGTTAGAATATCATTTACTCAAACTGGTCTCAAAGTTGCCTTCTTTCTTCAAAAGGAATCAACTACTCCAAAAGTGTTTAAAAGGGAGGGGATCTTGTTGCTGCTAGCCTGCTTAAGAGGGATCTACAAGAGGTTAGTACCTTAAAATTCTTTCCTTTGTATGCATAAATATCATGAGTTTTTGCTTGATGATTTGTATCTTGAAGTATTGGATTTGTTATCACTTGGTGTGCTACATTAATCATGTTGACTGCTACAGCTTTGTAACCCTTTGAAAGGCATACTTTTGAGTATCTTGGCACTTATCTTTAGCAGTGTAAGCATATGACAGGTTGCATATAACTTTAATATGGCAATACAGATGATCATGCTATGCTTGTCACTTTGCAACAGCCTGTGTAGTGGTTGTTATCTTGCAAATCCATTTCTTGATGTTTAAAAGCAATCCCTAACCTATGCAAGTTTGATAGGTTGCTAAGTGTTGATGAAATATTGATGTATGATGAAAAACTAGAATTAACAATGTTGTTTTGAGCTTATATGTTTATCCACATTAGAAAACTGTCAAGGACTAGCATTTGTCATAAGAAGTAGTTTAATTCTGAACCTTGCCCTATGTGAACTCACTGTCAAAACTACTTTGGCTTCTAGCTATCTAAACCTGCTCCACTGTTTTGAAAGTTAGATGTCTACATCACAATATGTTGCATCTTTCTCATTTGATATATGGTGATATGGATCTGTTAAAGATTTAGTAGCATGTTCATAAGGCTGTTTTGATTCTTGGCTCTATAATTGCATCACACCTTCTTAGCCTACCTTTATCACAATTTGGAATTACAAGCTAGACCTTGATATGGACTATGCATCCTTGATTTCACTGTATTCAAATTGACAGTAGGTTAAACTTTTGTTTTGCTTGTCATGTGTGGATGGTGGTCAAGCCAAGTTCATTTTGGCAATGTGTGTGCTAGACTCTTTTCCTGTTTGCTTTTAATTTGAGTTAATACTAAGACTCAGTCTGCACCATATTCCTTTGAAATGTGGTTTAGCCTTTTCCATGATTATGACACTACCAAAACCTGTTTGTGAACAACTAAAGATTTGATCTGTGTTTGATAACAGTTATAGTGTTTGGTAATAAACAATTACTTTGATCTGATAGAAATGTATACTGTCAGAAGGGTAGTATCATGCAAAATTGAGCAGTTTGTTTAAAATTGACTTGATCATTTTGTTTTGAAATCAAACTTGGAATTGGTCTGGAATTCATCAGTGGAACCACAACAAAACAACTTGCAACTCACACTATCTCCTTGCTCCAAAATAACCATACCTTTTTTATCATGATAATGCTTGACATACTTAGGACCTTTAAGTCATAATGCCTGTGATCTGTTTGTATAAATGTCTGATCATCATGTGAAATCTGCATTGGGTTTATACTCATCATTCTCATTTGTGAATCTACTGCTATTTCTGTTTAGATTAACTTTGAAGAGGTTTAATTACAGTTGCTTTTCTTTAACTCATGATTAAGACTTCTGCATGATATGTGTATTCATTGCCATAAAAAAAAACTGTTGATCATGTCAAAATATGCAAGGGTGTTGGTTTCTGTTCAATATCATCAAGCCTCATTTTCATAAAGCTGTTGCAACCATTGTGTGTGAAAGTTCAGTCCATAATCATAACAATACCTTGTTCTGCTGTCTGAATTTGTTAGTTCACCTAGAATTCTTATCAAAATTCTAATTGGTCTGTTAGAGATCATCAAGATTTAAAATCTTTGGCTTGACTGATTTAGTTTTAATCATGAATTCCATCTTTCTTTGTGTGGATGTAAGGTCATTAGCAATTGATTTTGATGCATTGGTTCTGTCAGTTACCTTTTTTTTGCATGACCATGGATGTTATATCATAACTTGTTCATTTCTGTTACTGTGGTATTGGTGTTCAGTATGTTACATATGTGTATATATTGCATTTTGCTGTTGCCTGCTTGTATTTACATATCTTGCACTCGAATTTCAAAACAATGTTTTTTTCATAAACCAAAACAACAAGCTGAGTGAGGGCACTGTACTCACTGAGTTCATCTGAATACCATGATTTCCATGCAATAAAACAGCTCCTTAGTATTCTACCTAGGTTTGATAACCTCTGATGCCTCTGAACTCAACCTTATGTGATGAGTACTGCACTGTCTTTGAATCATTATTTTAACTTCATGCCAAGTCTACCTGAAAACAAGTTCATTAGTTTAAAACAGTTTGGTGATTTAACTTTGTCATTTGTAAGCTATTACTGTTAAGACATTGTGTGTCCAGCATTTAAATTCTCACAGCATGACTAACCCTTGTTCAAGTTTGATTCACTTTGTATGTGAGGTTTATGGAGGTTGTATCATGAATTCCCATCCTTCTTGCCAAAGCATTTTGTAAGCAATTCTTGTGCATACTCTTACACTGGGTTAGGTTTTTACATCCCAAACACATTTCAAAACTCATATGCATTTGCAATTGAATTTTAAAGTGAAGACTCAATTTCTCAAAAATGACACCACTACTGAATTCCTCAGTGAAAAATACTCAGGATTGATTAAAGATTCACTAAATTCCATGGAGGTTTGGTTTGGTTTCAATCATTCACGCCTTTGCTTTTGGTTATGTTTGTTGCCCAGAAATCAACGCGTTTTCACTATGTATATTTTTCTTTCCATCCAATTAATGGATGTAACAGCCACCCCAGTGGCAGACCATTGCGCGCGTTATAACTTTCTACCAGCATGACAAGGGTTCGATCCGGGTGGAGGTCGAACCCTTTTGTTTTTTATTTTTCCAATTTCCATTGATGAACCATTTTATTCATTCCTCTCACTTCTCTATCACACGCGCGCGCGCCCTAGTGGTAAATTTGTGTTGTTTGTAAACACCAGGGCGTGGGTTCAACCCCCACCCATGCCCTTTCCTTTTTATTGGTTTGTTTAGTTATTTTATTTCATGAATTAAAAGGAAACTTCATATGACCGTAACTTATTCTTTTTTCGTCTGTTTTGACTCGTTCTTTTTGCAAATTTTTCCTTGTGAGGTCTAGTCTTGTTTAGTGGTTTAAAATTTCATGATTAAATATTTCAACAATACTTTCATGTATTTGTTAAATTCACTCTTAGATTATCACTTTGCGTCTCGATTTAATTTACCCTTTATGCCATGTTTGTCTTGTAAGATTTATGGGTATTTGTTTATGTTTGTTAACATATTGAGACTTCATTCTTTTGTTGGTTGTCACCATGGATTTTTTATTCCTCCTAAATTACGAGGTTAAACTAATTTATTTATTTGTTTGTGCGCGATTGTTACTTATACACATTGTGGTCACACTTGCATGATTTGACTTCAAGTTGACATTTGTTTATATGGTTGTTACCTTCAGCATACTTTCATCTTTGTTAAGATATACCTTCATCTTTGATATGCCATTAGTAACATTGCTAGTATACCTTGGTTGAAACCATTCATCTAACTTGAATTACTTGCTCATTATAATGTGCTTACCCATCTTAGATTGTAATCTTAGTCTTTTATATTCCTCATACTTGAATAATTCATTACCTATGCCTTTGACTTTGAAAAGTCACCTTGAACTTTAGTTAAGATCAAAACCCATAAGCCATTTGACTTTGCTTAAGTCTAAAAGACCCACCTTTACTAGGAGTGCTCCTCAACTAGAACCCTAGGTTAGAGTTTGTTTAACTCTATATAAGGATCATGGATATGATCACTTACTTCCCCCTTTGAGTGTTACAACATAGACATAGAGAGTTTTGTGAAACTCTACACAAACATTATTATGTTTGTTCCCCTTTGAACCTTGATCGCGATCAAGCGTTCTTCAACCCTAGTGAGGTGAACTACGATTGCTCTGATTCTATCCTAGTTAGGATACGTAGGCAGAGGACGCGATGTCTTTGCGAGCAAACTTAGAAACTATCTTTAGGTTTTAACCTATACCCTTTACCCAACCCAAACCTTAGCAAACATTTACAAACTTAGCATACAAATAAACAAAAGGTTCCTGTAGAGTACTACAGATGTTTAGGATGTGAAATACCTACCCTATGCATAACCAACCCCCGATCCCCGAATCTCTTAGCGTTGTTGTTACATCGCGCAAAAGGTTCTTTCTTTCTTTAGACCTTTCCTTTGGATAAATTAAAGTCCGGTTGTAAAAGAATTAAAGATTCAAGTTAATCCAATAGCTTGATATCCGATTTTCACCGCAACAGAAATGGCGACTTCACTGGGGAGATAAATTAACTTGAGGGTTTAGCCTATTTTGTTTGATTGTATGCTATATTTGTAAATATTTGCTTAACATGTATATTTGTCAATATATTTGTTTAAATTGTTGGATATTGGGTGTTTGAGTGGTGAGACGGTCCTATACCCGGACTTGAGTGCAATTGTGATAGGATGGTGGTATATTCAAGAAGGCTTATAGGGAGTTGATTCCCGACCAAGCTAACTTGAGAAACCACCGCTCAGTGTAGGCCCTCTTGAAAGTTTAGTATTGTTGATCGAGTATTCGTGAAAACAATGCTACTTTCAACGAAGGAGCCTATGACACTGTGGACTTTTAGAATACATTCTACCCCACTTTGGCCTTATTAGGACGTAGTGCGATGACTATAAGGAAGTATTTCCGAAGTAGTCGATACGCGATACTATACTCAGACAAGATTCTCTTGAGAATATTATCAATTACCAAGTAATTTGGAAAGTCGATAATATCCGAAAGATGGGTCGATGACTCTGGGAACTTTGTAGAACCCGTTCGGCAGGTACAATCAATCCGTAGCACAATTTTTGGGGATGGGTAGACCTTTGAACTCATGTTTGTCCTTAACCCTAAACCTGTGTTGTGTGCATATGTATCTTGTTTATGTTTTCACATCATCATATCATCATATCATCATATCATCATATGGTTTCATGGAACTCAGACTTTGTTGTTTGTAAATATCAGAGGTCGTCATGAACATTGAAAGAAAGAAAACTTTGAAATACACTTACAAGGGTTTTAACCTAGATGATTTGAAAAGATTGAGCACCTTGGTGACAGATTCAGAAGGATTTCAAAGCCGATACGGGAAGCTGTTGCTACTCTTGAAGATAAAAATGGATAGTGGACTTCTCTCTACCCTCCTCCAGTTTTATGACCCGCTCTACCATTGCTTCACATTCCCTGATTATCAGCTAGTACCCACACTAGAAGAGTATTCTCAGTTAATTGGGTTGCCTATTCTGGAAGAATCTCCTTTTCCGATTGTAGAGAAGGACCCCAAAGAGCAGGATATCGCCAAAGCTACACGTTTGGGAGTGGATGATATAAAAAAGAATCTGATTACAAAAGGGGGAGTCTTTGGGTTAAAAGCAGAGTTCTTGGTTGAGAAAGCTCAATACTATGCAGATCATTTAAGCATGGATGCATTCGAAGCTATCCTTGCCTTACTCATCTATGGTATATTCTTGTTTCCAAGCTTTGAGAATTTTGTGGACCTCAATGCCATCAAAATTTTCTTAAAGAAGAACCCTGTGCCTACCTTGTTGGCAGACGCGTACCATTCTGTTCATCTGAGGAATTTCCATAATGGAGGAATGATCACTTGTTGTGCTCCTTTATTGTACAAATGGTTCACTTCACATTTACCCAAAGCCAACGCTTTTTGGGATCCAAAGAAAGGGTGGTGGTCACAAAAGATCATGGCTCTTACCCATTCTGATATTGATTGGTATAATCGTGATTATGATGGGATAATGATCATTGACAGTTGTGGGGAATTTAGCAACGTACCTCTTCTCAGCATTAATGGAGGGATCAGCTACAATCCGATACTTGCCCGCCGACAATTGGGATACCCTCTAAAGGACAAACCCAAAAGTGTTCAAGTAGAAAGCATCTTCTTCAAAGAAGGGGAAGACAGTCAAGGATTAAAAGAGAAAATTCTAGAAGCTTGGAAGCGTCTGCATAAAAAAGGAAAGAAAGATCTTGGAAAACTCAACTGTATTTCTTTAGAACCTTACCTCCAATGGGTTCGGAAAAGAGCTGTCACGCTAAAGATGCCGTATCCTAAACAAGAGCCTATGGCCTTAAAAGAAGAACGCCCGTTAGTCTTCATGTCTGAAGAAGAAAAGTTGAAAATTGCTTTGGTCAAAGCACAGCAAACTGAAGAAGCTTGGAAGCACAAGTATCAGATAGTCATTGAAGAAAATGCAGAGCTCTGGAGACAACTCCAGTCAAAAGATGAAGAAATCCTCTCTTGTAAGAAGAGGAAAGCACTAGAGGAGCCTTATGAGCCTCAGTCTAATCCATGGAAGACAATTGTGGATAGACTCATCATTGAGAAGACTCAGTTGGAAAGAAAGATCGAGAAACTCAACCTCAGGCTGCTAGGAGAACCTTGATAGATTGCGCCAAATTGTTTAGTTAAAACTCTTGTAAGAGGAAATGATGTTTTGTAATCTGTTTTGTTTATTAATGAAATGACGATTTCCGATGTTCAAAAATATCTGAGTTCCATGACAATCATGTGCATTTGCATTCACACCTCTTCTAATCATTCAAGGAAATTCAACTTTTTCTTTGCAGGCAACAACATGGTAAGAAGGGGCATGCTTCGAGTCCCGGATCTGAGGTTGGGCCGTCTAAGAATGTTAACCAGACTTGCCCGAAATCCTGCTGCTTTCATAGCCAAATATGGGGACCTATTGCCATTAATAAGCGCTCCAATCAATGAGCCCATGTTGCAAGCTTTGTTGGAGTTCTATCATACAACTTACCACTGCTTTGTGTTTCCAGATTTTCAGTTACTCCCGACCCTCGAAGAGTATAATGCTTACTTGAAGATCCCATGGACTCTTACACTCCCTTATGGAAAACCAAAGAAGAAGGACTTAGCTAAAGCCCTGCATATCAAGCTGGAAGACTTACCACCAATGAGGGCGAAAGCAGGGTGGTATGGAATGGATGCCGGGCCCCTAATGGAAATGGCCGAGTATCACTATGAAAGTCGAAACCTGGGCATTTTTGAGGCAATTTTGGCACTACTAATATATGGACTGTATCTGTTCCCAAGCAATTACGACTTCATCAGCGAGGAAGCAATACGTCTCTTCATCCTCAAAAGTCCGGTCAACACAATACTGGCTGATACTTATGTGGTCATTCACCGTTTTGCCTTGTATGATTGTGGGCGATACTCATGCTGTCTTGCACTACTCGACCGATGGTTTACTTCTCATCTGCCAAGGACCCATATCCTTTGGAGGCTTCCTACCAAAAACGCTTGGGTTTCTAAACTTGTCACTCTCAGACACCATGATATCACCTGGTACGACACTAGCATCGGCGACCAAATCATGATTTCCAGTTACGGAGATTTTCCCAATGTGCCTCTCATTGGGATAGAAGGGGTGATCACTTATAATCCTATCCTTGCTAGGCGTCAACACGGGTATCCTACCGGGCCAGAGCCTGAACCAGAACTGTTGAGGCCCCGCTTCTGTGAGACAGGTCGCAACCAAGAACTAGAAGCTAATGCCGAATACGCTCAGAGAGATCCACACCTCATGGGCCCAACTCCGATGGAGAATGCAAGTTGCCTAACCACCAGGGGGTACCTGTTATGGTCAAAGGAAATTGCTTTAATCATGTTCTACACTCACGACTACGAGATAACCATGGAACCCGAAGTCCCGACGACTAGGGAAGAACTGAAATACGCTTTGGTTAAAGCGCAAAGGGAAAATGAAGACCTGTGGGAGATTATCCGCCAGGATCAAGTTCATGTCGGGGTCCAAGAAGGAGAAGGGTCGTCTTGTTAGATTGGTTTTTGTTTCGTCATTTCCCTGCTTTCCCTAAAAAAGGGTTGGAATCCTGTTTGTTGCATTTACTTTCATTGTAAGAAAAGTCTTGCTTTTTTAGCAAAGACCACTCTATTGTAATAGATTTCCAGCTATCAAATGAAAAACGCTTTTTAAAGCATGTCGTTGCATGTTGGTCTAACTTTTTGTTTGTAAACGAAAGTTTTGAGTTTCCTTGAATGGTTTATGCATCCGCATTCGCATGTCATCCTACATCAATCTTGCATTTGGGGTTCCGCAGCTCATCTTTTGTTCTTGTCCAGAGAGAAAGAGAGAGGAGAAAAGGAGTCACGCTGAGTACCCACCGATACAACACACGGTCCCAAGCTCAAAAGAAGATGGCAGATAACGATCAAAGGTTCGACCGAATGGATAACGACATTGAAGGGATCAAAGGGGACGTCAACCAGATCTTAGAAGCCCTCAACATGATCAAAGCAAAAATGGATACACAACCTACAGTGATCTCCGAAGTTGCCACAACAGCAGCCAATGTCACGATGGCTCCTGTTACTTCAGCAGAGTTTCCCTATGGCATGTCCCGGGATTTTGTACCACCTTTCAACGGCACGCAGTCTTCAGGTCTCAATCCGTTGTTCGACTCAACAATCAGAAACCCCATTTTTACCACAGCAGGTGGACCCACCACGGTACGACCAGTCTTCGCCAATCAACAGCCAATCTTTGATATACCCGATGGATCCGAAGCTGAGGACGAAAAACACGAGAAATTAAGGGTAGAAATGGACATCATGGCCAAGAGGATGAGGGCCATTGAAGGAAATCATGTCTTTGGATCTGATGCCAAGGATCTATGTCTGGTATCTGGATTAGTGTTCCCTCAGAAATTTAAAATACCGATCTTCGACAAATATGAAGGGACCACTTGTCCTAAAGAGCACTTGATCATGTACTGTAGGCGGATGGCTCCGCATATTGAAAACGATAAACTGTTAGTACACTGTTTCCAAGATAGTCTAAAAGGAGCTTCGGCCAAGTGGTATCTCGGTTTAGATCAAGCTAAGATTCACAGTTTCCAAGACCTCTCAGATGCTTTTATTCAACAGTACAAGTACAACATGGACCTAGCTCCAGACCGCCGTCAGCTCCTTAATATGACACAGAAGAATACCGAAACCTTCAAAGAATATGCGCAAAGGTGGCGCGGAACTGCAGCACAAGTAGAGCCTCCTCTTACTGAGAAGGAGTTGGCAGATTGGTTTGTGGATACAGTTCGACCCGAATTCTATGAACGTTTGATCAGCAGCGTTACAACAAATTTCTCCGATATTGTGGCAGTAGGGGTTAAGGTAGAAGCGGGTTTGAAGAGCGGAAAAGTGACTACTTCAAATGTTACTTCAAGCGCCAACACGGCAAAGAAGCCAGTCAGCTCGTTCCACAAAAAGAAAGAGGGAGAAGTGAGCGCAATCACATATGGAAAGAAAGTACAAAGCTCTCGAAGCCTCCACCAACAGTACCAACCATCATATGTAGCGGCAGTGACCCCGGTTTTTCAGCCTTCTTCGCAGCATGGTCCCCAACCTGGGGCATTCAACAATCAACACCAGTATCAGCCTGGCGGTCAGCAACAGTATCGCACCAGTAATCAACAACAAAGCCAGCAGCCGCAGAGTCAGCAACCTCAGAACAGGGCCCCGAGGGCAAATTATCCAGCAAATAGGCCAAAGATACATCCTATTCCAATGAGTTACACCGACCTGTTTCCCATGCTAGTAGAAAGAGGGTTAGTTAAAACAAGAAAATTGGGTGCTCCACCTAATCCACTCCCGTTCTATTATGATGCGAATGCTCGCTGCCCATTTCATGAGAATGCTCCAGGCTACAATCTCGAAGGTTGCTTCGCCCTTCAGCACCTAGTTCGTGAGCTTATCGAAAAGGGAACTCTATCCTTCGAAGATAATCCGCCCAATGTTAAAAGCAACCCTCTTCCCAATCATGGTGGAGTCAATGCCATTACTGAAGAAGGGGAGGGGTCAGAAGATAAGAAGGTTACCACTGTTGGTGAGATCAAAGTGCCATTAGCAGACCTACACAAACGCCTCGCTCAGGCATGGTTACTCAAGACATCTCACGAAGATTGCAAAGAATGTATGCTGAATCCTGAGGGTTGTGACGCTGTGAAAAAGGATATTCAAGCTATGATTGAACAAGGAATGATAGAAATCGCTAACCGAAAAAAGGAAGAAGATGTGGCAGTCATCGAGCCTGTGTTTAACATACCAGGAGAATCCTACAAGGGAGCTGGGTCCAGAGATGATAACAGTAACAAAAACTACAAGAATATTCGGCCAGTATTTCGTGATGACGAACCCCCGAAATTCGGGAGAGGACAGACTAGGTTTGAGCCAAGAGGAGGATTCCAGCCCCGCCCAAGAGCCGTGACACCAAAACAAGATTATTCATGGTGTGAAGGGATTTTCAAAGAAAAGAAACCAGTAAGTGTGGCCAACATCGCCGGTGGAAGCAAAATGACCCGGAGTGGTCGTATTTATCAACCTCGAACATACAATGAGGCTCCTCCACCAGCAGTTTCCGTTCAAAAGACGCTTGTTCCTCAGAAGCCTGTTCCAGAGACAACCACCGACAAAGAGCCTTTAGTTAAAAGAAAAGAAAATCTCAAGAACGATGAAGAAGAATTCTTGAGAATCATTCGACGAAGCGATTATAGGGTGGTGGACCAATTGAATCAGACACCCTCCAAGATCTCGGTCATGGCTTTGCTTTTAAGTTCTCCAGCACACCGCCAGGCATTACTCAAAATCCTAACGCAGGCTCACGTCACTAAGGATATTACAGTGGGGCAGTTCGACTCCGTTGTAGCAAATATCACTGCCTGCAACACCTTGAGCTTTGATGATAATGACCTAACGACTGAGAAGCGCAAGCACAATCGTGCCTTGCATGTATCAGTCAAGTGTGAAGCGGACACAATGTCCCGAGTTCTTGTGGATACTGGGTCAGCACTCAATGTAATGCCTAAAAGAACTTTGGCCAAGCTGGCGTATCAAGGCGCTACCATGAGACCAACCTCTCTTATAGTCAAGGCGTTCGACGGATCCAGGAGAACCGTGATAGGAGAAGTTGATCTCCCTGTTCTAATTGGACCACAAACCTTTGAAATCACCTTCCAGGTGATGGACATAAATCCGGTTTATAGCTGCTTATTGGGAAGACCCTGGATTCATACAGCTGGCGCTGTCACTTCCACGCTCCACCAAAAAATGAAGTTTGTTGTAAATGACCAACTAGTCATTGTCTATGGAGAAGAGGACTTGATGGTAAGCAACTTGTCATCCTTCCGGTATATTGAGGCTGATGAAGACTCTCTCGAAACAGCTTTCCAAGCACTAGAAATAGCTCACGCTGTTCTAGTAGATGAATCAGACATAACCCAAAGGCCATTATTTACCTCTGCTCAAAGTATTAAGGCAGCACTGAAAGCCAGAGTCCCACTGGGTTGGGGAGAGGTCATCGAAGTCAATGCTCGGGCCAAGAATGATCGACAGGGGTTGGGTTACAAACCAACTCCGGAAGGCGAGCCGGAAGAAAGCACCATGAGGAAGAAGTCCTTAAAAGAGATATTCACCAGCGGCGGTGTACAAGTTAATGCCATTATTTCTGAAAATGAGGACGGTAATCTGGATCATCTAATAATTAGAGGAGGAGGAGCATTGCGCAATTGGGAGGCTGTGGAAGTTCCCATCTTTTTACCTTTAGAGTAATTCATTCTGCCTGTTAGCTTTGTGTCTTTCTTTAAAAATTTCTCGGTCTTGCCGAAGACCTGTGAATTATTTTGTACTGGGCCACTTTGCAAAAATTGAAAATCATTAATGAAAAAGTGTTTTTGTTAAAACTCTTGTTATTTGTTTGCACATCACTTTCACTCTTTGGAAAAAATGGCAATCTCTTTTGGAAAATAATAAAAACCACCCTTCATCTGCATGTCTGTATGTGAGTGCCTAATTGTTCCTAAATAAAACATGCAGAATACCCCCATCAACCACAGAATCCTATGATCATTCGGTTCCTTCTATTAGCGGTTCGTTCGTCTTTCAAACTGAAGAAGAGAACGAAGGAGAGTTAGAGGTCCCAGAAGAGTTAAAGAGAATAGCTGAGCACGAAGATGATTATATCCAGCCCCATAAAGAGCAGACGGAAGTCATCAACTTGGGGTCAGAAGAGGACAAAAGGGAAGTCAAGATCGGGGCGTCATTAAGGCCAGAAATCAAAGACAAGTTGATAATAATCCTCAGAGATTTTGTTGACATATTTGCTTGGTCCTACCAAGATATGCCAGGGTTGGATACTGACATTGTCATGCACAAACTCCCCTTGAAACCAGAATGTCCTCCGATCAAACAAAAGCTTCGCAGGTCGAGACCAGATATGGCACTTAAAATCCGAGATGAGGTCAAAAAGCAAATAGATGCTGGTTTTCTAGCAGTATCCAAATATCCCGAATGGGTGGCCAACATTGTACCGGTCCCGAAAAAGGATGGCAAGGTCAGGATGTGCGTTGACTACAGGGATCTAAATAAAGCAAGTCCAAAGGATGATTTCCCGTTACCACATATTGACACTTTGGTAGACAACACGGCAAGCTTTGCGGTGTTCTCATTCATGGATGGGTTTTCGGGCTATAACCAGATAAAAATGAATCCAGAAGACATGGAAAAAACAACTTTCATCACACCATGGGGCACCTATTGTTATAAGGTAATGCCTTTTGGTTTGAAGAACGCAGGGGCAACGTATCAGAGAGCTATGGTCACACTATTTCATGATATGATGCACAGAGAAATCGAAGTGTACGTGGATGATATGATTGCAAAATCCCAAAGTGAAGAAGACCACTTGGATCATCTACTAAAGCTATTTGAAAGACTCCGAAAATATCAATTGAGACTAAACCCAGCCAAATGTACCTTCGGAGTTCGCTCAGGCAAGCTACTTGGTTTCATCGTTAGTCAGCGGGGAATTGAGGTAGACCCTGACAAGGTTAAAGCGATTCAGGAGATGCCTGCTCCTAAAACTGAGAAACAAGTTAGAGGCTTCCTTGGACGTTTGAATTACATCTCCAGGTTCATCTCCAACCTGACTCCTACCTGCACACCGATCTTCAAGTTGTTACGAAAAGATCAAACAGTGGTATGGAATGAAAACTGCCAGGCGGCGTTCGACAAAATCAAGCAGTATTTATAAGAACCTCCAGTGCTGATTCCCCCGGTACCTGGAAGGCCTTTGTTCATGTATATGACCGTATTAGAAAGTTCGATGGGCTGTGTCTTGGGCCAGACTGATGAGTCAGGGAAGAAAGAACATGCAATCTATTATCTAAGCAAGAAGTTCACTAATTGTGAGAGTCGTTACTCTCCCCTGGAAAAAGCTTGTTGTGCGTTGGCATGGGCTGCTAAACGTCTGAGGCAGTACATGATTTGCCACACTACGATGCTGATTTCTAAGATGGACCCCATCAAGTACATCTTTGAGAAACCAGCTCAGACAGGAAGATTAGCCCGATGGCATATGCTCCTATCAGAATATGATATCCAGTACGTTGCTCAGAAATCCATCAAAGGGAGCATTTTGTCAGAACACCTTGCAGAGTATCCTATGGAGGATTATCAACCGCTCAAGTTCGACTTTCCCGATGAAGATGTGATGTATATTCAGCGCACGAAACCAGAGCCTGGTCCAGAGGAAGGTCCCGAGCCAGGGTCCCGTTGGGAGATGATGTTCGACGGAGCGTCAAACAAAAATGGACATGGCATCGGAGCTGTTCTAAAAAATCCAACTGGAGGGTACACTGCGGTCACAGCCCGACTCTGTTTCTCTTGTACAAACAACATAGCGGAATACGAAGCCTGCATCCTAGGATTGGAGGCTGCCATTGATCTCCGTATCAAAATTTTGGAAGTAATTGGTTATTCTGCTTTAGTGATATACCAACTCAAAGAGGAATGGGAAACCAGGGATGAAAAATTGATTCCTTATAAGACCCACATCCTAGAGATGGCTGAGTATTTCGATGAAATTACCTTCAAGCACGTACCAAGGGCGGAAAATCACATTGCCGATGCATTGGCCATGATGGCATCCATGTGGAAAGTCCAGTTTGTTAACGAAGCACCTCTGATTCGCATCGAAAGAAGGACAGTACCCGCATACGTCATGGCAATAGACGAAGAACTTGGGGAGAAGCCATGGTTTCATGATATCAAGAATTTCCTTCAAAACCAAGAGTATCCCGCTGACGCATCCACAATTGACAAAAGAGCGATACGGAGGTTATCATCTAAATTCTTCATCAGCAATGGCATCTTGTACAAAAGAAATCATGATATGGTCTTACTCCGATGTGTCGATGAAAGTGAGGCGAATCTCATAATGGCCGAAGTACACGAAGGGACCTTCGGCACCCATGCAAATGGCCACGCCATGGCTAAGAAAATATTAAGGGCAGGTTACTTCTGGTTAACTTTGGAGACGGATTGCATACTCTTCGCTTGAAAGTGTCATAAATGCCAAGTCTATGCTGATAAAGTGCATGTCCCTCCACATCCTCTCAATGTGATGACGTCACCTTGGCCTTTTGCAATGTGGGGCATAGATATGATCGGGGCAATAGAGCCTAAAGCCTCTAATGGCCATCGCTTCATCCTCGTCGCGATTGATTACTTCACCAAATGGGTGGAAGCAGCGTCATATGGAAATGTGACAAAGCAGGTGGTCGCACGCTTCATTAAAAAGGAAATTGTCTGCCGATATGGTATCCCTAACCAGATCATCACTGACAACGGGTCGAATCTGAACAACAAAACAATGAAGGAACTCTGTGACGACTTTAAGATCAAACATCATAACTTGTCCCCTTACAGACCTAAGATGAATGGCGCAGTTGAAGCTGCAAACAAAAACATCAAAAAGATAATACAAAAAATGGTCGTGACTTACAAAGATTGGCATGAGATGTTACCATTTGCTTTGCACGGCTACCGGACATCAGTACGCACTTCGACAGGGGCAACTCCCTTTTCCTTAGTGTACGGGATGGATGCAGTGCTACCCATTGAAGTCAAAATACCTTCCTTGAAGATCTTGACGGAAGCAGAGTTGGATGAAGACGAGTGGATAAAAGAAAGATTTGATTCGTTGAATCTCATCGACGAAAAGAGAATGACGGCCATGTGTCACAGTCAAATCTATCAACAAAGGATGGCCCGGGCATTCAATAAGAAGGTTCGTCCCAAAGAGTATAGGGAAGGAGAGCTGGTGCTTAGAAAAATCCTACCTACACAAAAAGACATGCGTGGCAAGTGGATGCCCAACTACGACGGCCCTTTCGTTGTGAAGACTGTTTTCTCCGGAGGATCTCTGATTCTCGAAACCATGGATGGCGAATCACTCAAGTATCCCATCAACTCGGACGCAGTAAGAAAATACTACGCCTAAAAACGGAATGCATAGAAAGAGGATTTCAATGCCTCGACAAGAAAAACCCAATGTTTGAAAGATGACGGACGCTGGGGCGGACTCCTGTGCAGAGTATTAGAAGAAAGGTCAAAGCTTGTTGTTCTCGTCAGAAGCGGCAAAACAAGTGAACCGATAGTCGGAAGGACCAAATTATTATGGGATTCTGTAATCTTTTCTGTTGCCATTTTTCAAAACTTTTAAAATCCCCAAGGCTTTGTCTTTTGTAAAGTTCTTGTCCATCAATAAAATCAGTTCTCTTTTTGGACAAATCATTGTTATGATCTGCTCTTTTTGTTATGCAATTTCACTTATTTATTAATAAGAATTTTTTATGAAAGCAGAGTGTTTTGAAAAACCTAAGTCTTGTTTTAAAAAGAAAGAAGGAGAAAGCACAATTTGACAAAATGATTGAAAAGTTCCAAAGGTAATATGATGATATTACACAGTTCTTGAAGTTGTGGAAATCGCTGTTGTCTTTGACCGAGATAAATACGTCCGATAGAAATTCTAGCTAGTAAGGTAAGACTTCTTCCTTGCAAGATTATGGGGGACATTACTGAGGAAAAATCGTTATCTGTATCAAAGAAGGAAGTGTCGCCTGATTTGAGGCATTTTGAAGCTCAGCGTGATAAGTTCCCTCTTTATTGGATTTTCTTTTGTCCCTCCGGTTTGTTCTGTGTCTTGCATACAGCATCATGCTAGCATACGCATTTGTTTGCATTCCCACCATTGAGGTCCTTTGGTCGTTACCTTTATCTTTGTTTTGTTGTTACAAGTTCGTTTTAGAGTTGACACCCTGGGATTTCCTTATTTTTGTTCTGGGAGAGTAGTGGTGACTAGCAATGTTTGGTTTATACAAACAGGGGGTTATTACCAATTTTCACCTTCGATTGGGTTACCGCTAACAAACTGAGAAAGACTAGTGGTCACTAGCACGTATTCAGAACTAACTATGTTTGGTATAGTAGTTTGGTCATCACCAGCAATTTTCCAAACCCAGTCGTCACTGATTCGGTTATAAGGCCAACCAATTGTCATTGGAGTCCTTTTGATTTGGTTTTCACCAATCTGTGCTAAGAAATCTAGTGGTTACTAGTTTTGCCTTCTAAAACCAATGGTCATTGGTACTTAAGTTGGTCGTCACCAAAATTCCCTAAAAAGTCCAATAATTATTGGCATCGCCTGGAATCCAATAGTCATTGGTACCTGTTTGATTTGGTTATTACCAGTCTTTTTGAATCTAGTAGTTACTAGTGTTACCTTCAGACCCAATTGTTATTGGTGGCTTTTGATTTGGTTATTACCAATCTTTCTAAGTCTAGTGGTCACTAGCATTGCTTGGAAAATCTAGTTTTCACTAGCCGTGTCCAGTACCAGTTGTTATTGGTATACCCCTGGACTTGGTCGTCACCAGTTACCATAAGTCCAATGATTATTGGCATCGCTTAAATCAGATTGTTATCACCACTTTGGTCTGGTCGTTACCAAACTCTGTGAAAATCCAATGGTCATTGGTCTCCTGGGACTCGATCGTTACCAATTTCTCCATTTAAGTCTAGTGATTACTGGCGTTATCCAGAATTAGTTGTTATTGGTATATCCTGATTTGGTTACCACCAGTCTCCTCTAAGTCCAGTAGTTACTGGCATTGCTTGAAAGCTAATTGTTACAAGTTGATCGTTACCAACTTCCCCAATTGAAGTCATGTGTTTTATCAATATCGTTTGGAAATTCTCAATTGAATTAGAACTTTGATTTGGTCGTCACCATATCCCCAGGAAGTCTAAGTGGTATTTAGCACTTCTTGGAAACCATTGTTGATTCGGTCGTCACCATCATCCCCAGTAAGTCTAGTGGAAACTAGCACTGTTTGAAACTGTTTGTTGTTCTGGTCATCACCAGTCTCCCCAGTTGAAGCTTTTGATTTTCCAGTCGAGTCTCGGAGAACTAGTGGATACTAGTTTCCCCGGCGCGTTCGGTCTTGTTTCTAACCTTTCCCTGAAGATCCCGTTTGAACTCTTCGTTATAGGAATTTTCTCATCTGGTTATCCCCAGTGAGATTCGTGTCTTTGTTCCGTCTTTTCCCCGGTGAAGCTTCGCTTCCCCAGTGGATTTTTTTTCCCCAGCAAGTTTTCCCCAGTGGGTTCCTTCCCCAGTGTGAATTTTGCACTTCTTTTCTTTCATATCCCCAGTGAAGAATTGTGATCTTCCTCGGTGGACTTCCTCATCTGGTTATCCCCAGTGAGGTTCGTATCTCCTCTCCCCAATGAAGATGTGTCTTCCCTGGTGGAATTTGTGTCCCCTGCGTGAAAGATTCCCTTGAACAAACATCCTTAGTCATGTTTGAACTATCTTGCTTACTTCGCTCGGAATCTTTCCCCAGTGTGTTGGATCCTCGTGAGTGGTTACTCGTTGTTTCGTCGTTTTTATTTTACTCATGTGTCCGCATTTGTATTACATTCAAGCATCATATGACATCATTTAGATTCATGGCATGATTGCATTTGTCCTTTTGCATATCATCGGATCTAAGGGGCAAAATTTCTGGTTTGCTATATTTAAATACCTTTCACATGATTTCATGAGGATTGCCATCTCTCATTACCATCGAGTGAAAATATTTAAATAGGGGCATCTGTTGCACCCCAAATTTTGACCCCTTATATCCTCTTCATATCATATGCATTTATTTATCTAACCTTAACAAGTTTCAAAGTGTATTTTGTCAAGACACAGATGAAACGGGGCTCCGCACTGATAAAATCGAAGGTTCGAGGATCGGGCAACCATCGCTTTGGGACGAATCATTCATGAAATAAAATCAAGAGTATCATATTGGGCCATGTGTGAGTTCAATTTGAAGTAATCACCCACAGATGGGGTGCAGTGCAGTTTAAGGCACCCAATTAGGGTTTTGCGAGTTAGAAAGTCAACTGTGGTCTGACTTTAGACTCGGGGAATAATTCAAAGATAAAATTATGGTTTAAAAATTGCATATGGCTTAGTGAAGTCCCCCAAAGAGTTTCAAAGTCTTGGAAGCTCCGAAGCATGAACAGACAGTTCGGTAATCGCCGATCGATCGTACGGTTGACCGAAAAGTCAACCCCCTCAAGTTTTAGGAATTGGACTTCAAGTGGTGAAGCAAAGTTGTTCCTTATGTCATGAGGGACCTACATATCAATTTTCATGATCATCGGATCAAAGACGTGAGAGTAATTGGAAAAACGGGAAATTAGGGTTTCGAAAGGGGCTAAACCCTAACTCCCTAACCGCACACCCGATTGAAGTGGTTCAAAGCTCTCCGGAAAGCTCTTAACAAGTCCTACAAAAGTCCTATACTAGTCCACTCTCAGAAAATGCATGGAATTGGAGTTATCATCAAAATCGATTTTTAGTACAAAACACTTAGTGAAATTCTGAAAATCTGGCTGCACTAAAACTTGTTTTTTGCTGACTTTAAGGGACTTTTCAACCAAGATGCACTTAGATTTGGAATTTTTGGCAAACATGAATGTTGTAGAATTACATAAGGGCTTTCCAAAATGTACAAGAACTCCCCAAGAGGAGTTAGGAGCTGAGAGTTATGAAGTGTGAAAGATGGGCCTGTGCACTAGTTTGTTAACTTGCCAAAATCCAACATAAACTTGATTTCCAACTATGCACTTCATCTCTAACCATGGATGGACATCTGATATGATGAATTTAGAGGTTGGAATAAGCAAATTCAGAAGGGCATACCAAGCAAGTACAAGATCTTGAACAAAATCCATTACTTTAATAGAAGAAAGTACAAAGGTACAATAGGAGAGAGATGGTTTGTGGATGCAGCAGGAGGGGGCTGTCCTTTCTACCTCTATAGTCACTTCTTATAGCTTAATAAAATCTGGTTTTAGAGGCTAATGACCCTTGAAAGCATGCACCATTTGCAGAAAGAAAATCACACTTGGATTCACAAAGATTTCCCTTTCAAAACTCCCTCCAAAAGCCAAAATACAAAGTTGCCCTCACCCTTGTCTCATCTATAAATAGAGACCTCCCTCACCTCATTTCTAACACATTACATCTGATAGAAACCACAAATAGCTTCTGTCATCACATTTCCTTAACATTGCTTCAAAATCACAAAATCCTTCAAAAACCTCAAAAATGTCAACTTGCATACTTCATACCAGAACTTTCTCCAAACCTTAAAACACTTCAAGGACCTCATAGACCACCTTAAAATGACCCTACAAAGCTGTTCCAACCATTAGTTTCCTCAAAAAACCAAAGGATCAAAAAGTCAAATGTCTATGTACCATAGTTTGACCATTACGCATTTCTCTTGACAAATCTTCACACAAGGCTATTCCCACCATTCCAACACTTGAGACACCTCATATTAATGATGTGCAAGCTGTTTAAAGTCTCCAAATACAGTTAGAATATCATTTACTCAAACTGGTCTCAAAGTTGCCTTCTTTCTTCAAAAGGAATCAACTACTCCAAAAGTGTTTAAAAGGGAGGGGATCTTGTTGCTGCTAGCCTGCTTAAGAGGGATCTACAAGAGGTTAGTACCTTAAAATTATTTCCTTTGTATGCATAAATATCATGAGTTTTTGCTTGATGATTTGTATCTTGAAGTATTGGATTTGTTATCACTTGGTGTGCTACATTAATCATGTTGACTGCTACAGCTTTGTAACCCTTTGAAAGGCATACTTTTGAGTATCTTGGCACTTATCTTTAGCAGTGTAAGCATATGACAGGTTGCATATAACTTTAATATGGCAATACAGATGATCATGCTATGCTTGTCACTTTGCAACAGCCTGTGTAGTGGTTGTTATCTTGCAAATCCATTTCTTGATGTTTAAAAGCAATCCCTAACCTATGCAAGTTTGATAGGTTGCTAAGTGTTGATGAAATATTGATGTATGATGAAAAACTAGAATTAACAATGTTGTTTTGAGCTTATATGTTTATCCACATTAGAAAACTGTCAAGGACTAGCATTTGTCATAAGAAGTAGTTTAATTCTGAACCTTGCCCTATGTGAACTCACTGTCAAAACTACTTTGGCTTCTAGCTATCTAAACCTGCTCCACTGTTTTGAAAGTTAGATGTCTACATCACAATATGTTGCATCTTTCTCATTTGATATATGGTGATATGGATCTGTTAAAGATTTAGTAGCATGTTCATAAGGCTGTTTTGATTCTTGGCTCTATAATTGCATCACACCTTCTTAGCCTACCTTTATCACAATTTGGAATTACAAGCTAGACCTTGATATGGACTATGCATCCTTGATTTCACTGTATTCAAATTGACAGTAGGGTTAAACTTTTGTTTTGCTTGTCATGTGTGGATGGTGGTCAAGCCAAGTTCATTTTGGCAATGTGTGTGCTAGACTCTTTTCCTGTTTGCTTTTAATTTGAGTTAATACTAAGACTCAGTCTGCACCATATTCCTTTGAAATGTGGTTTAGCCTTTTCCATGATTATGACACTACCAAAACCTGTTTGTGAACAACTAAAGATTTGATCTGTGTTTGATAACAGTTATAGTGTTTGGTAATAAACAATTACTTTGATCTGATAGAAATGTATACTGTCAGAAGGGTAGTATCATGCAAAATTGAGCAGTTTGTTTAAAATTGACTTGATCATTTTGTTTTGAAATCAAACTTGGAATTGGTCTGGAATTCATCAGTGGAACCACAACAAAACAACTTGCAACTCACACTATCTCCTTGCTCCAAAATAACCATACCTTTTTTATCATGATAATGCTTGACATACTTAGGACCTTTAAGTCATAATGCCTGTGATCTGTTTGTATAAATGTCTGATCATCATGTGAAATCTGCATTGGGTTTATACTCATCATTCTCATTTGTGAATCTACTGCTATTTCTGTTTAGATTAACTTTGAAGAGGTTTAATTACAGTTGCTTTTCTTTAACTCATGATTAAGACTTCTGCATGATATGTGTATTCATTGCCATAAAAAAAAACTGTTGATCATGTCAAAATATGCAAGGGTGTTGGTTTCTGTTCAATATCATCAAGCCTCATTTTCATAAAGCTGTTGCAACCATTGTGTGTGAAAGTTCAGTCCATAATCATAACAATACCTTGTTCTGCTGTCTGAATTTGTTAGTTCACCTAGAATTCTTATCAAAATTCTAATTGGTCTGTTAGAGATCATCAAGATTTAAAATCTTTGGCTTGACTGATTTAGTTTTAATCATGAATTCCATCTTTCTTTGTGTGGATGTAAGGTCATTAGCAATTGATTTTGATGCATTGGTTCTGTCAGTTACCTTTTTTTTGCATGACCATGGATGTTATATCATAACTTGTTCATTTCTGTTACTGTGGTATTGGTGTTCAGTATGTTACATATGTGTATATATTGCATTTTGCTGTTGCCTGCTTGTATTTACATATCTTGCACTCGAATTTCAAAACAATGTTTTTTTCATAAACCAAAACAACAAGCTGAGTGAGGGCACTGTACTCACTGAGTTCATCTGAATACCATGATTTCCATGCAATAAAACAGCTCCTTAGTATTCTACCTAGGTTTGATAACCTCTGATGCCTCTGAACTCAACCTTATGTGATGAGTACTGCACTGTCTTTGAATCATTATTTTAACTTCATGCCAAGTCTACCTGAAAACAAGTTCATTAGTTTAAAACAGTTTGGTGATTTAACTTTGTCATTTGTAAGCTATTACTGTTAAGACATTGTGTGTCCAGCATTTAAATTCTCACAGCATGACTAACCCTTGTTCAAGTTTGATTCACTTTGTATGTGAGGTTTATGGAGGTTGTATCATGAATTCCCATCCTTCTTGCCAAAGCATTTTGTAAGCAATTCTTGTGCATACTCTTACACTGGGTTAGGTTTTTACATCCCAAACACATTTCAAAACTCATATGCATTTGCAATTGAATTTTAAAGTGAAGACTCAATTTCTCAAAAATGACACCACTACTGAATTCCTCAGTGAAAAATACTCAGGATTGATTAAAGATTCACTAAATTCCATGGAGGTTTGGTTTGGTTTCAATCATTCACGCCTTTGCTTTTGGTTATGTTTGTTGCCCAGAAATCAACGCGTTTTCACTATGTATATTTTTCTTTCCATCCAATTAATGGATGTAACAGCCACCCCAGTGGCAGACCATTGCGCGCGTTATAACTTTCTACCAGCATGACAAGGGTTCGATCCGGGTGGAGGTCGAACCCTTTTGTTTTTTATTTTTCCAATTTCCATTGATGAACCATTTTATTCATTCCTCTCACTTCTCTATCACACGCGCGCGCGCGCCCCAGTGGTAAATTTGTGTTGTTTGTAAACACCAGGGCGTGGGTTCAACCCCCACCCATGCCCTTTCCTTTTTATTGGTTTGTTTAGTTATTTTATTTCATGAATTAAAAGGAAACTTCATATGACCGTAACTTATTCTTTTTTCGTCTGTTTTGACTCGTTCTTTTTGCAAATTTTTCCTTGTGAGGTCTAGTCTTGTTTAGTGGTTTAAAATTTCATGATTAAATATTTCAACAATACTTTCATGTATTTGTTAAATTCACTCTTAGATTATCACTTTGCGTCTCGATTTAATTTACCCTTTATGCCATGTTTGTCTTGTAAGATTTATGGGTATTTGTTTATGTTTGTTAACATATTGAGACTTCATTCTTTTGTTGGTTGTCACCATGTATTTTTTATTCCTCCTAAATTACGAGGTTAAACTAATTTATTTATTTGTTTGTGCGCGATTGTTACTTATACACATTGTGGTCACACTTGCATGATTTGACTTCAAGTTGACATTTGTTTATATGGTTGTTACCTTCAGCATACTTTCATCTTTGTTAAGATATACCTTCATCTTTGATATTCCATTAGTAACATTGCTAGTATACCTTGGTTGAAACCATTCATCTAACTTGAATTACTTGCTCATTATAATGTGCTTACCCATCTTAGATTGTAATCTTAGTCTTTTATATTCCTCATACTTGAATAATTCATTACCTATGCCTTTGACTTTGAAAAGTCACCTTGAACTTTAGTTAAGATCAAAACCCATAAGCCATTTGACTTTGCTTAAGTCTAAAAGACCCACCTTTACTAGGAGTGCTCCTCAACTAGAACCCTAGGTTAGAGTTTGTTTAACTCTATATAAGGATCATGGATATGATCACTTACTTCCCCCTTTGAGTGTTACAACATAGACATAGAGAGTTTTGTGAAACTCTACACAAACATTATTATGTTTGTTCCCCTTTGAACCTTGATCGCGATCAAGCGTTCTTCAACCCTAGTGAGGTGAACTACGATTGCTCTGATTCTATCCTAGTTAGGATACGTAGGCAGAGGACGCGATGTCTTTGCGAGCAAACTTAGAAACTATCTTTAGGTTTTAACCTATACCCTTTACCCAACCCAAACCTTAGCAAACATTTACAAACTTAGCATACAAATAAACAAAAGGTTCCTGTAGAGTACTACAGATGTTTAGGATGTGAAATACCTACCCTATGCATAACCAACCCCCGATCCCCGAATCTCTTAGCGTTGTTGTTACGTCGCGCAAAAGGTTCTTTCTTTCTTTAGACCTTTCCTTTGGATAAATTAAAGTCCGGTTGTAAAAGAATTAAAGATTCAAGTTAATCCAATAGCTTGATATCTGATTTTCACCGCAACAGTACCATTGCAACTCTATCAACTTGCAAGCAGTATATCCTACCATAAACAGTAACAATAAAGATGTCTTCAGCTGCTAAAACGGGCTTACTATTAGCCTCAGATTTGGACATAACCATCTCAAACCTTGGTAAGCGAACAACATCTGCAGATGAAATCTGAAATCCATGGAATGTCTTGCACTGCATTCCCGAAGCGAGAAGAAACAGGCGGCTTTCATGCGTGTAAACCTACCAACTAACATTCAGTTTCCTTGTTTCTACCAATTGGAGTGATTTTGACTCTGACTTATATGAACACAAGTCTAGACCAGTGGTCTTAACAATAACAATATCGCACTGTTGACTGTCTGTCCAAAAAAAATCCAAGTATACTTTCTGATTCTGTGTATCTTTATGGCCGAATTTCCTAACAAACATATGTGCACGTAGGATCTCCAGACTTATGTCCAACCAGTAATCATGACGCAAGTTTGCTTTAAATTCAGGGAATTCAAAGTAAACAGGCTCTGCTACAGAAGTTGACTTGTACATCACAGCTTTATCAAATAGGCGAGCACCAAGGGGTCCGGTCAAGTCAGGCTTTATAACCTGTTTCAAGTCTGCGGCCAGATCATATCGAACAACTTTCTCATACACACCGACTCCAAGTGACTCAAAGTAGAGAGCATAATTGGTCAGAGCAAGGACAGCACAGACATGCTTGATAAACTCTAAGGCTGTATCCCCCCTAGGTTGATTACCCATAAACTGTGGAAGGCCAGCTGATGTACTCTGGTTGCTTTCTGATCTATCCACCCCCTTCATATGTGCAGGCAAAAATCTCCGGAGCGGATGGTAAGGATGGGCACGAGACTGTACTCAAAATGCTTTCAAACATGTCTTCATCAGACCTATCATCTCCGATGCACATCACAAAATCTGGTGGATTACCGCCATTAACCATATTCAAAAGAACTTTCTCAGCTACCAACCCTTTGGTCACTCCCTGTGGCTTAACTTCCACAATATGCTGGCCTCTTTTAACAAGTGCCGGTTCATTAGCAAGAACGCTTTCCAAGTGGTCCAACAATTCTTTGGCCTGGTAGGAACCAAAATCAGGGTCTGCATCTTGATGATGCCACACCAAAGCACTTTCCTAAATTTCAATACTAGATCCATCAGTTGCTTCTGTATATGACTGCATGACAGACTCCACTATCTGTTTCCAATCAAGGTCTGCAGACAAGTGACTAGTTTCCCGTTCGGAGTCGCTATTCCACCTTAGAAAGTACCCATGTTCAGATGCAAGTCCCAGCATTTTGCATGAAGTAAACCAGTCACTCAGAGAATCTGTTGCCCTTCCACTAACAATGAACACAATATTCTTGGTATCGTTACACAGGGCTTTTAGCACAGATATGACTTCAGGGCTGGGGGTTTTATTAATGGAAGCTTGTGGTACAATAGTGCCGTCATAATCAAGAAATATGGCCCTTCTACTGGTTCTTTTGTAAGCTGATACAATATGGTCAATGGACAGCTTCCTAAAACCATGAGAAAGAGAAATAACTCTGAATCCCAAGCCCAAACCAATTCCCCAGCACCTTTTAGTGTAATGATCTTTGCAAGCTCTCTCCAAATCCTGCATAAAATTGCGTGCCCAATATGCCACATCATGAGAACTAACATAACGATAGTGTTTCTCATGGCGCAACTTTTTCTCTGAATCTCTCATAGTGAGAGCCAAATTCAGAGCATCAGCAACTGCATCTATATCCCAGGGATTGACCCTGATAGCCCCACTCAGAGAAGGTGAACAGCCAATGAACTCAGACACAACAAGCATGCTTGTACGAGGAGAATCACTCTGTCTACCCATGTGAATGCCTACGGGCAAAATTTTGATAAATATAGTGCGGCCAAAGTAATCAAGTCCTATATGCCCTCGCTTAGATTCATAATCCAGACCTAGCATTCTACTGCAGCATGAAAGAAAGTGGCGAGCATAATCAAATGTATGAAAACCAATTAAATCTGAATTCAACAATCCCTTCAGAATTTCATCCCTTACAGGCAAAGTTCGGTAAATTTCAGAAGATGGGAAAGGACTGTGAAGAAAGAAGCCAAGTTTAACTCGATTAAATCGTTTCCTCAAGAAAGTAGGCAAAACCATCAAGTGGTAATCATGAACCCAAACAAAATCATCATCAGGATTAATCACTTCCATGACTTTGTCTGCAAATATTTTGTTTGCAGAAACATAAGCCTGCCAAAGCACGCGGTCAAAGCATTCACCGTGATCTGAGCATATGGGTAGCATATAATGGAACAGAGGCCAGAGCTGCTGCTTACAAAAACCAAGATAAAACTTTTTCTGCATATCATGGGGTAGAAAGGTAGGCACACAATTAAAGTCATCTAGTAATCCCTGAGCAACTTCATCCTGTTCACTAGCATCTATCTCAGCTTTGAGAGAACCCACATAGATTACCTCAGTATCAGAAGAAAAACCATCTTTTAATTGTAATAGAATTGAATCTTCATCCCAACTGAAACCCCATTTAGCAGTATCAATATCTCTTTTAGCCTGCAGAGGCAACATGTTTGCCACAATGATTTTCCGCTCCCGACATCCAGAAGAACTGACATCTGATTCACCATCCAGGTCAGAAATAATTCCAGGAACAGTCATAACCCTGGGAAGAGTTCTTGGGGTGTGAGGAATATCAAGCAAGTCTCCTCCACCAGCTAAGTCTAAAAGATTAGCATAGGATCTTGATGCCATTACTTGTCACTTTCAATTTGGACCAAACTTCTCATTGAACACTGCTTGATAAACCACTGGATTTCAATACAAGACAATTTGACCTTGAACAATCATAATTCCTGAGAAAATAACCCACTGCCACAACCAATTTGCACTTGAAGCAATCTCTTGATAGTTTGACCAAGATGAGGTCAAACTTCCATCTGATTTAGACTTGAATTAACATCCTTGCCATCAATCTCCTTGCAAAACCCTAACCACACAGAGAAGAAGAAGAAACCAACAAATTGAAAAATATTTTTTTGGTATTTTGGTTAGAGGTTAGTAAACAGAAATAAACATAAAGCGAGTAGAAAACACAAGTGCGCTGAGAGAACCAAAAAGTATGGTCTTGTTTGCGTATGCAAAAAATGAAAATGCAATGTGGGATCTTAGGGGTAAAAATTAGGGTATTACACATATCATGGAACAGAGTGGTCATAGTTCTCTGGTACGTTGCACCAGCATTTTTCAAACCAAAGGACATCACTCTATAATAGAATGTTCCCCAGGGTGTAATGAATGTTGTTTTTTCCATATCTTCAGGTGCCATCTTTATTTGATTATAACCGGAAAATCCATCCATAAATGTAAAGATATTGAACTTAGCAGTATTATTTACCAGCAAATCAATGTGTGGTAGTGGAAAATCATCATTTGGACTTGCTTTATTCAAATCTCTATAGTCAATGCACATTCGGACTTTTTCGTCTTTCTTTGGAACAGGCACAATATTGGCCACCCATTACGGATACTCAGAAGTCACAAGAAAATCAGCATCAATCTACTTCTGAACCTCTTCTTTAATCTTCACAGCCATGTCAGAATGAGTTCTTCTCAATATCTGCTTCATAGGTGAACATTCAGGCTTTAATGGCAAATGGTGCTTCAGAATATCAATATCAAGACCAGGCATGTCCTGATAGGACCAAGCAAACACGTCAACATATTCTCTAAGAAGCTCTACCATCCTCTTCTTATCATCTGACTGAAGCAGTGCCCCAATCTTGACTTCTTTCTTATCATCATTGGAACACAGATTAACCAATTCCACCGGCTCCTCATGAGGCTGAATGGCCTTTTCCTCGTGCTCAAGCAATCAAGAAATTTCATCAGGAATTTCTTCAATATCCTCCTCTTCCGCTTCAAACATAGGGAACTCAAAGTTGGGAGAGGGAATAGGGTCATTATTTTCAATGGGTTTAACAATCAATCTGCACAATGATTTATGTTTGATTTTAGAATATGAATAAAAAATGCAAGTATCATGCAGATAAAAGTGATTATCACATTATTATTTTTTGGTTTTTTATGTTACCATTTTTCAAAAATAAAGCAAAAAGGGAAAACAACATATGGATAAAAAGAATAACATTTTATTGATGATGATAAAAGTTGAAACAAAGCCCTCACAAATTCACTTTCACCTTGGGCAGAGTGAAAGCATTTTTGAAAGATACAAAAATAAATTACTTTGAAACATGAACAATAGTAGGAATGTCAACAGCGGTCCAATTCTGGCATATCAACCCATGCGTCACAAAGTTGGGCATTTTTCCTCTTGATCATTTACAATGATAGCACTGACTTCATACTCAGGTCTCATAAGTCTCGGTCGAGGAGAGTAGAAGGGTACATATGCATCTTCTGTCTCAGAACATATCTTGGATCTTCCAAATAAGGCTCCCAGTCTTCAGCAGGAATGGAATCGTTTTCAGAACCATAAGGGATGTAACCTTCAGAGTCATCTTCAACAATTGCTGTCGTAGAATGATCTTTAGTATGGATGAACCCAACACTTCGAAAAACATCATGACTATCCTTCAACTCTTTGCGGGTTGAACTAGATGTAAAACCCAAACCAGCTCTATCTCTTTTCTCAGCAACTTCAATAACTCAGCACCATCCACCAGCTTGGCCATTCTCCAACACATGTTGTGCATATTTTAGAGAATACATGGACACCCCATCCTTCTTAACAGCTTTATCAACCATAGAAAGAGCCTGAAACGGAGTTCCAATATCCTCTTCCGCATCGATATAAGAAAAATTCAACAAACTGCTTACCAGCATAGCCTGTTCTCCACCAACAACAACAAGCTTACCATTCTGCACGAATTTTAACTTTTGGTGGAGTGTCGAAGTAACAGCTCCAGCTTCATGGATCCATGGGCGTCCTAGAAGACAACTGTAAGCAGGATGAATATCCACGACTAGAAAAGTACTCTGGAAAAAACACGGACCAATCTTGATAGGGAGATCAACCTCTCGAATCACGTTTTTCCTCGATCCATCAAAGGCTTTCACAATGACCCCACTGAACCTCATTGGAGTACCTTGATAAGACAATTTGGACAAAGTAGATTTTGGCATTACATTCAACGATGACCCGGTATCAACCAGCACATTGGATAGAGCATCTTCCTGGCAATTCATGGAAATATGGAGAGCCAAATTATGATTTCTTCCATGCTCGGTCAACTCTTCATCACAAAAGCTCAGATTATTACACGCAGTGATATTGGCAACAATGCTATCAAACTGATTAACAATCACATCATGATCTACATAAGTTTGTTCCAATATTTTCTACAACGATTCACGATGAGCCTTAGAGTTTATTAACAGAGATAAAACAGATATTTTTGATGGTGTATGCAACAATTGATCTACCACATTATATTCACTCTTCTTGATCAATTTAAAAACCTCATCATTATCTGATTTCTGGTTCGCGTCGCTTGATTGACCAAATTCAACAAAAATCTTCAATTGAGCTTGCTTATCCACAACATCTTCGCTCGTCTTCAAGGGTACATTAGCAAAAACTTGAGCGCTTCTGGTCACGCATCCTACATCAGCAATAGTCACAACTGAGGGAAGAGAAGGAATGGGAACGTCCTTTCCATCCTCCAACATAGTAGCATTGTATTTGTAGGGAACCGCTTTATCTGATTCATATGGTATCGGGCCAAGCAAACGAATAACCAAAGGTGTTACAGAAGATTTCTAACTATTGTAAGAAATTACAACTCGCTCAGGAATATTGAAACGTGGGACTATGAGATTCACCTCATTCTCAACTTCATTTCTGTTTGCAGTAACCTGAATCAAATTCTGGTCAATCATCTTTTGTAGGTCCCTTTTTACAATCACACACCCACAAGGATTCACAGAACAAATACAACATGCGGCATAATCATGCTCAATATCATGGAACTCACTCAAAGTAGCATGCATTTCAACAAGCGACCTCTGAATCCAGCGAATATCGAAAATAGGGTATGTACCAGGACAACCATATACCATATTGACAGTTGCGTTACCATGATAAGGAAATGAATTTGATTGCACATTTGGGTTGGTATCTTCAAAAGACAGAATACCACTTTTTACGAGCTTTGCAACTTCATATTTCAAGGGATAGAATTTTTTGATATCATGTTCAGGGGCACCTTGATGAAATGCACAATGAGCATCTGGCTTATACCACCATGGAATTTCAGTAGGAACATCCGGCGGATCACGAGGCTGAACCAAATTTTTCTTTATCAAAGCCGGAAATAATTCAGTATACGTCATTGGAATGGGATCAAGTTATGCTTTCTTCTGCGCACGACCTTGCCGAGTTGTCTTCTGTTGGAAATGTGGTTGATAACTTGAAGTAGCTTGAGCGACTGGAGCGACATTGATGACTGGTGTAACAGATGCTATTTGTTGCTGACGACGACTACCACTGCGGTTCATAACTTTGCGTCTTCTAGACCTCTCTTGGGAGATGGCATTAGTTTCTCCATCCTTTTGCTTAGAAAAACCATAACCAAACTTCTTCGTACTTCCAGAATTTCCTTCTTTTATCAGACGCCCCTCACAGACAGCTTCCTCTAATCTCATCCCCATGTTAACCATTTCGGTGAAATCACTGGGAACGCTCGCAACCATCCTTTTGTAGTAAAACGGACCCAAAGTCTTCAGAAAAATCTTGTTCATTTCTTTCTCTTCAAGCGGAGAGCTTATCTAAGTTGCAATCTCATGCCATCTCTGTGTGTATTCTTTAAAAGTTTCTTTCTCTTTTTGAGACATTGCACGGAGTTGATCACGGTCCGGCGCCATATCCAAATTATACTTATACTGACGGACAAAAGTTTCACAGAGATCATTGAACCTATTTATTTGGGAACTATCAAGTCCCATATACCATTTCAGGGTGGCACCGGTAAGACTATCTTGAAAATAGTGAATCAGCAACTGATGGTTGTCAGTATAAGTACACATATTTCTTACATACATCACCAAATGACTTTGTGGACATGTATTGCCTTTGTATTTCTCAAAATCCAGAACTTTAAACTTGGCAGGAATCTTCACATTTGGAACAAGACAAAGTTCATGAGCATTCTTTCTAAATAACTCTTTTCCCCTTAAAGCCCTGATTTCTTTCTGCATTTCAGTAAACTGATCTTGAAAATCATCCATACGATCAATAACATCCAAAATCTCGCTCAAATTAGTGTGGCAAATTTTCTCTTCAGCATAAGGCAAAGTGTGAACCACAGGCGATGGCACAGGAACAACAGTAGAAACAATTGGAATCTCAACATTAGGAACAATATTAACCACAGGAGGTGGTACAGTCATAACAGTAGGAATTCTCGGACCTTCAGGAGCAGGAGGTTGATATCCCTCTGGCACATAATTGAAAGGCATGCCCCAAGGGAAACTAGTAGGCATCTGATATTGAGAAGCATTAACCGAGGCCACAGAAATGGGCGTTGATCCGATCTTAAAAATCACAGTTCTCTGCACAGGAGAAGGAAGAGGTGGTGGTGGTTGATTCTGAGCAGCCACCAGAGCTTCCATCACAGCTGTGAGTCTCTCCAAACCATCCTTCAGAGTTGATACCTCTTCACGGAGCTCTCGATTCTCTTGTTGCAACTGATCCATCTTTTTCTTGGAATTAGCTCGAGTATTGTAGTGATGCGACAGCTTGGCTGAACGAAGGCCAAAAGAAACAAATAAGACACCTGGGAAAGACAAAACACAATGCACAATGATGCGAATGCAAATGAAAAATGCAAATATTTCAACCAGTTTTTAGGGATCTTTAAGATATAAAGCAATTACAAACATCATAAAGAAATAACACTTTTTGAAATACTGATAAACATCTCATTACATTAAATATTGGAAAGAGTTACACTTGGAAGTACAAGATACAATAATATCAAAATTAGAAAAACATAGGTCCTAAGGAATATCTGATGAAGATCCAAACTGATACTTCCTTCAGAGTCTCTTAATCTCTCTCTCTCTCTCTCATAGTTGTGCTTCATGGTTGTTGCGGTGAGAATCGTGATATCAAGTTATTGATTAACTTGAATCTTTAATTCTTAAATTCACAACCGGACTTTAATTTATCCAAAGGAAAGGTCTAAAGAAAGAAAAACCCTTTTCGCGATGTAACAACAACACTAAGAGATTCGGGGATCGGGGGTTGGTTATGCATAGGGTAGGTATTTCACATCCTAAACATCTGTAGTACTCTACAGGAACCTTTTGTTTGTTTGCATGCTGAGTTTATTAAATGTTTGCTAAGGTTTGGGATTGGGTAAAGGGTGTAGATTGATGGGTAAAGACCTAATGACTTGTTTCTAAGTTTGCTCGCAAAGACATCGCGTCCTCTGCCTACGTATCCTAACTAGGATAGAATCAGAGCAATCGTAGTTCACCTCACTAGGTTAAAGAACACTTGATTACAATCAAGGTTCCAAGGGGAACAAACATATCCATGCTTGTGTAGATTTTTCCAAAACTCTTTATGTCTATGTTGTAACACTCAAAGGGGGAAGTAAGTGATCATATCCATGACCCTTACATAGAGTTAACAACTCTATCCTAGGGTTCTAGTTGGTAAACACTCCTAGTGAGGGGGAAGGTTGCTCGTCAAGATATCGCATCTTGTGCCTACGTATTCTCATTGTCCAATGAGAAATCAGAGCGGTCGTAGTTCGGGCACGAACTACAAAATAGGGATCAATTGGTTCTTTCCAAACCAAAAGAGGGGGAAGGTTCTATCCAGACCTATGAGTTATCCTATTGGTTCTATCCAGACCAAAAAGGGGGAAAGGTTCTATCCAGACCTAAGAGTTTAAATCCTATTGGTTCTATCCAGACCAAAAGGAGGGGGAGGTTCTATCCATACCTATGAGTGTGTTGAGCTATCTATGACCCAAGGGTCAATAGAGAGACTTTCCTTTGGAATGTAAAAGGAGGAGGCAACTGGGACGAGAACTAAAGAGTTCCATCACCTTGGGGAAATAAACTTAACAAAGCAATAATCATTCACACATGATAAATATAAGAGATATGGTTACAACCAAGAACAAGCAAGCATATTAAAATATCAAGCAATGACTTCAATCAAGATAAATGGTTACAACCAAAGCAAACATCAAGATGTTACAATATCAATGAGGGGATAAGTTCTTTCAAGACTTAATGAAAGGTAAAAACCAAAACATGTCTTAACAAAGACGGGGATATTTCTTAACAAATATGTGGTATTCCTTAGGGTTACAAGATGAGTGTATACTTACAAACATCAGGCCTACGTCAAATAATGTCACAACAAATGTAAGTGAGAAGTTCAAAACTTCATGGGAGAAAACTTTCAAGTTTTAATGATGATTAAACACAAATGCTTACAAGCAAGAGTTTTAGTCAAACTCAAGTACCCAAGGATGCTAACAAGCCAAAATTATAACTTTAAAATAAAACTCAAAAGAGAATGAAATTAAAGTTTTGAAATGAATAAATAAGAGATAGGAAGGTGAAAACCCTAAAAACATTCATGGTAGCATGTGAAATGCAAGTAGAAAGTTCACATTTATGAGTTTTAGGTTTACCTCTTGAAACAAGCTTAAGCAATAAGAAAACTATAGATATTGAGAGCTCTTACAAGGTCTTCAAATGTTCCTAGGTTGATGAATAGATGCTCCAAACAACCTCCAAGCAAGCTAGTGGACGAAATGCCTTGTAAATGAAGGAAAAACTCTAAAATCCAAAGATTTCAAAGACCAACTCACTCAAACCTTGTTACATAAGTGTGGAAGTGATTTGGATAGCTTCAATACATCATATTTGATGTGTTTGAAGTGTTTCTTGAGTTGGAAAAAGTTTGGAAATGGTTTTGGAAGGTGTTTTGCAAAAATAGATTTTGAGAGATTTTGGAGACTTAGTGAGATTTTGCAAGAATTTGGTGATTGTGTAAGGAAGAGAGTTCTAGATGGTTTCTATTATAGAAATGGTGTGTTTGTGATGTAGGAATTTAGTTCTATTTATAGCCAAAGGCCTTAGAACAAGGTATGGGCAAAAGTGAAGCAAATTGCCAATTTTAACCTTCCATCATGAAAATCTTTGAGTTTTTCAATGCAATCTCCATCTTTGTCTTTAAGCCACTCTACTAATATATTATCCATTCCTTATAGATTTTTTCATCATGCTTGATAGGATAAGAGGTGACTTGTTGAATTAAAGTTGATGATTTGACAAGGGTAGCCACCTTTTTTCTCTTTCTTCACTATTCACTTTTGCAACTTGCATTAAATAATGATTTCCTTTGATCTTTGTACCATTTTCGTGGGAATTGATGTAAGAATGTTCATTACCAATATAAACATCATAAATGAGGCTTAGTCTTTGATTAGCATCGATTTTGAGAGGTTTTGGAATAAAAAAACTCATGCTGACCTAGTTTTGGGAATGTGAGTTTTTGCCAACTTGTGGATCTTGGTTCTCTCTAACCAGGAAGAGTTATGGAACCCACTTGTACTTTTTAAAAATACCCAATTAGGTACTACAATATTTATGCTTGTCTTAGGAACTCATTCCCCTTGAAACTAGGTCAAAAACCCTTGTGTGGTTAAGGAGTTATGGCTTTGCCCTTTTCAAAACCTTAATTTCCTAACTTTTTGATTACTTATCAATTCTTGATCCAATGGTCACAAAACTTCATGAATAGATGTTATATACCATTAGGAACATAATTGCCTTCAATTTTGGGTCAAAACCATGTTGGTCAATGAGTTGACTTTTCAGTCAACCGTACGATCAATTGATGACTATCGAGTCGACTGTTGGGGTTCCAGGTATTCTGAGGACTTTAAACTCTTTGGATGGACTTTAATAAGCCATAGGAACTTAGTGGACGTTGGTCCCACCATTGAAACACCTTTTAAATCAAAAGTCAAACTACAATTGACTTTTCCTGATCGAAAACCCTAATCGGGTATCTTGAACTACAATGTTCTCAATTCCCGGGTGACCACCTCAAATTGAATTCATACTTGACCCAATGTAGTATCCTTGATCTTGTTTGAAGTTGAATCAATCCAAAACATTGATTGATCAAACCATCGAAGCCTCGATTTTGATGGTACGGAACCCTGATTCATCTGCATCTTGACAAAGATAGACTTGAAATGGGTTAAGGTTAGTTAATCAAATCAATATGATCCTACAATGATGATGAGGATCTAAGGGGTCAAAATTTGGGGTGCAACAGATGCCCCTATTTAAATATCTTCACTAGATGGTAATGAGAGATGACGATCCTCATAGAATCGCAGTGAAAGGTATTTAAATATAGCAAACCAGAAATTTTGTCCCTTAGATCCAATGGTATGCAAAAGGACAAATGCGAATATGCCATGAATCTAAATGATGCTTTATGATGCTTGAATGCAAGACAAATGCAGACAAAAATATAAAAGAACGGTTATACAACGTGTATCCACTCATGAGGACCCAACACACTGGGGAAAGATTCAAGACTAAGTAAGCAAGATAGTTCAAACATGACTAAAGATGCTGTTCAAGGAAATCTTTCACACAGGGGACACAAATTTCACCAGGGAAGACACATCTTCATTGGGGAAAAAAGACACAAACCTCACTGGGGACAACCATATGAGGAAGCCCACTGGGGAAGAAAGCAATTCTTCACTGGGGAAACGAAAGAAAAGAAACACAAACCTCACTGGGGAAGAAATCCACTGGGGAAAACTTTGTTGGGGAACAAATCCACTAGGGAAGCACAGCTTCACCGGGGAAAAGACAAAACAAAGACACGAATCTCACTGGGGATAACCAGGTGAGAGATTTCCTATAACGAAGAGTTCAAACGGGATCTTCAGGAAAAGGTTAGAAACAAGACCGGGCGCGCCGAGGAGGTTAGTATCCACTAATTCTCTGAGACTCGACTAGGAAAGCAAAAAGCTTCAACTGGGGAGACTGGTGACGACCAGAATAACAAATAGCTTCAAACAGTGCTAGTTTCCACTAGACTTACTGGGGAGGATGGTTACGACCAAATCAACAACGGTTTCCAAGAAGTGCTAAATACCACTAGACTTCCTGGGGATATGGTGACGACTAAATCAAAGTTCCAATTTCAATTGGGAATTCCAAACAACATTGGTAAAATACAAGACTTCAGCCAGGGAAGTTGGTAACAATCAACTTTCGGTACTAAAAACGATTAGTTTTCAAGCAATGCCAGTGACTACTGGACTTAGAGGGGACTGGTGATGACCAAATCGGGGTATACCAATAACAATTGATTCTGGATAATGCTAGTTACCACTAGATTTAACTGGGAAGATTGGTAACGACCGAGTCCAAGGAGACCAATAACCATTGGATTTGGGTAATACCAATAGATACTGGATTTTCAAAGAGTTTGGTGACAACCAGGTCTGCAAACAGGAAGCATAAGTATATCCCTCAATACTTTAGGAACAAAAACTAATACCCTCAATACATTAGGATATAGCAGAGACACAACCCTCAACACATTAGGATTGGACGAGGACCCTCAAAACATTAGGATATAGAAGAGACACAACCCTCAACACATTAGGATTGGACGAGGACCCTCAAAACATTAGGATATAGAAGAGACACAACCCTCAATATATTAGGATTGTACGAAGACCCTCAAATCATTAGGATCAAAAACTAATACCCTCAAAACATTAGGATATAGAACACTTCATGCAAATGCAACCACTTTAGTCTCTGGGAATTTCTGAACTCGGGATTCAAAGTATACATCTCCAAAGATACACAACCTGTGCTCGGGATGGCAACAAACATCTTCCAAAGGTACAAAACCTGTGCTTGGAATCCAACAATACATCTCCAAAGGTACGAAACCTGAGCTTGGCATGGAAACCAACATCTATCTCCAAAGGTACACAACCTGTGCTCGAGATAGAAACAAACCTCTTCCAAAGGTACGAAACCTGTGCTTAGAATCAAACAATACATCTCCAAAGGTACGAAACCTGAGCTTGGGATGGAAACCAATATCTATCTCCAAAGGTACACAACCTGTGCTCGGGATATAAACAAACATCTTCCAAAGGTACGAAACCTGTGCTTAGAATCAAACAATACATCTCCAAAGGTACGAAACCTGAGCTTGGGATGGAAACTAATATCTATCTCCAAAGGTACACAACCTGTGCTCGGGATAGAAACAAACCTCTTTCAAAGGTACGAAACCTGTGCTTGGAATCAAACAATACATCTCCAAAGGTACGAAACCTGAGCTTGGGATGGAAACCAATATCTATCTCCAAAGGTACACAACCTGTGCTCGGGATAGAAACAAACCTCTTCCAAAGGTACGAAACCTGTGCTTGGAATCAAACAATACATCTCCAAAGGTACGAAACCTGAGCTTGGGATGGAAACCATCTTTACTTAGTTTGGAATGATACACAACCAAATTGTCAGTATTTGTTGTCCATGGATTTTCATAATGCTAGTTACCAACGGGCCTTACTTGAAATATGATTGGTCACCACCAAATTACTTATATCAGTATCCACTGGATTTTCAAACAATGTTGGTCACAACCGTGCGTCAACATCCTTAAGATAAACTTCTCAAATGTGACAGCCATTTATCACTGGATATGGTTAAGCTTCTCCGAAGAGACTGCTACTCACCGTTGAAGACGATTAAACTTCTCCGAAGAGACTGCCATTTATCGTTGGTGCAGGTTAAGCTTCTCTACAGAGACTGCCACTTACCATGGAAGACGATTAAACTTCTCCGAAGAGACTGCCATTTATCGTTGATGAAGGTTAAACTTCTCCGAAGAGACTGCCGTTTGTCGTTGAATATGGTTAAGCTTCTCCGAAGAGACTGCCACTCACTGTTGAAGACGATTAAACTTCTCCGAAGAGACTGCCATTTATCGTTGGTGCAGGTTAAGCTTCTCTACAGAGACTGCCACTTACCACTGAAGATGATTAAACTTCTCCGAAGAGACTGCCATTTATCGTTGATGAAGGTTAAGCTTCTCCCAAGAGATTGCCACTCACCGCTGAAGACGACTAAACTTCTCCGAAGAGACTGCCATTTATCGTTGACAACGATTAAACTTCTCCGAAGAGACTGCCATTTATCGTTGAAGACGATTAAACTTCTCCGAAGAGACTGCCATTTATCGTTGATGAAGGTTAATCTTCTCCCAAGAGATTGCCACTCACCGTTGAAGACGATTAAACTTCTCCGAAGAGATTTCCACTTACCGTTGAATACGATTAAACTTCTCCGAAGAGACTGCCATTTATCGTTGATGAAGGTTAAGCTTCTCCCAAGAGATTGCCACTCACCGCTGGAGACGATTAAACTTCTCCGAAGAGACTGTCATTTATCGCTGAAGACGAATAAGCTTCTCTACAGAGACTGCCACTTATTGATAAGCTTCTCTACAAAGACTGCCACTTATGGATAAGCTTCTCTATAGAGACTGCCACTTATTTATAAGCTTCTCTACAGAGACTGCCACTTATCGCTGAGATGAATAAGCTTCTTGCCAAAGATTTCCACTTATCTGTATCGCAATGTAAAATGTTCTTTTTGATAGATAGTGCAAAATAAATGCACGTCCTGGTAGGCTTGGCGACCGACAGGGACCAAAGTTCAATCTAGAACCGAGCTAGAAAGAAACTGTTAAACAAGACACCAACCATTGAGAAATGAACTCGAATGGGGACACATCTTATCCAATCATGGAAAAAGATAACTGAAGCAACCATCATCCACGAGGATTAAAATCTGTAGGGAATTGATAAAGGATGGACGTTTTATGCTTAAGGGTTGACAACTCTATTAGAGAGAGACAACACACCCAATCACTGAGGAGGGTACCAAAGTGAAACAGGAACAGGTACAACCAGAGATAGCAAAAATGCACAGATGTTATGCATATGCTTATGCCATGCTTATGTTTATGCTGACGAAACAGACAAAACAAAACACGAGATGAAATAAACATCTCGACACGAAGACCTAACCAACTTCACCAAAATTGGACATCAACGGGGATGATCATGAAGATGAACAGCTCGACCTCAAAGTTACAACCCTCTCTGGGAGAGAGATGTCTACTTAGGATACAACATCATGACTTCACTCGGATTGCCATCATGAGCTTGAATTCTTTGAAGGAAAAAACACCAAGGGAAGTTCCAAGATCAACCGAAGTAACAACTTAATCGGAGAGCTGACAAAGGGTATCATGAGACCAAAATCTTTCTGCCCCATTGATAGTATAACAATCCTCTTCAGTGAGCAATGGCTCTTGCGACAAACAGTCTTTAACCTTTTCTGCCCCAGATTACATGGTCTGTGGGAAGAAACCATCGAGAGAACTAGCATAAAGATGCTTCAATGTCTTCAAACTCTTATAGAGAGAGATTTACAAATCTCGACGTGATTTCCCCAGTTTAACGGTGCTTGCACAACAAAGTCTCGGACTGTGGAAGTAACGACTGGGGAACAAACTTACCCCTGCTAGCTGGTAACTGAAAATGATTTGCCCCGGACTAAACTGTTCATTGAGAGCTTTATCTGATCTTGACCTGGTTGGCTCTGATTAGCTAAACGTTACAACAAATGATTAACAAATCCTTCAAATTGGTTGCCCCAGGCTGAGCTTCCTTTATCAAGTTAAATTCCCTAGCTGACAGCGCTTGTTGGGATTCCTTTGATATTGGATTGTTTTGCACGCAATGTTGTTCATTAAAAATTGGCAATTTTCAATGTAAAATTCATGCAATCTTTTGAAAACATTTTTTGATGAAACACACACGGCGAAGTGACTAAGTGATCAAAGTGAAAGTGGTCCAATCATTTTACAAATGATGGATAAAGTGATGAACACACACAATTAACAAAGATTATTAGGAGTCAGGTTATCCAACCTTGCTGTAATATGCTTTCAAAACAACCTTTCCTTAATTAGGTCTTTTAAGGGTTGTAACGTGGCTTGGTTTACGGTTCATGAAACAAAGGAAAAAGGCTCAAACTATACATTCAGGTTCTTACAGGCTTAAGAATTGAACTGATGATAGTCGGCGATGGTTTACAAACCTAGGGTAGTCACGACTCCCTTACAGTATTTGATAGCTTTTGCCATTTGAGGATTTTTAGAGTGAAGAATCTTACAAAATTCCTCTCTTTTGTTTATCCCTGACTTTTGTCTAAACTTCTTTGTTCGGTTATACAGTCAACGAGCTGCCCCATTTTTGCCTAAGTCTCCTTCATAGGTTTTGACTTAGCAAGCTTTTTCTTTTTTTCATTTTCCCCCTTTTTTTTTGAGAAAGGAGGTGACCACCTAGTTTAATGGCTACAGCGAACCATCATCATCTTTTATGCTGAAAAGCATTTTCGACACTTTCTTGTTGTGTACGAGTGAAAACCTGAATGCACCACTTTTAAAGTGTCTTGTATGCACATATCTTTAAGTTAACCGAGAACTACCCGCCCCAGGTTTGAGATTTAAGTTTTTGTTTTTTTGTAAAGAAAGAAAAACTCTTACTTCTAGGCTCGAAGGGGTTAACGAGGGATTATCTTCCTTATTTCTCCAGTGTTTAGGAATCGAAACAATGCCTTACATCATCAGCAAAGTTACATTGAAAGCATATCAACAACAACTAATGGATATAGTTTTCATCATCCTCCCCAACCTTTGCTTTAAACAACAGTTCAGTAAAGAAAAGAAATTTTTTCATTTTTCGTTATCTCATAACAATGAAAGGAAAAAGAAAGAGTGAAACTAATGGACTTAATCAAAAGATGCACAAACATTTCATAAATCTTGCCAATTCAAAATGAACAACAGCTTACAAGCAATTCAAATGCAAAGAAAACACAACAAAATGCTGAAACAGTCTACAGTTGCCAGCCTTAGGGAATTAAAATTGTTTAACAAAACAAATTTCAAATTTTAGGCCCATGCGGGGAAACACCTTCAACAACCACATGCTCTTTGTGATATAGAATTATGAGGGGTTTCACGGGTCCTTTGCCTTTAGATTCAGGAATCGCAGCACTGTCCTTTGATTTATCCTCCCGAGGTTTCAGTAACTCTTGCAATCTTAGTTTAAAACCTTCACATTCTTCAACTAGGTGCCCTGTTGTTCCAGTATGATATCCACAATCCACTCTTGGATGGTCTTCCTCGAGGATCAAGCGTTTGTCAATGATTAGCTCTTGCACAAGATAACTCAATGCTATACATGCATCCAAGTTGTGTCCTTCGGCTCCTTTGTGAAATTCACAGTTTAGGTTCGCATTATGCCATGGTCCTGGCACCGGATTGGATAATCATGGATTCACTAGTGAGTTCTGAATCAGTAGCGGGTAAAGTTTGCTTAACGGTACTAGAGTTTGTCTACCGCAAGTCTTATCTTTCCTGACATGATCCTTCTTGTTCAATTTTCGGCTTTGAGAAGCTTGAGGAGGAACAAACACTTAATGTTGGGCGTACTGACGCGATTGATGGTTATATCTTCGTTGATGCCGAGGATGTCCTTGAGTTGGAGGAACAATCAAAGATAATGCATCCCTCGTTTCTCTGGACGCAACATGGTCAGAGTGACCCTCTTTCTTCATCATATTCTGCAATGTCTCAAGTACCCAATTCATCTGACACTTGAGAATTCTGATGTCCTCTTTTAGCATTTCCTGAGCTTTCAAAAGTCCTTCCATTGTTGCCTATCTGTGCTAGATATCCCCCTTATGATGTCAACGGAACACAGAATGAACCAAAAAAACCAATGCAACGAAGTATGATATGTAAAATGTTAATGCAAGTGCAAAAACGCAACTGGTTTTACAAAACCCAGAAGTTTGATTAGGTTAAAACCCTCATTTCATTGATCGTTGAAAAAGTTACAACTTTTAAAAATACTAGAGATCGAATGAGTTTTACAAAACTAGTTGCGACATGATATGCTTATGGTGATATGATGGGATGATGCACACATAACACAAAGGAAAGTATTCACAAATACAAAGCATATACAAAGACCTCCTAGGCTCAATATCAAAGCAAGGAGTCAAAGGTCTACCCATCCCCAAGGATTTGTACTGTAGGTTGATTTGTACCTGCCGAACGGGTTCTTAACAAAGTTCCCAGGGTTAACAACCCATCTTTTGGATATTATCAATTTCTCAAATCACTTGGTAATCGATAACATTCTCAAGAGAGTCTCGCCCGAGTGTAGTATCACGTATCGACTACTTCGGAAATACTTCCTTATAGCCATCACACTACGTCCTAATAAGGCTGGAGTGGGGTAAAATGTAATCTAAAAGTCCACAGTGTCATGGGCTCCTTCGTTGAAAGTAGAATTATTTTCACGAATACTCGATCAACAATACTAAACTTTCAAGAGGGCCTACACTGAGCGGTGGTTTCTCAAGTTAGCTTGGTCGGGAATCAACTCCCTATAAGCCTTCTTGAATATACCACCATCCTATCATAAGTGCACTCAAGTCCGGGTATAGGACCGTCTCACCACTCAAACACCCAATATCCACAATTAAACAAATATATTGACAAATATACATGTTAAACAAATATTTACAAATATAGCATGCAATTAAACAAAATAGGCTAAACCCTCTTAATGTCCCCAGTGAAGTCGCCATTTCTGTTGCGGTGAGAATCGTGATATCAAGCTATTGATTAACTTGAATCTTTAATTCTTAAATTCACAACCGGACATTAATTTATCCAAAGGAAAGGTCTAAAGAAAGAAAAACCCTTTTCGCGATGTAACAACAACGCTAAGAGATTCGGGGATCGGGGGTTGGTTATGCATAGGGTAGGTATTTCACATCCTAAACATCTGTAGTACTCTACAGGAACCTTTTGTTTGTTTGCATGCTGAGTTTATTAAATGTTTGCTAAGGTTTGGGATTGGGTAAAGGGTGTAGATTGATGGGTAAAGACCTAATGACTTGTTTCTAAGTTTGCTCGCCAAGACATCGCGTCCTCTGCCTACGTATCCTAACTAGGATAGAATCAGAGCAATCGTAGTTCACCTCACTAGGTTAAAGAACACTTGATTACGATCAAGGTTTCAAAGGGAACAAACATATCCATGCTTGTGTAGATTTTTCCAAAACTCTTTATGTCTATGTTGTAACACTCAAAGGGGGAAGTAAGTGATCATATCCATGACCCTTACATAGAGTTAACAACTCTATCCTAGGGTTCTAGTTGGTAAACACTCCTAGTGAGGGGGAAGGTTGCTCGTCAAGATATCGCATCTTGTGCCTACGTATTCTCATTGTCCAATGAGAAATCAGAGCGGTCGTAGTTCGGGCACGAACTACAAAATAGGGATCAATTGGTTCTTTCCAGACCAAAAGAGGGGGAAGGTTCTATCCAGACCTATGAGTTATCCTATCGGTTCTATCCAGACCAAAAAGGGGGAAAGGTTCTATCCAGACCTAAGAGTTTAAATCCTATTGGTTCTATCCAGACCAAAAGGAGGGGGAGGTTCTATCCATACCTATGAGTGTGTTGAGCTATCTATGACCCAAGGGTCAATAGAGAGACTTTCCTTTGGAATGTAAAAGGAGGAGGCAACTGGGACGAGAACTAAAGAGTTCCATCACCTTGGGGAAATAAACTTAACAAAGCAATAATCATTCACACATGATAAATATAAGAGATATGGTTACAACCAAGAACAAGCAAGCATATTAAAATATCAAGCAATGACTTCAATCAAGATAAATGGTTACAACCAAAGCAAACATCAAGATGTTACAATATCAATGAGGGGATAAGTTCTTTCAAGACTTAATGAAAGGTAAAAACCAAAACATGTCTTAACAAAGACGGGGATATTTCTTAACAAAGATGTGGTATTCCTTAGGGCTTACAAGATGAGTGTATACTTACAAACATCAGGCCTACGTCAAATAATGTCACAACAAATGTAAGTGAGAAGTTCAAAACTTCATGGGAGAAAACTTTCAAGTTTTAATGATGATTAAACACAAATGCTTACAAGCAAGAGTTTTAGTCAAACTCAAGTACCCAAGGATGCTAACAAGCCAAAATCATAACTTTAAAATAAAACTCAAAAGAGAATGAAAATAAAGTTTTGAAATGAATAAATAAGAGATAGGAAGGTGAAAACCCTAAAAACATTCATGGTAGCATGTGAAATGCAAGTAGAAAGTTCACATTTATGAGTTTTAGGTTTACCCCTTGAAGCAAGCTTAAGCAATAAGAAAACCATAGATATTGAGAGCTCTTACAAGGTCTTCAAATGTTCCTAGGTTGATGAATAGATGCTCCAAACAACCTCCAAGCAAGCTAGTGGACGAAATGCCTTGTAAATGAAGGAAAAACTCTAAAATCCAAAGATTTCAAAGACCAACTCACTCAAACCTTGTTACATAAGTGTGGAAGTGATTTGGATAGCTTCAATACATCATATTTGATGTGTTTGAAGTGTTTCTTGAGTTGGAAAAAGTTTGGAAATGGTTTTGGAAGGTGTTTTGCAAAAATAGATTTTGAGGGATTTTGGAGACTTAGTGAGATTTTGCAAGAATTTGGTGATTGTGTAAGGGAGAGAGTTCTAGATGGTTTTTATCATAGAAATGGTGTGTTTGTGATGTAGGAATTTAGTTCTATTTATAGCCAAAGGCCTTAGAACAAGGTATGGGCAAAAGTGAAGCAAATTGCCAATTTTAACCTTCCATCATGAAAATCTTTGAGTTTTTCAATGCAATCTTCATCTTTGTCTTTAAGCCACTCTACTAAGATATTCTCCATACCTTATAGATTTTTTCATCATGCTTGACAGGATAGGAGGTGACTTGTTGAATTAAAGTTGATGATTTGACAAGGGTAGCCACCTTTTTTCTCTTTCTTCACTATTCACTTTTGCAACTTGCATTAAATAATGATTTCCTTTGATCTTTGTAACATTTTCGTGGGAATTGATGTAAAAATGTTCATTACCAATATAAACATCATAAATGAGGCTTAGTCTTTGATTAGCATCGATTTGGAGAGGTTTTGGAATAAAAAAACTCATGCTGATCTAGTTTTGCGAATGTGAGTTTTTGCCAACTTGTGGATCTTGGTTCTCTCTAACCAGGAAGAGTTATGGAACCCACTTGTACTTTTTAAAAATCCCCAATTAGGTACTACAATATTTATGCTTGTCTTAGGAACTCATTCCCCTTGAAACTAGGTCAAAAACCATTGTGTGGTTAAGGAGTTATGGCTTTGCCCTTTTCAAAACCTTAATTTCCCAACTTTTTGATTACTTATCAATTCTTGATCCAATGGTCACCAAACTTCATCAATAGATGTTATATACCATTAGGAACATAATTGCCTTCAATTTTGGGTCAAAACCATGTTGGTCAATTGTCGCTTGCGCGAAAATAAGGTGCCGGCATGACAGAAGAGTCGCCACCTTTCGTTATTTATCCCTCAGAGCGGGAAAGGAAACGATCGGAAAAACCTGACGAAAAAGGGTAAGACAAGGTCGTCGCAACCATTGTCTGGGTTCGGGAGTCGGTTACGCAAGGGGAAGGTATTAGCACCCCTCACGTCCGTCGTACTCGACGGGATCCTCGCTTGTTTGTTTACTTGGATGGGTTGGTTATAATCTATCTACCTATCAAGGCTGGCTGAAAAAGAAAAGAAAAAAATGACTCGGCAAAGCGTCGCGCTTTATGCCTACGTACTCCTGTCTGGAACGAGAAATCAGAGTCAACGTAGTTCGCCCTACGAATGATTACGGGGAAAGGTTGAAGGTTGCTCGCTAGGACGTCGCATCCTATGCCTACGTACTTTCATCTGGTATGAAAGATCAGGGCAAACGTAGTTCGGCTAACTACGGGTTATCTCCTGAAAGAAGGGTTTTTTTTATGGTGTCTTTGCGATCTCAATCGCACTAGAGACTATGACCTGAGAGGGAATACGTCCTTTCTCAGATAGCTTAAGGCTCGTAGCGTACGAAAGAAATCATTCATGATTACTGTATTTTAAACTGCTTTGAGATGAGAAAAGAACAGGCTCAACTAGGAGGGAGACTATCAAGTCCTACTGTTATCATGCCATGGATTCATCCTATGGTAGAGGTTTGAACAGGGAACTCCAAGATGTTGTCATGCATAGGTTTCAACCTAAAAGTCTATCATCAAATCCTTATCAAAGGAAATGAGAGTCCTAAGGGGTCATGTCAATGATACACCAAAACAGACAAAAGCATCAGCTTTAACAGTAAAATGCATGCAATGCAAGTGAGGGAGGAAATGTGTGTGGGGCTTCAGCCTCCACAAGCTCGTCTCAACCTCAAGCCAGTCATGAAATAACAGTAATCATACTGAAAATGAACAACATGCTATCAAGCAATGAACAGATAAAAGAAATGAAGTGCCATCAGGCAAACAAAGCACAAGCTTGAGAAAGAAAGAATCTACTCTCTACTCTCCTAACCCTAACACAGAATCTGAATCAAAATGAAAGCAAAGCCCTAAAGCAAAACCTAACCAAAAGAGAAAACAATCCCAATCTTCAAGCTTCAAAACAAGCTTACCAAAGAAAGGGAGCTAAGTAAGCAGACTCATAGTGTCTTCCTCAGGAAAGCACTAGGAGGTGTATACTCAGGAGTCATACCCTATGTGGCTCAACCACTGTGATCAGTTTACATTCCTCCTCAGGAGGAATTAAACTCACAAGCAGGCTCCAACATCACTGGATATTTAGGAAATCCTATCTGAACTAGTGGAACTAAGTGAATAGACCCATAGGACCTTCCTCAGGAAAGTACTAGGAGGCCTCCACTTAGGAGTCGTATCCTATGTGGCTCAACAACTGTGATCAGTTTACATTCCTCCTCAGGAGAAATTAAACTCACAAGTTGGCTCCAACATCATTGGATACTTAAGAAATCCTAGATAGACTAATGGAACTAAGTGAATAGACCCATAGGACCTTCCTCAGGAAAGTACTAGGAGGCTTCCACTTAGGAATTGTATCCCATGTGGCTCAACAACATGTGATCAGTTTACATTCCTCCTCAGGATAAATTAAACTCACAAGTTGGCTCCAACATCATTGGATACTTGAGAAAGAGGTGAGAAGAAAGAATGAAAGTCATTCATAGTGCCTTCCTCAGGAAAGTACCATGAACTTCCTTCAAACTTCAGGATCTCAAACCTCACAAACAGGGAATAAGCCAAGCTCTGGGTCTCTGAGTCTTGATCTTCAATCTTCTCTTCATGATGCTCTCCAACAAGATCTTCAAGACAACACAAACCCCATAACAACTTCCCCAAAACAACCCCCCCAGAGATGAACAGATAACCACAGCACAGACAAAATCAGCAGGCAACTTCAGAAAATACCTAAAAATACTAAACCAAGGGGGAAAAATCTATCCATCATTCACAAGGGTCTACAACATCTACCCATAACATCCACATGGGCCTCTACCCAAAAATCAAGACAAAACTATTTAAAGAAAATGAATTTATTTACCTATGCACAACCTAAACCCTAATTAGGATACCCTAATGCTACCCTAATTAAACTAATCAAAAATTAATCTAAAAATCAGGAATTAAATCCTATGGGGAACTATGATCTAATATCTAATTACACAAAAAAGAATGAGTTAAAAAGACTAAAGGAAGGTCCTAAAAGAAATTTTACAAAATCATGCACAAAATTAATCCTATTTTAAAAGCTATTTAAAAGAAAAATCTATTAAAAATATGAAAAGAAAATAAAATGGAGATTTTATTTATTTATAATTTTCTAGACAGGTTTATTAACATGTAGAAAAAAGAAGAATTAAAAAATATTAAATTTTCTGCTTTATATGAATTTTTAAAGAACAAGAAAATATTAAAAGAATTAAAAATAAAAGAAAACAAAATAAAGGGGAGGGGGTGCAAATAGAAGGACACGCTAGTTATTATATGAGATGGGCTGAAATCAGGGGGTGGGGATAGCAAAGCGTTTTAGGCCCAACTTAATTCAGAAACAATCAAAAAATAAAAAACGCTAGAGGTGAGAATAGCAAGGAAATACGCGTGTTAAATGAAATGGGCCAGTTTGGGGGAGTGTGAATAGCATGAGAGTCAGGCCCAGGGACCACCGTTTAAGTGAAACGGTGCGTTTCACTTATGTGGCTTCCCTCCATTTCACGAGTTTGAATCCAGGCCGTTAGATGAGGAGATTTTAGTCAAGGCTGGGGACTCATCCAACGGACAACCATCATCGTCCCAGCTCAACCTAGGGTTTTGCAGAAAACCTCACTCCATGCACTAATCTTTCCTCCCCTCGTTCTCTCTCTACAGGTCACGATTTTCAAAAGTTCAAAAGGGAAAAATGATCTACTCACTGAGAGGAACAAGACCATGCGTACACTTTTTCTTTATTCTCTCTAGATAATCCTAACAGAAGCCTGCAAGGTCGTGGTTCAAACATATCCACCTGATGTCAACTTTCATTAACCTTGAATCTAATGGCATACAGTTACTCTACATGTCTCCCTAACTATTCTAAACCAAATCTTGATAACTAAAACTAACAAACCAGTCATTTCTTGGAGATTAAAGTTTCATGGACTTGTTGTGAATTGTCATGGAATGAGCTATACTTCCTAGGATTTCATCATCTACCCTAGTACATTGATTCTAAACCTATAAAACTAATCAGGACTATATAATTTAAGAGAATGGTGATGGAAAAAGAACCTGTCAAGAGGTTATGGTAGAGACTCGTGTGGATGCTTTCAAGCCTTGGAACTTCTTCAAAAGGATCCTTGGATGATCAATGGCCTTCTGTTTGCACTTGTGATGAAGGAGAAGGTCTGCAATGGAAGGAAACCAGAATTGCTTCAACTTGAAGAAACCTCTTCAATGGATGCTTCTCTCTCTCTCTCCCCTCTGAATTCTCTTGCTATCACCCACCCTCACCAACCTTGTGGATCACTCTTCTTATAATGATTGATGGAAGCTCCTAGATCCTTCTAGAATGAGCTAGAAAAGTCTTTGAAAATCTCATGGTGACAAGTTGAAAATCTCACATCTCATGCCTTATGCCTTGCAATGTGGTCTTAAAATATCCTTACATGAGATATTGAGAAGGAGTGCACAATTACAAGCCTTGGTTTTGCCTTGTGTTGAAATTTCCAAAGATGACTTATAATGCAAGTTTCAAATTAACAAAGCATCACCCATTTTAAAGCCTCAAATGAAAATTCTATTTAAACCAATGTTCTCAAAATGATGTTTCCAATCAAAATGATATATTGGATGACCTATTTTGGATTTCTAGATCTTCCAAATCAATTTCCAATTTCAACTTTTCAAACTTATAAGCCATTTTTAGTTCATTTTTGACCAATCATGCAAATCCATGCTATGAGCTTCTCCAACAATTCATGACCTCTTTTCTAGGCTTAAAATGCCATTTTGAACAACTTTCATGTTTTGAGTTTTTCCATTTGAGGCTTGGAAATAGGAGATATGGCCTTTGCTTAAAATGACCTATAACTGACAAATGACCAAAATACCCCTGTCTTGTTCAAACCATAAGTTGAGTTCTACAAATCCTATCAAGGACTTCTACCAATCAAATTAAAGCTAAGGAGATTCCCTTCAACATTCATGTTGACCAAGAAATCATAGAAATCATCCTACTAGGGCAAAAGTTGTCTGCAAACTGGGTGACTTTCAAGGACCCAGATTCACATACCTCAACTGACCTGTAATTTGTCAAAACCATAACTTGAGCTATGCAACTCCTATCAAGGACTTCCACCACTAAAATTAAAGCTAAGAACAAGCTCTACAACATTCATGTTGTGGGGAAGATGAGATATCAATCACATCTAGAGCTAAAACTGCCTGGAAGATAGGGATCAAATTAGGGTTTTTCACTGACAATCCTTAGAAACCCTGACTTGAAACTTCTCAAACTCCTCAATCATGATGAGTTGGTCTAGGAATCATCTTTATATCATCTCTATGCATCATTCCATGATCCCATGGCCCTTGGATTAGGTCTCAACCTTCTCCAAATCTTCAGCTGATCTAGGGTTGACCCAGTCAAAACCCTAATTCTACCATTCATGGTTGAATCTCCTGAATTCTTGCCTAATGACCTCTCTGGGCTTCATGATGGCTATCAAGACATCTCATAGGCTTTCTCAAAACATCAAGTTCATTCTCAAAGTCTCAGAATCATCTGAGGAGCACCCACAACTCTCAGGCTATGAAGCACACAATCCTGGTTTCAATCCACTCCTCTGAGGATCTCTTGAACTTTCTGATGAAGGTATCCATTTTCAAATACTCAATGAATAAATAATTGTTGGTCAAATTTTGGGGTGCAACAGCTGCCCCTATTCAAACGGCTTGAACCTGACTGGGTGAGAAGCGAACGACTCTCAACCAATCAAGGTGCGAGACGATTGAATACCGGTAAACCCGAAAATTTGCCAACTGCACGAGCACACGGTACCCTGCGGGGAACACATCTTTGAATATTGCAATGCTAGCTGCACGGCAACTAGCTGGAGACATACTGATCTGACATCGCCGCCAGTTATCCACATCAACTTCTTCTGACATTGCCTTCAGGCAACCACATCACCCAACATCGCCGCTGGAAGACTAAACCACCTGACATTATCGTCAAACAAGATTCTGAGGAACGCCCAACATCGCCGCTGGAACACCAAACCACCTGACATCGCCGTCAAGAACAACCATAACTCAGAAAAACAAGCATCCAACATCGCCGCCGGAGACTTAAACCTGAATCACCAAAATACCCAACATCGCCGCTGGGGAGAATACAACAATGAACAAAATGCCCTGCATCGCCGCTGGAGAGAATACAACACTGAACAAAATACCCCGCATCGCCGCTGGAGAAAATAGATCTCTGAACAAAGTACCCCGCATCGCCGCTGGAGAACTACGCCTGACAGAATACCCCGCATCGCCGCTGGAGAAACACATCTGACAGAATACCCCGCATCGCCGCTGGAGAAACACATCTGACAGAATACCCCGCATCGCCGCTGGAGAACTAAATCTGACATCGCCGTCGGAAACAAACATCCTCTTAGAGACACTCGACACCGCCGTCGTACAAACATCATCTTTACTGGGGATTTAAAGAGTCTGACCTCGCCGTCAACACATTCAACATCGCCGTCGAATAAACATCCAACCTCGCCGCCGGACAAATGACGATCTAACCTCGCCGTCAAATCCAAATGTTCAACCTCGCCGTCGAACAAAAATCCAACCTCGCCGCCGGACAAACATAATCTGACCTCGCCGTCAAATCCAAACGTTCAACCTCGCCGTCGAACAAACATCCAACCTCGCCGCTGGACAAATGATGATCTAACCTCGCCGTCAAATCCAAACGTTCAACCTCGCCGTCGAACAAAAATCCAACCTCGCCGCCGGACAAACAGAATCTGACCTCGCCGTCAAATCCAAACGTTCAACCTCGCTGTCGAACAAACATCCAACCTCGCCGCCGGACAAATGATGATCTAACCTCGCCGTCAAATCCAAACGTTCAACCTCGCCGTCGAACAAACATCCAACCTCGCCGCCGGACAAATGATGATCTAACCTCGCCGTCAAATCCAAACGTTCAACCTCGCCGTCGAACAAACATCCAACCTCGCCGCCGGACAAATGATGATCTAACCTCGCCGTCAAATCCAAACGTTCAACCTCGCCGTCGAACAAACATCCAACCTCGCCGCCGGAAAAATGATGATCTAACCTCGCCGTCAAATCCAAACGTTCAACCTCGCCGTCGAACAAACATCCAACCTCGCCGCCGGACAAATGATGATCTAACCTCGCCGTCAAATCCAAACGTTCAACCTCGCCGTCGAACAAACATCCAACCTCGCCGCCGGACAAATGATGATCTAACCTCGCCGTCAAATCTAAACGTTCAACCTCGCCGTCGAACAAACATCCAACCTCGCCGTCGGACAAATGATGATCTAACCTCGCCGTCAAATCCAAACGTTCAACCTCGCCGTCGAACAAACATCCAACCTCGCCGCCGGACAAAACGCAACCCTGAACAACTCTGACCTGGGGTTCACCCCTGGTGAATGGAACAAAAGGTACACTTGCGTATTTGAAACTACTCCGCTGGGAATGAGAGACTTAACCGAGCACACTCTGATCTGGGGTTCACCCTCAGAACCATAACGAACATCGGAATACTGCTGCACACTGCCCGCCGTAGAACTTCAACATTAAAGATATATGCAACCCTGGCCCCTGGCCACTCCAGATCCGCTGGAGAATCTTCAAGTATTTCTGAATATGAATGAAACCCTGGCCCCTGGCCATTCCAGATCCGCTGGAGAATCTTCGAGTATTTCTGAAGATAGATGAAACCTTGGCCCCTGGCCATTCCAGATCCGCTGGAGAATCTTCAAGTATTTCTGAAGATAGATGAAACCCTGCCCGTCGGCTATTCCAGCTTCAGCTAGAAACAACATCCTTGGCCTCCAAGGATGTAAACTTTGCCCGTCGGCAACTCTGCAGGAGGCATCTTCGACTTCAGTCTAAAGAAATGGTCCTTGGCCTTCAAGGATACATGAACCTGCCTTCAAGCAACTCCACCTTAGCTATAGAGCATCCGAGACTTCAGTCAGGGATATACTTCGTCCTTCAGTCCGAAAAATGAATCCTAGGTCATTCATGACCTTGGGGGTAACCTTGCCCTTAGGCACCTTCGCTTCAGCTTGGGAAATCTGTGACTTCAGTCAAAGAAATGGTATCCTGAGCCATTCATGACTCTACGGGGATTCAAACTCTTTGCCTTCAGGCAAAACTCCGCTTCAGCTGGAGAAACATCTTCGACTTCAGTCAGAAGAAACACTATTCACTTGATCGCAATCAATCATCACCTCAGGACAACTGACTTGGTCTTCAGACCAACACGGATCACTCTGCCATATCCACAAGCTTTGGAACCTTGTTTTCAGCCACACGTTGATTCATCAACAAGGACATCTGAGCTCACAGGAAACCTTTGATACCGCCTTCAGGCGTTTACGAAATCCATCTTCAGATTAGACACCGTTGTTGGAGCAGACATATCACGCTGCTATGGGCTTCAAGAATCATCTTGAACAAACAACTTCGTCATGCACCTTCAAGAATCGTCCTGAACTGATAACCTTTCTGGATACTTCATTCTACTGGGTACTCCAGGAATCTTCCCGGGCAACTCTTGCTGGGGACGCTACTGGGGAGCTCAAGCGTCATATTAGGCGAACAACTCGGGAAGCCGTACTGAGGTCTTAAGAATCATCTTAAGCAAATGGCCCTGCTGAGGGATTCGAGAATCATCACGAACTGAAGACTTCGCTGGGGATCTCAAAATCATCTTGAGCCAAGCGACTGTGGGAGATTACACCGGGGTCTTGGGAATCATCTCAAGAAATCGACCTTGTTGGAGAGAATATCAGGAATCGTCCTGAGCAACTGGTCTCTTGGTGGAACACCTGTAAAACAAGGATGATAATGACCTAGATCATATTTATGATGCATATGCTTCTGCGCCATGCCCCACACGGTGGGAATGATATGCGTTTATGCTAGATGTTGTGCAATCATGCACAATGCTATGCAACGTTAAATGCTATGCAGTGTTAAATGCTATGCAGTCATGCACAATGATGCGATCCCGTCAGCAAAAATAAATGCCGAGGGGAATTCTCCTGTCGAGGAGAAAGAACTACTCAGACAGAGGAATCATCCTGCTGAGGAGAACGTGGACACGCCAATATCAATCAGGCTCTGTCTGGGGGACTGATCTTCCGTGGACTGCTGCATGGAAAACAGCTTCAGCTGATTACTGCAGAGGAACGAAGCTCTACGAGAACCTGGACCTGCTGATACCAATCGCGAGAATAAACTGCGTGGCCGTCTCGGCTACTCTTCTGGGGAGGATAAGCATTCTGTGGGGAAACAACTTCAGCTGCTCCACACTCCACTGGGGAGAAACCAATCATGATCTGATCAACTTCCAAGGACTCGGCTCTCTTGGACATCTGCAAACTCGGCTGGGGAAGGAGAAGTCATTCTGCTTCGCTGGAGAGAGTGCGACTCTGGGGAAATACAGCATTAGCTGCTCAATATCTGCTAGGGAACATCCACTCAAGGTTCCAACTGCTTCCAAGGATCCTGCTTTCTGCGGACTCAGCCGGGGAGAGAAATCATTCTACCTCACTGGAGAGTACAACTCTGGTGCGGAATTTCAATTTCGCTGGGGAAGAGAGAATCATCTGACTTCGGGGGAGAGTACAACTCTGCCGGGGAATACAACATCAGTTGTTCCAACACTCTGCTGGGGAAGAGGGAATCATCCAACTTCGGGAGAGAATATGGCTCTGGTGGGAAATTTCAATTCCGCTGGAGACTTTAGTCTGGCACCATCAGTTACTGCATCCTTCGGCATACAAACAGCTTCCTACAAGACTTGCACTTGTGACCCGGTGCTGGGGGGACACCTGTTTCAGCGACTTTACTGGGGAAGACTTGAGCCTTGGTACTTGAACGCTTCTACGAAATCTGCACTGGTGACCCGGTGCTGGGGGAGAATACGAGCTGCTGCGCGCGACTCAACTGATGAGGTGACGTTCCTTCAGGATGCGTCTGCTTGGGGAAAAGAATCATCTCTGCCCGGGGAGACATATCAATGCTCACTTTCTTGCGTTCAGATTCTGCGGAGGAGAGACCACTGAACTCTGCTGGAGAAGGAGGACTCGCCCTGCTTCGGGGATATCAATCCTGGTCCGCTGAGGGTAATCTTGACCCTAATCCGATAAGGGATAAACGCCATCTCCATTTGCTGCAGTCTCAAACTGTACAGGGGGAACAACCTCAGACCGTACATCTCTGCCGAGAAACGATCCTGGTTCAACAACGTCGGCACAGGGAATACAGGCTACCACTCAAGTAACAGGTTATGCTGTAGGATAGCAATTCAATGACCGCAAGGCTTCTTCAGAAGGTTCAGGTTTTGGAAGGGTAATGACACGATTCCCTGATACTCAATTCTTGCTAGGGTGGACAAACTCACTTGAACAACTTGCTCCAGTGCAATTCAGCTTGCCCCAATCCGACTTTTGGGAAAATTCATTCTGAACAGAAAACCACTGGCAACAAGACAATCTTCAGAGGGCTTGCCCCAGCATCTGCACAACGGGAGGATTCATCCTCAACTAATCAACTCTCAGCATGGTTGGCTTCAATATCTCTGAAGTAGTTTGCCCCTGAACGAGCGATGAGCGACTCAACATGCTCTGATCGAACACTGGAGGGATCTGCTGTAACACCCCACTTCCCAAATTAAATAAAATATAAACATTATAAATAAACATCAGAGTTTTCCCCAAAATAGTGGGATATCACATCACCAAATTTTTATAAAAATACTTTATTAATTATTCTCAAAAATAATACAGCGGAAAACATTATTCCAACATTCTCGGCCATCCACCAAATTTCGTAAAATCTTTATTATTATAATTCACAAAAAAAAAGTGATACGTCACAGGATTACAACAAGTTTGACATAAAACAATTAAAACACCCATATCCCGTGTTACGTATCAGAGCATCCTAGACTCGACTGGCACACCACCATCCAAGCTATCTAAGTACCTGGATTATCTGTACTTCCGGAGAAGCACAGACACAACAACAACCAAGGGGTGAGAAAACATGATCAAAAATATATTGGTAATGTAATACATGTAAACAAGGTAGTAAAACACACCAACACACCAATATTCACCCCAACAACTCCATATAACGAACCTACTGTTCAAATTACAATATAACATATTATAATGCAAATATGCAACTCAACACCATGCATGCGGTACCGACTCATTGGTTCATTCAATCGAACCTGGATAGATCACTTACGCTCCTCCTGAGACATGATCTATCCCCCACCATTCTCCACCAAGGAGTACGGATGAATCACTTACGCTCCTCCTGAGACATGATTCATCCCACCAAAACACCATGATATGCACACACCAATGCATAACTATCATATTTAGGCACACTAAGTGCACACGATCCTCCTGATCATATCATCATACATTAATGCATATATGTGTAGATATATTACACCAACACCATATAAATCAATCAGATAGTAAATAAATTCATACTATAACACCATATATAACCACATCCCAACACCCGGGAACACACGATCCTACTGATCACTACATACATATACGTTAACCAATTGTTCACCAACAATGTCAAGGAAAACGAGTACCATCACCAAGTAAACAAGTTCATACTTTATCACCAAGATATAAACACGTCCCACCACTCGGGAATACACGATCCTACTGATCACTACACCATGCTCCGCATGATTCATACACCAACTAATTATCCATTTAAATAATTAGTAACGGAAATCACATACTATCACCGAGTATTCACTCTATAACACTCAATCATCTCCCCTATAATCAACAAAGTCCAAGGGCATTACACTCTTAGCGCACACAGTATAACAGCATAGAAAAACCCCATTCTGCTACGCTCGCTACACCCTCGCTAGGCGAGCTCCCAGCGAATGCTCGCTACCTGTTCGCTTAGCGAACCTCCTCGCGAAGGCAAACAGAACCTACTAGACTCACTCGCTACCTCACTCGCTAGGAGAGCACCTAGCGAACGCTCGCTGCCTTCTCGCTAAGCGAAGTGCTAGCGAGTTGCCTGCGACTTCTCAAGTTCTCACAGTTCAGAATTCTCACTCTTCTCTGATTCAAGCCTATTCTATAACATCCACTTCCTATACTATCCGTATTACGACCAATGCATATTAGGCTTATCAATCTTCCTATAATTCTACTCCAGATCAATATTACGGCACACTACCGACACTTTAGAGTTACTCTGAACCTTACTCAAACCAAACCAACACCAACAGTCAATCAACAATGGCAACATCAAACATCCGTACATCATCATATACATATTATTCCAAAGTCATCACTTAAACAATCTATCGACACATCAAAAAGGTCACACAGAACTTCCCTAAAACCGTAAACCCAACCTATACGCCAAATTAACCAAAAACAACAATTCACCAACACTCAACATATTTCAATCCATCAACATCAACATAACTCAACAATCAATAGCATGTCAATATAAAACTTCATCAACGATACATTCCTACGGGGTTAAGGAATCCCCACTACCCTATACATGTATATACCATTCCCAATCAAGTTTCTCCCCCCTTACCTTGTTAATCGGTTGATCGATGAAATTCTTCCTGGATTTGGTCTCTTGGCCTCCTCTTTTCTTTCCGTTCTTCGTTCCCTTTTTCCTTCGTTCTTCTCACTTCTCTCGTTCTTTCCTCTTCTCTCTTTCTATCGCTCTTTCTCTCTTCCATCTTTCTATCGTGTTATTTTCTCTAATACTTCCCTCATCCCTTCATATTCTATTTTCCTTTTTATTTCCTATCCCAATAATAATAATAACTAATAAAAATAATATAATAATAATAATAATAATAATAACTAATAAAAATAACATAATAATAATAATAATAATAATAATAATAATAATAATAATAATAATAATAATAATAATAATATTATTATTATTATTATTATTATTATTATCACACCAATTTCCCACGATCTATGGTAATCCCTTTTCTCTCTATTCCAACTTTTCTAATATCTCCTTGCTACCCCTTCATATTTCCTTCCTCACGGTTTCTATCATGACTTTTCATATTTCCATTCTAACTTCCCAATAACCCTTCCACCTCTTATTTTACTTATTTCAACCACTAATATTCCCAATAATAATTCTAATATAATAATTATAATAATCATTATAATAATAATAATAATAATAATATAATATAATACTATTATAATATTATAGTAATATTCAACATAATAATAATAATAGTAATACACCCAACAATAATTATAATTATAATTATAATAATACTAATGATAATAATAACAATTATATTAATACTAATAATAAAATAATATGAATAATAATAATCTTAATATTAATAATACTAATATAATATTACTAATATTAATAATACTAATCATAATAATACTATTAATAATAATAATATTATTATTATTATTATTATCTCACCAAAATAATAATAATAATAATAATAATAGTAATAATATTATTATCTCACCAAAATAATAATAATATTAATAATACTAATAAATATAATAATATATAATAATAATACCCCCACCAATATTATTATTATTCATTATATTATCATATTCACACCAAAAATCATAATAATATAATAACTATATTAATAATAATATTATATTCTCCATATTAATAATATTACTACAAATATTAATCATAATCATAAATATAATAATAATAATAATAATAATAATAATAATAATAATAATAATAATAATAATAATAATAATATTAATACCACCACCAATATTACTATTATTTCTTATATTATTATAAACTCACCAAATTACCACCAATGATCTCCCATCTCAGGGACACCCACCAAACATCATCAAATACACCCTACCAAAGGGCACATCAACATATAATATTTAAAATAATAATAAAATGACTAAATAATTAAAATGGGTGTTACAACTCTCCCCCACTTTAATTATTTTCGTCCTCGAAAATTATCTGATGGAAATAATTCCGGATACGCTCCCCGCATCTTTTATTCCAATTCTCAGGTCACACCGCCTTATGCAGCACCTCCCCATACTACTTTCACCAAAGATATCTCCTCCCTTCGGAGTTGTTCCTCGCTCGCCAAAACGAACTAGCAATGCCTCAACAATCGGAATATTTTTCACTTGTACATCATCCACCTGGTTCAATGTACTTTCTCGACTAAGACACATGAAACATATCATGCCAATTCACAGCGACAACAGAAAAACAGTCTAACATGTTACTCCTCCCATGCCTCCGCTGCGCCACTCTGATACAACTATAGAACACGTGCGAACTTCTGAGATTTCGAAGCTCGACCAACACCAGTCACCGGCGTGACCCTCAAAATACATATTGCCTCAGATCCTCTCGATCTTCTCAGCCATCTCAAGCATAATCTTCAAGTCTGAGTACAACACTCTCACTCGATTTATTTCAACACAGGAGAGTCCTACACTCCCTATCTCACCAAGCCACATATAGTGCCATTCCGACACTAGGATGGTAACCGTTATTATGGGTAACTCAATCAACGATAATTAATCATCCCACGCTCCACCTTGATCCGACACCCAAGCTCTCACCAATTCTCTACAGACTCAATAGTCCTCTCCGACTGACCATCAGTTTGCGGATGATAGGTCGAACTCAGCTTCAACTTAGTACCCGAAGCTTCCTGTAAGCCCCTCCAAAATCTCAATATAAACCTCAAATTTCCATCTGACACAATATTCGTCAGTATCTCATCCAACTTCACCACTTTCTTAATATGCATCTCGTATATCCTCAACACGGAATAGTTAATCCACTCCTAACAATTCAAATTAAAATTATGTCTTTACAAATTCTTTGGAAATCTCAACACCAATTTCGTGAAAATACTACCTGATTTCCACTCTAGAATATTTAACGACTACATCAGACTCAACAGTCTCTGATGTTCACTCTTCGAATTCCGACAATTTTAACTAGCATATTCCACCTCTCCTTATCCATGGTCTCAAAAACAATCTACTCAAGTTCGGTTACTTCTTCATAGCACCGAGATGGATACTCCATCTACCTCAATGTATTTCTTCACGAGTACTCCTACTCCCTTCAACAACATCTGATATACATACTCTATCATAACACCTCGTGGTATTATTTCCACAAACCCGACAATCCACTCTTCGACTCTAATTTATCAATTTCAACTAATTCACTATTCAACCCAGATTTCTGACTTTCTCGATTCTTCTCAAGGATATCACTAGTCAGATCTTAATAATAAAAGCTTAACTCCATAAGAAGTATCCTTACTCACAAAACGCATATTATGAAATTTCTCAATCAGTTCTAACTCTTTTCACCATCATCTTCGGTATATGCAAATATTTCTAACTCACTGCATCATCTACCATGTCCGCTTTACCCGAATGGTAATTCAACTCGAAGTCGTACTCTTTTCGAAGTCCCAATTATTTCCTATGCCTCATATTTGTCTTATTCAAATTAAACAAACACCTTAAACTCTTAAGATCACCAAACATCTCCGATCTCAGTCTGAACTTTTGAAGACTCCGACTCCAGTACAATCACAATAGTAACCAACTCTAAATCACTGGTCGGATGATTTCTCTTATACACTTCAAGTTGCCTTTTGCATAATTGAAACTCGCTGAAGTTGTCTTTAGCAAATCCCCTAATTATATCAACAAGCATCACAAACACCACAATTAGTTCTATCGGATTCGGCAGAACTTTCCTTACAGAAGTATATCACCGCTCTTTTTCCAACACTGATAACTCCAGTTCCTTATGCTCAACATAATCCTCTATATGCTTCGAATACCTTAAAATATCATTTATTAACACAACCATTGCCTTATATAAATAATTAAAGAAGATCCCATGCCAAGTGGACAAACAAGTTGTGAGTTATAGCGGGAACACATACCGTACCGCCCGTCCTTACCACAAAATTCAAACACACTTCATCAATAAATAGCTTAAATCTATGTCAATACTTCACCATCTCATAGATAATTTGAATAGCTTTCCAACGCTTCGAACCGCGCGTCATTCCGAGTTACGGTTCTCCCGTTACGGCAAAAACACCAGAATAACATTTTCTGCCCAGGACCCCTTCGCCAGGCGAACACCGCAGCGAATATGGATGTTCGCCAGTATGCTCGCCAGGCGAACATGACAGTCCCAAAATCCTCTTTTCGACCGTTACCCGACTTCCGAGTGTCCGATTTCGATTCCGTAAAAAGCTGCGATCTCGGAATTTAACGTACAACAACAATTTTATACTTAGGAAGCCATCCAACACATTTTAAATCTATGAATAATTTAAAACTCAATTACTTCCAATCTCAACAGCAGATCTTTGAGCCTCCTAATACGATAGAACTTTTGACCTTCGTCCCATCCACCACAAGAACTCTACTCGAGATCACATGACCAAGGGACTCACATCCCTCGATCAATTGTTCCATCAAATCATTAACTCTTGGAAGCGAACACCTATCCTTGATAGTCACCCTGTTCACTTATCTATAGTTCACCCAAAGCTTCACAAAACCTTCTATCTGCCTAACCAACAAAATTGGTGCACATTACGGTAGCACACTCAAACAAAAGAACCTCTCTCCTAGAAGGTCTTCAAGTTGACTCTTCAACTTCTCCAATCCCAACGAAAACACACCATATGGAGTCACTAATATCGGACTCGTTCCAACAACAAAGTCAACGTGTGAGCTTTACTTCACACTCCGATAGTAAATCACCTACCTCATCCGGAAACCTCCGGCAATCGCAATTAATTGACAAATCCCAATTTTTCTCACTTTCCTTCTCATTCCAAGTTTCAGTCAAAATAGACACTTCAACACCGTCTTACGCCAAATTCCTCAAAATAATCCCTTAAGCACTTAGCTTAACTCAAGACTATACACTGCTCACGCCACCCAAGCTTGCAAGATACGTCTATCCCATCCAACACAATCCCGTCCACTATTAACAAGAGATTAAGGGTGATCAGTTCCTCAATTTGTTAATAGACAGCCGAAATCATGATGGGGTACAAACCATCTTTACCAAACTATAATATCACTCCTCAACACACTAAGCCACCACACTGTAGCTTTTCGGAGAAATACAACTTCTCCCCCACTGGAATCATTCCACTTCTACCAATGAAGTTAACCAACAACATGTACCGACAGTGTTTTTACACACATGTCGCATACCAGGAAACAATAACACTAGACAACATTGGCCGGACGGACCGACCTGCTCTGATACCAATTGTAACACCCCACTTCCCAAATTAAATAAAATATAAACATTATAAATAAACATCAGAGTTTTCCCCAAAATAGTGGGATATCACATCACCAAATTTTTATAAAAATACTTTATTAATTATTCTCAAAAATAATACAGCGGAAAACATTATTCCAACATTCTCGGCCATCCGCCAAATTTCGTAAAATCTTTATTATTATAATTCACAAAAAAAAAGTGATACGTCACAGGATTACAACAAGTTTGACATAAAACAATTAAAACACCCATATCCCGTGTTACGTATCAGAGCATCCTAGACTCGACTGGCACACCACCATCCAAGCTATCTAAGTACCTGGATTATCTGTACTTCCGGAGAAGCACAGACACAACAACAACCAAGGGGTGAGAAAACATGATCAAAAATATATTGGTAATGTAATACATGTAAACAAGGTAGTAAAACACACCAACACACCAATATTCACCCCAACAACTCCATATAACGAACCTACTGTTCAAATTACAATATAACATATTATAATGCAAATATGCAACTCAACACCATGCATGCGGTACCGACTCATTGGTTCATTCAATCGAACCTGGATAGATCACTTACGCTCCTCCTGAGACATGATCTATCCCCCACCATTCTCCACCAAGGAGTACGGATGAATCACTTACGCTCCTCCTGAGACATGATTCATCCCACCAAAACACCATGATATGCACACACCAATGCATAACTATCATATTTAGGCACACTAAGTGCACACGATCCTCCTGATCATATCATCATACATCAATGCATATATGTGTAGATATATTACACCAACACCATATAAATCAATCAGATAGTAAATAAATTCATACTATAACACCATATATAACCACATCCCAACACCCGGGAACACACGATCCTACTGATCACTACATACATATACGTTAACCAATTGTTCACCAACAATGTCAAGGAAAACGAGTACCATCACCAAGTAAACAAGTTCATACTTTATCACCAAGATATAAACACGTCCCACCACTCGGGAATACACGATCCTACTGATCACTACACCATGCTCCGCATGATTCATACACCAACTAATTATCCATTTAAATAATTAGTAACGGAAATCACATACTATCACCGAGTATTCACTCTATAACACTCAATCATCTCCCCTATAATCAACAAAGTCCAAGGGCATTACACTCTTAGCGCACACAGTATAACAGCATAGAAAAACCCCATTCTGCTACGCTCGCTACACCCTCGCTAGGCGAGCTCCCAGCGAATGCTCGCTACCTGTTCGCTTAGCGAACCTCCTCGCGAAGGCAAACAGAACCTACTAGACTCACTCGCTACCTCACTCGCTAGGCGAGCACCTAGCGAACGCTCGCTGCCTTCTCGCTAAGCGAAGTGCTAGCGAGTTGCCTGCGACTTCTCAAGTTCTCACAGTTCAGAATTCTCACTCTTCTCTGATTCAAGCCTATTCTATAACATCCACTTCCTATACTATCCGTATTACGACCAATGCATATTAGGCTTATCAATCTTCCTATAATTCTACTCCAGATCAATATTACGGCACACTACCGACACTTTAGAGTTACTCTGAACCTTACTCAAACCAAACCAACACCAACAGTCAATCAACAATGGCAACATCAAACATCCGTACATCATCATATACATATTATTCCAAAGTCATCACTTAAACAATCTATCGACACATCAAAAAGGTCACACAGAACTTCCCTAAAACCGTAAACCCAACCTATACGCCAAATTAACCAAAAACAACAATTCACCAACACTCAACATATTTCAATCCATCAACATCAACATAACTCAACAATCAATAGCATGTCAATATAAAACTTCATCAACGATACATTCCTACGGGGTTAAGGAATCCCCACTACCCTATACATGTATATACCATTCCCAATCAAGTTTCTCCCCCCTTACCTTGTTAATCGGTTGATCGATGAAATTCTTCCTGGATTTGGTCTCTTGGCCTCCTCTTTTCTTTCCGTTCTTCGTTCCCTTTTTCCTTCGTTCTTCTCACTTCTCTCGTTCTTTCCTCTTCTCTCTTTCTATCGCTCTTTCTCTCTTCCATCTTTCTATCGTGTTATTTTCTCTAATACTTCCCCCATCCCTTCATATTCTATTTTCCTTTTTATTTCCTATCCCAATAATAATAATAACTAATAAAAATAATATAATAATAATAATAATAATAACTAATAAAAATAACATAATAATAATAATAATAATAATAATAATAATAATAATAATAATATTATTATTATTATTATTATTATTATTATTATTATTATTATCACACCAATTTCCCACGATCTATGGTAATCCCTTTTCTCTCTATTCCAACTTTTCTAATATCTCCTTGCTACCCCTTCATATTTCCTTCCTCACGGTTTCTATCATGACTTTTCATATTTCCATTCTAACTTCCCAATAACCCTTCCACCTCTTATTTTACTTATTTCAACCACTAATATTCCCAATAATAATTCTAATATAATAATTATAATAATCATTATAATAATAATAATAATAATATAATATAATACTATTATAATATTATAGTAATATTCAACATAATAATAATAATAGTAATACACCCAACAATAATTATAATTATAATTATAATAATACTAATGATAATAATAACAATTATATTAATACTAATAATAAAATAATATGAATAATAATAATCTTAATATTAATAATACTAATATAATATTACTAATATTAATAATACTAATCATAATAATACTATTAATAATAATAATAATAATATTATTATTATTATCTCACCAAAATAATAATAATAATAATAATAGTAATAATATTATTATCTCACCAAAATAATAATAATATTAATAATACTAATAAATATAATAATATATAATAATAATACCCCCACCAATATTATTATTATTCATAATTATAATTATAATAATACTAATGATAATAATAACAATTATATTAATACTAATAATAAAATAATATGAATAATAATAATCTTAATGTTAATAATACTAATATAATATTACTAATATTAATAATACTAATCATAATAATACTATTAATAATAATAATAATAATATTATTATTATTATCTCACCAAAATAATAATAATAATAATAATAATAATAATATTATTATCTCACCAAAATAATAATAATATTAATAATACTAATAAATATAATAATATATAATAATAATACCCCCACCAATATTATTATTATTCATTATATTATCATATTCACACCAAAAATCATAATAATATAATAACTATATTAATAATAATATTATATTCTCCATATTAATAATATTACTACAAATATTAATCATAATCATAAATATAATAATAATAATAATAATAATAATAATAATAATAATAATAATAATAATAATAATAATAATAATAATAATAATAATAATAATAATAATATTAATACCACCACCAATATTACTATTATTTCTTATATTATTATAAACTCACCAAATTACCACCAATGATCTCCCATCTCAGGGACACCCACCAAACATCATCAAATACACCCTACCAAAGGGCACATCAACATATAATATTTAAAATAATAATAAAATGACTAAATAATTAAAATGGGTGTTACAACTCTCCCCCACTTTAATTATTTTCGTCCTCGAAAATTATCTGATGGAAATAATTCCGGATACGCTCCCCGCATCTTTTATTCCAATTCTCAGGTCACACTGCCTTATGCAGCACCTCCCCATACTACTTTCACCAAAGATATCTCCTCCCTTCGGAGTTGTTCCTCGCTCGCCAAAACGAACTAGCAATGCCTCAACAATCGGAATATTTTTCACTTGTACATCATCCACCTGGTTCAATGTACTTTCTCGACTAAGACACATGAAACATATCATGCCAATTCACAGCGACAACAGAAAAACAGTCTAACATGTTACTCCTCCCATGCCTCCGCTGCGCCACTCTGATACCATTTGTAACGCCCCATATTGCTTTTTAGGATTACCGACTGACCCCACAAACCAACACAAATCTTTTCAGCATGCTTTGTCCTCAATCACACACTTTCCAGGAAACTTCCCAGAAGGTCACCCATCCTAGAATTGCTCCAAGTCAAGCACGCTTAACTATGGAGTTCTTATGAACGGGCTACCGAAAAGAAGATGCATCTTGTTGGTATAGGTAGTACAAATTAATCCTTATAAGCCTTCATTCAACCATGCAATCCCATACCTGCATAGTCTCAGGATCCCTCTCATTCGGATGTGAATTCGGTTTTCCCCTAGAAGCTGCTAGGAGTGTCTCATTGCCATGCCTCATGACACCGACAACCACTCCCTCGCCCACGGGTGTTACATGTAACCACCGTCCTCTTTCACCTCAGGTGTTACATCTGCCCCCAAATCGCAAGAATTCTGGATAACTGCCCCTGATTGGGTCTCGAGAAGATTCACTTCTGATCAACCGCTTCTTGCATAAACTGCCTCATAATCAACTGATACTACGGGACTTGTCCTCAGACAAACTGATTCCAAACTCACAGGAAGTCATTACCCCAAATTCACCGGGCTTCGCAGCATACCGTTCTGATCCAGACCTCTGACGATTCTGTCCTGATTGACTATTCCCTGTTGAAGTTCCTCTGTATCAGCTACTGACCTGCAATTAAAATTGTTTATTCACGAATGGTAATTCTAATGCAGTGTTCATGCAAATTTCGAAAAAATGTATTGTCACTCATTTACGTGTCATGCTAGTGAGTGACGAATGAACCAAAGAGTTCAAACGTAGTGCTGATGTGATCAGTGAAAAATACAATAAGGATATGATTAGCAAATCATGAAGGAGTCAGGTTACTCAACCTTATCGTAATGCGCTTTCAGAATAAACCCTGCCTCAATTAGGTCTTTTAAGGGTTGTATCGTGGTCGGGTTCACGGTTCGTGAAACAAAGGATATTTGGCTCAAATTATGATTTGTACCCACCCCTTCTACGTGATGATCTCCGATCCTAAAGTTCAGTTAACTTAGCTCAAGCGCTCGCCTCTTCGAGAGGTATGTTGGATATTGGGGACAACTGGTTAAAGAATTCACAAGGTGTTTGGAGTGACCGTTACTCCTTTTTCGTTTTCGGCGTCTGTGTCTACACGACTTCGTCCTTGTTCGAGGATTTTTATTTTTTATAATCCTTTCTTTTTCATTCTTTTGATTCCCTAATTTTTGCCTGGACTGACTCCTTTTGAGTTCTTTTCGATTTTTCTTTTGAAGTCCAGCGGGATGCCCTGATTTTTGCCTAAGTATTTGCTTTCTAGCTTTTCTTTTTTACTTAGCGGGCTTTCTTATTCCTTTTTTTTTTTGGAACAAAGTCGTGTGACACCGGTTGTCTTGATTGCTCCGAAAGGATTGTAACTGTCTCACTCCTGATTGGTGAGGTTTAACCATTGTGGTTGACGAGGTACGACCTCTGGCGAGGAATATGATGTGATTGGTCCTCGAAGGACAACACTCCTCTATAAGACTTGAACGCTCGATCAAGCTAACTGAAAACTACCCTACCATGGGTTAAGATGTGAGGGTTACAAAGTCCGAAAGGAACTCCTACTTCTCGGCTCGAAGTGGTTAACAAGGGATTCTCTTCCTTATCTCTCCGGTGTTTAGGGATTTGAAACAATGCCTTGTACGTCATCGGCAAAGTTTTATCTGAAAGCAATACGATCATTGGCTATGAGTATTCAGTTTCATCATCCTCCCTCCGCTCATTGCTAATCATAGTAAGAAATCGGAGTAAATAAATGCAAGTGTCAGTGTAATGCAGTAAATGAGTGACAACGACATAATTAGTTCAGAAAAAATGCATAGTCACTTTATTAACATCACCATTCGAAACATACAATGTTTAACAGCAAGTAGTAACTAACAGAAAAGAAACTACAAATGCAAAATGGTAAAAAAGTTCGAGGACTGCCAATGCTGAGGACGTCTGCCTGTCTGGATCACTGGCTTCTGGAAATAGCCCTCTGAATCTGCAAGCTCAAACAGCTGAGAGGTTGTCACGTACAACCAAAACTCCATCTGGAAAGGAAATACACCCTTGGTCGATCAATTGTTGCACTTTCTCCTGGAAAGCCTTGCAATCTTCAGTTGAATGCCCCGGAGATCCACCATGGTAACCGCACTGAACATGAGGATTGTACCCTGGAGGGTAAGGCTCTGGCACGGGCTTGAGAGCTTTCGGTTCCACCAAGGAATTCTGAACCAACAGTTGAAGAATCTGGCTATACGACACAGGCACTGGATGGAAAGAAGCATTCCTTTGTTCTAAGTGGTTGCGAGGTCTCTTGTGATCCCGGTGTTGGTATTCCTTCCGCCCAGGAGCAAGAGGTCGTCGTTTCTGAGTGGCAATGGTCCCTTGTTTAGGCGCTTGCGTCCTTGAACTTGATCAAGGTAGAAACTGCGAGCGAGGCGATCCAGTCACCAAAGGTTGCGAGACATATTCAAGATCTTTCTCAGCTTCAGGCAAAGGAGTGGAATCATTCACTTCTTCTGCAGGGTACGGGATGAACATTCCCGATGCTCTCATGCCGCCCGGCACTAGCCTAATTGTCCTTGAGTCAATAAGGTCTTGAATCTTATTCTTGAGAGCCTTGCATGTTTCAACATGGTGCCCCGGTGCTCCTGAGTGGAAATCACAACGTATGTTGAGATCAACGTCTGATGACACATCATCTGGTGGATCTGAGGTCCGAAGCTTGAGAATACGGTTCTGAACCAACAGTGGCAACAGTTGGGCATAACTCACAGGTATTGGGTCCACAGTTCTATCCAGTAGCTTCTTCTTTTGAATATGACCTTCAGGGTTATTCCGAGATGCCCGGCGCGGCTGCTGACGAGACAGGTCTCGAGCTTCATGCTGTGTAGAGGATCCACGAGGTCCATTTGGCTTCGGCACAGGTGGCACTGACGGCAATGGGGGAAGCACTTTGGTCTCCTCCTTGGGTGCTTGACCATTCTCCTTATTTAGCATACTTCTCACCACTCCCATGAGAAAGCTCAACTGATTCTGCAGCTGCTGATTCTCCTCTCTGAGTACTTGCTGGTCCAGACGCACTGCCTGTATGTCATTCATGACCTGCCCCAGATGGCTTTGGATTTTCCCCAGTTCAGCTTATACCTGCTCCATTAGTCTGAGCTGCTCAATTCTGAGTCAAACCTGCAAACACAAGGGTTAGAAGACAAGCCCCGACTTCTGTCATGCAAGATGAATTATGCTAATGCCATGGGTGTCTGTACGTTTAGGGGATCACCCCTAATTCTGGTGTCAACGTGCCAACGTGGTGTCAATGCAGTGATAATACTGGATCCATTCATGGAAGAAAACATCTCATATTGCTCGGGACACCAGAATCAAGGTACGAAATACGCCCGCAGCACCGACACATGCTAATGGAATGCAAACATGAATATGCGAGCTAATGCAAAATGCAGGCATGCAATAATGTATCCAGGTGGCTGCTGTGGAGATTCGGTATCAACGGTCACTGATGAGAAGGAAACCCCGGTGTAAAACCACTGATCTGATCTGCTAAGAATAACCCTCTGGCAGGACCATATATATAAGATCAAAATTCTGCTCTGTCGAGAGCAAATGTCTGATAACAAGGACCCCGGGTGCGTGATCAAGAGATATCTGCTGATGAAGTCTTTAGACCCCAAATCAAAAATCTGCTCCATCTAGGACAAACCTCTGATAACAATACTCTGGTCGAAACCTGCTCTATCAAGAACAGACAAACACCCGATGATAAAAATCCTCTGATCAAAAACTTGCTCTGTCAAGAACAGTCACATCTGATACTGAGAACCCTGATACCAACGTAACTGATTCACTGTCAAGAAAATCAGGTAGTCTGGAGGTCAAAGTTTCCTGCAATATCCCAATCCCACTCACAGGTATGGACCTAATCCACGGACAAAGGTACGGCACCCTATGCGGTCATCAGCGTCACAGACTTTCATGAGTGACGATACGATTCCCAGAAGGAGTGGCATCATCAAGTCATGAAGAGGCCTCTCTTAGCTGACTTCCAAATGATCGGTCCCCAGAGTCGACAATCCTCACGTCTGGACTCCCCTCAGATCCTCAGGACCGGAAAGGAGCACCTCTGCAAGAATCTCGTCCGAGCGCAGATTTTCATAGGGAACTGTGCCTGCTCAGCAGACAGGTTCGTCTACTACTTCTCCGCAACTATATCTAGGTGTGTACTCAAGCCCAGGTCCGGCTTTTCACTCACAGTAACATCCCTCTCCCACAGCAGCACAGATAATCATATCAAACTGGAAAATAAAATGCGGGAAGTAAAATGCGGGAAGTAAAAATGCGCTAAATAAACGCAACCCAACAAGCAAACACACAAACGATAGGATTGACTCTCATAGGGAACCAGAGAACCAGAGATTCTGGGTTCGATCCCCAGCAGAGTCGCCAGCTGTCGCTTGCGCGAAAATAAGGTGCCGGCATGACAGAAGAGTCGCCACCTTTCGTTATTTATCCCTCAGAGCGGGAAAGGAAACGATCGGAAAAACCTGACGAAAAAGGGTAAGACAAGGTCGTCGCAACCATTGTCTGGGTTCGGGAGTCGGTTACGCAAGGGGAAGGTATTAGCACCCCTCACGTCCGTCGTACTCGACGGGATCCTCGCTTGTTTGTTTACTTGGACGGGTTGGTTATAATCTATCTACCTATCAAGGCTGGCTGAAAAAGAAAAGAAAAAAATGACTCGGCAAAGCGTCGCGCTTTATGCCTACGTACTCCCGTCTGGAACGAGAAATCAGAGTCAACGTAGTTCGCCCTACGAATGATTACGGGGAAAGGTTGAAGGTTGCTCGCTAGGACGTCGCATCCTATGCCTACGTACTTTCATCTGGTATGAAAGATCAGAGCAAACGTAGTTCGGCTAACTACGGGTTATCTCCTGAAAGAAGGGTTTTTTTTATGGTGTCTTTGCGATCTCAATCGCACTAGAGACTATGACCTGAGAGGGAATACGTCCTTTCTCAGATAGCTTAAGGCTCGTAGCGTACGAAAGAAATCATTCATGATTACTGTATTTTAAACTGCTTTGAGATGAGAAAAGAACAGGCTCAACTAGGAGGGAGACTATCAAGTCCTACTGTTATCATGCCATGGATTCATCCTATGGTAGAGGTTTGAACAGGGAACTCCTAGATGTTGTCATGCATAGGTTTCAACCTAAAAGTCTATCATCAAATCCTTATCAAAGGAAATGAGAGTCCTAAGGGATCATGTCAATGATACACCAAAACAGACAAAAGCATCAGCTTTAACAATAAAATGCATGCAATGCAAGTGAGGGAGGAAATGTGTGTGGGGCTTCAGCCTCCACAAGCTCGTCTCAACCTCAAGCCAGTCATGAAATAACAGTAATCATACTGAAAATGAACAACATGCTATCAAGCAATGAACAGATAAAAGAAATGAAGTGCCATCAGGCAAACAAAACACAAGCTTGAGAAAGAAAGAATCTACTCTCTACTCTCCTAACCCTAACACAGAATCTGAATCAAAATGAAAGCAAAGCCCTAAAGCAAAACCTAACCAAAAGAGAAAACAATCCCAATCTTCAAGCTTCAAAACAAGCTTACCAAAGAAAGGGAGCTAAGTAAGCAGACTCATAGTATCTTCCTCAGGAAAGCACTAGGAGGTGTATACTCAGGAGTCATACCCTATGTGGCTCAACCACTGTGATCAGTTTACATTCCTCCTCAGGAGGAATTAAACTCACAAGCAGGCTCCAACATCACTGGATATTTAGGAAATCCTATCTGAACTAGTGGAACTAAGTGAATAGACCCATAGGACCTTCCTCAGGAAAGTACTAGGAGGCCTCCACTTAGGAGTCGTATCCTATGTGGCTCAACAACTGTGATCAGTTTACATTCCTCCTCAGGAGAAATTAAACTCACAAGTTGGCTCCAACATCATTGGATACTTAAGAAATCCTAGATAGACTAATGGAACTAAGTGAATAGACCCATAGGACCTTCCTCAGGAAAGTACTAGGAGGCTTCCACTTAGGAATTGTATCCCATGTGGCTCAACAACATGTGATCAGTTTACATTCCTCCTCAGGAGAAATTAAACTCACAAGTTGGCTCCAACATCATTGGATACTTGAGAAAGAGGTGAGAAGAAAGAATGAAAGTCATTCATAGTGCCTTCCTCAGGAAAGTACCATGAACTTCCTTCAAACTTCAGGATCTCAAACCTCACAAACAGGGAATAAGCCAAGCTCTGGGTCTCTGAGTCTTGATCTTCAATCTTCTATTCATGATGGTCTCCAACAAGATCTTCAAGACAACACAAACCCCATAACAACTTCCCCAAAACAACCCCCCCAGAGATGAACAGATAACCACAGCACAGACAAAATCAGCAGGCAACTTCAGAAAATACCTAAAAATACTAAACCAAGGGGGAAAAATCTATCCATCATTCACAAGGGTCTACAACATCTACCCATAACATCCACATGGGCCTCTACCCAAAAATCAAGACAAAACTATTTAAAGAAAATGAATTTCTTTACCTATGCACAACCTAAACCCTAATTAGGACACCCTAATGCTACCCTAATTAAACTAATCAAAAATTAATCTAAAAATCAGGAATTAAATCCTATGGGGAACTATGATCTAATATCTAATTACACAAAAAAGAATGAGTTAAAAAGACTAAAGGAAGGTCCTAAAAGAAATTCTACAAAATCATGCACAAAATTAATCCTATTTTAAAAGCTATTTAAAAGAAAAATCTATTAAAAATATGAAAAGAAAATAAAATGGAGATTTTATTTATTTATAATTTTCTAGACAGGTTTATTAACATGTAGAAAAAAGAAGAATTAAAAAATATTAAATTTTCTGCTTTATATGAATTTTTAAAGAACAAGAAAATATTAAAAGAATTAAAAATAAAAGAAAACAAAATAAAGGGGAAGGGTGCAAATAGAAGGACACGCTAGTTATTATATGAGATGGGCTGAAATCAGGGGGGTGGGGATAGCAAAGCGTTTTAGGCCCAACTTAATTCAGAAACAATCAAAAAATAAAAAACGCTAGAGGTGAGAATAGCAAGGAAATACGCGTGTTAAATGAAATGGGCCAGTTTGGGGGAGTGTGAATAGCATGAGAGTCAGGCCCAGGGACCACCGTTTAAGTGAAACGGTGCGTTTCACTTATGTGGCTTCCCTCCATTTCACGAGTTTGTATCCAGGTCGTTAGATGAGGAGATTTTAGTCAAGGCTGGGGACTCATCCAACGGACAACCATCATCGTCCCAGCTCAACCTAGGGTTTTGCAGAAAACCTCACTCCATGCACTAATCTTTCCTCCCCTCGTTCTCTCTCTACAGGTCACGATTTTCAAAAGTTCAAAAGGGAAAAATGATCTACTCACTGAGAGGAACAAGATCATGCGTACACTTTTTCTTTATTCTCTCTAGATAATCCTAACAGAAGCCTGCAAGGTCGTGGTTCAAACATATCCACCTGATGTCAACTTTCATTAACCTTGAATCTAATGGCATACAGTTACTCTACATGTCTCCCTAACTATTCTAAACCAAATCTTGATAACTAAAACTAACAAACCAGTCATTTCTTGGAGATTAAAGTTTCATGGACTTGTTGTGAATTGTCATGGAATGAGCTATACTTCCTAGGATTTCATCATCTACCCTAGTACATTGATTCTAAACCTATAAAACTAATCAAGACTATATAATTTAAGAGAATGGTGATGGAAAAATAACCTGTCAAGAGGTTATGGTAGAGACTCGTGTGGATGCTTTCAAGCCTTGGAACTTCTTCAAAAGGATCCTTGGATGATCAATGGCCTTCTGTTTGCACTTGTGATGAAGGAGAAGGTCTGCAATGGAAGGAAACCAGAATTGCTTCAACTTGAAGAAACCTCTTCAATGGATGCTTCTCTCTCTCTCTCCCCTCTGAATTCTCTTGCTATCACCCACCCTCACCAACCTTGTGGATCACTCTTCTTATAATGATTGATGGAAGCTCCTAGATCCTTCTAGAATGAGCTAGAAAAGTCTTTGAAAATCTCATGGTGACAAGTTGAAAATCTCACATCTCATGCCTTATGCCTTGCAATGTGGTCTTAAAATATCCTTACATGAGATATTGAGAAGGAGTGCACAATTACAAGCCTTGGTTTTGCCTTGTGTTGAAATTTCCAAAGATGACTTATAATGCAAGTTTCAAATTAACAAAGCATCACCCATTTTAAAGCCTCAAATGAAAATTCTATTTAAACCAATGTTCTCAAAATGATGTTTCCAATCAAAATGATATATTGGATGACCTATTTTGGATTTCTAGATCTTCCAAATCAATTTCCAATTTCAACTTTTCAAACTTATAAGCCATTTTTAGTTCATTTTTGACCAATCATGCAAATCCATGCTATGAGCTTCTCCAACAATTCATGACCTCTTTTCTAGGCTTAAAATGCCATTTTGAACAACTTTCATGTTTTGAGTTTTTCCATTTGAGGCATGGAAATAGGAGATATGGCCTTTGCTTAAAATGACCTATAACTGACAAATGACCAAAATACCCCTGTCTTGTTCAAACCATAAGTTGAGTTCTACAAATCCTATCAAGGACTTCTACCACTAAAATTAAAGCTAAGGAGATGCCCTTCAACATTCATGTTGACCAAGAAATCATAGGAATCATCCTACTAGGGCAAAAGTTGCCTGCAAACTGGGTGACTTTCAAGGACCCAGATTCACATACCTCAACTGACCTGTAATTTGTCAAAACCATAACTTGAGCTCTGCAACTCCTATCAAGGACTTCCACCACTCAAATTAAATCTAAGAACAAGCTCTACAACATTCATGTTGTGGGGAAGATGAGATATCAATCACATCTAGAGCTAAAACTGCCTGGAAGATAGGGATCAAATTAGGGTTTTTCACTGACAATCCTTAGAAACCCTGACTTGAAACTTCTCAAACTCCTCAATCATGATGAGTTGGTCTAGGAATCATCTTTATATCATCTCTATGAATCATTCCATGATCCCATGGCCCTTGGATTAGGTCTCAACCTTCTCCAAATCTTCAGCTGATCTAGGGTTGACCCAGTCAAAACCCTAATTCTACCATTCATGGTTGAATCTCCTGAATTCTTGCCTAATGACCTCTCTGGGCTTCATGATGGCTATCAAGACATCTCATAGGCTTTCTCAAAACATCAAGTTCATTCTCAAAGTCTCAGAATCATCTGAGGAGCACCCACAACTCTCAGGCTATGAAGCACACAATCCTGGTTTCAATCCACTCCTCTGAGGATCTCTTGAACTTTCTGATGAAGGTATCCATTTTCAAATACTCAATGAATAAATAATTGTTGGTCAAATTTTGGGGTGCAACATCAATGAGTTGACTTTTCAGTCAACCGTACGATCAATTGATGACTATCGAGTCGACTGTTGGGGTTCCAGGTATTCTGAGGACTTTAAACTCTTTGGATGGACTTTACTAAGCCATAGGAACTTAGTGGACGTTGGTCCCACCATTGAAACACCTTTTAAATCAAAAGTCAAACTACAATTGACTTTTCCTGATCGAAAACCCTAATCGGGTATCTTGAACTACACTGTTCTCAATTCCTGGGTGACCACCTCAAATTGAATTCATACTTGACCCAATGTAGTATCCTTGATCTTGTTTGAAGTTGAATCAATCCAAAACATTGATTGATCAAACCATCGAAGCCTCGATTTTGACGGTACGGAACCCTGATTCATCTGCATCTTGACAAAGATAGACTTGAAATGGGTTAAGGTTAGTTAATCAAATCAATATGATCCTACAATGATGATGAGGATCTAAGGGGTCAAAATTTGGGGTGCAACAATGGTGATCTTCTCTAGCACAAGCTAATCCACAATACCCTTCCAAGCACCAGAAGTAGGAGGATATGATGATGAAGTAGTAGAGGAAAATAAGTCCTCTGCATGCCTCTTCACCGTGCGCCGCTTAAGCAACTCAATAAATACTGGCACACCCATAAGATAGGCATACTCCTCTTAGGTTGGCAATAGCTGATAATCGGGAAAAAGTAAAGCATTGGTAGACAGGATCATAGGATTGCACAAGGGTGTTCAAAATTGCGTCTTCAATGTTGGTAGGAAGAACAAATAAAAGTCTCCCATAACGAGATCTGAATCCTGAACGATCAACTACCAAGGACACTAGCTTTCTCAAATCTGTAAGATCGGGAGTTCAAAAACTGTACTTCTAAGTGTTTCTCCTTCCAATATCCATAATTACAATATCTACGATGTTTGCAATGGAAAATCTCTGAGATCCTTAAAAACCAACTGAAATAAAATGCCCATGAATGCATGAGTACAAGATGCAACACCCACAAACAAGACACACAAAGCATACAGGTTCAAAGGTTCGGCACGAGCATGGAGCCAAAGGTAACAACCAACCAACCCACAATGGTATGTATTAAGGTTATATCATCACCTGTAGAACAAGGTTCTAAAAATATTCTCAGAGTCGTAATTCCATCTTTTGGATATTATCGGCTTAAATGACTACTTGTCGGCCAACAATATTCTTAAGAGAAACTCGTCTTTTCCAGCAGGAGAGAGTATTGAATAGCTATTGCTATACTTCCCCGTCGGAGTCCGTATCTCCAGGAATATTCTATCTGTGAAGGTCGTGCAGTTTACTTCTGCGATTGGTATCGTTTCCTCAGCAGTTTGTGGTTCGTATACCTAGTTGAGCAAGAACAGGTTCTCGTAGAACTTTGTTTCCTAGTGGAAAGTCGTCTGGGGTTCGTTTCCCCAAGTTAAGTCCAATTGAGATTGGTGTAATCCCTTCTCCTCAGCAGGATGATTCCTTCTCCTCATCAGGATGGTTCTTTCTCCTTGGCAGGAGGATTTTCCCTTCAGCATTTATTTTGCTGATTTGGGTCCGTAGCATTTTGCATGATTGCTTAGCATCTACCCTAAACGCGTAGCATTTCCATCGTATGGAGCATTACGCCATTTCCAAACATATGCATGTGAAACATGAGCTAGGTCGTTACCGTTCTTGTGTGCAGGTGTTCCTCAGCGGAGTTGTTTGTTCAGGATGATTCTTGAATTCCTCGGCAGAGTTTATTCGTCTAGGATGATTCCTGAATCCCCAAAGCAGAATTACTTGATAGTTCTCCAAAATCCCCGGTAGAGATGTGTCATCCCCAGCAGGTTTTAAACAGAGAAGTTGAAATTTCCCTTGAAGACTTGATGATTGAAGTCCGACAGCAGTGCCAAACTCCCCTTGACTTACTGATGAAGTCCGACTGTGATGTCGAGGAGTTCTCCTAGCTGACGCGGAGTGCCTGATGGCAAAAGATTAGATATCCATATTGGTTCATGATTGACTAAGGATTCTATTTCCTGACTTACTGACGAAGTTCGACTGTGATGTCGAGAAGTTCCTCTAGCCGACGTAGAGTGCCTGACAGTAGAAGTTTAGATATCCCTATTGGTTCATGATTTACTAAGGATTCTATTTTCGACTTGATGAGGAATTCCGGCTGACGCCCGACGACATAATTGAATTGATTGTCAAACGTCTAGTGACCTGACGAGTCCAGAGGTGACGTTAAGGAATTCTTCTGCTGTGACGCAGAATGCCCGACGGTATAATCGACTATCCTTCACCAGTTACCGTGTAACCAGTGATCCCTTATTGACTTGATGATTCAATCCGACAGAGAGTGTCAAACGTCTAATGACCTGATGAGTCTAGAGGTGATTCTTCTGTTGTGACGCAGAATGCCTGACGGTAAAATCAACTATGTGTTACCAGTTACCGAGTAACTGGTGATCCCTTGATGACTTGAGGAAGAAGTTCTACAGCGAAATCAGATGATCATCCTGACGGAGATTTGAGATTAATCATTCACCAGCTTGTTTCCGTGCAACTATCATTTCAGTTTCCGAAGATTTTCCTACCAACCAGAGTATCGTTTACTTGTGCGGTTGGAAAATTTCCGGGTTTATTGGTATTCAACCGTCTTTTACCTTGATTGTTTGAGAGTCGTTCGCTTCTCACCCAGTCAGGTCCAAGCCGTTTGAATAGCGGCAGCTGTTGCACCCCAAAATTTGCCTAACCTTTTTCTTTACCTAGCTTGTGTTTCATTGCATTCATTTTAGCATTATCATCTGCATTGCATTGACATGTGTGCAGGAGATCAAGAGGTATGACTACCAACAAAAAGCTACCAAGGTTATGAAGCTATCTAAGAGTCTTTATTCAAGTATCCAAGGGTTGATATCCTCATCAGAAAAGCCACAAAGTTCCTCAGAGAGAGGGTTGGACACAAGAATGCATATCTCCTAACTTGAGGGTTGTGGGAGGCCATCAGATGATTCTAAATCCATGGAGTTGGACTTGAAGCCTTGAGAGAGCACATGAGAATTATTTAAAGTCATTTTGAAGCCTAGACAGGTCATCATGTGAAGGATAATAAGCTACTACCAAGATTGGTGCAACTAGGGTTTCATCTGGTCAACCCTAAGTCAACAGGTGAATTGAAAGAGGTTGAGACCTAATTTCAAGGCCATGTGCTCATGGAAGGATGTGTTGAGACACACAAGGGATGATTCCAAGACTAACTCATCATGAATCAAGAGTGTAAGGAGTTCCTAGGCTAGGGTTTCTAAGCTTGACAGTGTAAAATCCCCTGGCTTAGTGCCTAACTTCAAGACCACATAACTCAAGATGTGATTTTCATATCACCTTGACCCTAACATGATTGTTGTATAGAATGAGCATAGCTTTAATTTGAATACTAGAAGTCCTTGATAGGGTTCATGGAACTCAAGTTATGAAGCAGACAAGTTACAGGTCATCAGATGAATGTGATTTTGGTACTTGAAAGTCAACCAAATTCCATGCCGTTTTTGACCTAGAAGGAAGCTTCTCCTCAACTTCAGGCCTACATGAATGTTGTTCCTTTTTTCTTAGATTTCCAAAGAGTACTAGAAGTCGTTGATTGGATTTGTAGAACTCAGGATACATTGCTTGCAAAACAGGGGCATTTTGGGAAAGTGAGATTACAAGTCACTTTGGATTATAGGTTCATTTCACTAACTTGCATACCTCAAATGAAGATTTGTCCAACTTGAAAGTTGTTCAAAATGATGTTATTTGTCCAACCAAGCACCAATACTCCATTGATATGGGTTGTAATGAAGAGTGATTGAAGGAATTTTCACAAAAAGAGATTTAAAAGGCATTAAATGAGAAAAATTCAAATTAATTCATATGGGCTCAAAATTATGCAAACTTGTGCATATTTTGAGTACATTTGATGTTTTAAGAACTTTGGCATTATTGGAATTTCAAATTGAAGTTTGTTTCATGGACAAATTCAAGGTTTCTTAAGATTGAAGTAACATCAATTACACACACCATTGATTGGAATTAAGGGATCAATCTTAGCCCTTCATGTTCATGACACATTCAGCAAGCATAATGAACCAAGTTGGAAGCTTCTAGACTCCATTTTCGTGGAGTTCATCAAAGCAAAAAGTGAGGAAAATGTGAAAATGGAATTGGATCACACAGCCATTTTTGGGCCCCCATTTCAGCCCAGATCAATTCTATATAAGATTTTGAGTGAGTTCAGATGAAGGTTGGTGATGGACTAAGCAAGAACAGGTAATACACAGTTGAAAAAAGTTAGTTGTGAGTGATTTTCGATTTTGGAGATTGAAGCACTTTCAGAGGAAATTGAAGGTTCAAGAAGCATCTCCAATCATCACTGAGTATTTCTACATAGCTTTGATCAAGAATTGGTGCTTGAATCTACCTCTGTTGAAGCATTTTATCAGTTTCTTATCTTTCACGATTACTCCTAAATTATGATGAATTAGAGTAGATTATGCATGTGGTTAGGTTGCTTTTAGGTCCTAGATGGATTTAGGATTAGAATCGTGGATGTTGGTGATGTTTCTTGATGATGCAACCAAAATTTGATGATTCGGTTAGTCCTTGTTCTTGGTTGAAATCAAGATTTGATTATGGATTTGTGATCAGTGAAACGTGTAGATTAGATTAGTGGAAAGAATTTAGAGATTGGTGAGGTTTGTTGTTGATACACCATTTCTATTTGGCTTCGTATAGCCTTGACCTTTGAGAGAAAATGAAATGGATGCTGGTATGTTGTAGTACGTGGAGAGAGGAACAAATTCATGTCATTTTTGTGAGATTTGGTGATGTTTGATGTTCTGGTTATTTTCCCCTCGTCGGAGAAGACGACCGGAGTCTTCTTTGGCCACCACAGAACTCCCTCCCTTTTTCTTTAGTTCAAACGAGGAAGACGGAGTCTAGACCGTTGGATTGAGCTAACTTAGCTGACTTAGTAGTCAGATCCCACGCGTGTGATGCAATCCTGAGGCTGTTGACCACTGACCAGTGAGGTGGCAAGGCTTAGGCTGTTAGATGCGTATACTTTTTGAATGAACGTTCCAGATTAGAGAGCATTGTGAACCATAGTCAACTGTAAGGCATGTGAATACCCAATAAAACGAACCGTTTCATTAATCCTTGTCAGCGCATACGTGGTGCGCGCTCTCCCCTTTAGATCCCTTGACTGGTATTGAGATCTGATGGTTGTGATATTTTCTTGACTTTCGGAATTTCTTTTATTCCTTTTTCTATTTTCTTTTATTCTTTAAATGTTTTTAATTCATTAAAAATAGGAATAATTCTTAGAAAATTATGAAAAAAATCATGAGTGGTTCTTGCCATGTACTTTATTTTTGTGTACAATTTAATTGAATTTTCGGTTAATTTTCCATTTAATATGATTTTTCCATTTTAATTAGATGATTAAAAATGTTAAAAATGCATGATTTTCTTTCTGATTTTTGTACTAGATCCTGGTTATGATTTAGGATCTGATTTTTTGCTGTATAGCTATAGACATCTTGATAGAGTTGTATGATTTTTATTCTGATTTTTAGACTTCACCTTGATAGGTTTTGAACTAGTTCTTTAACACACTCCCCAATTGAACTTCACATAACACACTTTAAGTTTAACATTTAGATAGTGTCCTTAAACTTATAGTTAGGCTCTAATTTATCTACCATAGGTTCATAATAACCCTAGGAGACCCTAGGATTTTTGGTAGAATATTTAGAGATGATTTCCTATTTTAATTAGATTTTAAATGGTGGCTATTTTTAGGATGACCCTAACTTAGCATGTCAACTAGTTTGGCTCCAAAAGTGATCTTTAGCCAACTTTAGATTCCTCAATCCTTCATGCTAGTATAGAGAATAGGGTGACACCTTTGTAGAAGGCTTGATAGTGTTCATAGATCCCTTAGGATAGATATCCTTTAATGCTTAGAAATTGAGGTTTCTTTAAGAGCTTTAGGTGGATGATTCCCCTTCCTTTGAAGCTTTGCCTTCATTATTCCTTATTCCAATTCCTTTGATCCTCCTTGGGTGAAAGCCTCATTCCTCCTTAGGAGGGATGATGTGCATTCCTCATTGAGTTTGAGCTTTGGAAGGATATTCAAATGACTTTGTGGGTTCCCTAGGTTCACACCATATTTCTCTTCTCTCTAGTCCAATTATGTGGATCCTTTTTGGGTGAGCCCAATTCCTCCTTAGGAGGAGTTTTGGGCATTCCTCAGGAAGTTTGAGCCTTAGTGGATTCTTGTGCTGATGCACACCAAGCTTAGCTCAGTGAGTTGATTCTAACCTTGTTCCCTTAGTTTGTTTTCTCCCCTTTCCATGTTTGATTCCTTGTTGTGATGCATTTAGGATAGAGCTTCATGAATAGATACTCTTATTTAGGTGCATGATTGCATTAAAGGTTGAGGTGTGCTTGTGGAGGTTTTCACCCCACACTATTTCCTCCCTTTGCTTTGTTGCTTAACTGTTTTCATACTTGCCTCTGAGTTTTTGCATTGAAGGTTGAGGCGATCCTCCCTTGCTTGTGTGTTCTTTTCCTTTTATGTTTGCATTAGAAGTTGAGGTTTCCTCCTTCTACTTGTACTGATGCATAGCATATTTATCTGTCTTTATCTCAGTAGCTTGATAGTTGTATTCATCTGCTTATTTTGTTTTCTGTTTCTGTTTCCCCTTTGAATTGCTCCCTTAGGATCTCTAACCTCTCTTCTTCGAGAGAGGTTATGATAGACTTTAGGATGAATCCATGCATGATAACATTAGGGTAGATTCCCCTTCAAACTCAACAATTGGATGAATCCATTGCATGACAACAGTAGGATGCTTTATAGTTTCCCCTGTAGAGTCCTTTCTCCTTCTCATCTCCAAACAACATTAAAACACATAATAAAGGAAAATTTATACCGTATGTTACGAGCCTTAAGCTACTTAGGAAGTGGTGATTGGGGGGCCTCCCCTCAATTACCTAGAGTGTTTAGTACACGCCCTTAGGGCGATGTGCGGCGCATTCGTTCCTAAGTCATAGTCTCTAGTGCGGTATGAATTACAAACATTCATAAAAAACACTTTTTTCGTAAAATACTCAAAAGTAAACTTCAAACCTCTTTTTCCCCGTGGGCTCTTAATTCAAGGAAAACCTTTTATGATGAAAAGAGTGCTGTTAAGTTTCAGTTCTCCCGCAAACAGGCATTATCCCTAACTGCTGAAACTGTTGTTTAACTTTACTCAGGTAAAAACAGATGAATCAAAACCTGTGTTTCGTTATCCCGAACTACGTTCGCTCTGATCTTTCATACTAGATGAAAGTACGTAGGCACAATACTGACGTATTGGCGAGCAACCTTCCCCCATCCTTTTAGTCGTAGGTAGTCGAACTACATCGACTCTGACTTTCCCATTGCACGAGGGAGTACGTAGGCCCAGAACAGTGATTGTTCTGTCGAGTCATATCCTTTTTTCTTTTCTCTTGAACCAGCCTTGATAGGTAGATAGTTAAATAACCCATCAGATAAACACAACAAGCATGGATCCCATTTAGTACAACGGACGTGAGGGGTGCTAATACCTTCCCCTTGCGTAACCGACTCCCGAACCCAGAGACTTGGTTGCGATGACCTTGTCTTTTCCTTTTCGTTAGGTTTGTTTCGATCGTTTCCTTTCCCTTCATGTGGGATAAATAACGAAAGATGGCGACTCTTCTGTCTTTGCCAGCACCTTTTTTCGCAGTAGCGACAACTAATATTTGATACCTTTGATCCAAATCTTCCTAAAAAAGTTAGTAAAGAGAAAACAAACATATATTTTTGGATTTTGATTAATGGTTGGTAAAAATAAACATAAAAAATACCAAACAAGCAAGAAAACAAAGGTGCCCGGTGATCTCTCAAGAACAAACCTGCAGAGAAAAACAAGAGAACCAAAGCTTACAATCTTGTTTGTGGGATGAGATGAAAATGACATGTGGGATCTTAGGGGTAAAAATTAGGGTATTACACTTAAGGATGATTTAGGGATGTTTTGGGGGCATTGGGGAAGTGAATCGTGTGGACTTTTGGGTTGAATTAAGTTCTGGTGCATAGCAGAATTTGATGTCATCGCACTATTCGCCTAGCGAAGAATGCTTCGCACAGCGAACAATGTTGTTCCCAGACTCGCCTAGCAAAGAATCCTTCGCACAACGAAGAAACTTGCCCCAAACTCGCCTAGCAAACTTGCCAGTGAACGTAGCAGAGTTTCGTAAATTTTGATTGCATGCAGCGATGCCTTGATGTTTGATTCTGTGATTTCTGTGATGAATTAGCATGAGTATAACTGGGAACTCCGTGTGATTAATATGCGATACTATGATGATTACCATGAGCATAATTATGAATTCTATGTGATTAATATGTGATAATATGATGAATTAACATGAGTATGACTGTGAATTCTATGTGATGTGTATATGATGATTATTATGGTGAGTTATGATGACATGATGTATGATGATGATTACTATGATGAGCTATGATGACATGATGTATAATGGTGATTATTATGATGAGCTATGCTGATATGATTTTGATGATGATAATTATGATGAATGACGATGCACCTATGATGTTATTATGAGGATCATTTGTGACGTGTGCATCATTCATTTATGTGCATCCGAACTAGGGTTTCACACCTCGATTACTTTGGCTTCAATCCCATTATGCGGATGTGAAGTGTTTTGATGTGCTCTGGTTCTCTAGTAGAGTCGATCCTATTGATGGGTATCTATGGAGGGTTGATGGCCCAGTGTCCATCGCGCTGTGATGATTGGTACCACATGTATTGAGTCTTGTTGCATTTGCATTTATGAGTGACTTGGAGTAATTTATGATGTTATGGCCTTTGAGGCCTATTGATGAATATGATGATGTTGAATATGACTATGACGCCATTTTATATGTTGATTTTCATACATTGATTATTAGGAATCGTTTTACTCACCTTGCCTGTTTGAATGTTACCTCCACGTGGGTAACATGCAGATGACCAGGTTTAGCCATGGATATCGATGAAGACTTTTGAAGTTTTGAGTTGTTGGCCTTTGGTCAACTTATAGGTTCTTTCTCTGATAGTATAACATCGGGTTGAGGTCTTTGAGTCGAGCTATGTTTTATTGAGTTATTTTGATTACCTTTTCATATAAGGAAAACTTTGGAATATGCCTTGTGAGTTCCGCTGCCTTTGAGCAAAATTTGATATCTTTTGGGAAAACCCGTTATACATGGAGCATTGACTTATTTTGAGCTTTGAGAAATGTACGCCCTTTAAGGTGATTTATTATTGTGTTTAACGTTTTACTCTGATGATTTTGAATAAATGTGCCTTTTAATTGTGGGGTAGAAAAGGGTGTTACCCTAACACCTTCATCGGCCTCCTCTGAAGCTTTTGCATCAAGTCTCAAGCTCTCAGACCCTCTAAAGTGCTCTGATCATATCAAGCTTCTTCAACCTCCGGCCACCATCTCAACAAGGTAGTTAGAAGCTTCAATTTGCTTCAAACAAGTTACCAAGATGTAGCCCATCACTCTCTGATCCTTTCCCTTCAATCATCTTGCATTGATTCTTATTGTTTATCATTTAATTTTAAATTTTGTTAGTTGCTTGTTTCTGCGTATTTTGAAAAATTCACCATGCTCACTTTCAATAAATGAAAGTGAAGCATATGGTTGAGTTAGTCTCAATGAGATGGTCAAAATGGCATAGGTCTCATGACCTGAAGTAACTGTTTGCCAAAGATCCGGCGAGAGCTCACCGGAGAAGATGACCGAGGAGATTTATTTTCAAATTAAATATGGTGCGTTGTTTCCTGAGTGGTTCATGGTTCTCTCTCTTATCTGGACCATAAGATGTGCATACATGACATTTCCCTTTAAATCTGATGGCTGATGTATTTTTGGAATCTGGTGCTTTTATTTCACTAATTCTATGGTGTGCGTCTTTTGATGACCATTGGATCTACTTACTTGGCATAAGTGGACTCCATCCAACGCACCAAACATTTTCTCCTTTTAATTTATTTTTTTCTCTTTTTATTTTTAATTGCACTTTCTTTAAAAACTCATAACTAATTCATTTTTTATCCAAAAAATGGAAAACTAATTTCTAAAATTTTCTTATTTTCTCCTCTTTTTTATTATCCTTTTTCCATATTTTATTTTTATCATTTGATTCATGATTTTTCTATTTTTCCTTGCATTTAAAATAGTTTAAAAAAATATTTTTACGCATTTAAATTTTCTAAAAAATTTTGCATAGCATGCTTGAGTTGTTTTTGACTTTCTGGATTTTTTTTGGTCATTTGTGATTTTGTTTGATGCATCTTTTGCTTTTTCATGTTTATTTTCATTTTAAAATTCATTTTAAAAATCATCTTGATGCATATTAATTCATATTATTGCATTTTGATCTTTTTTTACCTTTGTTGACTTCTGTGTGACTTGGATCTTGATTGATTTGGTCAAGTTTCTTCAAGCTCAATGGAACTTGGGTGTTGATGGTGAAAACCCTAACCCACCAAAATAGATGATTGACTTTAATGATAACTTGATCAATCCTTGGATTCAACTTGTTGTTTTTGTTTCCTTGTTTCCTCTTCTTCATCTCTCTTCTTCTTTTTTTTCTTTTGGTTGATGAAAATATTTAAAATCATAGATTTTTTATGATCAAAGATGTTTGAACCTTCATTATTTCAAACATGTTGTTTAAGTGATCATTGGAATCACTCACTTCACTTTGGAGTAGTAATACATTGTCTTTGATCATTGATGGAAGTTCTTGATTAAGATGAGACCACTCCCTCTTTTCTTTTTGTATGGCATACTTTAGGAAAATTATCTAGATATCATATCTCTAGCATGTATTAACACATAAATTTTTATTGATCAACCTCAGATAGTTGTGACTTCTACATAAGTATAACTATGATTGCTTAACATAGTGCTAAATTTGTCTCGAATCAAAAATTAAGTCATTTTTTTAAGTGAGATTGTTAACCTCCTATCTCCATGGTATTATGTGAAATATATTGGATATTTTGTTACCTAATAGATCTAGTGGCATACTTGTTGATTTTATCCGAGTTGGAGCCCTTCTCTTAGTAATTTATAAGACCATGTTTTCATGCTTGTGGATGTTTAGTTGAGTGTTCTCCAAAAAATAACAAACTGGCCTCTCTTTTCTAATTACTAACTTACTAAATTTTGTTTATTTCTTTACTTTAAAGTCGTTTATATTATGTTCTTTACTTATTTCAATTTATTTTATGCTTTTACTTTAGAATTTCATATCATATTATCATATTGCCTTTTACTTTGTCCACTTGGACTTGTGTTTGTGCTTATACTCTTTTTTATTTTGTCCATTTGGACCTTCTATTAAAACATTAATAAATATCAAAACTCCTAAAATTTTTGGTTACTTTCATGGACTTGATGTTACTACCCTATGCATTATTGAGGAGTTGTGGACTTAGAATTAATACCTTGACTTTTGCTTGGAAGTACATCTTAAGACCTATTTGGATTCATCTGGTACGCTTGTTTTAATGACTCTTTTGAAGACTCATCTTGGTTATTATGATTTCATCTGATGCTTGGATTACTATTTACTTATTTGGCTTTGAGGTTTAATCCAAATAAGGTAATTCTTGATTGACTTATATCATGTGGTTGCTATCTTCTATTGGTTAGATATTTCTTTGTTCTATCTTTTATTTTATGCAATATGATAGTCCCTTCATCTCTTTACCATTCTTACATTTTTAAAATCTCCTATCTATTTCAAAAGTCTTCTTCTTTCAAACTAGAACCTCCTTCACAATAAACCTTGACTTTTTCAAGAGCATTTTCAAACTCTTTTTCTTTAATAAATGCTAAGACATCTTAAGCATATTTAAACCATTTGAAAAGACATAAAAAATACAAAAACTCATTCAATCATTTTGTGCCTTTGTGCACTTTTCCTTTTAAAAGATTTCATAAAATTTAGACATGAGCCATTTCCATAATTGAGATGTAAATCCCCTATCCATATTGTACCGATGATAATTCTTTTTCACTTGTGAGAGTTAGTGGCATACTTGTTGATTTGTATCCAAGTTGAAGCCCTTCTCATTGTGATGCAAAGTTCTCATTACTTGTGGGTGATTAGTTGTAATATTCTCCTTGAAATGACAACTTGTATTTTCATTAAAAATGAATCCAAACAAACCATTTTGTTATTTTTACCATGAACTACGAGGTTTTGATCATCTATTGCACTTTTTGGATACGTAGGCACGAGGGTCAAGAAGTCTTGTCAATCAAAAAATTATAAAAAAAAATACTTCTTTTCTCACCTCCCTAATCTTTTACAAGCAAACCATTTTCAAACCAACAGAGTAGATATATCAAAGAGGTTCTTATAAAGTACTATAGACATTTTAGGTGCTAACACCTTCCATTTTCGTAACCAACCCCCTTACCCGGTCTCTGTTTGTTTGTTCTTGTTTAAGAACTTTTTAGGGTATTATTCAATCTTTTTTTCCTTTCTTTTGGAAATAATAAAAGCGCGATGGCGAATCTTTCTTTATGATTTAAGTTAGCCAATATCTTATACTCATAATTTTTACTGCTATAGAATAGTTGCAACTCTGCTGCGGAGTAGTCCTTAGTGGGTTCAGCCTACTTTGATTTTTTTTATTGCTTTTTTGTTTGATTTGCTTGTTATTACTTGTTTTGTATGGGTGCTTGGTGATTCTCTGTGTGGTGAGATAAGTTCTATACCCGGACTTAAGTGCACTTATGATAGGATGGTTGGTATAATCAAGGAGATATGCTTGGAGTAATCCTTAGCATGTCAAGTTGAGATCCACCGCTCAGTGGAGTTACTGATTGTCATGACGAGTAGTCGTATATTGGCATTACTTTTTCCGACTTGGGAGTCTGAGATGCTGGGGGCCTTAGAACCCTTTAATCCATCTTGGCCTTTTAGGACGTAGTGCGATGACTATTCAGGTTTAGACTTGAATCAATTATTACGTGATACTACACTTAGACGAGTTTCTCTTGAGAACATTATTGGTTGGCGAGTAGTCATTTAAGTCGGTAATATTCAAAAGATGGAATTATGACTCTAGGAACTTTTTAGAACTTTTTTATGAAGGTGTTGATATACCTTTAATACAACCTTTTTGGGTTGGTTCTTACCCTTGGCTCTATGCTTGTGACACTGAACCTTTGGCCCTGTGTGCTTTGTTTGATCTTGTTTGTGGTTGATGCATTACATGCACTCATTTATTCATGAGCCTTTTCCAATTTTTCAAGGAACTTAGAGATTCTTTTTCAAACATCACAGATATTGTGATTATGGATCTTCGAAAAAGGAATACTAAGAAGTACAGTTTTAGGAATCCTGATTTGCGAGAGTTGAGGAAGCTAGGATATTTGGTGTCTAGTCCTGTGGATTCCAAAGGTCGTTTTGAGAAGCTCTTGAATATTATGAACACTAATGTGGAAGAAGGGATTATTAATATCTTGGTTCAATTCTACGATCTTCTGTATCATTGTTTCACTTTCCCGATTATTAGCTTGTCTCATCTTTGGAGGAGTACTCTTACTAGGTAGGATTGCCTATTTCAGACAAGGTTCCTTTTATTGGTTTGGAGGAAGTTCCTACGACTCGAGTTATTGCCAAAGCTCTTCATCTTAAGGAATCTGATGTTAAGAAAACTTTGTTACTAAAGGAGATATTTTTGGGATAACTTCCAAATTCTTGTTGGAGAAAGCTTCTACCTTTGCTAGTATGGGAAGTATGGATACTTTTGAGGCTATTCCTGCCTTACTTATCTATGGCCTTGTACTTTTTCCCAACCTAGATGGTTTGTTGATGTTGATGTTATTTGGATCTTTTTGATTGGGAACCCAATGCCTATATTCCTTGGAGACACTTTCAAAGGATATGGAGCTATTACATGTTGTGCACCTTGTTGCACCCCAAAATTTGACCAACATTTCTGTACCTAGCTTGTGTTTATCATCTGCATTTCATTGACATATATGCAGGAGATCAAGAGGTATGATTACAAATCAAGAGCACCACAAGAGTTTGAAGCTAGCCAAGATGGTTATTCAAGTGTTCAAGGGTTGATATCTTTCTCAGAGAAGTTAGAAGATTCTCAGAGAGATTGGTTGAAACCAAGGTTGTGTGCCTCCTAACTTGAGAGTTGTGGGAGCTCCTCAGATGATTATGAAGCTATGAGGATGGACTTGAAGCCTTGATAGAGCTTATGAGATGTCTTGAAAGCCATCATGAAGCCTAGAGAGGCCATTGTGCAAGATTAAAGAGACCTAGCCATGACTGGTATAATTAGGGTTTGACTGAGTCAACCCTAGGTCAACTGATGATTTGGAGAAGGTTGAAACCTAATCCAAGAGCCATGTGATCATGTATTGATGCATTTAGATGCTATAAGGATGATTCCTAGGTCAACTCATCGTGATTGAGGAGGTTGAGAAGTTTCAAGCTAGGGTTTCTAAGGCTTGACAGTGTAAAATCCCCTAGTTTGACCCATATCTTCAAGGCAGTTTAGCTCAAGATGTGATTGTCATCTCATCTTACCCCCAACATGAATGTTGTAGAGCTTGCTCTTAGATTTAATTTGAGTACTAGAAGTCCTTGATAGGATTTGTAGAACTCAAGTTATGACTTTGACAAGTTACAGATCATCTGAGGTATGTGAATCTGGGGCCTTGAAAGTCACCCAACTTGCATCCAACGTTTGCCCAAGAAGGATGATTCCTATGAACTTTTGGTCAACATGAATGTTGTTACTAATCTTCTTAGCTTTCTAGAGAGTACTATAAGTCCTTGATAAGATTTGTAGAACTCAACTTATGGCTTTGACAAGTCAAGGGCATTTTGGTCATTTGGAGATTATAGGTCATTTCAAGCATAAGGCCATAACTCCTATTTCCAAGCTTCAAATGGAAAAATCTTCAACATCAAACTTTCTTAAAATGATGTTTTAAGGCTATTAAGGAGGTCATGAGATGTTGAAAAGGCTTGTAGCTCAAAGTGATAAAAATGACCTAAAATGGAGGCATAAGTTAAATAAGTCAAAGTTGGAAATTGAAATTTCCAAGTTACACATCCAAACCATGGCATGTAATAGGTCATTTTGACTCCAAAGAACATTTTAGAAATAATGGTTCAGCCACATTTTTGATTTGAGTTTTAGATCATGGGGTTGCTTTGGAAAATGGTTACTTGCATATTAAGGTACAAATGCAAAACACAAGGGAAGGCAATGTACAAGCTAGCTAAGTATCTTAACACATCATGCATATCATCTAAGGAGATTTTCAAGTCAGAACAAGTTGCTACAAGAGGCATAGCATGAGATGGCATGTGAGATGAGATGAAATCAAAAACTCATGGCATGAGAATCCCAAATTCTCATTGGATGATTCCAGAAAGTTCTGGATGGGTCTGAACCATCCTATATAGTGTTTAGAACTTGCTCAGATGCAAGGTTGGTGAGAGATTAGAGAGGAGAGTGAGATAGCCATTTCAATTTCTTCCATTGCAAGTTGAAATCAATTTCTACTTTCTGCTTCATTTCCATTGCTTCTTTCAATCCCAACACCTTCCATTGATCATACTGAATGTGTGCATACCAAATTGAGGGCAAGATCGTGTGAGATTGGAGAGATAGCATTTGGATTTTGGGAGCTGCAAATCAAGATCGGGTTTGGAGATTCAGGCTTTCTTGATCAAATCTTTTGCAAACAGAAGCTTTATCATCAATCAAGGAGTGATTCTGAAGAGTTTGAGAGGTTGAAGTGGAGCTTTGACCTATCTGATATTCAAGACTTAACAGGTTTGCAACTTTTCTTCTACACCATAATTTAAGCATAATTAGTTAAAATTGTTAGGTTAGAATGGTTAGAGACAAGTAGGAGATGGATTCTGGAAACATTGAGATCAATTGGTGAAGTTTGAGTTAGTGACACCATTTTTGTTTTGATCAAGAACACGATAGATAGTGAGATATATCATGAGTTTGATATCAAGAATTAACCAGTGTGAGGTGGTGATCATTCTGAGGTAATCAATTTCAAGAATTGTTAGAATTGAAGTTTGAGCATAGTTTTGATCTTGGATCGGGTTTAAAGATTAACGGCATGTCAATTGATTCTAAGGCCATGGTTGGATTCAGGGTTGAATTTAGAGCAGGTTAGGGTTTTGAACCATGGATTTTGGTTGGGTTTGGAGGGAGTCCGAGCTAGGTATTTGAGCTCTGCAACTATGGAGCTTTCCCTCCATTTCCATGGCTGGAGGAAAAAGATAATGTTTTAGCCGTTAGATCATGCGTGGACTCATTGACTGAGTGGGGATCTAAGGGCTGTGATTTGATTTCGCGTTTGAAGAGAAGTCTGAAGACACACCAAAGCGTTGTGTTTCATTAAACTGTGGTATTGGGCTTAAGTTGATACTTGCTAGCCACACCCCACTCTCATGGCCCATTGGATAATGAACTGAATTTCTTTACTAAATGCACCGTGGATTTTTCCTTTTTCTTTATGTTTTCTAAATTGATTTTCTGATTAAAATTTGGGCCTAGCGCATTTGATAAGCACACCCCCATTTCAAGCCCAGTCATGAATTGAACTGCATACCATTGATGTCTGCACCAATGTTTTCATATTTTAATTTCTTTTTCTCCATTTTTCTTTAATCTTTGAAAAATCATATTAAATAGAAAGTTAATGATTTTTGCATGGGGATTTTTTCTCCTATTTCATGTTAATGTCTAGAAAATTATAAAATCAAAATATTTGCATTTCATGCATTTTTAATATTTTTTTGTGTACTTTCTCTTTTAATAGTTTTTAATTCCTTTTATGTTGATGCATAGATTTGTAGAATTTTGTTTAGCTAGTTCCCTTCATATTTTTAGGCCATTCTTTTTAGGATAGTTATATTAGGACTTTAGCTCCCCTATGGATTTATTCCATAATTTTGTGATTAGTTTTTGATTAGTTTTGATTAGATGACTTTAGGTTGGGTAGATTTAGGTCAATCCTTAATATAGGTCCATAATAACACTAGAATTTTGGGTTTCTAGGTCAAGTTAGACATTGGGACATATAGGGTATTAAGGTTAGGTATATAGGATCCCTTAGAAATTATATTAGATTTTAATATAATAGTATACTATTTTTAATTGATTTTTGTAGTTGATTGTTGTTTGTGTTGCCCTTGTGGGTTTGTATTTTGTTTTGCCTTGCTTTGTGGGTTTTTTCTTGGCTTGGTGGGCTTGGTCTTGCTTTGTGGAGCATGGAGGAGCATGGTGGAATACTTGAGGAGCTTTAGAGCTTGAAGGCTTGTTTGTTTTGTTGTTGTTTTAGGATTAGGAATTAAGTAGAGCTTAGACTTAGTTAAGTTCTTTCTTAAACATGGATGATATCTTTCACCTCCATTCTTCCCCATGATTCAAGGTCCTTCTATGGTGTTCACCTCCCTCCTTTGGAGGAATAAGTGATGGTACCTAGAAAGTAGAACTTTTGAGGGAACCATTCTTTTGATGTTGAACCCTTATAGGTCACTTTTGGTGGTCAATAAGCAGTTTAATATCCTAGCTTATCCAGTTAAGTGATTTCTTCTGGTTTGAGTATCTTGAGAGATGTTGGGCTTGAGTGTGAAGATGAAGACTTCATTGAAGAGGATGGAAGAGGATGATTCCTTGAGCATTGCCATTTCAGCTGAAGCTTGAAGAGAAAGAAGAGTAAGTTGATACTTGAAAACCCAATGAAGATCCAGTAAAGATTGAATGAAGAGCTGAGGCTTAAAGACTGAAGGATGAAGTTGACATTTCCAAATGATTGAGGGTTACTCTGAGAAGCTGAAGCTTGTAGGAAGAGAAGACCAAGTTGAGACTGGTAAAGCAAAGAGAGCTTGGAAGCTTGAAGGCTAAGTTGACACTTATGAAGAGGATTCAATCGAGATTGATTAAGGAGCTGAAGCTTGAGGAAGAAGATAAGTTGAAACTTATGTGGAAGGGTTGAAACCTTGGAAACAAATTGATATTTGTCAAGAGTGATTGAAGTCTGAAGACTGAGTTGCTGTCAGAAGAGCTGGAGTTGGAATAGAGAGAGGAGTTGATCTGCTTTCTTCTTTGTTTCTTTTCTGTATTGATGTGCCTTGTTTGACTTGCTTGATGCATTAGAATAAGTCCATATCTAGACTAGCTTTAATCTAGGAGCATGATTGCACTAGAGGTTGAGTTGCTCCCTCTGCTTGTATTGTTACTGTGTGGCTTTGCTTGCGGGTATTCGGTAGAGCCCAGCTCCCTTGCCCATGTGGTTTATTTTGCTTGATAGCATGATGTTATTTTCTTCTGTATGATTGCAGTTTACTGTATTTTGCTTGATAGCCTGTTTATTTTCCTCAGTATGATTGCTGTTATTCATTCTGGCTTGAGGTTGAGATGAGCTTGTGGAGGCTGATGCCCCACACACATTTCCTCCCTCACTTGCATTGCATGCATTTTACTGTATTACCGTTTACTGTTTAAGCTGATGCTTTATCTGTTTCTGTGTATCATTGATATGATCCCTTAGGGCTCTCATTTCCGTTGATAAGGAAGTGACGATAGAACTTTAGGTTGAAACCCATGCATGATAACTTCTATGAGTTCCCTGTTCAAACCTCAACCATAGGATGAATCCTTGGCATGACAACAGTAGGACTTGATAGTCTCCCCGTAGTTGAGCCTGTTCTCTTCTCATCTCAAAACAGCTTAAGATACAGTAATCATGAATGATTTCTTTCGTACGTTACGAGCCTTAAGCTATCTGAGAAAGGATTGTTGGAGAGTTTCTTTTCAACAGTCTGGATGTTTAGTATGGCACCCTTTGGGTGACATGCGACGTATTCACTCTCAGGTCATAGTCTTTAGTGCGATTGAAATTGCAAACACAATAAAAAACACTTCTTTCGTAAAAGACAGAAAACAAACTTCAAAACTTTTTGCCCTGGGGGCCGTAATTCAAAGGAAGCCTTTCTGAAGAAAAGAGTGTCGTTAAACTTCAGCGCCAACGCAAACAGGCTTTGTCCCTAACTGCTGGAACTGTTGTTTAACCCTACTCGATAAAACAGATGAATTTGAATCCCCTTAATGCGTAGTAGCCCGAACTACGTAAGCTCTGATCTCTCATACCTGTTGAGAGTACGTAGGCACAATACTGATGTATTGGTGAGCTACCTTCCCCGTAACCCATCGTAGGTCGAACTACGTTGACTCTGATTTCTCATTCTCTGATGAGAATACGTAGGCATAAAGCGCGATGCTTTGCCGAGTCATTTTTCTTTTCTGTTTAAGCCATCCTTGATAGGTAGATAGATATACCAACTCGTCCAGTAAACACAACAAGCATGGATCCCGTCGAGTACGACGGACGTGAGGGGTGCTAATACCTTCCCCTTGCGTAACCGACTCCTGAACCCAGACAACGGTTGTGACGACCTTGTCTTACCCTTTTTGTAAGGTTTTTCTGATCGTTTCCTTTCTCGCTCCGAGGGATAAATAATGAAAGGTGGCGACTCTTCTGTTTTGCCGATACCTTATTTTCGCGGAAGCGACAGCTGGCGACTCTGCTGGGGATCGAACCCAGAATCTTTGGTTCTCCGGTTCCCTATGCGAGTCAATCCTAGCGCTTGTATGATTACTTGTTGGGTTATGTTTATTTATCGCAATTTATTTCCCGCACTTTATTTTCAGTATGATATGATTATCTGTGCTGATGTAGGAGGGGCATTCTGATGAGTGAGAAGCCAGACCCAGGCTTGAGCGAACATAGCATTAGTTGTGGAAATTAGTGGGCGCGTGCTTGCTTGGCAGGCACTAGTGTCTCATGAAATCCACGCTCAGACAAGGTTATCCCGGTTGGCTTCTCTTTCAACCCTTTGGGTTGAGACGGTTGCTGGTTTGGAGGATTGTCGACTCTGGGGACCGATCATTTGTGATTCAGCCGAGTGAGGCCGCTTCATGAGCTGGTGATGCCACAGCTTCTGGGTATCGTATCACCCCTCTTGAATGTCTGTGACGCTGATGAACGCATAGGATGCCGAACTTGAGTCAGTTTAGGTCCATACCTGTGAGCAGGGTTGTGTTTATTGCAGGAAACTTTGACCTTCAGACCACCTGGTTTTCTTGATAGTGGATCAGTTGTGTTGGGATCTGAGGTTCTCATCTGCAGATATGTGATTGTTCTTGACAGAGCAGGTTTTTGATTTTGATCAGAGGATCTTATCATCAGATGTGTATTTGTTCTTGATAGAGCAGGTTTTGATCAGAGGATCTTATCATCAGATGTGTATTTGTTCTTGATAGAGCAGGTTTTAATCAGAGGATCTTATCATTAGATGTGTACTTGTTCTTGATAGAGCAGGTTTATGACTGGGGTCTGAGGGTCTCATTATCAGATGTTTGTTCTTGATAGAGCAGAGTTTTGGTCATCAGTTGTTTGTTCTTGACAAAGCAGATTTATGATTGGGGTCTGAAGATCTCATCAGCAGATGTATGTTTGTTCTTGACAGAGCAGAGTTTCTTGGCCCTGTATCAGAGGTCCTTATTATCAGACGTTTGTTCTTGACAGAACAGAATTATGGTCCTATGTATATGGCCCTATCAGATGGTTGTTCTTGACAGAGAAGATTTGTGGTCTGATACCCGGGTTTTCTTATTATCAGATATAGTGGTTGTTCTTGACAGAGCAGATTTGTGGTCCGATACCCGGGTTTTCTTATTATCAGATATAGTGGTTGTTCTTGACAGAGCAGATTTGTGGTCCGATACCCAGGTTTTCTTATTATCAGATATAGTGGTTGTTCTTGACAGAGCAGATTTGTGGTCCGATACCCGGGTTTTCTTATTATCAGATATAGTGGTTGTTCTTGACAGAGCACCGTCATGGTTTTGTTGATACAGAATCTCCACAACACAGTTGCCTTGATCTCCTGCTGCATGATTGCATTTTTCATTGCTTTGCATACTCATTTGCATTTCATTAACGTGTGTCTGTGTTGCAGGTACCGTTTTCCCCGATCCAGGATTTCTTGCCTCCTATTGTATTGTTATGGGCTCTCTGAGAAAGACCGTGGCTTACAAGTTCCCTGCCCCTGATGTGGTTCAGCTGACCGGTTTGATAGCTTTAGCAGACAATTCTGTGAGGGATGAGTTCAGAAAGTCTTACGGCAAATTGCTCAGTTTGGTTCGTAAACCTTCTGCGTTCGAGTTGAATGGGTTGCACGCTCTGCTGCAGTTCTACGACCCTCCGTTGAGATGTTTTACTTTCCAGGATTTTGTTCTCGCACCCACGCTAGAGGAATGTGCTGATTTGCTAGGTGTGCCTATCAAGGGGCAGATGCCTTTTGTTCATATGGATGTTGAACCTGATCTGGTTGGTTTAGCTCCTTCACTTCATCTGGATGCCTCCGAGTTGGTATTGTCTAGTTGGAACAAGGTTCCCGGGTTCTCCTTGCAGTTTTTAGTGGGAAAGGCTCAGCAGTATGCCAAAGACGGATGTTGGGTCGCGTTCAACGCCATTCTCGCTTTGTGCATATATGGCATCATTTTGTTCCCCAATATGCCCGACTTTGTAGACTTCGATGCATTTCATGTCTTTGCTTCAGGGAATCCAGTCCCTACCTTGATAGGAGATGTCTACCATTCTATCCACTACAAAAACGAGAACAAAAGGGGCAAGAATGTCTCATGTTGTGTACCCTTGCTTTATAAATGGCTTGATAGTCATCTGCCCAAGAGGGGTCCTTTTGTTTCGTCTGCAGCCACAGCTGAGTGGTCCGAGCGTCTGATGAGTTTGATTGCGGAGGATATTGAGTGGTTCGACAGAGATAGGCTGGGTACCGAGATTATCTTCAGCTGCAGCGGGTTTCCAAACAAGCCTTTGATAGGCAGGAAGGGCTGTATAAACTACAATCCGTCTTTGCTGGTCCGACAGTTCGCGTATGCTTTGAGAGCTCCGCCGAAGGATGAAGAGGTACAGGAATCTCTGTACCTCACTGGTCTTCTAGAGGGGGATCTGTTATCTAAGCTTCAGCGCGCCTGGAATGGTATCAGTAAGAGGGGAAAGCCATTGCTAGGGAAGAGCAATAATCAAGCCTACCCTTCATATGTGACTTGGATCAGAGCCAGAGCAGATGCTATAGGGATGTCGTTTCCTCCGGCCAAGCCAGAAAGCCCTCCAATGATTGAAGAGCCTACCACCGTGCCTATTCAGCAGCATAATCAGGTGTTATCTAAGAGAGATGAATTGAAGAGGGCAAATGAAGAACTGGAGAAAGAATTGGCTCAACTCAGAAGCGAGAGAAGCGAAGCCGTTCATTCTTTCAAGAGGCAGACAGAGTTGGTGAACCAACTAGGTACGGATTTGACTAAGCAGATAGTTGAGCGCGAGCGCATGGGTCAAGACTTCAAAGTTGTCAACGATGTACTGGCCACAAAGAAGCAGCACTTGGACGAAGCGTATAAGAGAATATCCAAGTTTAACCAGCATTGGAAGGCCACCCTAGCCAACAGGAAAGAGCGGGAGGATAAGCTGATGCAGCAGATCTCCAAGTTGAAAGCCCAGGTGAAGGCCAGTGAGAAGAGGTTTGATGAAGAAACCGCTCGCAGATATGCCGCCGAAGGCCAGCTCAACAGAGCTCTCGCTAACCTGAAGGAGCGCAAACTGACGTTTGAATCCAAGAAGCGGAAGTTAGAAGATTGTTTCGGCGAAGGAGCATGGGAAGATTCGGTCGAAGGTCTTCAGTACACCATTATGCAGAGGGAGTTACTCGTCGAAGGGTTGCTCACTCTGCCTGATCATCCAGAAACAAAGGAGTTGTTAGAAGAGTATCGCGCCCGTGGCCATACCTGACTATTTGTATTCCTGTTGTTTTGATCATTGTTGTATGCTGACCATCACCAGGCTTGTTGGTTGAGGTCACGCTGTTGATTCATCTTGTACTCGCTGATGTTGTGTACTACCTTGATGGGCTTTCTTTATGTATGAGATTGTCATTTCCATGATTGGACTCAGACTTCTTCTTATTATCAGCACTGGCACTCAGGCACTAGGATCGGGGGAGATCCCCCTAACGCACAGACACACGTTTGCATTTGCATGAAGCATCTGCATAACGAGCATTTTGTTGTTTTTCCTAACCCGTTTGTGTTTAACAGGTGGTTCCAGGTTGTTTCAGGTGGTTCTAGGATTGATCAGAGACCTATTCACCGCTATCCGACTAGAGCTAATCAAACCAGGATCATGGAGCAAGTGCAAACTGATATTCAGGAACTCCGCGAAAGAATGGATCGCTTCATGGAGCTCATGCAAGCGGTCGCCAATGGCCAGGATCAGCTCAGAACCTTGGTTCAGCCTCTGGTTTCAAGGGTTGATAGTAATGGCATACTCCATGGCGGGACTGTGCCTACTCCTCCACCTGTTGAAACTCCTCAGAATGGCGTCCCCGTGACCGGGGGGAATGGCAGTGCCAACGACAATGTGATGACCAACATGGGACTCAATACGACGGGCGTCGGTAATGGGAGTCTGGGAGCTAATGTCAATGTCGGGCTGGGCAACGGCAATGCAGGCGTCGGGAATCTGTTTGGGCCTCAGCCATGGATAGAGGATCGTCAGGACGATGTGTTCTCTCAGAGAGGTGCTGAAGGGGAGCTGAATGCTGAAGCACGGCTTAGATTCAAGGCACTTGAAGATAAGATGAGAGATATCAAGAATCAGAATACTTTGGGTGTTGATATGTCTAAGTTAGGACTAATTGCTGATTTCAAGGTGTCTCCCAAGTTCAAGGTACCTGACTTTGAAAAGTATAAGGGCACCACTTGCCCTCGTGTCCACTTGAGATCGTACTACAGAAAAATGTCTGCTCATTCTGAGGACGAGAAGTTGCTGATGCACTTCTTTCAAGACAGCCTTTCCGGGCCCTCCCTTGAGTGGTACATGAGTCTGGAGCCTACTAGTGTGTGCACGTGGAAGGATCTTGCTGAAGCATTTATGCACCACTACCAATACAATAGCGACTTGGCCCCGAACCGAGTCCAGCTGCAGAATCTGTCGCAGAGGAATAATGAAGGGTTTAAGGAGTACGCCCAGCGGTAGCGTTAGTTGGCAGCCAGGGTTCAGCCGCCGATGGTTGAACGTGAGCTCGTGCAGATGTTCGTAGCCACCCTCCCAGGGGTTTACTATGAGAAGTTGGTCAGCGGGATGTCCGGAACGTTCTCAGATCTCATTATCACAGGTGAGCACGTCGAAAATGGGATCAAGCTCGGGAAAATTCAAGGTGATTCATCCTCAGTTGGAGGCGGAAAGAAACCTTATAGTTGCAAAAGACGGGAAGGAGAAGCGAGCGCTGTGACAAATGCTCGAAGGAAGGGTAAAGGTCCTCACCAGCAGGTGGCCAGTATAACTATCCCGGCAGTTCCACAGCAGCAGCAGCAGCAACCGAATCAACAGGGATACATAAAGTATCAGAATCGGGCACCTTTGGCGAACCGTCACCTCGAGACACCGCCCATGTCGTACGCGCAACTCTTGCAGACTTTGCTTCAGCTACAGTTGATCCAGAAGAGAACGCTGGCTCCCTTGACAGGGGCACCTCCGCCAGGGTACGACGCGAATGCCACTTGTGAGTTCCACTCAGGGGCACCAGGCCACACAGTAGAGAACTGCAAAGCCTTCAAGCATAAGGTGCAGGACATGGTGGATGCCAAGATCATCAACTTCTCCGATAATGTGCCAAATGTCACGAAGAACCCTGTGCCGAATCATAGGGGAGGTGGAGTGAACGCCATTATCGAACACGAGAGTTCGGATTTGTTGACTGACGTCAAAGATCTGAAGATGCCGCTTAGCTTCGTTAAAGCTAAGATGCTGAAAAGAGGGTTCTTTCCGGGTTGCGGAGAGCTATGTATGGACTGTGCCACACGTTCTGATGGATGTGAACAGTTGGTCGAAGGAATCCAAAGTCTGATGAATGAAGGGATTTTACAGTTTAGCCGGAGGGCTGAGAGTGGATCGGGAGAGGTAGTGCTGAAGCAAGATGATGAGGTCGCCACCATCACCATCCCTCGCCAGAAGATAACTATTTCTGCGCCCAGGCCGCCCACAATTACCATCACCCGAGCTGGGCCGATACCCTTCGAAAGCACTAACGCCGTCCCGTGGCATTATGGGGCTGAAGTCTACTGCAACGGACAGAAGTTGGAGCTAGAACCATTTGGGTCGATTGTGGAGAACCTTGCGGGAATCAGTGGTATTACTCGCAGCGGAAGAGTGTTTGCACCACTAGAGGTCGTGGCGGATAAAGCAGTCAGAGCTGATGCGGCTGATAAGGGTAAAAGTAAGGTCGTTGAAGAGGTCCCGTGTGGGGCAGAAAAAGACTTACTTGTTAAAGATGCCGAAGAGTTTATGCGGTTGATTAAAAAGAGTGACTACAAGATTGTGGATCATCTCCATCAGACGCCCTCGAAGATTTCCATCCTAAACTTGTTGTTGTGTTCTGAAGCACACCGCAACGCGCTGCTGAAGGTGTTGAACGCCGCATATGTACCGCAGGAAATATCGGTAAATCAGCTAGAAGAGGTCGTAGCCCACGTAAATGCTGGCAATGGGCTAGGGTTCACAGACCTGGAGCTGATGCCGAAGGGGAGGAATCACAATAGCTCCCTGCACATCTCGATAGAGTGTAGGGGCACGATTATGTCGCACGTGCTGGTGGACACGGGTTCGTCGCTTAATTTTCTTCCGAAGAAGGCATTAATGAAGTTGGATACTCGCGGAGTGATTTGCACACCTAGTGATCTGGTTGTGAAGGTGTTCGATGGGACTAAACGCCATGTTTTTGGGGAGATGACACTGCCAATCCAGGTTGGTCCGGAAACGTTCGACGCGGTCTTTTATATTATGGACATCATGCCTGCCTACAGTTGTCTCTTGGGCCGGCCGTGGATCCATGCTGCTGGTGTCGTGACCTCCACGTTGCACCAAAAACTCAAATATGCTGTCGGAGGAAGCATCATAACCGTGTGTGGCGAGGAAGACATAATGGTGAGCCATTTGTCATCCTTCAAGTATGTGGAGATGGATGGCGAAATCCATGAGACTCTATGCCAAGCGTTCGAAGCTGTCAAAGTGAAAGACGTAGCTCCTGTAGTCACTGAAAAGCAAGAGATGACTCTCTCCTCGTTCAAGGAAGCTCGGGCCGTTGTCCAAGCCGGATTTACCCCAGGCTGGGGGCAAATTTTGGAGATACCTAACAAGCAAGACAAGTTTGGGTTGGGATATTCTCCCGGAGCTGAAGCTTCTTCTTCGTCTAGCAGTGCGTCTCGAGGTAAAGGGCCGATCCAGGTTACCAGTGGCGGAATGATTTTCGAAAGCATCAACGCAGTGTCTGAAGACAGCGGAGATAGCGACTGTGACCTCGACTCTTGGATCCAGCCAAGCAAGTCAGGCGAGGGCCCTACCAACTGGTCCGTCAAGGATATCGTCCAGATGACAAGCGAAGAGTAATGATTTACTTTTTTCCAATCATTGTACAACCCTATGTCCTACCCAGGGCATAGTGGTTTTATTGTCAGGGCCTTGTTGGATTATGTACATGCATTTTGTTAATAAATCAAAGGCGTTTTTCTTCGTATTCAAATATTGTGATCTCTGTTATTCCTGTTTTATATTTGTTTTGAAAAACAGTAAAATGGCAATGGGGTTTGTGCTAACCTGGACATCCTTGTTTTAAACTTAACCCTTGTTATTGCAGGATCCACATAACAGATGACATTGACTCTGGACCTTCTACGGCTCACTTTGACTTCGATTGCCCGATCTATCAAGCCGAAGAAGAGATTGATGAAGACGAAGACCTTCCTGAAGAGTTGGCCCACTTGTTGAAACAAGAAGAGAAAGTTATTCTGCCTCATGAGGAGGAGATCGAGATCGTGAATCTGGGTTCTGAAGAACTCGTCAAAAACGTCAGGATAGGGGCTGCACTGCAGAGTGATGTCAAGCAGATATTAGTCGAGATGCTGAGAGAGTATAGTGACGTCTTTGCTTGGTCATACGAAGATATGCCCGGACTTGACACGGACATCGTGGTCCACCACTTGCCGCTGCGAGAAGATTGTCCTCTCGTTAAGCAGAAGCTTAGGAGGACGAGACCAGATATGGCCGTTAAGATCAAAGAAGAAGTGCAGAAACAGCTTGATGTTGGCTTCTTAGCGGTCACTACTTACCCTCCGTGGGTCGCCAACATAGTGCCTGTACCGAAGAAGGACGGTAAGGTACGAATGTGCGTCGATTATCGGGATTTGAATAGGGCGAGCCCTAAAGATGATTTCCCGCTGCCTCATATCGATGTGTTGGTCGACAATACAACTCAGTTCTCCGTGTTTTCGTTCATGGATGGCTTCTCCGGTTACAATCAGATCAAGATGGCGCCGGAGGACATGGAGAAAACTACGTTCATCACTCCCTGGGGAACATTTTGCTACAAGGTAATGCCTTTCGGTCTGAAGAACGCAGGGGCCACTTACCAACGAGCAACGGTAACTTTGTTTCATGACATGATTCATCATGAGATTGAAGTCTATGTTGATGACATGATTCATCTGGTCAATTTGCTTAAGCTTTTTGAGAGGCTTAGGAAGTTCAGGTTGACGCTGAATCCTAACAAGTGTACTTTCGGAGTACGGTCCGGAAAGTTACTGGGGTTTATCGTGAGTGAAAGAGGCATCGAGGTTGATCCTGTGAAGATAAAAGCCATACAAGAAATGCCAGTGCCGAAAACAAAAAAAGAAGTTTGTGGTTTCCTGGGCCGAATAAACTACATTGCAAGGTTTATTTCTCAGCTCACGGCCACGTGTGAACCGATGTTCAAGCTTTTAAAGAAAGATCAGGCGATTACTTGGAACGAGGATTGCCAGAGGGCATTCGACAAGATAAAGCAGTATCTTCAAGAACCTCTGATCTTGATACCCCCAGTGGCTGGACAGCCGTTAATCATGTACTTGACAGTTCTTGAGAATAGTATGGGGTGTGTTCTCGGTCAGCACGAAGAGACGGGCATAAAGGAGCATGCCATTTACTATTTGAGTAAAAAGTTCACTGACTGTGAATCTCGCTACTCGGTGCTGGAGAAAACGTGTTGTGCACTAGCCTGGGCTGCCAAACGTTTACGACAGTACATGCTCAACCACACCACCATGCTAATTTCGAAGATGGCTCCGATCAAGTACGTCTTCGAGAAGCAAGCGCTTTCGGGTAGGATTGCCAGATGGCAAATGGTATTGACGGAATATGATATTCAGTACGTGTCCCAGAAGGCCATCAAGGGAAGCATATTGTCTGATTACCTGGCCGAACAGCCGATCGAGGATTACCAGCCGATGAAATTTGAATTCCCTGATGAGGATATCATGTTTTTAAAGGTGAAAGATTGTGATGAACCGTTGCTCGACGAGGGGCCAGATAGGAAATCCCAGTGGAAATTGATATTCGACGGGGCGGTTAATTCTTACGGAAGTGGCATCGGGGCGTTCATCACGACTCCCCACGGATCCCATATCCCGTTCACTGCGAGACTGACGTTTCCAGTCACCAATAATGAAGCGGAGTACGAAGCATCCATCATGGGTCTAGAAGAGGCAATTGATTTGAGAATCAAGAACCTAGACGTATATGGTGACTCGGTGCTTGTGATCAACCAGATTAAAGGGGAGTGGGAGACTCGTCAATCGAATTTGGTGCCGTACATGAACTATGCCAGAAGGCTACTTTCGTTCTTTGATCGAGTGGAACTCCATCATGTGCCCAGAGCAGAAAACCAGATGGTTGATGCCTTAGCCACGTTGGCTTCGATGTATAAAGTCAATTTTTGGAATGAAGCTCCAAGAATTGTCCTTTCTCGTCTTGATAGACCTGCATTTGTCTTTGCGATCGAGGAAGCCGCCGATGGCAAGCCATGGTTCCATGACATCCAGACCTTCCTTATGACTAAGGAATATCCTGCGGGAGCGTCGACCCAGGATAAGAAGACTCTGAGGAGGCTATCTGGAAATTTTCATCTCAATCCTGATGGAGTGTTGTATAAAAGAAACCACGATCTCGTGCTACTCAGATGTGTAGATGAGAAAGAGGCGAGTATGCTCATGGAAGAGGTCCATGAAGGCACATTTGGTACGCACGTCGGCGGGCATGCCTTGACAAGAAAGATCCTGAGAGCAGGATATTACTGGCTGACGATGGAATCGGATTGCTTTAAATTCGCGAAGAGATGTCATAAATGCCAGATTTATGCTGATAAAGTTCATGTGCCGCCGTGCCCGTTGAATTTCATGTCCTCCCCGTGGCCGTTCTCCATGTGGGGCATCGACATGATAGGCAAGATCGAGCCCACTGCATCTAACGGTCATCGCTTCATTCTAGTAGCTATCGACTACTTCACCAAGTGGGTGGAGGCATCCTCATATGCTAATGTGACCAAGCAAGTGGTGGCTAAGTTCATAAAGAGGGACATCATCTGCCGTTATGGAATTCCCGAGCGGATCATTACTGATAATGGTTCGAATCTGAATAACAAGATGATGAAGGAGCTGTGCCAGAGTTTCAAGATTGAACACCACAACTCATCTCCTTACCGGCCGAAGATGAATGGCGCCGTTGAAGCGGCCAATAAGAACATAAAGAAGATTGTTCAGAAGATGGTTGTGACCTACAAAGATTGGAACGAGATGCTGCCGTTTGCATTGCACGGTTATCGTACGATGGTACGTACGTCGATCGGGGCAACTCCTTTCTCCTTAGTGTACAGTATGGAAGTTGTCCTACCGTTAGAAGTGGAGATCCCTTCTTTACGAGTTTTGGTTGATGTGAAACTCGACGAGGCAGAATGGATTACGAACCGACTGAACCAACTCAGCCTGATGGACGAGAAGAGGTTAGCATCGATTGCGCATGGTCGTCTGTACCAAAGCCGAATGAAGAAAGCTTATGATAAGAAGGTGCATCCTAGAAGCTTTCAGACGGGTGATCTCGTCCTGAAGAAGATTCTTCCTACACACTCCGATCACCGGGGCAAGTGGACTCCCAATTACGAAGGTCCGTATGTCGTCAGCAAGGTCTTCTCGGGAGGAGCTTTGTTGTTATCCACGATGGGTGGTGAAGATTTTGCATCCCCGGTGAACGCGGACGCAGTTAAAAAATACTTTGCTTGAAAGCGACCCACTGGACAGTAAAAAGAGAGTCCAGGCAAAATGGGGCATCCCGGCGAACCATAAAAAAGGAAAAAGGTTCGGGCAAAAATTAGGGATATAAATTGAAAAAATGTACACTCGCAAAGTCGAAAACCCGGATGGGCGACTTTGGAAAAAAAGGGTATCCCGGTGAACTGAAAACCCGCAAAGGGCGGTTCACGCAAAAGTTAGGGATTTGAAAAAGCAAATGACTAATTTCCGCGTATAGACTTTCTTTGTTTAGTGGTTTGGAAGACCTGAGGGCCGTTTATCTGAATCAATCTCTTCTGAAGCTGAAGCGTCGGAGAAGTATCGATGTCGAGTGGGTCATAGAGGGATCAACTCATGGTGTTCGTCTACGCCTCGTTGCCGACATTTGAATATACTGATGTATATTTATGTTTTATTTTTGTGCGGCTTCCTCATTCCAGGAGCTTGCATCTGTTGTAAAACATTTTTACCCATTCAGGGGTTCGTTATCAATAAAATGTATATTATTCAGCAATTCTGTTTGCCTGTTTAGCATTTATCTGTTTTGTTTGCGAAAAAGAACGCCGATGTTTTTGATAAAAAGCGCATACATAAACCTACTGGCCTAGGCCACTGATTGTTGAAACAATGAATTACTTAAACATTGTCACAAGATGATAACTTTGATAGGTCCCTTTGAGAAGGGTATCTTGTCTAATTGTTTGTGTTGTTACACGTGTAGCATATTCCAGACAGTGTGTCGTGCGTATCCCCAAGCAGGATGATTCCTCCTTCTCCAGCAAAGTTCAGCAGCCTCTCCCCGCAGAGTCTGAACACGAGATCGTGAGCATTGACATGTTTCCCCAAGCAGAGAAGATTCTCTCCCCAATCAGATGCATCCTGAAGGAACGTCATCTCCTCAGCTGAGTCATTCACTGAAGTGTGCAACAATTTACGGTTCAAGACTGAAGTCTCCAGCGGAATTGTGATGAACCGTTGCTCGACGAGGGGCCAGATAGGAAATCCCAGTGGAAATTGATATTCGACGGGGCGGTTAATTCTTACGAAAGTGGCATCGGGGCGGTCATCACGACTCCCCATGGATCCCACATCCCGTTCACTGCGAGACTGACGTTTCCAGTCACCAATAATGAAGCGGAGTACGAAGCATGCATCATGGGTCTAGAAGAGGCAATTGATTTGAGAATCAAGAACCTAGACGTATATGGTGACTCGGCGCTTGTGATCAACCAGATTAAAGGGGAGTGGGAGACTCGTCAATCGAATTTGGTACCGTACATGAACTATGCCAGAAGGATACTTCCGTTCTTTTATCGAGTGGAACTCCATCATGTGCCTAGAGCAGAAAACCAGATGGTTGATGCCTTAGCCACGTTAGCTTTGATGTATAAAGTCAATTTTTGGAATGAAGCTCCAAGAATTGTCCTTTCTCGTCTTGATAGACCTGCATTTGTCTTTGTGATCGAGGAAGCCGCCGACGGCAAGCCATGGTTCCATGACATCCAGACCTTCCTTATGACTAAGGAATATCCTGCGGGAGCGTCGACCCAGGATAAGAAGACTCTGAGGAGGCTATCTGGAAATTTTTATCTCAATCCTGATGTAGTGTTGTATAAAAGAAACCACGATCTCATGCTACTCAGATGTGTAGATGAGAAAGAGGCGAGTATGCTCATGGAAGAGGTCCATGAAGGCACATTTGGTACGCACGCCGGCGGGCATACCATGACAAGAAAGATCCTGAGAGCAGGATATTACTGGCTGACGATGGAATCGGATTGCTTTAAATTCGCGAAGAGATGTCATAAATGCCAGATTTATGCTGATAAAGTTCATGTGCCGCCGTGCCCATTGAATGTCATGTCCTCCCCGTGGCCGTTCTCCATGTGGGTCATCGACATGATAGGCAAGATCGAGCCCACTGCATCTAACGGTCATCGCTTCATTCTAGTAGCTATCGACTACTTCACCAAGTGGGTGGAGGCATCCTCATATGCTAATGTGACCAAGCAGGTGGTGGCTAAGTTCATAAAGAGGGACATCATCTGCCGTTACGGAATTCCCGAGCGGATCATTACTGATAATGGTTCGAATCTGAATAACAAGATGATGAAGGAGTTGTGCCAGAGTTTCAAGATTGAACACCACAACTCATCTCCTTACCGGCCGAAGATGAATGGCGCCGTTGAAGCGGCCAATAAGAACATAAAGAAGATTGTTCAGAAGATGGTTGTGACCTACAAAGATTGGCACGAGATACTGCCGTTTGCATTGCACGGTTATCGTACGACGGTACGTACGTCGATCGGGGCAACTCCTTTCTCCTTAGTGTACGGTATGGAAGTTGTCCTACCGTTAGAAGTGGAGATCCCTTATTTACGAGTTTTGGTTGATGTGAAACTCGACGAGGCAGGATGGATTACGAACCGACTGAATCAACTCAGCCTGATGGACGAGAAGAGGTTAGCATCGATTGCGCATGGTCGTCTGTACCAAAGCCGAATGAAGAAAGCTTATGATAAGAAGGTGCATCCTAGAAGCTTTCAGACGGGTGATCTCGTCCTGAAGAAGATTCTTCCTCCACACTCCTATCACCGAGGCAAGTGGACTCCCAATTACGAAGGTACGTATGTCGTCAGCAAGGTCTTCTCGGGAGGAGCTTTGTTGTTATCCACGATGGATGGTGAAGATTTTGCATCCCCGGTGAACACGGACGCAGTTAAAAAATACTTTGCTTGAAAGCGACCCACTGGACAGTAAAAAGAGAGTCCAGACAAAAATGGGGCATCCCGGCGAACCATAAAAAAGGAAAAAGGTTCGGGCAAAAATTAGGGATATAAATTGAAAAATGTACACTCACAAAGTCGAAAACCCGGATGGGCGACTTTGGCAAAAAAGGGTATCCCGGTGAACTGAAAACCCGCAAAGGGCGGTTCACGCAAAAGTTAGGGATTTGAAAAAGCAAATGACTAATTTCCGCGTATGGACTTTCTTTGTTTAGTGGTTTGGGAGACCTGAGGGCCGTTTATCTGAATCAATCTCTTCTGAAGCTGAAGCGTCGGAGAAGTATCGATGTCGAGTGGGTCATAGAGGGATCAACTCATGGTGTTCGTCTACGCCTCGTTGCCGACATTTGAATATACTGATGTATATTTATGTTTTATTTTTGTGCGGCTTCCTCATTCCAGGAGCTTGCATCTGTTGTAAAACATTTTTACCCATTCAGGGGTTCGTTATCAATAAAATGTATATTATTCAGCAATTCTGTTTGCCTGTTTAGCATTTATCTGTTTTGTTTGCGAAAAAGAACGCCGATGTTTTTGATAAAAAGCGCATACATAAACCTACTGGCCTAGGCCACTGATTGTTGAAACAATGAATTACTTAAACATTGTCACAAGATGATAACTTTGATAGGTCCCTTTGAGAAGGGTATCTTGTCTAATTGTTTGTGTTGTTACACGTGTAGCATATTCCAGACAGTGTGTCGTGCGTATCCCCAAGCAGGATGATTCCTCATTCTCCAGCAAAGTTCAGCAGCCTCTCCCCGCAGAGTCTGAACACGAGCTCGTGAGCATTGACATGTTTCCCCAGGAAGAGAAGATTCTCTCCCCAATCAGATGCATCCTGAAGGAACGTCATCTCCTCAGCTGAGTCATTCACTGAAGTGTGCAGCAATTGATGGTTCAAGACTGAAGTCTCCAGCGGAATTAAGATTCCCCACAGAGTCGTACTCTCCCCGGCAAGCAGGAGGATTTCTTCTTCCCCAGCCGAGCTGGCAGATCCCCAAGAGAGTCGAGTCCTTGGAAGCAGTTGGGACCATGATTTGTTTTCCCCAGTGGAGTGTTGAATAGTTGATGCTGTGTTTCCCCGCCGGAGCCGTTATCTCCAGGGAAGTAGCCGTGAAGGCCGTGCAGTTTATTCCCGCGATTGACATCGCTCTCCCTCAGCAGGTCCAGGTTCTCGTAGAGCTTTGTTCCCCTGCAGCAGTCAACTGAAGTTCACTTCCCCTGCGGAGTCCGATCGAGATTGGCGTGACAGTGTTCTCCTCGGCGGGATGATTCCTTCCCCCTACCAGAGTGGTTCTGACTCCTTGACAGGAGGATTCTCCCTTCAGCATTTATTTTGCTGACAAGATTGCATCATTTTGCATGACTGCATAGCATTTATCATAAACGCATAGTATTTCCACCGTGTGGAGCATTGCGCCATTGCCGAAGCATATGCATAATAAGCATGATCTAGGTTGTTACCGTTCTTGTTTTGCAGGTGTTCCGCCGTAGAATTGATTGCTCAAGATGATTCTTGAATTCCCCAACGAAGTCGCTTGCCCAAGATGATTCTTGAATTCCCCAGCAAGGTCGTTTGCTTAAGATGATTCTTAAAATCCCCCAGTGCAGTCGCCAGAGTTGGTTGCTCAAGTTGATGCTTAGAGCCCCCGGCAGAGTGTTTGCTAAGGATGATTCCTGAAATCTCCAGCAGAGTTATCGGTTCATGATGATTCTTGAAGTCCCCGGCGGAGTTATTTGTCCAAGATGATTCTTGAAGTCCTCAGCAGAGTTGATTCATCCAGAATGATTCCTGGATCCCCGAAGCAGAGTTACTCGATAGTTCTCCAGAACCCCCAGCGGAGATGCGTCATCCCCAGCAGGTTCCTGAACAGCGAAGTTGAAACTTCCCCCCCTGAAGACTTGATGATTGAAGTCCGACCGAGTTAACGAAGTAGTTCTCTCAGCTGATGCGGAGTGCCTGATGGCAGAAGTTTGGGTATCCCCAATTGGTTCATGATTGACCAAGAATTCTATTCCCGACTTACTGATGGAGTCCGGCTGACGCCCGAAAGTTTTCTTTGAATGCCCGACGGCATGACTAACCTGATTGTTGACCTGATGAGTCCCGAGGAATCTTGATGCCTGACGGAATGATCGATCATGTATTACCGGTTACCGTGTGACCAATCCCCTAGCTAGTTGCCGTGCAGCTAATATTTCAGTGTTCGAAGATTTGTTCCCGTCAGAGTACCGTGTACTTGCGCAGTTGGCAAATTTTCGGGTTTGTTGGTATTCAACCGTCTTTTACCTTGATTGGTTGAGAGCCGTTCGCTCCTCACCCAGTCAGGTCCAAGCCGTTTGAATAGGGGCAGCTGTTGCACCCCAAAATTTGACCAACATTTCTGTACCTAGCTTGTGTTTATCATCTGCATTTCATTGACATGTATGCAGGAGATCAAGAGGTATGATTACCAATCAAGAGCACCACAAGAGATTGAAGCTAGCCAAGAGGGTTATTCAAGTGTTCAAGGGTTTATATCTTTGTCAGAGAAGTTAGAAGATTCTCAGAGAGATTGGTTGAAACCAAGGTTGTGTGCCTCCTAACTTGAGAGTTGTGGGAGCTCCTCAGATGATTCTGAAGCTATGAGGATGGACTTGAAGCCTTGAGAGAGCTTATGAGATGTCTTGAAAGCCATCATGAAGCCTAGAGAGGCCATTGTGCAAGATTAAAGAGACCTAGCCATGAGTGGTATAATTAGGGTTTGACTGAGTCAACCCTAGGTCAACTGATGATTTGGAGAAGGTTGAAAACTAATCCAAGAGCCATGTGATCATGTATTGATGCATTGAGATGCTATAAGGATGATTCCAAGGTCAACTCATCATGATTGAGGAGGTTGAGAAGTTTCAAGCTAGGGTTTCTAAGGCTTGACAGTGTAAAATCCCCTAGTTTGACCCCTATCTTCAAGGCAGTTTAGCTCAAGATGTGATTGTCATCTCATCTTACCCCCAACATGAATGTTCTATAGCTTTCTCTTAGCTTTAATTTGAGTACTAGAAGTCCTTGATAGGATTTGTAGAACTCAAGTTATGACTTTGACAAGTTACAGATCATCTGAGGTATGTGAATCTAGGGCCTTGAAAGTCACCCAACTTGCATCCAACTTTTGCCTAAGAAGGATGATTCCTATGAACTTTTGGTCAACATGAATGGTGTTCCTCATCTTCTTAGCTTTCTAGAGAGTACTATAAGTCCTTGATAGGATTTGTAGAACTCAACTTATGGCTTTGACAAGTCAAGGGCATTTTGGTCATTTGGAGATTATAGGTCATTTCAAGCATAAGGCCATAACTCCTATTTACATGCTTCAAATGGAAAAATCTTCAACATCAAACTTGCTTAAAATGATGTTTTAAGGCTAGTAAGAAGGTCATGAGATGTTGAAAAGGCTTGTAGCTCAAAGTGATAAAAATGACCCAAAATGGAGGCATAAGTTAAATAAGTCAAAGTTGGAAATTGAAATTTCCAAGTTACACATCCAAACCATGGCATGTAATAGGTCATTTTGACTCCAAAGAACATTTTAGAAACAATGGTTCAGCCACATTTTTGATTTGAGGTTTAGATCATGGGGTTTCTTTGGAAAATGGTTACTTGCATATTAAGGTACAAATGCAAAACACAAGGGAAGGCAATGTACAAGCTAGCTAAGTATCTTAACACATCATTCATATCATCTAAGGAGATTTTCAAGTCAGAACAAGTTGCTACAAGAGGCATAGCATGAGATGGCATGTGAGATGAGATGAAATCAAAAACTCATGGCATGAGAATCCCAAATTCTCATTGGATGATTCCAGAAAGTTCTGGATGGGTCTGAACCATCCTATATAGTGTTTAGAACTTGCTCAGATGCAAGGTTGGTGAGAGATTAGAGAGGAGAGTGAGATAGCCATTTCAATTTCTTCCATTGCAAGTTGAAATCAATTTCTACTTTCTGCTTCATTTCCATTGCTTCTTTCAATCCCAACACCTTCCATTGATCATACTGAATGTGTGCATACCAAATTGAGGGCAAGATCGTGTGAGATTGGAGAGATAGCATTTGGATTTTGGGAGCTGCAAATCAAGATCGGGTTTGGAGATTCAGGCTTTCTTGATCAAATCTTTTGCAAACAGAAGCTTTATCATCAATCAAGGAGTGATTCTGAAGAGTTTGAGAGGTTGAAGTGGAGCTTTGACCTATCTGATATTCAAGATTTAACAGGTTTGCAACTTTTCTTCTACACCATAATTTAAGCATAATTAGTTAGAATTGTTAGGTTAGAATGGTTAGAGACAAGTAGGCGATGGATTCTGGAAACTTTGAGATCAATTGGTGAAGTTTGAGTTAGTGACACCATTTTTGTTTTGATCAAGAACACGATGGATAGTGAGATATATCATGAGTTTGATATCAAGAATTAACCAGTGTGAGGTGGTGATCATTCTGAGGTAATCAATTTCAAGAATTGTTAGAATTGAAGTTTGAGCATAGTTTTGATCTTGGATCGGGTTTAGAGATTAAGGGCATGTCAATTGATTCTAAGGCCATGGTTGGATTCAGGGTTGAATTTAGAGCAGGTTAGGGTTTTGAACCATGGATTTTGGTTGGGTTTGGAGGGAGTCCGAGCTAGGTATTTGAGCTCTGCAACTATGGAGCTTTCCCTCCATTTCCATGGCTGGAGGAAGAAGATAACGTTTTAGCCGTTAGATCATGCGTGGACTCATTGACTGAGTGGAGATCTAAGGGATGTGATTTGATTTTGCGTTTGAAGAGAAGTCTGAAGACACACCAAAGCGTTGTGTTTCATTAAACTGTGGTATTGGGCTTAAGTTGATACTTGCTAGCCACACCCCACTCTCATGGCCCATTGGATAATGAACTGAATTTCTTTACTAAATGCACCGTGGATTTTTCCTTTTTCTTTATGTTTTCTGAATTGATTTTCTAATTAAAATTTGGGCCTAGCGCATTTGATAAGCACACCCCCATTTCAAGCCCAGTCATGAATTGAACTGCATACCATTGCTGTCTGCACCAATGTTTTCATATTTTAATTTCTTTTTCTCCATTTTTCTTTAATCTTTGAAAAATCATATTAAATAGAAAATTAATGATTTTTGCATGGGGATTTTTTCTCCTATTTCATGTTAATTTCTAGAAAATTATAAAATCAAAATATTTGCATTTCATGCATTTTTAATATTTTTTGTGTACTTTCTCTTTTAATAGTTTTTAATTCCTTTTATGTTGATGCATAGATTTGTAGAATTTTTTTTAGCTAGTTCCCTTCATATTTTTAGGCCATTCTTTTTAGGATAGTTATATTAGGACTTTAGCTCCCCTCTGGATTTATTCCATAATTTTGTGATTAGTTTTTGATTAGTTTTGATTAGATGACTTTAGGTTGTGTAGATTTAGGTCAATCCTTAACATAGGTCCACAATAACACTATAATTTTGGGTTTCTAGGTCAAGTTAGACATTGGGACATATAGGGTATTAAGGGTAGGTATATAGGATCCCTTAGAAATTATATTAGATTTTAATATAATAGTATACTATTTTTAATTGATTTTTGTAGTTGATTGTTGTTTGTGTTGCCCTTGTGGGTTTGTATTTTGTTTTGCCTTGCTTTGTGGGTTTTTGCTTGGCTTGGTGGGCTTGGTCTTGCTTTGTGGAGCATGGAGGAGCATGGTGGAAGACTTGAGGAGCTTGAGAGCTTGAAGGCTTGTTTGTTTTGTTGTTGTTTTAGGATTAGGAATTAAGTAGAGCTTAGACTTAGTTAAGTTCTTTCTTAAACATGGATGATATCTTTCACCTCCATTCTTCCCCATGATACAAGGTCCTTCTATGGTGTTCACCTCCCTCCTTTGGAGGAATAAGTGATGGTACCTAGGAAGTAGAACTTTTGAGGGAACCATTCTTTTGATGTTGAACCCTTATAGGTCACCTTTGGTGGTCAATAAGCAGTTTAATATCCTAGCTTATCCAGTTAAGTGATTTCTTCTGGTTTGAGTATCTTGAGAGATGTTGGGCTTGAGTGTGAAGATGAAGACTTCATTGAAGAGTATGGAAGAGGATGATTCCTTGAGCATTGCCATTTCAGTTGAAGCTTGAAGAGCAAGAAGAGTAAGTTGATACTTGAAAACCCAATGAAGATCCAGTAAAGATTGAATGAAGAGCTGAGGCTTAAAGACTGAAGGATGAAGTTGACATTTCCAAATGATTGAGGGTTACTCTGAGAAGCTGAAGCTTGTAGGAAGAGAAGACCAAGTTGAGACTGGTAAAGCAAAGAGAGCTTGGAAGCTTGAAGGCTAAGTTGACACTTATGAAGAGGATTCAATTGAGATTGATTAAGGAGCTGAAGCTTGAGGAAGAAGATAAGTTGAAACTTATGTGGAAGGGTTGAAACCTTGGAAGCAAATTGATATTTGTCAAGAGTGATTGAAGTCTGAAGACTGAGTTGCTGTCAGAAGAGATGGAGTTGGAATAGAGAAAGGAGTTGATCTGCTTTCTTCTTTGTTTCTTTTCTGTATTGATGTGCCTTGTTTGACTTGCTTGATGCATTAGAATAAGTCCATATCTAGACTAGCTTTAATCTAGGAGCATGATTGCACTAGAGGTTGAGTTGCTCCCTCTGCTTGTATTGTTACTGTGTGGCTTTGCTTGCGGGTATTCGGTAGAGCCCAGCTCCCTTGCCCATGTGGTTTATTTTGCTTGATAGCATGATGTTATTTTCTTCTGTATGATTGCAGTTTACTGTATTTTGCTTGATAGCCTGTTTATTTTCCTCAGTATGATTGCTGTTATTCATTCTGGCTTGAGGTTGAGATGAGCTTGTGGAGGCTGATGCCCCACACATATTTCCTCCCTCACTTGCATTGCATGCATTTTACTGTATTACCGTTTACTGTTTAAGCTGATGCTTTATCTGTTTCTGTGTATCATTGATATGATCCCTTAGGGCTCTCATTTCCTTTGATAAGGAAGTGATGATAGAACTTTAGGTTGAAACCCATGCATGATAACTTCTAGGAGTTCCCTGTTCAAACCTCAACCATAGGATGAATCCTTGGCATGACAACAGTAGGACTTGATAGTCTCCCCGTAGTTGAGCCTGTTCTCTTCTCATCTCAAAACAGCTTAAGATACAGTAATCATGAATGATTTCTTTCGTACGTTATGAGCCTTAAGCTATCTGAGAAAGGATTGTTGGAGAGTTTCTTTTCAACAGTCTGGATGTTTAGTATGGCACCCTTTGGGTGACATGCGACGCATTCACTCTCAGGTCATAGTCTTTAGTGCGATTGAAATTGCAAACACAATAAAAAACACTTCTTTCGTAAAAGACAGAAAACAAACTTCAAAACTTTTTTCCCCGGGGGCCCGTAATTCAAAGGAAGCCTTTCTGAAGAAAAGAGTGTCGTTAAACTTCAGCGCCAACGCAAACAGGCTTTGTCCCTAACTGCTAGAACTGTTGTTTAACCCTACTTGATAAAACAGATGAATCTGAATCCCCTTAATGCGTAGTAGCCCGAACTACGTAAGCTCTGATCTCTCATACATGTTGAGAGTACGTAGGCACAATACTGATGTATTGGCGAGCTACCTTCCCCGTAACCCGTCGTAGGTCGAACTACGTTGACTCTGATTTCTCATTCTCTGATAAGAATACGTAGGCATAAAGCGCGATGCTTTGCCGAATCATTTTTCTTTTCTGTTTAAGCCAGCCTTGATAGGTAGATAGATATACCAACCCGTCCAGTAAACACAACAAGCGTGGATCCCGTCGAGTACAACAGACGTGAGGGGTGCTAATACCTTCCCCTTGCGTAACCGACTCCCGAACCCAGACAACGGTTGCGACGTCCTTGTCTTACCCTTTTCGTAAGGTTTTTCCGATCGTTTCCTTTCCCGCTCCGAGGGATAAATAACGAAAGGTGGCGACTCTTCTGTTTTGCCGGCACCTTATTTTCGCGGAAGCGACACACCTCTACTACACAAGTGGTTTATTTCGCACTTGCCGCAATCCAGACTCTTCAGAGATAACAAGGATAAACTTAGGTGGTCTCAGAGACTTATGTCCCTCACTCATGCAGATATGACTTAGTACAATTCATCGTATGATGCTTGAGTGATTATTGATAGTTATGGAGAGTTCTAAAATGTACCTCTTCTTGGTACACGAGGAGGATTCAGCTACAACCATATTCTTGTTAGACGCCAATTTGGATATTCTTTGAAGGAAAAACCTAATAATGTTCTATTATCAGTTTTCTTTTTCCTTGATGGAGTATGGAGCTTAGAGTTGAAGAAGAGAATTGTGCATTCTTGGCACAATGTCCATAGGAAATGAAAGGATCAATTAGGAAGGCAACATTATATGGTTGTTGAACTTTACATTCAGTGGATTCATGATAGAGCTTGTAAACTCAAGATGCTTTATCCTCTTGAAGAGTCGTTGTTCCCTATTACTACACTATCATCTTCTCTTGTTCCTACTGATGATAGAGGAAGTCTTCAAGAAGCTTTGGCTGAGATAAAGCAAGAGAAAGAAGTGTTGAAAAGCAAGTTTCATGCTTCCAACATAGAGAAGGAAGAGTTGCAAAAACACTTGAAGGAGAAGGATGTTTTGATTAAGTTGTTGGAGCAACATGCTATGAAGAGATCAAGGGAGTCAGGATTTATTTTCCTCTAGAGTTTCATCATATACTCATCTTCCTACTTCTGGTGCATGGAAGGATATTGTAGATCGACTCGTGATAGAGAAGGACCCCATGAAGATCAGCTATGAGAGAGAGAGAGAGAGAGACAGACAGACAGAGAGAGACAGACAGACAGAGAGACAGACAGACAGAGAGAGACAGAGAGAGAGAGAGAGAGAGACAGAGACCAAAAATACATTTGTCTTGCCCAGAACTATGTAGCTTTGAACTCCTCATCGCACCTGAGGATATGTAGGAGCAAGACTATCAATCTTGTCAATCACCCTAATAAAAAAATTATTTTTAGTCTTTTTCTCTTTTTAAACTTTTAATAATTAGAAGAAACAGACATTAAGCTAACATTCTATTCGCAAAGCTAACGTATGTGATGGGTGCTAATACATTCTCCTCGCATAACCGACTGTCGAATCTGAATTTGGTTGTGACGATCATTTTCTTTTTCTTTAAGTGTTTTATCGATAGTTTTTCTTTTCTTTTGTAATAAATAAATTTCGGTTGTGACTCTGTTATCATTGTGGGTATGAAAACGCTCGTGGTATTTTCGCGTCGCAATAGTAGCTCTCACAGATTCTATGAATATATCTAATACTTTCAATATTGCTGACACTCATAAATATCAGGCAAATGAGACTCTTTATTAAGAAGAGAACTCAGGGTCGAGTTCTTCAGAGGTGGAGGAAACTAATGTATGAAGGCTTTTTAAGCCATTCAAGTTTGTTTTAGACCCAAAAATAATATTTTAATATTTCCCACAAATTTCTATTTTATTTTATTTTTTAGATTAAAAACACATTAGAGTTTTTTTTTGTTTTTTTTTTTATTTTAGTTCTGTTTTGAATTAAAAGCTCATTAAATTTTTTTTTATATATTTAAACATTCTTGGGAGTAGATGTCATGATTATTTTAGATTTAATAAACTTCAGTATTTTTTTTTCTGATGAATTTCAGAGGTTATCGGATAAATTTTGTGTTTTCAATCCTATTTATTATTTTAAGTTTAGTGTTTGATAATCCCTAATATTTCCGACTTTGCCACTCTTGTAAACATATCTCTAAAAAAAATTAATTTATTCAATTTAAAATAAAACATCGTAGTAAAAAGTTTAAAAGGTCAAATATTGTATTAAGTTAGAATAAAAAAACTATAAAAAAAATACATAATATATTAGAACTCGGTGCTTTTGGTTTAGTAGGAGATGATGTTGCAGTAGTAAAAGTTCACTATTTTAAAATGGCGGCAGGAGCAACAATATGGGCCGTCAAACTTTTGGGAGGATTCAAATTTTGAAAAAGTTCAATTTTTTTATAAATATTTTTAAGTGTTATATTTTGACTTTTTATATATACTAAAAAAAACTTAATCATTATTATTACTTTTTAAATAATAATTCTTCTTTTATCTATAATATTTTTATTATTTATTATATTTATTTCATTTTTTCTCTCTATGAATATTTAGGCGAAATTTTGACAAAAATGCAATTAATGCTACATTAAACTTTACAAGTGTAATTAAAAATGAACAAAAAATTATCAAAAAAGTAATACTTAAAAATGGAGGGAGTAATAGATACAAGAAAATGTTGTAATAAAAAATCCAGTAAATTAAAAAAATGAAATTTATTAAAAAAAAATCAAAATAATTATAATTAAATCTATTGCATGAATGTTAATGTGTTTCATTTTCATCTAACTTGTTCTAGACTGGGCCGACGCTTAGCCCACAACCAAGCAGGCCCAAGCCCCCAATGAGGTTGGGCCCAAGAATACCACGCTGACAGGCAGAAGTTCCGTCAAGCACCAGCTCTCCCCGTCGGGCATAGGCCAACAGCTGTCAGGCAGGTCCCTCGCAACCGACCAGTCAGCCTCTTTCTCCCTCGTGGTCGAGCAGAGTCCAGTCTGTCTGGGGAGCTCCTCGGGCTGCCCCTACGTCCTCCACGTGTCCAACACGCAGGGACACGCCATAAAGTAACTACGCACGTTGTAACAATCCAATTTCTATTAATTAATTATTTATATTAATTAATTGATTTATTGGGATTGGTTTAATTATTGGAATTATTGATAGATATTTTGAGAGAAGAAATATGATGGAAGGAAATAGAAGAGAGAGACATAAGGAAAAGTGGAAAGAAAAGAGAAGAATAGAAACATAAGGAGTAAGAAGAGGAAGAAAGAGAAAAGAGAAGGAAAAAGGAGGAAAACTTGGATTCATCAAGATCAACTCTCAAGAACCGATTTAATCAAGGTAAGGGTGTGAAATGTTGTTATTCTATTAATGTTTATGATTATGTATGCTTGGTTTGGGTTGTTGGGTGTTTTTCTACATTTTCCATTCTAGGGCAGAAATGAGTTTAATCGGTAGAATCGATATTTTAACGGTTAAAATCGGGGCTAAGTTGTGTAATTTAGTCTAAGGATGTTAGACTAAGACTATTGGAACTGGTTTGGTGAAAATAGGGTGATTTGGGAGCTTCCGATGAATTTTGGGCAGTTGGGGTTCTAAACATCGCAGACGTTCGCTAGCACCTTTGCTAGGCGAGCAGGGTAGCGAGTGTTCGCTCAGCGAGCTGTGGCGACCAGGTAGCGAATGGTCCCAGACTTGGGGCAGACTGGAAATGACCCTCTTCGCTGGTAGTGAGTGAGATAGCGAGTTGTTCGCTAGGCGAGGCTCTAGCGAGCCAGTAGCGAAGCCTTCCAATAGCTTCTGTTTGACTTCGCGAGCTCGTTCGCTAGGTGAACTAGTAGCGAGCATTCGCCATGAACTCGCTAGGCGAGCAAGCTAGCGAGTGTGACAACATGTTATATTCTTGTATTTTCTATCCAATGTCGATTCTTCGATTCGAGTATGATTAACCCTTTCTTTAAATGCATAGTTGTATGTTATGGTATGATATGATGTGGGTAGTTGTATGGCGTGAATCCTAGGTTGTGGAATCGATTGTGAAATGTGGTCTTTTGATAAAGATATGCATTGTTTAATTTAATTAAAAGTGCATGATGTATGTGATTGAGTTCGTTGTCGTTGGTGCGATATTATAATGCATGAGAACATATTGTGAATATATGTGCATTGCTTGATAAATGTAGTGATGATGATTGGAAGTATGAATAGTTTGACTATTATGAAATATGTTGTGTGTGCAATCATGTTATAATTCTTATGTGATGAATTATTTGAGAATGCATGAGATTAAGATGCGAGAACGGTCTTAAGTGCATTTGGTTGTCGATTGCATACGCATCATTCAGTCAAGAAGCAATGTTTGCTAGTTTCGTGGAGACTAGTGACTTGTCCCAAGCCTAGAAGAGTTGGTTTGAAATCTTAGAGGACGGGCTTTTATTGTTATCGGTCTAGAGGACGGACCCGGTTTAAGTGTAAAAACCAAAAAATGATAACAAGTGTTGGTACCACATGACATGAGTTGCATTGAGTTGTATTGAGTCACATGGCATAGATATTATTGTTATATGAAAGTATGCATGTGTATGAATTGTTGAGTTGTGGATTATGGATGTGTGCATGATGAAACATGCTTGGGTGATTATCCATATTTGTTGGTGCATATATTGCGATGTATATGATGATTATAATGAATTGTGGTGAGAAGATGTGGAATATGTGTATTCTATACTTGTGTGTGTGTGTGTGTGTGTGTGTGTGTGTGTGTGTGTATATATATATATATATATATATATATATATATATATATATATATATATATATATATATATATATATATATATATATATATATATATATATATATATATATATATATATATATATATATATATATATATATATATATATATATATATATATATATATATATATATATATATATATATATATATATATATATATATATATATATATATATATATATATATATATATATATATATATATATATATATATATATATATATATATATATATATATATATATGCATTGATTATTATGATAATATTTCTCACCCTTATGTTGTTTTATAATGCTCTATGAGGCATTGCAGATTAGGATTGTTGGAGGTCTTTTTGTGAAGTGTAACTTCATTCTTTTAGTCGGTTAGCTCTGATATGTAGCACCGGGTAGCTAGGATTGTATAGCATTCTTTTGTGATACATATGTATATGTATCTGCTGACAAATGTTTATGTAAACATGAATAATTTGGTAACCCAAACTGGATGATATGTATTTATATGTGTGGAGGCAAATCGCCACATATCACACAAGTCTGCAAGACATTGGTTAATGCAGGTTTCGATGATGACAAATTCCCCGGATAGACTGGAAAGTATGAATTCCAGATCCACTAAACCAGATGCAACGTATCACCCACCATATCCTTTTTTCTCTTGTCTTAAAACTTCTGAAATGAATATACTTTGTGTTGACAAAATGCAATCATGACTAAAGGCATGAAAAACTTCAAACTAATGATTTTTTGCAGGCTTGCAGGACATGGGTCGACCATAGGGTCGGCGTATTCATCAAAAAGGTCCAAACCAGTCAGCGCACAAAGCATGCTTCGACCATAGGGTCAGCGCATGAAGGAATAACATTCCAGCGGGTCAGCGCGTAAGGGCATAGGTCGACCATAGAGTCAGCGTACAAAGGAAATGGATTTCAACGGGTCAGCGCACGCCGACTGTATGGTCGACGCACACTAATGAAATTTCCAGAAATCCAAAACAGCACAGGCCATGCGTCGACGCACAGACCCGTTAGGGTCGACCGTTCGCACGGAAAATCTGTTTTAAAATACTTCCCTCTCATATTTGAAATATTGTTATGTCCTGAATTATGTTGGCACTATATATACTTGCTTAAACACTTGTGTCTACCAACATTTGATATTCTTTTGATTCATGTGTTCAAAAACAAGAAAGAGTGAAATAGGTGTCCAAGATTCATCATCTTCATCTTCAACATCTCACAACATTTTAATTACACACAATCATTTTTGAAATGCATTTGTGAGAGATTCAAGGTGATAAGGTTCGAGGCTTAGATTGGAGAATCAAGCTCGGGTTGAAGATTGCGACAAGTTCTTTCTTGAATAAAACCATTGGGGTTTTTCCCTCCAAGATTGGTTCGAATTTTGGGGGTTTTTGGACGAGATTCTTCATCAACGATCAATCGAGCGAAGGTGATTGTGAAGAGGTGGTCTTCACAAGTCTAGTAGCGGATTCGGTGATTTTGAAGGGAAGATCTCAGGTTCGATTTGGTGTTGTTGAGATCAGCCGGAGCCAAAGGTTTAAACAACAACATGTTCTTCAATAAGTTGGCTGGAGTCGGAGGTCCATCAACACAAATCGAAGAACTTGATTCAACTTGAATCAAGGGGCAAGGTGTGAAGGCAACTTTCAACACATTGAGATTTTTGTTGTATATTTGCTGCTCAATCCTTGTATAAACTATTCATTCAAACAGGTGATATCTATACAATATATCTCAATTCTAGTTTTAGAATTGAGGGCAGACGTACCCCGAAGCGAGGACGACGGGGGAACTGCCTCACCAAATTACTTGTCTTCTCTATTTTCAGCATTTACGTTACAGCTCAAATAAGTAATTTTTGTGTAAGCTCTATTGTCAAAATTGTGATATCAATTGAGTAAGAGGTTAAAACTTTGTTTTTAACTCTAAAGTACAACAATACATTGTACTAGGCTGGTTGAAATCACTTACTCAACATAAATATCACTTGGAGTGTTTTTGCACACCAAGTGTTTGACATATTGCTTGAACCAAAATTATCTTACTTGTGTATCTAGTTTTGGTTTGATTTTGAATCATTGGAACTAGGAATCCTTACAACTGAAGTAAATAATTGATAAGTGTAGTTTATGTTGTGATTCTATTTTTCCCAATTGTCATTAATCCATAGGCTTACGTATATCCGGTTTTCCAATAACCGTTCGTTTTAGACTATATTTTTCCTCGGCCGCTTCCGCACTTAAAGCATTTCTAAAACCACTTTTAAATTGGTAGCGCCGACTTAAATTTTAATTGGGGATCTATTCAACCCCCCCTTCTAGATCCGTGCCATAGTCTAACAAGTGGTATCTAGAGCTCCGGTTATTCGGTGCTTCAAATACAACAAGATAGAAAATGGCAAACGAACCTAAAGGGGCATACAATAGGGCTCCCGTTTTCAACGGTGAAAATTATAGTTATTGGAAAGACTGTATGCGTGTGCATATAAACTCCACAGACAGAAAAATATGGAACGTTATCCTTAATGGTCCAATAGAAATTACTATGACCAATGCGGATAACGTAGTTGTGCCAAAGCCTGAAGCATAATGGACCAATGACGATGAGAAAAAAAATACAATTATGATTGGAAAGCTAAAAACATCTTAATCTCCTCATTAGGTGCAGATGAATACTATCGTGTATCCCATTGTCCTACCGCTAAGGCCATGTGGGATTCACTACAAATAGCCCATGAGGGGACAAACGATGTTAAGTTGGCTAGAATCAATACATTAACTCAAGAGTTCGATCTCTTTTTCATGGAGCAAGGGGAAACCATTGCTGACATGCAAAAGAGATTTACTCATCTCATCAATCGTTTACATTCATTAGGTAGGCCTGTTTCCAATGATATTGCTACTAATAAGATTTTAAGATGTCTTAACAGGGAATGGCAGCCTAAAGTGACTGCCATCAAAGAAGCACATGATCTTACCTTATTAGATTTAACAACATTGTTTGGCAAATTACAAGAGCATGAACAGGTACTCTTGAGCTTAGACCAACGCGAAAAGATGGAAAAGAAAGACAAAACGAAGGTGAGTGAAAAGAAATCGATAGCTCTCAAGACTTCCTCCTCGAAGTCTCAAGCAAAAGAGCAAAATGATTATTCCTCGAGCGACGAAGAAGAATAGGACACAAGCGAAGATATGAGGTTGTTTGTTAAACGGTATAACCGTTATGTGAGAAAGAACGGCATCCAACATTCTGAGAAGAACTTGGTAAACTTCCGGAAACAATCGAGGCACTCCAAGGATGATGACTCAAAAGGTAAAAAGACTAGAGGGATGTGCTACAAGTGTGGAAAGCCCGGTCACTACAAACCGGACTGTACGATGAATAAAAAGGGAAAGGACAAGGAATCATCAAAGTCACACAAGAAATCATCAAAGCCTAGGAGAGCGTACATAGCATGGGAAAGTGACAGCGACTCTTCCTCCTCTGATGAAAGTTCTAGTGATGAAGAAGAGTCCGTGAATCTATGCCTCTCCACCAATCAGAAAAATAAGAAAAAACAGGTACGTCACTCTAAATATGATAAGTCCTCAAATATGTCGCATTCAGAATTACAAACCGCATTTCATGCCTTACATAATGAAGCAGTTGAAGCCTTCAAGAAACTTGCTTCTAATAAGAAAATATTTACGTATTTAGAGCATAAAGTTAAAGAGTCCGAAAAGAAATTAGAGGACCTTAAGGCTTCCATTGTGAAAGGCAATGAATCGGATTGTAAAGACAATAGAAATCCTTTCAACTTCGGGTGTGGTACTTGTCATATTTGGCAAGGTGAGGTTAGAAACCTCAAGGCCAAATTAAACAAGGCACTTGAGCCTAAAGTTACATTTGCTATTGATAAAAAGGATTTTAGAAAAAGTATGATTAACCCATACCAAAAATATGCATATGTAATTAGGGATCAAGCAAGTGAAAGTGTCTCTAAAGTTGATTTTGCTTGCTTATATTGTTGCAAGAAAGGCCACTCCATTGGTAAATACCGGTTTAGGAGATTTATTGTTCCTAAAGGCATATACCAATGGTTTCCCAAATGCAACCATTTTGTCGCTAACCTATTAGGACCCAATATGCCATTAGGTACCTCCTTGTGCTAATTATGTTTTGACATGTGAAATGTGTCGAGACCACCGAGAGAAGATGGGTTCTCGATAGTGAGTGCTCAAGACACATGTCTGGAGACATATCCTTATTCATAGACTTTGTGGCTAAGAAGAAAGGGTATGTAACTTATGGTGATAACAACCGCGGAGCAATACTAGGTAAAGGTAGTGTAGGTAATCCCGCCACTACTATGATTTCCGACGTATTGCTTGTCGAAAACCTTAAACATAACCTGCTTAGCATTAGCCAATTGTGTGACAAAGGATACAATGTATCCTTTTCAAAAGATTGTTGCAAAATTGTGCATGAAAATGATAAGAAGAATATGTTTAATGGTTTTATAGTAAACAATGTATATATGCTTGACTTAAATGAAGTATCATTAACAAGCGACAAATGCCTCATAACTATGAGTGAAGACTCATGGCTATGGCATAGGCGTTTAGCACATGTTAATTTTTACTTACTCAATAAGGTAGTCTCAAAAGACCTAGTCTTAGGACTTCCCAAAATAAAGTTCACCAAGGATCACCTTTGTGATGCTTGTCAAAAAGGGAAGCAAACGAGGATCTCATTTAAATCCAAAAAGATAATTTCAACAACGAGACCTCTGGAACTTCTCCACATGGACTTGTTTGGGCCGTCTAGGATCAAAAGTCTAGGAGGAAACTATTACGGGTTCGTAATAGTGGACGACTTTTCTAGGTTTTGTTGGACCATCTTCTTAGTAAGTAAAAGTGATACATTCGCCGCTTTTGAAAAGTTTGCTAAGCTTTCCCAAAATAAGTTAAATACAAACATAGTGTCCATTAGGAGCGACCATGGAGGTGAGTTTGAAAATCACTTATTTTAAGAATATTGCGGTAACCATGGTATAGATCATAACTTCTCCGCTCCACGCACTCCTCAACAAAACGAGGTTGTGGAGCGCAAAAATCGTATTTTAGAAGAACTGGGAAGAACAATGATTAACGAAAGTGGTTTACCTAAATATTTTTGGGACGACGCCATTAGTACGGCGTGTTATGTGTTGAATAGGGTACTTATTCGCCCCATTCTAAACAAAACACCGTACGAACTTTTAAAAGGGCGAAAGCCTAATGTTTCTCACTTGCACGTGTTTGGATGTAAATGCTTTGTATTAAACAATGGAAAGGAAAACTTGGGAAAATTTGATTCCAAAGCCGATGAAGGTATCTTTCTCGGATACTCTCACTCGAGTAAAGCATATAAAATATATAATAAACGATTACTTGCTGTAGAAGAGTCTGTGCATGTTACCTTTGATGAGTCCTACCCGAGAAATGTCGGAAAGGATAGTGTTGTTCATGGTGCAGGTACATCCACTGAAGACATACTCAAAAGTGGCGAGACGGGGATTGATCAACCTGACAAAGCCAAAATTGAGGAGGATAAGGATGCACACCATGATGCAACAGAGGAAGTTCATCCGCCTTCAAACGACGATCTTCCTCAAGAATGGAAGTCATCTAAAGACCATCCAATTGAAAACATTATTGGAGACATCACAAAGGGTGTAACAACTCGAGCTAAGCTAAGTAATTTCTGTTATTACTTCGCTTTCGTGTCACAGATGGAACCTAAAAACCTTAAGGAAGCCCTACTCGATGAACATTGGTATTTGTCAATGCAGGAGGAACTGAATCAGTTTACTAGAAATGAGGTTTGGGACCTTGTCCCTCCTCCACGAGGTCATCGAGTAATCGGCACCCGATGGGTGTTTAGAAATAAACTGGATGAGAACGGAGTAATAACTCGCAATAAAGCGCGTTTAGTCGCGCAAGGGTATAACCAAGAGGAAGGCATCGACTATGAGGAAACTTATGCGCCGGTTGCCCGACTCGAGGCTATACGCCTTCTACTTGCTTTCGCTTGTGCGAAAGATTTTAAGTTATTTCAAATGGACGTCAAAAGTGCGTTCCGTAACGGGTTTATAAATGAAGAAGTCTATGTTGCTCAACCACCTGGTTTTGAGTCTCATGAGTATCCTGATCATGTCTATAAACTGAAAAGAGCTTTGTACGGTCTCAAACAAGCTCCTAGAGCTTGGTATGAGAGACTAAGCAAATTCTTACTTGATCAAGGCTACTCAAGAGGAAAGGTTGATACTACTCTCTTCATTAAACGTCAAGGAAAAAACTTAATTCTTGTACAAATTTATGTTGACGATATCATATTTGGATCCACTAACATGAATCTCGTAAGAGAGTTTGCTAAGCTTATGCAGGGTGAATTCGAGATGAGTATGATGGGTGAACTCACATATTTTCTCGGGTTACAAATCAAGCAACTGAAGGAAGGAACATTCGTGAGCCAAACAAAATATTGTTTGGATCTTCTCAAGAGATTTGACATGGCAAATGCAAAAGCCATAGACACCCCTATGCCAACATGTGCAAATATGAGTAAAGATGAAAGTGGCAAAGATGTTGAGGTAAAAAGGTACAGAGGTATGATTGGCTCGCTTCTCTATCTTACTGCTTCGCGTCCCGAAATTATGTTTAGCGTATGTATGTGCGCCAGATACCAATCATGTCCTAAGGAATCCCACCTAAAATCTATCAAACGCATACTTCGATACCTATCTGGTACTCCGAAGTATGGATTGTGGTATTCTAAGGGTAATGATTGTTCATTGGTAGGCTTCTCCGATTTTGATTTTTCCGGTTGCAAATCGGATAGGAAAAGCACCAGTGGTACATGTCACTTATTTTCAAATTCCTTGGTTAGTTGGCTCAGCAAGAAACAAGTGTATGTTGCTCTATCAACCACCGAAGCGGAATACGTAGCCGCCGGTAGTTGTTGTGCGCAAGTCTTATGGCTTAAACAACAACTATTGGACTTCAATTTGAAACTAGAACGTGTTCCAATATTTTGTGACAACACCAGTGCTATAAATCTTTCCAAGAATCCGGTGTTACACTCGCGTACCAAACACATAGAAATTCGACACCATTTTCTTAGGGACCATGTAGAGAAGGGTGACGTTGTCTTTGAACACGTCGATACTAAAAACCAACTAGCGAACATTTTCACAAAGCCGCTAGCCAATGAGCCCTTCTTTCATATCCGTCGAGAACTTGGTATTCTCGATATTTCTGATCGGGTTTAACAATTACTACGTTCAAATTTAATATATTTACAACTATGTTTTTGTACCACTAACAATTGTTTTGAGTTTGTTGCAAGTGCATATCTGTGATTAACAAGAGTGGTCGGTATATAGGTGATATTGCTCCTTTCTCCTTCTTTTTCTTCTCTCTCTCTTAGCATTCATGACTTGAAAATAACTATATCGTTCTACAATCATGGTACTTATATATGTATATGACTGTTGCTGGTTGATACTATGTGTGTTGAATGCATGTCATATTGTGAAAAGATGAATAGGCATGATAAATAGGCAAGTGTGACATTCTGCATAACATAAAACTGAAAATTTTGAGTTTTTTGAAGGTTTGAGTCGACCTAAACAGGACAATGGTCGACGCATGCTGTAAACTTTCAAAATCATCAAAAACTGTACAGTATGCGTCGACGCATGCAGGGCTATGGTCGACGGCTCGCTTAAAAACCTAGAATTTTTCTCTTTTGGAAAACGTTCCAAATTCCCTCTCCCCTACATTTAATGTGCAGACAACTCTTATGATGTTTTGATATGACATTCATCTTGTAAATTGCATCTAGACACCTAATATGTCTCCTTGTCTCCTCCCTCTTCCCAAAAACCCTAACACCTCCCTCTATTAAAGACCTAAGTATTTTTCGTCTCCAACATTATTCCCAAATCAATTCTCTTCAAAGTTCCAAGTTCATCTTTACAAACTCCTCCAAAACTCATCATCAATGGCTTCCTCTCCCCGCAAAACTACCGGTAAGAGATCAAGAGCTTCTTCGTCCTCTACTTCAGTTCTGGTTACTGCTGTTTCACTTGTTTATCCTCCTGCTGTTGAAAACTTCAACAAAAGTCTCAGCAAAAGGGCAATAGTTCCACAACATGCTTTCTACCATGCAACAAGTGAGCGCTTGCATCTCACCCGAATTTTGTCCCTGTTGGACTTTCAAGGGTTCGTCAATTTCCTGGAATGTAATACAAAGTACAGTGAGGATTTGGTCAGAGTGTTTTACACAAATATGCGAGGTAACTTTCAAGATCATCACTTTCACACCTCTGTAGGAAATAGACTGGTTAATATAAATTCTGATGTATGGAACAAATATTTTGATATGACTGTTGATGCTGATGCACCACCTCTTCATGAGGTAACTGACACTCGTACGGTGCCGGGTTATGAATTTAAGAGGGCTCTGAATGGAATGCTCAAACGACCCTATCCAGAGGCAATTGTCAACAGCGATGTTTTTCCTCGATCGGTCACAGCCGGGAAACTCAATACAGGGGAGCGCATCCTTCAGTGGACCGCCGCTCGTATATTACGATCGAAAAAGGGTGGCCTGTCGCGTGTCGAACAAGCTGAGGTACATCTCATCTATATACTGCAAAACAGGATCAAAATAAATTGGCCTTACTATATTGCTAGCAGGATGTTTGCTCTGAGAGACTCAAGTAGAGGAACTGCTTTAGCCTATGGGTCGTTCATCTCGGAAATTCTTGCTGCTGCGAATGTTGTGTATCCAACATTTCCATGTGTATCAGTTCCCTCGGATAAAGAGTTTAGCACCAAAACCCTTGCAATGATGGGGTATTTTTGGTGTGTTGAACGACGTTCATACAGATTTGTCCGCCGGGCCAATATTCCTCCGGTGCCTTGTAACGATTTTGATGAAGAAGAAAGTGAAGAGCAGGGTGAAGAAGAAAGCGAAGAACAAGGTGAAGAAGAAAATGACGAGGAAGGTGAAGAAGACGATGCAGAAGACAACACAGATGCAGAGATACAAGAACCTATCTATGGGACTCAAGATTATCATCAATCTCCAGTCCAAGATACAACTACAAATACCGATTGGGTCCAGTACTCATATCCATCAGAAGAACAAGAAGGAGATTCTACAAATCAAGGATGGGGCGATTGGCAATATACAGGCTGGACTACCTTGGGTAGATTCTATGACCCATATCATGGCTACCCTCAAGACTATCAACCCTCTCAGCACTCATCACCTTCTCTGCCTTTGAATAACTCTGAAGTCATTAATATTATGCAGTCAATGCAGTTAGAACAACAAAACTTCATGAGGCATCAAGACACTCAGATGGAGCAGATTAGAGCTGAGCTCCATGCCCAAAATGAAAGGTTCAATTCATTTTCTACTCGGATGGACGCCCGTATTGACTCTCTGGTTGAATCACATGAGCGACAAGATTGGGAAATCACCAACTCTCTTAGTCATCTCAACATGTCTGTCGAAGCCTTTTTGGACTTCTCGGATCCTTACCACAATCCAGATGCTGCATACTGAGGGAGAGGACGAGGACGGGGTCGTGGTTATTAGATTCATAGTTGCATATTTCATATTTTCTTATATGTTTTCATCTGTGTACTTTTCATTTTTTTCTGTATTATGTGTGCCTGAACTTTCATTACATGTTTTCGCCATTATCTATTAATTCAAGATATTTTTGTTCATTATCATGCTTGTGTGTGAAGTTTGGTAATTAACTATCACCTATTGTATGTTCTCTGTTAATTGATGCGTTCTTCTTCTCTTTTTGATGGTGTCAAAGGGGGAGAAGACAATGTAGCAAGCAAATATCAAAGCCAAGTCAGGATATTAACAGTTTAGGATATTAACAACATTTGATGGTTGTTTGTTCTACAGCCTTATAGTGCAAAATAAAGGAGGAGCTTGTGTATACTTGTGTGTATACATTGCATATTTGGTGTTTTAGTTGTATACAGGTTATCATCATCAAAAAGGGGGAGATTGTGGAGGCAAATCGCCACATATCACACAAGTCTGCAAGACATTGGTTAATGCAGGTTTCGATGATGACAAATTCCCCGGATAGACTGGAAAGTATGAATTCCAGATCCACTAAACCAGATGCAACGTATCACCTACCATATCCTTTTTTCTCTTGTCTTAAAACTTCTGAAATGAATATAATTTGTGTTGACAAAATGCAATCATGACTAAAGGCATGAAAAACTTCAAACTAATGATTTTTGGCAGGCTTGCAGGACATGGGTCGACCATAGAGTCGGCGTATTCATCAAAAAGGTCCAAATCAGTTAGCGCACAAAGCATGCGTCGACCACAGGGTCAGCGCATGAAGGAATAACATTCCAGCGGGTCAGCGCATAAGGGCATAGGTCGACCATAGGGTCGGCGCACAAAGGAAATGGATTTCAACGGGTCAGCGCACGCTGACTTTATGGTCGACGCACACTGATGAAATTTCCAGAAATCCAAAACAGCACAGGCCATGCATCGACGCACAAACCTGTTATGGACGACCGTTCGCGTGGAAAATCTGTTTTAAAATACTTCCCTCTCATATTTGAAATACTGTTGTGTCCTGAATTATGTTGGCACTATATATACTTGCTTAAACACTTGTGTCTACCAACATTTGATATTCTTTTGATTCATGTGTACAAAAACAAGAAAGAGTGAAATATGTATCCAAGATTCATCATCTTCATCTTCAACATCTCACAACATTTCAATTACACACAATCATTTTTGAAATGCATTTGTGAGAGATTCAAGGTGATAAGGTTCGAGGCTTAGATTGGAGAATCAAGCTCAGGTTGAAGATTGCGACAGGTTATTTCTTGAATAAAACCATTGGGGTTTTACCCTCCAAGATTGGTTCGAATTTTGGGGTTTTTTGGACGAGATTCTTCATCAACGATCAATCGAGCGAAGGTGATTGTGAAGAGGTTGTCTTCACAAGTCTAGTAGCGGATTCGGTGATTTTGAAGGGAAGATCTCGGGTTCGATTTGGTGCTATTGAGATCAGCCGGAGCCAAAGGTTTGAACAACAACGTGTTCTTCAATAAGGTTGCTGGAGTCAGAGGTCCATCAACACAAATCGAAGAACTTGATTCAACTTGAATCAAGGGGCAAAGAGTGAAGGCAACTTTCAACACATTGAGATTTTTGTTGTATATTTGCTGCTCAATCCTTGTATAAACTGTTCATTCAAACAGGTGATATCTATACAATATATCTCAATTCTAGTTTTAGAATTAAGGGCAGACGTACCCCGAAGCGAGGACGACGAGGGAACTGCCTCACCAAATTACTTGTCTTCTCTATTTTCAGCATTTACGTTACAACTCAAATAAGTAATTTTTGTGTAAGCTCTATTGTCAAAATTGTGATATCAATTGAGTAAGAGGTTGAAACTTTGTTTTTAACTCTAAAGTACAACAATACATTGTACTAGGCTGGTTGAAATCACTTACTCAACATAAATATCACTTGGAGTGTTTTTGCACACCAAGTGTTTGACATATTGCTTGAACCAAAATTATCCTACTTGTGTATCTAGTTTTGGTTTGATTTTGAATCATTGGAACTAGGAATCCTTACAACTGAAGTAAATAATTGATAAGTGTAGTTTGTGTTGTGATTCTATTTTTCCGAATTATCATTAATCCATAGGCTTACGTATATTCGGTTTTCCAATAACCGTTTGTTTTAGACTATATTTTTCCTCGGCCGCTTCCGCACTTAAAACATTTCTAAAACCAATTTTAAATTGGTAGCGCCGACTCAAATTTTAATTGGGGATCTATTCAACCCCCCTTCTAGATCTGTGTCATAGTCTAACAATATGATTATATGTTTTAAGTGATTTCAATGTTTTGATTTTCCACTTTTAATTCTAAATATTGAGATGTGGATGTAAGGATTAAGTTCCTCTATTGAAAGCTACCCCACTGCTACATGTCTTTTATAGAGCAGGTGTTGTATGTTTTAATTTCACGTATTGTGTGATATGCTCCTTTTATATCATGTTTTCTATTACTTTGATGAAAATTTGAATATGTGTATAAATGTTTTATATGTTTATTTGGGGGTATAGAAGGGGGTGTTACATTAGTGGTATCAGAGCAGGGCAGCCAGTTACCCAAGTTGTTAACGTGTTTATTCCCTATATATATCTGATTGTGTGTATGACACTATTGATATTGTTTGTTCTTAAGAAGTTCTGTTGTTGAGATTCAGAACGATGGTCGCCAGTAGGAATGATGAAGCGATTGCTGAGGCTTTGACGAGGTTGGCTGGGGCAATTGGGCAGAATCCTCAAGCCAATATGAATGCTGAAAATAACGCTGATGATGAGTTTCGTGCTTTAGGAAGGTTTCAAAGGAACAATCCGCCAATTTTCAAGGGAACCCATGAACCTGACAAAGCACAAGTATGGCTGAAAGCAATTGAGAACATCTTTCGAGTCATGAACTGTTCGAATGTGCAGAGGGTGCAGTTTGGCACTCATATTCTTGAAGAGGAAGCTGAGGATTGGTGGGGTAATACTCGCCAAAGGTTTGAAGAAGATGAGGTTGTAGTTACTTGGGATGTTTTTAGAGAGGCATTTATGGAGAAGTATTTTCCAGAAGATGTGCATGGTAAGAAGGAAATTGAATTCCTTGAGCTGAAGCAGGGTAACTCAACTGTGGCCGAGTATGCCGCAAGGTTTGAGCAATTGATTAAGTTTTGTCCTCATAATAACACTACTAATGCTGAGAGATCCAAGTGTCTCAAGTTTGTGAATGGTTTGAGACCTGAAATCAAGCAAGCCGTTGGTTATCAGGAAATTAGGCGATTTTCTGAGTTGGTGAACAAAAGCAGAATTTATGATGAAGATAGTAGGTCTCGGTCTAGTCACTACAAGATTTTAAATGATAAGAAGGGAAAATGTCAATTCAGAGGGAAGTCGTATGTGACTCCTGCGGATAAGGGGAAACAGAAAGCTGGTTACGGCAAGAAACCGAGTGGGGGAGGAGTTTCCACTCCGGTAAGGTGTTATAATTGCGGTGAAGTAGGACATCATGATCCTGAGTGCAAGAGTGTTGGGCTGAAGTGTTTCAAGTGTGGGAAGCCATGCCACAAAGCTCTGGAGTGCAAAAGCGGTGCTGTTGCACCCCAAAATTTGACCAACTTCTCTTTACCTAGCTTGTGTTTTATTTCATTCACATTAGCATTATCATTTGCATTTCATTGACATGTATGCAGGAGATCAAGAGGTATGATTACCAATTAAGAGCTATACAAGACTATGAAGCCAGCCAAGAGGGCTATTCAAGTGTTCAAGGGTTGATATCTTTGTCAGAAAAGTTAAAAGATCCTCAGAGAGAGTGGTTGAAGCCAAAAGGGTGTGCCTCCTAACTTGAGAATTGTGGGAAGACCTCAGATGATTCGGAAGCCAAGAATGTGGACTTGAAGCCTTGAGAGAGCTTATGAGATGTCTTGAAAGCCATCACGAAGCCTAGTTAGGTCATTGTACAAGAATAAGAGGACTCAGCCATGAGTGGTGTAATTAGGGTTTGACTGGGTCAACCCTAGGTCAACTGATGATTTGAACAAGGTTGAGACCTAATTAAAAGGCCATGTGATCATGGATTGATGCATTGAGATGCTATAAGGATGATTCCAAGGTTAACTCATCATGATTGAAGAGTTTGAGAAGTTTCAAGCTAGGGTTTCTAAGGTTTGACAGTGTAAAATCCCCTGGTTTGACCCCTATCTTCAAGGCAGTTTAGCTCAAGATGTGATTGTCATAGCATCCGACCCCCAACATGAATGTTGTAGAGCTTGTTCTTAGCTTTAATTTGAGTATTAGAAGTCCTTGATAGGATTTGTAGAGCTCAAGTTGTGGCTTTGACAAGTTACAGGTCATCTGAGGTATGTGAATCTGGGGGCTTGAAAGTTACCCAACTTGCATCAAACTTTTACCCAAGAAGGATGATTCCTATGAACTTTTGGTTAACATGAATGTTTTTCCTTATCCTCTTAGCTTTCTAGAGAGTACTAGAAGTCCTTGATAGGATTTGTAGAACTCAAGTTATGGCTTTGACAAGTCAAGGGCATTTTGGTCATTTGGAGATTACAGGTCATTTCAAGCATAAGGCCATAACTCCTATTTCCAAGCTTCAAATGGAAAAATATTCAACATCAAACTTGCTTAAAATGATGCTTTAAGGCTAGTAAGGAGGTCATGAGATGTTGGAAAGGCTTATAGCTCAAAGTTGCAAAAATGACCTAAAATAAAGGCATAAGTTAAATAAACCAAAGTTGGAAATTGATATTTTCAACCTACACATCCAAAACATGGAATGTAATATATCATTTTAACTCTAGAAAACATTTTAAAGACATTGGTTTAGCCACATTTTTTATTTGAGGTCTAAATTATGGACTTGCTTTGAAAAGCACTTACTTGCATATTAAGCCACATTTGCAAAACTCAAAATTAAGGCATGGGCAAAGGTTTTTGCAAGCTAAACATCTCTAATATCTCACTAGGGGAGAAATTAAGGGTGAATGGGATGAATTCCAAGCTGTTTGCAAGGGTTGTACATGTCATGATAAGTGATTCAAAATCTCATGACATGAGATGTGGAAAATCTCATTGGAAGGATCTAGAGGGTTCTAGATCATCCAAACTTCATCTATATATTGAGTAGAATGGATCCATGGCAGAGGTTGGTGATCATTGAAGGATTAAGCATAGTTTGAGATTGAGTTTTCATAGATTACAATTGAAATCGGTTTCATCAAATTCCTCAACTTCCACTCACTTTCTTGATTGATACTCCTTCCATGAGTGTCAAGGAGTGATTTCAGATCATTTTCAAGAAGAATTGGTGGCTAGATCGTGTGGGAGCAAGTGGTTTTCAGCACCTGCAACTCATCATCGTGTTCTAAGATTGAAGCATTTTCCATTGAATCTTTTGCATACAGAAGCAAGGAGGAGGTTCAGTGATCGTGTCCAGAAGATTTGAAGGCTTGAAGTGAAGATTTCGTGCATCTGTTATTAAAGAATTTCCAGGTTGGTAACCTTCTTCCCCTAGCATGATTTAGGAAGAGTTAGGTTGAATTAGGGTGCTAGATTAGTTGTAGAATGGCATAGGATGGATTTCAGATGGTTAATTGATGAATTAGAGACAAAATAGGAAGATCACCATTTTCGGTTGAGATGGAGAGATGATGATTCTTGAGGTTTCAGAAGAAACTAATGGTATGGTTGAACTCGTGGCAAGATTTAGGATAAGATTCATGTTTTGACCTCTTGGATTGGAGGCCTCTAGGAAGAACTAGGGTTGAAGGGAATGATCGGAGCTCCACCGGCGGTGGCCGGAGCTGGGCGCGAAGTTCAGGCGTTTGAAATGGAGAAGATGAAGTTCTCACCATCAGATCATGTTTTGACCTTTGACTGGGAGCAGATCCAACGGCTGCGTTTTAAAATTGGATTGTGAAGGATTCTGATGATGAAACGATGCGTTTCATTTATTCAGGCATTTGGGCTTAATGATTTAAGTGTTATCCACACCCCCCAGCGAGCCCAACCCATGTTTTTAATTGAAAATGACAGCTATTTACACCGCGCGCTTCATTATTTTTATTTGATTTTCATTTAATTTTCATTTAATTCATGGTTTTTGTAAAATTCATAATAAATTGAAAATTAATCCAATTAACCCCATTCTTTTTACATTCTACTCATGATTGAGTCTAGTATTTTTTAGAGAAAAAATATTTTCATTTCATGTAATTTCTGATTTAATTGGAATTTTATATTTTAATTGATATTAAAATGATTATGTTTGATGCATATTTTTGTGGAATTTTGTTTGATCTCATGGTGATGATTTTAAGCCTAATTTTTTTGTGTGTGATTAGGTTAGATATGTATGCTCCCATAGTGTTTTTCTCACATTTTTGTGATGAAAATAGGTGTGCTTTCTAGATTGATATTTAGGTGCCTCCTTTTAAGGTTTTAGGTTGATACCTTAGAATGTAGAATTTAGTTCTAGGTCCAAATTGATGATTTGATCTTTGAAACTAATGTGATAGAGTCATGATTGACCTAGATTCCCATAGATATATTTGTAGGATTTTACAATTGTTTTTAGTATTTTAGTTAGGACTAACTTTAGTACTAGGTTTTAGGTGATCCTAATTTACTAATTCAACTAGTTTAACTTCCCTAGTTCCCTTAGATTAGGGTTTGTGCTTGGTTTGCATGTGGTTGAGGTTGAAGACAAGTTGAAGACAAGAGGAGGATGCTTAAAGTTGCTTGAAGTTGCTTGGAGCTTTGGATTTGGTTGGTGCCTGAAGGTGTCTGATGAAGGCTAGGAGATAGGACATAGGGAGAGCCTTGTAGTTAGAATGATTTCTTTCACAAACATGGAAAGCACCTTGTGCTTCCATTCCTCCCAATGACTAAAAGTCCTTCTCAGATATTCACATCCCTCCTTTGGAAGGATGAGTGGCTTTATCTAGGAAGTAGAACTTTGAGGGAACCAGTCTCTCATAATGATAAACCCTTACAGGCTTCCTTTGGTTGTCAGTAAGCTGTTTATCATTTCCACCCACCCTGTTGAATCAATCATCTTCTAATTTGAGTATCTTGGAAGATGTTGATCTTGAGTCTGAAGATGAAGACTTCACTGAAGAGTGTGGAAGAGGATGATTCCTTGAGCATTGCCATTACAGCTGAAGCTTGAAGGGCTTGAAGAACAAGTTGATACTTGAAGACCCAATGAAGATGGAGTGAAGAGTGAGGAGTTCCTTGCTTAAGGGAAATTGAAGGATGAAGTTGACACTTCTAAGTGATTGAAGACTACTCTGAGAAGCTGAGGCTTGTAGATGAAGAAGACCAAGTTGAGACTGGTAAAGCAAAGAGAGCTGAAGCTTGAAGACTAAGTTGATACTTATGAAGAGGATTCAATTGAGATTGAGTGTAGAGCTGAAGCTTGAGGAATAAAAGATAAGTTGATACTTACACTGATGCTTAGAGAACCTGATGGAATCAAGTTGATACTTGCATTTAAGAGTGAAGCCTGAAGGTAGAATTGACTGAAGAGCTGAAGCTTGGAGAAGAAGGATAAGTTGAAACTTATGTTGAAGGGTTGAAACCTGGAGAAGCAAATTGATATTTATCCTGGGAGAGGATAATCTTGAGAGGTGATTGAAGTCTGATGACTGAATTGCTGTTAGAAGAGCTGAAGCTTGGAATTGAGAGAGAGTTGTTGATCTTCCTCCTTGTCTGTTTTCTTTTCTGTGCTGATGTGCCTTGTTTGACTTGCTTGATACATTAGACTAAGTCCATGATTAGACTGACTTTAATCTAGGAGCATGATTGCACTAGAGGTTGAGTTGCTCCCTCTGCTTGTATTGTTACTGTATGGCTTTGCTTGCGGGTATTCGGTAGAGCCCAGCTCCCTTGCCCATGTGGGTTGTGTTGCTTGACAGCATTTTATTTTCTTCTGTATGATTACAGTCTCTTATATCCTGCTTGATAGCATGTTATTATTATTGTTGTTATTTCCTCTGTATTCATTCTGGCTTGAGGTTGAGATGAGCTTGTGGAGGCTGCTGCCCCACACACATTTCCTCCCTCACTTGCATTGCATGCATTTTACAGTCGTATTGTTTACTGTTTAAGCTGATGCTTTATCTGTTTCTGTTTATCATTGATATGATCCCTTAGGACTCTCACTTCCTTTGATAAGGAAGTGATGATAGAACTTTAGGTTGAAACCTATGCATGATAATTTCTAGGAGTTCCCTGTTTCAAACCTCAACCATAGGATGAATCCTTGGCATGACAACAGTAGGACTTGATAGTCTCCCCATTAGTTGAGCCTTTCTCTCTTCTCATCTCAAACAGCTTAAGATACAGTAATCATGAATGATTTCTTTCGTACGTTACGAGCCTCAAGCTATCTGAGAAAGGATTGTTGGAGAGTTTCTTTTCAACAATCTGGATGTTTAGTATGGCACCCTTTGGGTGACATGCGACGCATTCACTCTCAGGTCATAGTCTTTAGTGCGATTGAAATTGCAAACAAACATAAAAAACAGTTCTTTCGTAAAAGACAGAAAACAAACTTCAAACCTTTTTGCCCCGTGGGCCCGTAATTCAAAGGAAGATTTTCTGAAGAAAAGAGTGTCGTTAAACTTCAGCGCCAACGCAAACAGGCTTTGTCCCTAACTGCCAGAACTACTGTTTAACCCTACTCGATAAAAGAGATGAATCTGAATCCTCGTAATCCGTATTATCCCGAACTACGTAAGCTCTGATCTCTTATACCTGTTGAGAGTACGTAGGCACAATACTGACGTATTGGCGAGCCACCTTCCCCGTAACCCGTAGTAGGTCGAACTACGTTGACTCTGATTTCTCATTCTCTGATGAGAATACGTAGGCATAAAGCACGATGCTTTGTCGAGTCATGTTTCTCTTTCTTTTCAGACCAGCCTTGATAGGTAGATAGATAAACCAACTCGTCCAGTAAACACAAACAAGCGTGGATCCCGTCGAGTACGACGGGCGTGAGGGATGCTAATACCTTCCCCTTGCGTAACCGACTCCCGAACCCAGACAACGGTTGCGATGACCTTGTCTTATACCTTTTCGTCAGGTTTTTTCGATCGTTTCCTTTCCCGCTCCGAGGGATAAATAACGAAAGGTGGCGACTCTTCTATTCTGCCGACACCTTATTTTCGCGGAAGCGACAGCTGGCAACTCTGCTGGGGACTCTATAGTTTCCTGGGATCCAACGTCCCGTATGCGAGTCAGTTTGGGGATCCGACGTCCCCTGCAAGAGTCAATCCTAGCACTTGTATGATTACTTGTTGGGTTGTGTTTATTTATCGCATTCTTATTTCCCGCACTTTATTTTTCAGTATGATATGATTATCTGTGCTGTTGTGGGAGGGGCATTCTGATGAGTGAGAAGCCAGACCCAGGCTTGAGTGAACATAGCATTAGTTGTGGAAATTAGTGGGCGCGTGCTTGCTTGGCAGGCACTAGTGTCTCATGAAATCCACGCTCAGACGAGGTTCTCCCAGTTGGCTTCTTTTTCAACCCTTTGGGTTGAGGGGGTTGTTGGTTTGGAGGATTGTCGACTCTGGGGACCGATCATTTGTGATTCAGCCGAGTGAGGCCGCTTCATGAGCTGGTGATGCCACACCTTCTGGGTATCGTATCACCCCTCTTGAATGTCTGTGACGCTGATGAACGCATAGGATGTCGAACTTGAGTCAGTTTAGGTCCATACCTGTGCGCAGGGTTGGGTTTATTGCAAGAAACTTTGACCTTCAGACTACCTGGTTTTCCTAACAGTGAATCAGTTTTGATTGGGATCAGAGGATCTCATTACCAGATGTTTGTTCTTGATAGAGCAGGTTTTATTGGGATCAGAGGGTCTCATCATCAGTTATATGATTGTTCTTGACAGAGCAGATTTTTGGTCCTGTATCAGAGGGCCTTATATTCAGATGAGTATTTGTTCTTGATAGAGCAGGTTTATGATTGGGGTCTGAGGATCTCATCAGCAGATGTAGGGTTATTCTTGACAGAGCAGAGTTTTGGTCCTGTATCAGAGGTCCTTATTATCAGATGTGTGTTCTTGACAGAGCAGGTTTTTTGGTCCTGTATCAGAGGTCCTTATTATCAGATGTTTATTCTTGACAGAGCAGATTTATGGTCCTATATATGTGTGTTCTTGACAGAGCAGATTTGTGGTCCGATACCAGGGTTTTCTTCTTATTATAGAAAGTGGTGGTTCTTGATAGAGCAGGATTATGATTTTTTTGATACAGAATCTCCACAGCACAGTTGCCTTGATCTCATGCTGCATGATTGCATTTTACATTGCTTTGCATACTCATTTGCATTTCATTAACGTGTGTCTGTGTTGCAGGTACCGTTTTCCCCGATCCAGGATTTCTTGCCTCCTATTGTATTGTTATGGGTTCTCTGAGGAAGACCGTGGCTTACAAGCTCCCTGCCCCTGATGTGGTTCAGCTGACTGGTTTGATTGCTTTAGCAGATGATTCTGTGAGAGATGGGTTCATAAAATCTTACGGCAAATTGCTCAATTTGGTTCGTAAACCTTCTGCGTTCGAGTTGAATGGGTTGCACGCCTTGCTGCAGTTCTACGATCCGCTGTTGAGATGCTTTACTTTCCAGGATTTTGTTCTCGCACCTACACTAGAGGAATATGTTGATTTGTTAGGTGTGCCTATCAAGAGGCAGATGCCTTTTGTTCATATGGATACTGAGCCTGATCTGGTTAGTCTAGCTCCTTCACTCCATCTGGATGCCTCCGAGTTGGTTTTGTCTAGTTGGAACAAGGTTCCTGGTTTCTCCTTGCAGTTCCTAGTGGGAAAGGCTCAGCAGTGCGCCAAAGACGGATGTTGGGTCGTGTTCAACGCCATTCTCGCCCTGTGCATATATGGCATCATTCTGTTCCCCAATATGCCCGACTTTGTGGACTTCGACGCCTTCCGCATCTTTGCATCAGGGAATCCAGTCCCTACCTTGATAGGAGATGTCTACCATTCCATCCACTACAAGAACGAGAACAGGAGGGGCTAGAATGTCTCATGTTGTATGCCCTTGCTGTATAAATGGCTTGATAGTCATCTTCCCAAGAGGGGTCCCTTTGTTTCGTTTGCAGCTACAGCTGAGTGGTCCGAGCGTTTGATGAGTCTATCAGCGGAGGATATTGACTGGTTTGACAGAGATAAGTTGGGTACCTGTCGCTACTGCGAAAATCGGCGCCGGCTGAACAGAAGAGTCGCCACCGTGCATTATTTATCCCAACGGAGGGAAAGGAAACACTCGAAGTAAACCTACCGCAAAGACGGGAAAGGAATGGTCATCGCAACCAAATCCTGGATTCAGGAGTCGGTTACGCAAGGGGAAGGTATTAGCACCCCTCACGTCCGTCGTACTCGACGGGATCCACGCTTGTTTTCTAGTACGGATTGTTATTCTATCTACGCTACAGGTCTGGGGTTAAAAGAAAATAAAATGACTCGGCAAAGTATCGCACTTTATGCCTACGTATTCCCGTCTGGAACGAGAAATCAGAGTCAACGTAGTTCGCCTACCTACTGGAAAGGAGGGGAAGGTTGCTCGCTAGGATATCGCATCCTATGCCTACATACTTTCATACAGCATGAAAGATCAGAGCAAACGTAGTTCGGGCCACGTACGACACAAGTCTGTCTTGATTGTTTTTATCCTTCTGAAAAAGGGTTTTTTCCTGATTATGGGTCCAAGCGGACAAAAATGACGTTTTTTGATGGGTTTACAGTCTTTTACGCAAGAACTATTTTTTATTGATGTTTATCCTTTTATTGTATTTTTCTGATTGTTTTGAGAAAGAAGAGAAACAGCAACTCTAAAACCTATGGTTGAAAAAGGAATCAAAATCTATCCTAATGTTGTCATGCATGGATGAAAGCCTAATGTCTGTCATATTTCTCTCTTGCACAGAGAGAAACAGAGATCCTAAGGGGATAAACGGAAAAACAACAGCACATATACAGTAAAGCGGTAAAATGCATGAATGCAACAGTGCAAGCGAGGCAAGGGAGTCCCACTCAACCTCGAACCTAGAAAACAATGAGCAAGGTGAAACAGCTTCACCTCAATCTCAAGGGGACAATTAACAAACAATACAGTCAAGAAACTCAAACAATACATCCACAGCTCTAAACAGCAACAGCAGCTCTAAACAGCAAAACCTGACAACATAAGCTCCTGCTTCCATCAGTCTTCAAGGCAATAAACTTCATCCTCAATCTTAAAAGTTTCTTCAAAGCAAGCTCTCCTAGATGAGTAATAGTTCACAAGATGATTTGGGATGTTAAACAGTCAGTTGACCACCAAAGGTGGCATACAGACTGTTAACAAAATACAGACTGTTTCTCTCAAAAGTTCTATCTCCTAGATACTGTCACTAAGCCTTCCAAAGGAAGGAGGTGAGTATCAAAGAGAGACTTTGAATCATATAGAAGAATGGAGGCAACAGAGACCATCCATGTTTATGAATCATATTTCTTCTCTAAAGTTCTACCTAGCTCCTAGGTCCTATGATCTTCAATCAATCTTCAAGCAAGCCTAGCATCTTCATCAACTTTGAACTTGGCCTTCAATTCTTTGCTTTGTCTTCAATATGCTCCATCAACAAGATCTTCAAAGCTAACCCACACCACAAGCAAGCCCAACAAGCCCACACAACAAACAATAACCCCAAGATGGGCAAACCAAACAAGCATACAATTGCAAAATATACTAAAAATATTAATATAGTAGGGAAAATTCTAATATTATTTCTAGAGGATCTACTAAACATACCCTTGATGCCCATATATACCCCATAGCCTAACTTGTCCTAAAAAACCCAAAATCTAAAGTTATTGTGGACCTAGGTTGAAGTTTAACCTAATTCTACACAACCTAGAATTATCTAGTCAAAACTATCCTAAAAATCATCACAAAAATATGGAATTAATCCAGGGGGGACCTAAAACATATATCTAATTAACCTAGAAAGATTGACCTAAAAATACTAAGGGAACTACCTAAACTAAAATCTACAAATTAAGGTATCAATATAAAAGAATTAAAAAGCAATTAAAGTGAAAAATATGCAAAAAATATTAAAATGCATGATATGGAAAATATTTTCATTTTATATTTTTCTAGACAAAAAATGGAAAGTGGAGAAAAAATTCCCATGAGAAAATATTTAGTTTTCATTTTATTATGAATTTTCAAAGTATGAGAAAATTTGGAGGAAAATATAAATGGAAATGATGCATGGGGTGCAGCAAGCAATAGGATCTAGTTCATATGATGATGGGCCCAGATAGGGGGGGTATGAAAAGTAAGCGCATCTGGCCCAGTTTTTTAAATCAGAAAACAACTGAAAAACATAAAAGAAATAAAAAAAACGCGGTGCGAATATCAAAGAATTATAGTGTAAATCATTCAATTGGGCTTGATGGGGGTGGGGTTAGAAGTTTCACTTAAGCCCAGACTTTGGTTTAAATGGAACGCAGCATTCCATGGCATCAGAATTCCCTCTCATTTTCGAAATCAAACATGGACCGTTAGATGGCTTTCTCAGTCAATAAGTCATGCGCGCATCAACGGTAGCAACTTCGTCTTCTTCCTTGGATTGGCTAGGGTTTCTGAAACCCCATTAGAACACACGCCATGCACAGATTTCTAGCTGCTCGTTCTCCCTCATCTCTCCACCAAATTCCACGATGTAAAAACCAAATTTGATCTATTTTCCACGCTGAACATGATCATGATCTTGGTTTGCATTGAAACGGTTCAAATCATGCAACCCGAATGGTGTAACCCCATGAACTCAAAATGTGATCAGTTTTCCACTTCAACCAAACTCAACATTCTTTACATAAAAATGATCCTTGCATTGCACTGGTTAAAATCATCTAATAATTTGGCATTAACACTCACTATTTCACACGATCTTGCTCATCCAAGAATTGACCTCCATTAATGAAACTTCACCAATTGCTCCCAAACTCATCATACATGATCACCTAATTGTCTCTAACAAGTCTACACTAATAAAGTACCCTAGCCATGCCTAGATAAGGGTGTAGAAATGATTTTGCAAACTTGGTTCTTGGATATGGTAGATGATGTAGCTCTTTAATTCAGGGCCTGAAACTCTTCAAGAACACTCCTTGGATGATGAATCTTCTTCTGTTTGCAAAAGATTTGGAGGAAAGAGCTTGTACTTCAAGATCCAATGTGACTTGCTTCCTTGCAATTTCAATGTGAAAACCTTCAATTCTCCATCAATGGAGCTTCAACTCAGCATGAACACAATCAGAAATATCTATGGAGAAGGTTTATGGAGAAAAATTGGATTGCAATGAAGAAGAACATGAAGTTTGAATGTGATTTGCAATGGAGGAATTTTGATTCCAATCTCTCTTCTCTACACCAATTAACACCAACCCTGCATCAATGCAAGTTGCTCTTGTTATATAGAATGGATTAGAATAGTCTAGAATCATCTAGGATCTTCCCATGAGAATTTGAAGTTTTCATGTCATGGTATTTCATGCCAAATGACTTGCAACCTTTGTAACCAACTTGATTTTATCCCCACATGATATTTTGGATGAGATACAATGCATATCTTCCTTGTTTGTTGAGTTATTTTGAGTTTTGGTTTGGTACCCTAATATGCAAGCAATCAAATTACAAAGTAACCCTATGATATAAGCCTCAAATCAAAATTGTGGCTGAACCATTGTTCTTGGAATGTCATTTGGAGTCAAAATGACCTATTATATGACATGGTTTGGACTTGTAACTTGTGATTTATGATTTTCAACTTCACTTGAATTAACTTATGCCTCATTTTTAGGCCATTTTTATCACTTTTTGATATGAGCCTTTTCAACATCTCATGACCTCCCTAATAGCCTTAAAACATCATTCTAAGAAAGTTTGATGTTGAATATTTTTCCATTTGAAGCTTGGAAGTAGGAGATATGGCCTTATGCTTGAAATGACTTATAACCTCCAAATGACCAAAATGTCCTTGGCTTGCCAAGATCATAGGTAGAGCTCCACAAATCAGATTGAGGCATACCATACCTTTCTAGAAAGCTAAGATCATGGGGAACAACTTTCATGTTGGCCAAAGATCCAATTGAAAACTCCTTATTGGGAAAAAGTTGCTGAGAAGTCAAGTAACTTTCACAGACAAAATTTCAGATGCCTCTGAGGACCTGTAACTTGCAAGAATCATAACTTGAGTTCTATAAATCTCCTTGATGCCTTCCACCACTCAAATTAAAGGTCTTGAGATACTCTACAAGTTTCATGTTGGCCAATGATCCATTTGAGACTTGCATTTTGAATTACGTTGCTTGGAAGTTTGACTTATACCAGGGGATTTTACTCAGAAACCCTAATTCAGAAACTTCTCTTCTTCTTGATTTCTTGTGATTTCTCCTTGGCACAACACCACATCCATATCCACATATAAAATGATGAATCCCACATCCTTCAAATAGGCCTTGATGCCCTTCAATCAAGCATTTGACCTAGGGTTGACCCAGGGTTGACCCAGATGACACCCTAGTTGACTGTCTTCAACTGTAGCTCTTGTAACCATGCCAATGACTTGTCTTACTTTCAAAAGGACCCTCTAGGTCTTCCATGCCCTCAATCCATAACTCACAACTTCTCTGATGATCTTCACATACCCTCAAGATAGGAGAGAAACCCACTGCTTGGCCTTTAAACTTCCCAAAGCTTCAGTTTCTTTCTTGGTGATTTGAATAGGCTTGAATCTTGATAAGGGCCTCTTGAATACATTCCTTGAGATGAAAAATAGCACTTGATCCCTTGTCAGATGACTTGCCCGTGCCATGCTATGCAAATGAATGAGCTATGTACATGACTTCTTATGCAAATGATAATGCAATTGAAACCTAAACCAAGTGAAATAGGCTGGGCAAATTTTAGGGTGCAACAGTACCGAGATTATCTTTAGCTGCAGCGGGTTTCCGAACGTGCCTTTGATAGGCAGGAAAGGTTGTATAAACTATAATCCGTCTTTGCTGGTCCGACAGTTCGTGTATGCTTTGAGAGCTTCGCCGAAGGATGAAGAGGTGCAGGAATCTCTGTACCTCACTGGTCTTCTAGAGGGGGATCTGCTATCTAAGCTCCAGCGCGCTTGGAATGGTATCAGTAAAAGGGGAAAACCATTGCTGGGGAGAAGCAATAGCCAATCCTACCCTCCGTACGTGATGTGGATCAGAGCCAGAGCAGATGCTATAGGGATGCCGTTTCCTCCTGCCAAGCCAGAAAGCCCCCCAGTGATTGAAGAGCCTACTATTGTGCCCATTCAGCAGCATTCAAGTGTTAGTTGAGCGAGATGAATTGAAGCAGGCAAATGAGGAACTGGAGAAAGAATTGGCTCAGCTTCGAAGCGAGAGGAACGAAGCCATTTATTCCTTCAAGAGGCAAACAGAGCTGGTGAACCAGCTAGGTACAGACTTGACTAAGCAGATGGCTGAGCGTGAACGCATGGGTCAAGACTTCAAAGCTGTCAACGATGTACTGGCCACGAAGAAGCAGCACTTGGACGAAGCGTATCGGAGGATATCCAAGTTCAACCAGCACTGGAAGGCCTCCCTAGCCACTAGGAAAGAGCGGGAGGATAAGCTGATGCAACAGATCTCCAAGCTGGAAGCCCAGGTGAAGGCTAGTAAGAAGAGGTTTGATGAAGAAACCGCTCGCAGATACACCGCTGAAGGCCAGCTCAATAGAGCCCTCGCTAACCTGAAGGAGCGCAAACTGACATTTGAATCCAAAAAGCGGAAGCTAGAAGATTGTTTCGGCGAAAGAGCATGGGAAGATTCGGTCGAAGGTCTTCAATATACCATTGTGCAGAGGGAATTACTCGTCGAAGGGTTACTCACTCTGCCTGATCATCCAGAAACGAGGGAGTTGTTAGAAAAGTATCGCGCCCGTGGCTGTGCTTGAATATTTTTATTCCTTTTGTTTGATCATCGTTGTATGCTGACCATCACCAGGCTTGTTGGCTGAGGTCACGCTGTTGATTCATCTTATACTCGCTGATGTTGTGTACTGCCTTGATGGGCTTTCTTTATATATGAGATTGTTATTTCCATGACTGGACTCGGACTTCTTATTATCAGCACTGGTACTCAGGCACTAGGATCGGGGGAGATCTCCCTAACGCACAGACACACGTTTGCATTTGCATGAAGCATTTGCATAACGAGCACTTTGTCGTTTTTTCCTAACCCTTTTGTATTTCCAGGTTGTTTCAGGTGGTTCCAGGATTTATCTGAGACCTATTCACCGCTATCCGACCAGAGCAAATCAAACCAGAATCATGGAGCAAGTGCAAACTAATGTTCAGGAACTCCGCGAAAGAATGGATCGCTTTATGGAGCTCATGCAAGCGGTCGCCAATGGCCAGGACCAGCTCAGAACCTTGGTCCAGCCTCTGATTTCAAGGGTCGATAGCAATGGCGTACTCCATGGTGGGACTGTGCCTACCCCTCCACCAGTTGAAACTCCACAGAATGGCGTCCCCGTGACCGGGGGGAACGGCAGTGCCAATGGCAATGTGATAGCCAACATGGGACTCAATGGTAATACGATGGGCGTCGGTAATGGGAGTCTGGAAGCTAATGTCAATGTTGGGCTGGGCAACGGCAATGTAGGTGTTGGGAATCTGTTTGGGCCTCAGCCGTGGTTAGAAGATCGTCAAGACGATGTGTTCTCGCAGAGAGGTGCTGATGGGGAGCTGAACGCTGAAGTGCGTCTAAGGTTCAAGGCACTCGAGGATAAGATGAGAAATATCGAGAATCAGAACACCCTGGGCGTTGATATGTCCAAGTTGGGACTGATTGCTGATTTTAAGGTGCCTCCCAAGTTCAAGGTACCTGACTTCGAAAAGTATAAGGGCACCACTCGCCCTCGCGTCCACCTGAGATCGTATTAGAGGAAAATGTCCGCTCATTCTGAGGACGAGAAGTTGTTGATGCACTTCTTTCAAGACAGTCTTTCCGGGCCATCCCTCGAATGGTACATGAGTCTAGAGCCTACCAGTGTGCGCACGTGGAAGGACCTTGCTGAAGCATTTGTGCACCACTACCAATACAACAGTGACCTGGCTCCGAACCGAGTCCAACTGCAGAATCTGTCGCAAAGGAACAACGAAGGGTTTAAGGAATACGCCCAGCGGTGGCGTGAGTTGGCAGCCAGGGTTCAGCCGCCGATGGTTGAACGTGAGCTTGTGCAGATGTTCGTAGCCACCCTCCCAGGGGTTTACTTTGAGAAATTGGTCAGCGGTATGTCTGGAACTTTCTCAGATCTCATTATCACGGGTGAGCACATTGAAAATGGGATCAAACTCGGGAAAATTCAAGGTGATTCATCCTCAGCCGGAGGAGGAGGAAAGAAACCTTATAGTGGTAAAAGACGAGAAGGAGAAACGAGCGTTGTGACCAACGCTCGAAGGAAGGGTAAAGGTTCTCACCAGCAGGTGGCCAGCATAACTATCCCGGCCGTTCAACAGCCACAGCAGCAGCAGCAGTAACCGAATCAACAAGGGTACAGAAAGTATCAGAATAGGGCACCTTTGTCGAGCCGTCACCTCGAGACACCGCCCATGTCGTATGTGCAACTATTGCAGACTTTGCTCCAGCTACAGTTGATCCAGAAGAGAACCTTGGCTCCCTTGATAGGGGCACCTCCGCCGGGTTATGACGCGAATGCAACTTGCGAGTTTCACTCAGGGGCACCGGGCCACACAATAGAGAATTGCAAAGCCTTCAAGCATAAGGTGTAGGACATGGTGGACGCTAAGATCATCAACTTCTCGGATAATGTGCCAAATGTCACGAAGAATCCTATGCCGAATCATAGGGGAGGTGGAGTGAACACAATTATCGAAGACGAGAGTTTGGATTTGTTGATTGACGTCAGAGATCTGTAGACGCCGCTTAGCTTTGTTAAAGCTAAGCTGTTGAAAAGAGGTTTCTTTCCAGGATGCGGAGAGTTGTGTATGGGTTGTGCGACACGTTCTGATGGATGTGAACAGCTGGTAGAAGGAATTCAAAGTCTGATGACTGAAGGGATTTTACAGTTTAGCTGGAGGGCCGAATGTGGATCGGGAGAGGTAGTGCTGAAGAAAGATGATGAGGTCGCCACCATCACCATCCCTCTCCAGACGATAACTATTTCTGCACCCAGGCCGCCCACAATCACCATCACCAAAGCTGGGCCAATACCGTTCGAAAGCACTAATGTCGTCCCATGGCATTATGGGGCTGAAGTCCACTGCAACGGACAGAAGTTGGAGCTAGAGCCGTTTGGGTCGTCTGTGGAGAGCCTTGCGGGAATCAGTAGTATTACTCGTAGCGGAAGAGTGTTTGCACCACCAGAGGTCGTGGCGGACAGGGCGGTCAGAGCTGACGCAACTGATAAAGGTAAAAGTAAAGTCGTCGAAGAGATCCCGCGTGGGGCAGAAAAAGACTTACTTGTTAAAGACGCCGAGGAGTTTATGCGGTTGATTAAAAAGAGTGACTACAAGATTGTGGATCATCTCCATCAGACGCCCTCTAAGATTTCCATCCTGAATCTGTTGCTGTGTTCTGAAGCACACCGCAACGCGCTGCTGAAGGTGTTGAACGCCGCATATGTACCGTAGGAAATATCAGTAAATCAGCTAGAAGAGGTCGTAGCCCACGTGAATGCTGGAAATGGGCTAGGGTTCACTGACCTAGAGCTGACGCCGAAAGGGAGGAATCACAATAGCGCCCTGCACATCTCGATAGAGTGTAGGGGAACGATTATGTCGCACGTGTTGGTGGACACGGGTTCGTCACTCAATGTTCTCCCGAAGAAGGCATTAATGAAGTTAGATACTTGTGGAGTGATTTGCACACCCAGTGATCTGGTTGTGAAGGCGTTTGATGGAACTAAACGCCATGTTTTCGGGGAGGTGACCCTGCCAATCCAAGTCGGGCCGGAAACGTTCGACGCGGTCTTTTACATTATGGACATCATGCCCGCCTACAGCTGTCTCTTGGGCCGACCGTGGATCCATGCTGCTGGAGCCGTGACCTCCACGTTGCACCAGAAACTCAAGTATGCTGTCGGAGGTAGCATCGTGACTGTTTGTGGCGAGGAAGACATAATGGTAAGCCATTTGTCGTCCTTCAAGTATGTTGAGATGGATGGGGAAATCCACGAAACTCTTTGCCAAGCGTTCGAAGCTGTCAAAGTGAAGGATGTAGCTCCTGTAGTCACTGAAAAGCCAGAGATGACTCTCTCCTCATTCAAGGAAGCTCGGGCCGTTGTCCAAGCCGGATCTGCCCCAGGCTGGGGGCGAATTTTGGAGATACCTAACAAGCAAGATAAGTTAGGGTTGGGATACTCTCCGGGAGCTGAAGCTTCTTCTTCTTCTAGCAGTGCATCGTGAGGTAACGGGCCGATCCAGTTTACCAGTGGCGGAGTGATTTTTGAAAGCGTCAACGAGGTGTCTGAAGACAGCGGAGATAGCGACTGTGACCTTGACTCTTGGATCCAGCCAAGCAAGCCAGGCGAGGGCCTTACTAACTGGTCCGTCAAGGATATCATCCAGATGACAAGCGAAGAGTAATGATTTACTTTTTCCAATCATTGTACAACCCTATGTCCTACCCGAGGCATAGTGGTTTTATTGTCAGGGCCTTGTTGGATTATGTACATGCATTTTATCAATAAATCAAAAGGCGCTTTTCGTCGTATTCAAATATTGTGATCTCTGTTATTCCTGTTTTATATTTGTTTTGAAAAACAATAAAATGGCAATGGGGTTTGTGCTAACCTGCACATCCTTGTTTTAAACTTAACCCTTGTTATTGCAGGATCCACATAGGAGATGACATCGACTCTGGACCTTCTACGACTCACTTCGACTATGATTGCCCGATCTATCAAGCCGAAGAAGAGACTGACGAAGACGAAGACCTTCTTGAAGAGTTGGCCTGCTTGTTGAAACAAGAAGAGAAAGTTATTCTGCCTCATGAAGAGGAGATTGAGATTGTGAATCTGGGTTCTGAAGAACTCGTCAGAAATGTCAGGATAGGGGCTGCATTGCAGAGTGATGTCAAGCAGAGATTGGTCGAGATGCTGAGAGAGTATAGTGACGTCTTTGCTTGGTCATACGAAGACATGCCCGGACTTGACACTGACATCGTGGTCCACCACTTGCCGCTGCGAGAAGATTGTCCTCCCGTTAAGCAGAAGCTTAGGAGGACGCCACCAGATATGGCCGTTAAGATCAAAGAAGAAGTGCAGAAACAGCTTGATGCTGGCTTCTTGGCGGTCACCACTTACCCTCCGTGGGTCGCCAACATAGTGCCTGTACCGAAGAAGGACGGTAAGGTACGAATGTGTGTCGATTATCGGGATTTGAATAGGGCGAGCCCTAAAGATGATTTCCCGCTACCTCATATTGATGTGTTGGTCGACAATACAGCTCAGTTCTCTGTGTTTTCGTTCATGGATGGCTTCTCCGGCTACAATCAGATCAAGATGGCGCCGGAGGACATGGAGAAAACTACGTTTATCACTCCATGGGGAACATTTTGCTACAAGGTAATGCCTTTCGGTCTGAATAACGCAGGGGCCACTTACCAACGAGCAATGGTTACTTTGTTTCATGACATGATTCATCATGAGATTGAAGTCTATGTTGATGACATGATTGCGAAGTCCCAAACGGAGGAGGGACATCTGGTCAATTTGCTGAAGCTTTTTGAGAGGCTTAGGAAGTTCAGGTTGAGGCTGAATCCTAACAAGTGTACTTTCGGAGTACGGTCCGGAAAGTTATTGGGGTTTATCGTGAGTGAAAGAGGCATCGAGGTTGATCCTGCGAAGATAAAAGCGATACAAGAAATGCCAGTGCCAAAAACAGAAAAAGAAGTTCGTGGTTTCCTGGGCAGAATAAACTACATTGCAAGGTTTATTTCTCAGCTCACGGCCACGTGTGAACTGATTTTCAAACTGCTAAAGAAAGACCAGGCGATTATCTGGAATGAGGATTGCTAGAAGGCATTCGATAAGATAAAACAGTATCTGCAGGAACCTCCAATCTTGATACCTCCGGTGGCCGGACGGCCATTAATCATGTACTTGACAGTTCTTGAGAATAGTATGGGGTGTGTCCTCGGTCAACACGACGAGACGGGCAGAAAGGAGCATGCCATTTACTACTTGAGTAAAAAGTTCACTGACTGTGAATCTCGTTACTCGATGCTGGAGAAAACGTGTTGTGCACTAGCCTGGGCTGCCAAACGTTTACGACAGTACATGCTCAATCACACCACTATGCTAATTTCGAAGATGGATCCGATCAAGTACGTCTTCGAGAAACAAGCGCTTTCGGGCAGAATTGCCAGATGGCAAATGGTGTTGACGGAATATGACATTCAGTACGTTTCCCAGAAGGCCATTAAGGGAAGCGTATTGTCTGATTACCTTGCCGAACAGCCGATCGAGGATTATCATCCGATGAAATTTGAATTCCCTGATGAGGATATTATGTTTCTCAAAGTGAAAGATTGCGATGAATCGTTGCCCGACTGGGGCCAGATAGGAAATCCCAGTGGAAGTTGATATTTGACGGGGCGGTTAATTCCTACGGAAGTGGCATTGGGGTGATCATCACGACTCCCCACGGATCCCATATCTCGTTCACTGCGAGATTGATGTTTCCGGTCACCAATAACGAAGCGGAGTACGAAGCATGCATCATGGGTCTAGAAGAGGCGATTGATTTGAGAATCAAGAACCTAGATGTATATGGTGACTCGGCGCTTGTGATCAACCAGATTAAAGGGGAGTGGGAGACTCGCCAATCGAATTTGGTTCCGTACATGAATTATGCCAGAAGGCTACTACCGTTCTTTGATCGAGTGGAACTCCATCATATGCCCAGGGCCGAAAATCAGATGGCCGATGCCTTAGCCACGTTGGGTTCAATGTATAAAGTCAATTTTTGGAATGAAGCTCCAAGAATTGTCCTTTCTCGTCTTGATAGACCTGCATTCATCTTTGCGATCAAGGAATCCGCCGACGGCAAGCCATGGTTCCATGACATCCAGACCTTCCTTATGACTAAGGAGTATCCGGCGGGTGCGTCAACCCAGGATAAGAAGACTCTGAGGAGGCTATCTGGAAACTTTTATCTCAATCCTGATGGAGTTCTGTATAAGAGAAATCACGATCTCGTGCTACTCAGATGTGTAGATGAGAAAGAAGCGAGTATGCTCATGGAAGAAGTCCATGAAGGCACATTTGGTACACACACCGGCGAGCATACCATGACGAGAAAGATCCTGAGAGCAGGATACTACTGGCTGACGATGGAGTCGGATTGCTTCAAATTCGCGAAGAGATGTCATAAATGCCAGATTTATGCTGATAAAGTTCATGTGCCGCCGTGCCCGTTGAATGTCATGTCCTCTCCGTGGTCGTTCTACATGTGGGGCATCGACATGATAGGCAAGATCGAGCCCACTGCATCTAACGGTCATCGCTTCATTCTAGTAGCTATTGACTACTTCACCAAACGGGTGGAGGCAGCCTTATATGCTAATGTGACCAAGCAGGTGGTGGCTAAGTTCATAAAGAGGGATATCATCTGTCGTTACAGAATTCCCAAGCGGATCATTACTGATAGTGGTTCGAATCTAAATAACAAGATGATGAAGGAGCTGTGCCAGAGTTTCAAGATTGAACACCACAACTCATCTCCTTACCGGCCGAAGATGAATGACGCCGTTGAAGCGGCCAATAAGAACATCAAGAAGATTGTTCAGAAGATGGTTGTGACCTACAAGGATTGGCACGAGATGTTGCCATTTGCACTGCACGGTTATCGTACGACGGTACGTACTTCAACCGGGGCAACTCCTTTCTCCTTAGTGTACGGTATGGAAGTTGTCCTACCGTTAGAAGTGGAGATCCCTTCTTTGCGAGTTTTGGTTGACGTGAAACTCGACGAGGCAGAATGGATTAAGAACCGACTAAACCAACTCAGCCTGATGGACGAGAAGAGGTTGGCATCCACTGCGCATGGTCGTCTATACCAAAGCCGAATGAAGAAAGCTTATGATAAGAAGGTGCGTCCTAGAAGCTTTCAGACGGGTGATCTCGTCTTGAAGAAGATTCTTCCTCCACACTCCGATCACCGGGGAAAGTGGACTCCTAATTACGAAGGTTCGTACGTCTTCAGCAAGGTCTTCTCGGGAGGGGCTTTGTTGTTATCCACGATGGATGGCGAAGATTTTGCATCCCCGGTGAACGCGGACGCAGTTAAAAAATACTTTGCTTAAAAATGACCCGCTGGAAAGAAAAAGAATATCCAGGCAAAAATGGGGCATCCTGGCGAACCATAAAAAAGGAAAAAGGTTCGGGCAAAAATTAGGGATATAAATTGAAAAAATGTACACCCGCAAAGTAGAAAACCCGTAAGGGCGACTTTGGCAAAAAAGGGTATCCCGGTGAACTGAAAACTCGCAAAGGGCGGTTCACGCAAAAGTTAGGGATTTGAAAAAAGCAAATGACTGCGTTCCGCGTGTGGACTTTCATTGTTTAGTGGTTTGGAAGACCCGAGGGCCGTTTATCTGAATCAATCTCTTCTGAAGCTGAAGCGCCGGAGAAGTATCGAAGTCGAGTGGGTCATAGAGGGATCAACTCATGGTGTTCGTCTACGCCTCATTGCCGACATTTGTATATACTGATGTATATTTATGTTTTATTTTTGCGCGGCTTCCTCATTCCAGGAGCTTGCATCTGTTGTAAAGCATTTTTACCCATTCAGGGGTCCATTATCAATAAAATGTATACTATTCAGCAATTCTGTTTGTCTGTTTAGCATTTACCTGTTTTGTTTGCGAAAAAAATGCCGATGTTTTTGACAAAATGCGCATACATAAACTTACTAGCCTAGGCTACTGATTGTTGAAACAATGAATTACTTGAACATTGTCACAAGATGATAACCTTGATAGGTCCCTTTGAGAAGGGTGTCTTGTCTGTTTGTTTGTGTTGTTACAGGTGTAGCAAATGCCAAACAGTATGCAGTACGCGTTCCCCAAGCAGGATGATTCCTCCTTCTCCAGCAAAGTTCAGCAGCCTCTCCCTACAGAGTCTAAACGTGAGATCGTAGGCATTGATATGTCTCCCCAGGCAGAGAAGATTCTCTCCCCAATCAGATGCATCCTGAAGGAACGGCATCTCCCCAGCTGAGTCAGGCGCCGAAGCGTATGTTCATCCCCCAGCACCGGGTCACAAGTGCAGCTCTCGCAGGAGACTATTCACTGAAGTGTGCAGCAATTGATAGTTCCAGACTGAAGTCTCCAGCGGAATCGAGATTCCCCGCAGAGTCGTACTCTCCCTAGTAAGCAGGATGATTCCTTCTTCCCCAGCCGAGTTTGCAGATCCCCAAGAGAGTCGAGTCCTTAGAAGTCGTCCAGGCCATGATTGGTTTTCCCCAGTAGAGTATTGAATAGCTGATGTTGTGTCTCCCCACCAGAGTCGTTGTCTCCAGGAAGGGTTAGCCGTGAAGGCCGTGCAGTTTATTTTTGCGATTAACATCGTTTTCCTCAGCAGGTCCAGGTTCTCGTAGAGCTTCGTTCCCCGGAAGCAGTCAACTAAAGTTCATTTCCCCGAGCGGAGTCCGATTGAGATCGGCGTGACCTTTTCTCCGTGGCAGGATGACGCCTTCCTCCACCAGAGTGGTTCTTCCTCTTTGACAGGAGGACTCTCCCTTCGGCATTTATAGTGCTGGCGGGATCGCAGCATGTTGCATGATTGCATAACATTTTGCATAAGTACATAGCATTTCCACCGTGTGGAGCATTGCGCCATTGTCAAAGCATGTGCATAATAAGCATGATCTAGGTCGTTACCGTTCTTGTTTTGCAGGTGTTCCTCCGAGGAGTCTCTTGCTCACGATGATTCTTGAATTCTCCCCAGCGGAGTCGTTTGCTCAGGATGATTCCCGAAATCTCCAGCATAGTTATTGGTCCAGGATGATTCTTGAAATCCCCACGGATTTATTCGTTCAAGATGATTCTTGGTTTCCTCAGCGGAGTTGATTCACCCAGAATGATTTTTGGATCCCCGAAGCAGAGTTACTTGATAGTTCTCCAGAATCCCCAGCGGAGAGGCGTCATCCCCAACAGGTTGCTGAACAGCGAAGTTGAAACTTCCCTCGAAGACTTGATGATCGAAGTCCAACCGTATTGACGAAGTGGTTCTCCCAGCTGATGTAGAGTGCCTGATGGCAAAAGTTTGGATATCCCCAATTGGTCCATGATTGACTGAGAATTCTATTCCCGACTTACTGATAAAGTCCGGCTGAGGCCCGAAAGTTTTCTTTGAATGCCCGATGGCATGATCAACGTGATCGTTGACCTGATGAGCCCCGAGGAATCTTGATGCCTGACGGCATGATAGACCATGTATTACCGGTTACCGTGTGACCAATCCCCCAGCTGGTTGTCGTGCAGCTAGCATTTCAGTTTTCGAAGATTTGTTCTCATCAGAGTATCGTGTACTTGTGCAGTTGGCAAATTTCCGGGTTTGTCCGTATTCAACCGTCTCGCACCTTGATTGGTTGAGAGTCGTTCGCTTCTCACCCAGTCAGGTTCAAGCCGTTTGAATAGGGGCAGCTTTTGCACCCCAAAATTTGACCAACTTCTCTTTACCTAGCTTGTGTTTTATTTCATTCACATTAGCATTATCATTTGCATTTCATTGACATGTATGTAGGAGATCAAGAGGTATGATTACCAATTAAGAGCTATACAAGACTATGAAGCCATCCAAGAGGGCTATTCAAGTGTTCAAGGGTTGATATCTTTGTCAGAAAAGTTAAAAGATCCTCAGAGAGAGTGGTTGAAGCCAAGAGGGTGTGCCTCCTAACTTGAGAATTATGGTAAGACCTCAGATGATTCTGAAGCCAAGAATGTGGACTTGAAGCCTTGAGAGAGCTTATGAGATGTCTTGAAAGCCATCATGAAGCCTAGATAGGTCATTGTACAAGAATAAGAGGACTCAACCATGAGTGGTGTAATTAGGGTTTGACTGGGTCAACCCTAGGTCAACTGATGATTTGAACAAGGTTGAGACCTAATTCAAAGGCCATGTGATCATGGATTGATGCATTGAGATGCTATAAGGATGATTCCAAGGTTAACTCATCATGATTGAAGAGTTTGAGAAGTTTCAAGCTAGGGTTTCTAAGATTTGACAGTGTAAAATCCCCTGGTTTGACCCTTATCTTCAAAGCAGTTTAGCTCAAGATGTGATTGTCATATCATCCTACCCCCAACATGAATGTTGTAGAGCTTGTTCTTAGATTTAATTTGAGTATTAGAAGTCCTTGATAGGATTTGTAGAGCTCAAGTTGTGGCTTTGACAAGTTACAGGTCATTTGAGGTATGTGAATCTGAGGGCTTGAAAGTTACCCAACTTGCATCAAACTTTTGCCCAAGAAGGATGATTCCTATGAACTTTTGGTCAACATGAATGTTGTTCCTTATCCTCTCAGCTTTCTAGAGAGTACTAGAAGTCCTTGATAGGATTTGTAGAACTCATGTTATGGCTTTGACAAGTAAAGGGCATTTTGGTCATTTGGAGATTACAGGTCATTTCAAGCATAAGGCCATAACTCCTATTTCCAAGCTACAAATGGAAAAATATTCAACATAAAACTTTCTTTAAATGATGCTTTAAGGCTAGTAAGGAGGTCATGAGATGTTGGAAAGGCTTATAGCTCAAAGTTGCAAAAATGACCTAAAATAAATGCATAAGTTAAATAAACCAAAGTTGGAAATTGATATTTTCAACCTACACATCCAAACCATGTCATGTAATATATAATTTTGACTCTAGAAAACATTTTAAAGACATTGGTTTAGCCACATTTTTGATTTGAGGTCTAAATTATGGACTTGCTTTGAAAAGCACTTACTTGCATATTAAGCCACATTTGCAAAACTCAAAATTAAGGCATGGGCAAAGGTTTTTGCAAGCTAAACACCTCTAATATCTCACTAGGGGAGAAATTAAGGGTGAATGGGATGAATTCCAAGTTGTTTTCAAGGGTTGTACATGTCATGATAAGTGATTCAAAATCTCATGACATGAGATGTGGAAAATCTCATTGGAAGGATCTAGAGGGTTCTAGATCATCCAAACTTCATCTATATATTAAGTAGAATGGATCCATGGAAGAGGTTGGTGATCATTGAAGGATTAAGCATAGTTTGAGATTGAGTTTTCATAGATTGCAATTGAAATCGGTTTCATCAAATTCCTCAACTTCCACTCATTTTCTTGATTGATACTCCTTCCATGAGTGTCAAGGAGTGATTTCAGATCATTTTCAAGAAGAATTGGCGGCTAGATCGTGTGGGAGCAAGTGGTTTTCAGCACCTGCAACTCATCATCGTGATCCAAGATTGAAGCACTTTCCATTGAATCTTTTGCATACAGAAGCAAGGAGGAGGTTCAGTGATCGTGTCCAGAAGATTTGAAGGCTTGAAGTGAAGATTTCGTGCATCTGTTATTCAAGAATTTCCAGGTTGGTATCCTTCTTCCCCTAGCATGATTTAGGAAGAGTTAGGTTGAATTAGGGTGCTAGATTAGTTGTAGAATGGCATAGGATGGATTTTAGATGGTTAATTGATGAATTAGAGACAAAATAGGAAGATCACCATTTTCTGTTGAGATTGAGAGATGATGATTCTTGAGGTTTCAGAAGAAACTAATGGTATGGTTGAACTCGTGGCAAGATTTAAGATAAGATTCATGTTTTGACCTCTTGGATTGGAGGCCTCTAGGAAGAACTAGGGTTGAAGGGAATGATCAGAGCTCCACCGGCGGTGGCCGGAGCTGGGCGCGAAGTTCAGGCGTTTGAAATGGAGAAGATGAAGTTCTCACCATCAGATCATGTTTTGACCTTTGACTGGGAGCAGATCCAACGACTGCGTTTTAAAATTGGATTATGAAGGATTCTGATGATGAAACGATGCATTTCATTTATTCAGGCGTTTGGGCTTAATGATTTAAGTGTTATCCACACCCCCAGCGAGCCCAACCAATGTTTTTAACTGAAAATGACTGCTATTTACACCGCGCGCTTCATTATTTTTATTTGATTTTCATTTAATTTCCATTTAATTCATGGTTTTTGTAAAATTCATAATAAATTGAAAATTAATCCAATTAACCCCATTCTTTTTGCATTCTACTCATGATTGAGTCTAATATTGTTTAGAGAAAAAATATTTTCATTTCATATAATTTCTGATTTAATTGAAATTTTATATTTTAATTGATATTAAAATGATTATGTTTGATGCATATTTTTGTGGAATTTTGTTTGATCTCATGGTGATGATTTTAAGCCTAATTTTTTGTGTGTGATTAGGTTAGACATGTATGCTCCCATAGTGTTTTTCTCACATTTTTGTGATGAAAATAGGTGTGCTTTCTAGATTGATATTTAGGTGCCTCCTTTTAGTGTTTTAGGTTGATACCTTAGAATGTAGAATTTAGTTCTAGGTCCAAATTGATGATTTGATCTTTGAAACTAATGTGATAGAGTCATGATTGACCTAGGTTACCATAGATATTTTTGTAGGATTTTACAATTGTTTTTAGTATTTTAGTTAGGACTAACTTTAGTACTAGGTTTTAGGTGATCCTAATTTACTAATTCAACTAGTTTAACTTCCCTAGTTCCCTTAGATTAGGGTTTGTGCTTGGTTTGCCTATGGTTGAGGTTGAAGACAATTTGAAGACAAGAGGAGGATGCTTAAATTTGCTTGAAGTTTCTTGGAGCTTTGGATTTGGTTGGTGCCTGAAGGTGTCTGATGAAGGCTAGGAGATAGGACATAGGGAGAGCCTTGTAGTTAGAATGATTTATTTCACAAACATGGAAAGCATCTTGTGCTTCCATTCCTCCCAATGACTAAAAGTCCTTCTCAGATATTCACATCCCTCCTTTGGAAGGATGAGTGGCTTTATCTGGGAAGCAGAACTTTGAGGGAACCAGTCTCTCATAATGATGAACCCTTACAGGCTTCCTTTGGTTGTCAGTAAGCTGTTTATCATTTCCACCCACCCTGTTGAATCAATCATCTTCTGGTTTGAGTATCTTGGAAGATGTTGAGCTTGAGTCTGAAGATGAAGACTTCACTGAAGAGTGTGGAAGAGGATGATTCCTTGAGCATTGCCATTACAGCTGAAGCTTGAAGGGCTTGAAGAACAAGTTGATACTTGAAGACCCAATGAAGATGGAGTGAAGAGTGAGGAGTTCCTTGCTTAAGGGAAATTGAAGGATGAAGTTGACACTTCTAAGTGATTGAAGACTACTCTGAGAAGCTGAGGCTTGTAGATGAAGAAGACCAAGTTGAGACTGGTAAAGCAAAGAGAGCTGAAGCTTGAAGACTAAGTTGATACTTATGAAGAGGATTCAATTGAGATTGAGTGTAGAGCTGAAACTTGAGGAATAAAAGATAAGTTGATACTTACACTGATGCTTGGAGAACCTGATGGAATCAAGTTGATACTTGCAGTTAAGAGTGAAGCCTGAAGGTAGAATTGACTGAAGAGCTGAAGCTTGGAGAAGAAGGATAAGTTGAAACTTATGTTGAAGGGTTGAAACCTGGAGAAGCAAATTGATATTTGTCCTGGGAGAGGATAACCTTGAGAGGTGATTGAAGTCTGATGACTGAATTGCTGTTAGAAGAGCTGAAGCTTGGAATTGAGAGAGAGTTGTTGATCTTCCTCCTTGTTTGTTTTCTTTTCTGTGCTGATGTGCCTTGTTTGACTTGCTTGATACATTAGAATAAGTCCATGATTAGACTGACTTTAATCTAGGAGCATGATTGCACTAGAGGTTGAGTTGCTCCCTCTTCTTGTATTGTTACTGTATGGCTTTGCTTGCGGGTATTCGGTATAGCCCAACTCCCTTGCCCATGTGGGTTGTGTTGCTTGACAGCATTTTATTTTCTTCTGTATGATTACAGTCTCTTATATCCTGCTTGATAGCATGTTGTTATTATTGCTGTTATTTCCTCTGTATTCATTCTGGCTTGAGGTTGAGATGAGCTTGTGGAGGCTGCTGCCCCACACACATTTCCTCCCTCACTTGCATTGCATGCATCTTACAGTCGTATTGTTTACTGTTTAAGCTCATGCTTTATTTGTTTCGGTTTATCATTGATATGATCCCTTAGGACTCTCACTTCCTTTGATAAGGAAATGATGATAGAACTTTAGGTTGAAACCTATGCATGATAATTTCTAGGAGTTCCCTGTTTCAAACCTCAACCATAGGATGAATCCTTGGCATGACAACAGTAGGATTTGATAGTCTCCCCATTAGTTGAGCCTTTCTCTCTTCTCATCTCAAACAGCTTAAGATACAGTAATCATGAATGATTTCTTTCGTACGTTACGAGCCTCAAGCTATCTGAGAAAGGATTGTTGGAGAGTTTCTTTTCAACAATCTGGATGTTTAGTATAGCACCCTTTGGGTGACATGCGACGCATTCACTCTCAGGTCATAGTCTTTAGTGCGATTGAAATTGCAAACAAACATAAAAAATAGTTCTTTCGTAAAAGACAGAAAACAAACTTCAAACCTTTTTGCCCCGTGGGCCCGTAATTCAAAGGAAGCTTTTCTGAAGAAAAGAGTGTCGTTAAACTTCAGCGCCAACGCAAACAGGCTTTGTCCCTAACTGCTGGAACTGCTGTTTAACCCTAGTCGATAAAACAGATGAATCTGAATCCCCGTAATCCGTATTATCCCGAACTACGTAAGCTCTGATCTCTCATACCTATTGAGAGTACGTAGGCACAATAGTGACGTATTGGCGAGCCACCTTCCCCGTAACCCGTAGTAGGTCGAACTACGTTGACTCTGATTTCTCATTCTCTGATGAGAATACGTAGGCATAAAGCACGACGCTTTTCCGAGTCATGTTTCTCTTTCTTTTTAGACCAGCCTTGATAGGTAGATAGATAAACCAACTCGTCCAGTAAACACAAACAAGCGTGGATCCCGTCGAGTACGACGGGCGTGAGGGGTGCTAATACCTTCCCCTTGTGTAACCGACTCCCGAACCCAGACAACGGTTGCGATGACCTTGTCTTATACCTTTTCGTCAGGTTTTTCCGATCGTTTCCTTTCCCGCTCCGAGGGATAAATAACGAAAGATGGCGACTCTTCTGTTCTGCCGGCACCTTATTTTCACGGAAGCGACAGGTGCGAATGTGACTTGCTACAACTGTGGTGAGCAAGGACACATTAGTACCAAGTGTGACAAGCCAAAGAAGACTCAAGGGAGCGGGAAAGTGTTTGCTCTATCTGGATCGAAGACTGCTAGTGATGATCGATTGATCCGAGGCACGTGCTTCATTAATGGTATACCTTTGATTGCTATAATTGATACTAGAGCTACACATTCATTTATTTCTTTGGATTGTGTTAAGAGGTTAAATCTTGAGTTGTCTGTTATGAGTGGTGGTATGTGTTGCACCCCAAAATTTGACCAACATTTCTTTACCTAGCTTATGTTTCATTTCATTCACATTAGCATTATCATTTGCATTTCGTTGACATGTGTGCAGGAGATCAAGAGGTATGATTACCAATTAAGAGCTATACAAGACTATGAATCTAGATAAGAAGGTTATTCAGATGCTTAAGGGTTGATATCCTTGTCAGAGAAGTTAAAAGATCCTCAGAGAGAGTGGTTGAAACCAAGAGTGTGTGCCTCCTAACTTGAGAGTTGTGGAAAGCCATCAGATGATTCTGAAGCCATGAAGTTAGACTTGAGGTCTTGAGAGGGCTCATGATAAGGGTGGAAGATCACCCTGATTCCTAGACAGGTCATTGTGTAAGAATAAGAAGCCTTAGCCATGAGTGGTGCAGCTAGGGTTTAACTGGGTCAACCCTAGGTCAATGATGATTTGAACAAGGTTGAGACCTAATTCAAGATCCATGTGATCATGGACTGATACATTGAGATGTTATAAGGATGATTCCAAGGTTAACTCATCATGATTGAAGAGTTTTAGAAGTTTCAAGCTAGGGTTTCTAAGACTTGACAGTGTAAAATCCCCTAGTTTGACCCCTATCTTCAAGGCAATTTAGCTTAAGATGTGATTGTCATCTCATATTGCCCCCAACATGAATGTTGTAGAGCATGATCTTAGATTTAATTTGAGTGCTAGAAGTCCTTGATAGGATTTGTAGAGCTCAAGTTATGACTTTGACAAGTTACAAGTCATCTGAGGTATGTGAATTTGGAGCTTGAAAGTTACCCAACTTGCATGAAACTTTTTCCCTAGAAGTATGATTCCTATGAACTTTTGGTCAACATGAATGTTGTTCCTTATCCTCTTAGCTTTCTAGATAGTACTAGAAGTCCTTTATAGGATTTGTAGAACTCAAGTTATGGCTTTGACAAGTCAAAGGGTATTTTGGGTATTTGGAGATTACAGGTCATTTCAAGCATAAGGCCATAACTCCTACTTACAAGCTTCAAATGGGAAAATTTCCAACATCAAACTTGTTCAAAATGATGTTTTAAGGCTAGCCAAGTGGTCATGAGAATTTGGAATTGCTTGTAACTCAAAATTTCAAAATTGGCTTAAAAAGGAAGAATTAAAGTTCATTAAAAGGACCAAATTTGTGATTTTTCATTTGGTGACCAAATGAGACAAACCTATATGTCATTTTGATTGTAAAACGCATTTTAAAGACAATGGCAATGGAACTTTTTTCATTTGAGGTCAAAATCATGGAGTTGCCTTTTGTTACTTAAGGTTTAAGTTACATATGCCAAACTTCTCATAAGATCAAAACCAAGGTGCAAACACATCCTAGCACTTTCATAATCTCATGTGGAGAGAATTTGGATGAAGAGCATAGTGAATACAAGCTGCTGCAAGGACTGATATGAACATGGCATGAGATTGAATTTCAAGTGAGATGAGATATTGAACTTCTCATTAGAGTGATCCAGAACTTTCTAGATCATTCATTCATGTCCTATATATGATCATGAAGTGATCTAAGACCAAGGTTGGTGAGAATTGAGAGAGGAGAGTGAGATTGCATTGTGAACTTTCTTCTTGCAAATCAAAATCTGTTTTAAGGTTTGAAGCCATTTCAGTCCAAGTTCTTGATCCCAATAGCTTGCTCTGAGGTTGGTGATTAATTCCAGATTGAATTCAACGCACAATTGTGGAAGAATCGTGAATTAGCCATTGGAGTTGGAAGCTTGCAACTCAGAATCGGGTTCAAGAATCCACGAGGTTTCAGCTCTTTTCTTTGCATACAGAAGGTTGATTGGAGGCTAGTGAAGGAGTCTGGAAGTTCTTGAGGGTTGATTTGAAGATTCAACCACTCTGTTCACACGATTTTACCAGGTATGCAATTCTCATTCCATGGCTTAATTTAGGTAGAATCAATGGGATTTGTTAGGTTAGATGCATTGTAGATTGATGTAGGAAGGTTTCTGGATCATTAATTTGAAGATTAGTGACCAATTAGGGTTTGTGCAATTTTCGGTTGAGATCGTGTTTTTGCAAATCTTGAACTTTTAGAATGATTAAGTAGCATAGGAAGATTCCTTGTGAAATTTGGGATAAGATTCATGTAGAGACCATTTAGAATGGAGGCCTGTGGAGAGAGTTAGGGTTGGGAGAGGATGATCGGAGAAGTCACCGGCGGTGACTCTAGCGTGCGCAGATGGAGGAAAACTCAGAAATTTGAAAGGTTGAAGACAACCTCATAGCCATTGGATTAGAGGTGGACCTTTGACCAGATGAGGATCTAACGGCCACGCGTGAAGGAAATTTTGTGAAGGATTCTGAGTTGATATGGAACGCAGCGTTTCATTAATATAATCTGGGTGGGCTTAGTGCAGATTGATACTCACACCCCCTTTTTTGGGCCCAACCCTGAAATGAACTGAATCTTGTTGCTATTCACACCACGCGTTTATCATTTATCATGATTTTCATTTTATTTTTTCATTTCATTCATGGTTATTGGAAAATTCATAAATAATTGAAAAATGACTCAAATAATTCCATTCTTTTTTCCATGGATTCATGATTGAATCTAGTTTTATTTAGAAAAAAATATTAACATTTCATGCATTTTTTATTTTATTTGCATTTTTTACATTTTAATTGATATTAAAATAATCATGGTTGATGCTTGATTTTGTTGAATTTGGTTTGATCATGTGATGATGATTCTTGCTTTGATTTTTTGTGTGTAGCTAGTATAGATATGCATGTTCCCCCTAGATTTTTCTCACATTTTTGTAATGAATGCAAGTGGTAGTTTTAGGTGGAAACTTTAGGAGCTCCATTTTTAGGGTTTATGCTTAATACCTTGTGATTTAGGTTTTATTTCTAGAACTTGGTGGATGATTCAACCTCATATTTTTGTATGGTAGATTCATGATTGAATTAGGGTCCCTTAGGAATTTTTCTAGGAATTTACAATATAGTTTACTATTTTTGTTTGATTTTAGTTTAAGTGCTAACTTTAGATGATTTTAGTGCACTAATTCAACTAGGTTGACTTCTTTAGTTCCCTTAGATTAGGGTTTTGTTTCTCTTGCTCTTGGATGATGATGAAGACAAGCTTGGGCTACTATGGAATGCTTGAAGAAGCTTGGATGTGAAGATCTTCCCTTCTTTTGGTGAAGTGCTGATTAGGTGTTAAGATTAGGGTTTGTAGGCAGAGCTTCTAGATAGATTCTCTTCCTTCACAGACATGGAAGATGTTGATCACTTCCATTCTTCCCTATGATGTAAGGTCCCTTTGTAAAGGCCTCATACCTCCTTTGGAAGGATGTGTGGCTCCTTACAAATTGGTAGAACCTTTGAGGGTCCCTTTCTCTGATGATAGGATGCTTAGTGGTGACCTTTGGTCTTCACTCTGCTACCAATCATCCAAAATTTGCTCTTGTTAGATGAATCTTTTTCCCTTGCTAGAGGATGGAGTTCCTTGCTTGAAGAGATGGAGGGATAGGAGTTGATACTTCTTTGTGTTTGAAGATTACCCTTAGGAGCTGAAGCTTGTAGATCAGGAAGAGCAAGTTGATACTTGTAAGGAGGAGAGAGTTGAAGCTTAAAGGTCCAGGAGAGCAAGTTGACACTTATGAAGAAGATCAAATTGAAATTGAGTGAGGAGCTAAGGCTTGAAGAAGAAAGGATAAGTTGATACTTATGTTGACACATTGAGAGCCTGCAGGGTCAAGTTGATACTTGATATTGGGATTGTAGCCTGAAGGTGGAGTTTACTTTGGAGCTGAGGCTTGAAGAAGAAGGATAAGTTGATACTTATGTGGATGTATTAGAAGCAAGTTGACATTTGCTGGTGAAGATGATAGCCCTAAAGAGCAGTTGGAGACTGAGGACTAAGCTGCTGTCAGATTGCTTTGCTGTGAAGCTGTGGAAGTTGTTGATCTGCTTTCCTATCTGTTTTCTTTCTGTGCAACTGTATTGATGTGACTTGTTTGATTTGCTTGATGCATTAGAATAAGTTCATATTTAGATTGATTTAAGCTAGGAGCATGATTGCACTAGAGGTTGAGTTGCTCCCTCTGCTTGTATTTTTACTGTATGGCTTTGCTTGCGGGTATTCGGTAGAGCCCTACTCCCTTGCCTATGTGGTTGGTCATTAGTTTGATGGCATTTTATTTTCCTTTATGATTGCATTTATTCATACTTGGCTTGAGGTTGAGATGAGCTTGTGGAGTCTGATGCCCCACACACATTTCCTCCCTCACTTGCATTGCATGCATTTTACAGTCGTTTACTGTTTAAGCTGATGCTTTATCTGTTTCTGTTTACCATTGATTTGATCCCCTAGGAATCTCACTTCCTTTGATAAGGAAGTGATGATTAGAACTTTAGGTTGAAACCTATGCATGATAACTTCTAGGAGTTCCCTGTTTCAAACTTCAACCATAGAATGAATCCTTGGCATGACAACATTAGGACTTGATAGTCTTCCCCTTAGTTGAGCCTGCTCTCTCTTCTCATCTCAAAACAAATTAAAATACAATAATAAAGGTTAACTGACGTCGTACGTTACGAGCCTTAAGCTATCTGAGAAAGGATTGTTTGAGAGTTTCTTTTCAACAGTCTGGATGTTTAGTATGGTACCCTTTGGGTGACATGCGACACATTCACTCTCAGGTTATAGTCTCTAGTGCGATATTGGTTGCAAACATCCATAAAAAACAGTTCTTCCGTAAAAGACAGAAAACAAACTTCAAACCTTTTTGCCCTGTGGGCCCGTAATTCAAAGGAAGCTTTTCTGAAGAAAAGAGTATCGTTAACTCTCAGTTCTACCGCAAACGGTAACGCTTAAGTCTCCAAGGGTCGAGATGCATACACCAAACTGCTGGAACTGTTTGTTAACCCTACTCGATAAAACAGATGAATCTGAATTCCCGTAATCTGTATTATCCAGAACTACGTAAGCTCTGATCTCTCCTACATGTTGAGAGTATGTAGGCACAATACTGATGTATTGGCGAGCCACCTTCCCCATCACCCGTAGTTAGGCGAACTACGTTGACTCTGATTTCTTATTCTCTGATGAGAATACGTAGGCATAAAGTGCGACGCTTTGCCGAGTCATTTTCTTTTCTTTTCAGACCAGCCTTGATAGGTAAATAGTAAAACCAACCCATCAGATAAACACAACAAGCGTGGATCCTATCGAGTACGATGGACGTGAGGGGTGCTAATACCTTCCCCTTGCATAACCGACTCTCGAACCCAGACAATGGTTGCGATGACCTTGTCTTATACCTTTTTCGTCAGGTTTTCCCGATCGTTTCCTTTCCCGTTCTGAGGGATAAATAACGAAAGGTGGCGACTCTTCAGTTTTGCCGGCACCTTATTTTCGCGGTAGCGACAGTATGGTTATTGATACTCCTGCTATGGGTTCGGTAACTACCCCGTATGTGTGTTTGAATTGTCCGTTGAGTATTTTTGGTAAAGACTTCGGAGTTGATTTAGTGTGTCTTCACTTAGATCAACTTGATGTTATTCTTGGGATGAATTGGTTGGAATTCAATCGTGTCTATATTAACTGTTTTGACAAAATGATTATTTTTCCTGAACCTGGTGATGAAGGAGATTTATTTATAACTGCTAAGCAAGTGAAGGAAGCAATGCAAGATTGTGCGGAGGTATTTTTGTTAATGGCAACTGGGAGTATTGGTGAAGAAGTAGCAATAGATGCTTTACCAATTGTTTGTGATTTTTCGGAAGTTTTTCCTGATGAGATAAGAGACTTACCGCCAGAATGATAAGTGGAGTTTGCGATCGACTTGATTGTCGCTACTGCGAAAATCGGCGCCGGCTATGACAGAAGAGTCGCCACCGTGCGTTATTTATCCCACAAGAGGGAAAGGAAACGCTAAGAGTAAACCTAACGCAAAGAGGGAAAGGAATGGTCATCGCAACCAAATCCTGGATTCGGGAGTCGGTTACGCAAGGGGAAGGTATTAGCACCCCTCACATCCGTCGTACTCGACGGGATCCACGTTTGTCTTCTGTCTAAGGGTATGTTTATCTATCTACTCTAAAGGTATGGTCTAAAAAGAAAAGAAAATGACTCGGCAAAGTATCGCACTTTATGCCTACGTATTCCCGTCTGAAACGAGAAATCAGAGTCAACGTAGTTCGCCTAACTACGGGTTAAGGGGGAAGGTTGCTTGCCGAGATGTCGCATCTCGTGCCTACGTACTTTCATACGGCATGAAAGATCAGAGCAAACGTAGTTCGGGCTGCGGAAGACACAAGTTTGTCTGACAGTTTTTTATTTCCTTCAGAAAGGGCTTTCCTGATTAAAGGTCCAAGAGGACAAAAACAGAGTTTAAATGTTTGTTTGAGTTTTTACAAAAGAAATGTTTTTTAGGATGTTTGCAATCTCAGTCGCACTAGAGACTATGACCCAGGAGCGAATGCTTCGTATGTCACCCAAAGGGTACCACACTAACATCCAGATTACTGGAGAGAGACCCTCCACCAATCTTTTCCCAGATAGCTTAAGGCTCGTAACGCACGACTTCAATTAACCTTATTATTGTGTTTTTGAATTGTTTTAAGATGAGAAGAGAAAGACACCCTAAAACTATGGTTGAAAGGGGAATCTACCTACAGTTATCATGCATGGGTCAAAACCTAATGTCTGTCATAATTCCCTCTTGCACAGAGGAAATCAGAGATCCTAGGGGAAAACAGCAAAAGAAAGCAAGCAGTAAACAGTAAACAGTAAAATGCATGTTATGCAACAGTACAAGCGAGGCAAGGGAGTCCGGCTCAACCTCAAACTTAAGAAAACAACAGACAAGGGGAGACAAGCTCCACCTCAAACCTAAAGGTAACCAACACAAGCAAACAGACAATACAACAAAAGAAAAGAAGCAGAGAAAGCAGCCCAAGCAACAACAACAGTCTTCAGCAGACAACAACTTTAATACTCAACAGCAGCAGCTCTAAACAGCAAATCCTCTTGACAGCAAAGCTGACAGCAAAAGACTTCATCCTCAAGCTATCTTCTATCCTCAAGCTTCATCAAACTTCATCTTCAAGCTCTAGCAAGCACACTCCAAGCAGAGGAACAAACACTAAGATCAAGGTTGCAATGTTGAGAACCAAATGAAAACCAAAGGAAATCATCAAGTACCAACATTGAAATGGAAGGGCATCCTCAAAGTTCTACTCAACTATGGGCATACCACACATCCCTCCAAAGGAGAGATGAAGTTTCCCTAGGAGGACTTTACATCATTGGATAGAATAGAAGCACCCAATGCATTCTATGTTTGGTGAAAGAATCAAAACTAGTCCTAATGGCTCTTCCTAAAACCCTAATTTCCTAAGCTCCTAAAAGAGAAGAAAGCTTCCACTCCAAGCTCTAATCTTCAAGCCACAGCAGCTACGCCGAGTCCAGAAGACCTCCCAAAAAGGAATCAAAGCAAATCCAGCCCCAAAGTCACCAACAAGACCAAGCAAGCAAAGGCACACAAGATAGAACACCACAAGCACAAGCAACTTGCAAAATACAACTAAAATAGAAAAAAAAGTTGTAAAATTGTAATAAAATTTCTAGGGGAAAATACATGTTTGAATAACCTAGGGTTAAAATATTAAAGCCTAATTCAACTTCTAAGTCACCTAAATAATTTCTAGATTGAAGGGTATCAAGGTGATCCACAAGTTTGGGAAGGCTCTAATGTTAACACCTAAAACAGAACCTGAAGTTGTTCTAAAATTCCAACAAAAATCCTAAGGGAACATACATGTCTACCCTAACACATACTAAAAAAACAAAGCCAAATTCATCACCAATTAGAAGAACAAAATTCAACAAAACAGATGGCCAAATATGCAAATATTAAAGAATTAAACAAAATAAGAAAAATCAAATTAAAATGAAAAAATGCATGAAAATGCATTTTATTGATTTCAGAAAATCACAAATTCTCTCAAGACCATGGAGATATTTTTAAAATAATTTTTGGATCAAAATTGAATTTTTTGTGATTTTTTGAATCAATAAAGCATTTAAAATAAACAAAATGAATAAAAGAAAATAAAAACTCAGAAATAAAACCACATCGCTTGGATGAGGAGACTGGTCAAGCAATCCAAGAGCCAGGAGCGTGCCAACGCATTAGTGAAACTGCATCATTTTGATGTTCAAAAAGTGAAATAAAACTTTAAGTCGTGGTCGTTGGATGATTGGATTAGTCATTGGTCAAAGGCAGATCTGATGGCTTAGAAGTCATCTTCTCCAAATCACAGGCTGGCCTGAGTGAGACTCAGTGTGGTGGCCGGAGAAGACTCTGGTTGTCTTCTCCGGTGAGCAGGTGGTTGCAGGTGATCAAACATCAACAATCCTTACATCAATCTTTCCAGAATTTCATCAAGATCTCAAATCTCCTACTCAAATGTTCTAACTCTCCATAAATTTTAAACCACGAATCAAAGTTCAGAAATGTCATCCAGATCAAACATCACCAATTGCAAATCTAATGATACAGAAATGTTCCTCATGCTTCATACATCAAATTGATCTATCCAATTCAACTTAAATCCTCATGATCAAGCTAAACCGTGCCTCAACAGAAATTACACATCACCTAAACTTGTCTCTAATTGTCCAAAATTCTGTCCAAAAACGATCCACTCCTTAACTAGATCCTAACCACATATGCAAATTGAACTACATCATGCTAATTCATGTGGAAAGTTGAAAGTTTCTATCCTGTTGTAGATCTAGTAACAGAGGTGCTTGGAGCTTGATTCTCCCTTCAAAACTCTCTAGATACGTTCAATGATGCTCTAGGAAGAGTTTGCAATCTTCAATTTGCACTGAATTGGCCTGGAACTCAAAACACGATTTCACTTGCTCCTCTTTAAAACTCAACTGTAACTTCAATGTTCTTTGTAACACCCCACTTCCAAAATTAAATAAAATATAAACATTATAAATAAACATCAGAGTTTTCACCAAAATAGTGGGATATCACATCACCAAATTTTTATAAAAATAATTTATTAATTATTCTCAAAAATAATACAGCGGAAAACATTATTCCAACATTCTCGGCCATCCGCCAAATTTCGTAAAATCTTTATTATTATAATTCACAAAAAAAGTGATACGTCACAGGATTACAACAAGTTTGACATAAAACAATTAAAACACCCATATCCCGTGTTACGTATCAGAGCATCCTAGACTCGACTGGCACACCACCATCCAAGCTATCTAAGTACCTGGATTATCTGTACTTCCGGAGAAGCACAGACACAACAACAACCAAGGGGTGAGAAAACATGATCAAAAATATATTGGTAATGTAATACATGTAAACAAGGTAGTAAAACACACAAACACACCAATATTCACCCCAACAACTCCATATAACGAACCTACTGTTCAAATTACAATATAACATATTATAATGCAAATATGCAACTCAACACCATGCATGCGGTACCGACTCATTGGTTCATTCAATCGAACTTGGATAGATCATTTACGCTCCTCCTGAGACATGATCTATCCCCCACCATTCTCCACAAAGGAGTACGGATTAATCACTTACGCTCCTCCTGAGACATGATTCATCCCACCAAAATACCATGATATGCACACACCAATGCATAACTATCATATTTAGGCACACTAAGTGCACACGATCCTCCTGATCATATCATCATACATCAATGCATATATGTGTAGATATATTACACCAACACCATATAAATCAATCAGATAGTAAATAAATTCATACTATAACACCATATATAACCACATCCCAACACTCGGGAACACACGATCCTACTGATCACTACATACATATACGTTAACTAATTGTCCACCAACAATATTAAGGGAAATGAGTACTATCACCCAGTACACAGGTTAGATCCCACACTCATCATCCTTACAATGCATCAAGGCCAGAAAGATCACCCCAGACCAATGCTCAAGGCCAAACATCACCAAAGTCACATTCTGGTTCTGCTACGCTCGCTGACATTCGCTAGGTGAAGCTTCGCCAACACTCGCCAGGCGAAGCCCAGCGGATGCTGCGATTCCCCAACTTCCCCACAATTCTGCAGTACTATTCTAGGCCAAATCAAACTTATCATCTCAACTCAAATTCTCAGCCTACTCTAGTACCAACCTTGTACATTACCGTAACTAAATCGGTTCCTAAATCTTATTCCCAAAGTCATCGCTTAAACATTCTACCGATGCCTTAAAAGGTCACACAGAATCTCCCTAAAAACCTTAAACCCAGCCTATACGCCAAATTAACCAAAAACAACAATTCATCAACATTGACCTATACTCCATCGCTATCAATTACTAGTTATCATCAAACACAAACACACCATTATACTTACCAATTATCATATACTTCCTACTCTAGAACCAACATTACGGTACATTACCTACACTTCAGAGTTACTCTGAATCTCACCAAGGTCCTAACCAGAGTCACTAACAACATCACAGGGAACAATACATGATTTTCCCAAATTTATAATCATGATCATTACCAACGCTACAATAACAACACAAAATCTCACCAAAACTCTATTCATAGTTACTATCAACACTGCAGTAACAACATATAATCTCACTAATATCACCATAATATATATATATACCAAATTCACCAATACCAATCAACAATTCATCAATATCAAGCATCAATTTATCATTAGCAACAACAATAACAAGCATGCCAATATAAAACTTCATAGATTGACATTTTCCTACGGGGTTAAGGAATCCCCTCTACCCTATACATGTATATATACCATCCCAATCAAGTTTCTCCCCCTTACCTGGATAATTATTCTGATCGGTGATAAATTCCTCCAAGATTCTTCATCCCTAGCTTTTTCCCTTTCTCTTTGTTCTTCGCTCTTCTCTATTCTCCCAATTTCCCTTCTCACGGTTTCTATCGTGCCTTTTCATATTTCCATTCTAACTTCCCCATAACCCTTCCACTTCTTATTTTACTTATTCCAACCACTAATATTCCCAATAATAATTCTAATAATAATAATTATAATAATAATTATAATAATAATAATTATAATAATAATAATAATAATAATAATATAATACTATTGTAATATTATAGTAATATTCAACATAATAATAATAATAGTAATACACCCAACAATTATTATAATTATAATAATAATAATACTAATGATAATAATAACAAATAAAATAATATTAATAATAATAATCTTAATATTAATAATACTAATATAATATTACTAATATTAATAATACTAATCATAATAATACTATTAATAATAATAATAATAATAATAATAATAATAATAATAATAATAATAATAATAATAATAATAATATTATCTCACCAAAATAATAATAATAATAATAATAGTAATAATATTCTTATCTCACCAAAATAATAATAATATTAATAATACTAATAAATATAATAATATATAATAATAATAATAATACCCCGACCAATATTACTATTATTCATTATATTATCATATTCACACCAAAAATCATAATAATATAATAACTATATTAATAATAATATTATATTCTCCATATTAATAATATTACTACAAATATTAATAATAATCATAAATATAATAATACTAATAATAATAATAATAATAATAATAATACCACCACCAATATTACTATTATTTCTTATATTATTATAAACTCACCAAATTACCACCAATGATCCTCCCATCTCAGAGACACCCACCAAACATCATCAAATACACCCTACCAAAGGGCACATCAACATATAATATTTAAAATAATAATAAAATGACTAAATAATTAAAATGGGTGTTACATTCTTCACCAAAATGAAAGCCAAAACCACTCTGAATTCAATGCAATCAATATATAGAATGGTTTCATGGGCTTTTGAAGTGTGTTTGAAGCCCAATCCATCAATTTGCAAATTCTGATTTTCCTTCCCATGTGCAAGGTAACAGTCACAAATTCTCACTTGTAACTTGTTCTAGAAGCTTCATTTTGCTTGCAAATTCCCTTGTGCACGAAATTAAACCAAGAGGGAGGCCTGAAATGCATTGGTAAGGTGTTTGGCTATGTGACTTGCTTTTGAAGCAACCATATGATAACCCATGAAAATTGACCTATGCCCCAAAATCTACCAATGTCAATGTGTCTAAAAATGAACTTTACAATCAAAATGGTCACTTATTTAACATGTTTTGGTCATTCTATTCAAAATGTGAATTTTCCCTCCTTTAATCATTTGAAAATTTCCCTTTTTGAAACCATTTCAAACCAAGTCTTGATATGAGCCCAATCAATCCATCATGACCTCTTGGCTAGCCTAAAAACCCCATTTTGAACAACTTTCATGTTGAACAAAAATACATTTGACAAGTGCAAGTTGGAGATTTTGACCTATGATTGAAAATGACCTATAATCTCACTTTCCCAAAATACCCCTGACTTGTAAACCTCATAACTTGAGTTCTACAAATCAGATGGAAGACTTCTAGTACAATTTAGAAATCTAAGATCATGAGGAACAACTTTAATGTTGGCCAAAAGTTCAGGTGAAACCTCCTTCTATGTAAAACATAGCTTTGAAGTCAGATGATTTTCACAGACAAATTTCAGAAGCATCTGAGGACTTGTAACTTGTCTGGGTCATAACTTGAGTTCTATAAATCCCTTTGAGGACTTCTAGTACTCAAATTAAAGGTATTGAGATGCTCTACAAGTTTCATATTGGCCAAAGATCCATTTGAAACTTGTATCTTGACTTATGTGGACTTGAAGTTAGGCACTAAACAGGGAATTTTGCACTGAAACCCTAATTTAGCAACTTCCCACACTCTTGATTCTTCTTGACTTGATCTTGGCACAACACCAAAAATGTCTTATCATATCGTTTCATGAACTCCATGACCTAAAAGTAGGCCTTGATACCCTTCAATTGCACAGTTGACCTAGAATTGATCCAGATGAAACCCTAATTGCTTGCACCTCAACTGTGGCTCTTGCATTTGACACAATGACTTGATTAAACTCTCCCATGGCCCTCTAGGCATTCTATGAGCTCCATACACATCCTCTTCTCACATTCAACACTTCACAACAATCTGATGGTCTTCAGTTGATCCTTAAGTTAGGAGAAGATTCACACTCAAACATCTAAGCCCTTAGGCACTCAAACCACCTTCTGATGACTTTGACAACTCCTCAATCTTGATTGAGACCTCTTGCTAGGCTTCTTTTGAGAAGAATCACACTTGATCCCCTGCTATATGAATGATACCATGATATGCAAATGATATAATTATGCAAATGTTAATGCAATGAAACATAAACCAGGTAAGAAAAGGTTGAGCAAATTTTTGGGTGCAACAGCTGCCCCTATTCAAACGGCTTGGACCCGACTGGGTGAAGAGCGAACGGCCTTCAAACAATCGAGGTAGGAGACGGTTGAATACCGAGAAACTCGGAAATTTGCCAACCGCAGAAATACACCGCGAAAACTGCTTGGGGAACAACATTCGTTGTGCTGAACCCAGTTGTTACGGCAACAACTGATCAATCATCTGATAAAACTTGGGATTTCAACATTAACCCCCTGTGTAACGCCACAGGCATCAAATCAACCTTGCCCGGAACAACTCCGTCCACAACTGGACTAAACTTCGTCAACACGAGGAGAGACTCCATCACCATGGGCACAATTCCGTCCATAACTGGAATAACGATCTCTGTCAGTCACAGGTAACAACTCCACTGGGGACAATTCCGTCGATCACAGATAATAACTCCGTCCACACGGGTAACAATCACTGTCAACATAGGTACGATCTCTGTCAGCCACAGGTAACCATCACTTTCAACACAGGCGCAATCTCTGTCCATTACAGGTAACAATATCTGTCAACACAGGCGCAACAATCACTGTCAACACAGGGAAGAATTCCGTCAACACGGACAACAATCACTGTCAACACAGGTACAATCTCTGTCCATCACAGGTAACAATCTCTGTCAACACAGGCGCAATAATCACTGTCAACACAGGGAAGAATTCCGTCAACACGGACAACAATCACTGTCAACACAGGTACAATCTCTGTCCATCACAGGTAACAATCTCTATCAACACATGCGCAATTTCTGTCCATCACAGGTAAGAATTCCGTCAACACGGACAACAATCACTATCAACACAAGGAAACAATCCTGTCAACACGGATACATTTGAAGAATACTTTGTTGGGGAATACGAGAGACTTAACCAAACCACTCTGTGGAGAAATCATTAGTGACAACTCCAAAAGTTTAAGATATGAAATCTTCTACTGCTGACGTAACAGCAACCTGAGAATAATCCCACTGGGGACGAAAAGAAACTTAACCAAGCAACTCTGTTAGGGGGCGAACATTATCATCACATGTCTCACGCTGAGAGTTTGAATATCTAGAAATCCTTCTGAACAAGAATCTCACACCTCTATAGGGAACAACACCTGAAACTGAAGAGGTAACCAACCTGGCTTATGTTTCAAAATGCGTATGTTTGACAATGGCGTAATGCTCCATACGGCATGGAAATGCTACGCGTTCGGGTAGATGCAAATATGATGATATATGCACAATGCAAGGATGCCAAGAGGCGCTTCAGCAAAATAAATGCTGAAGACAAGACCCAATTCGCTGGGGATGAACGGGTATCTCAAAGCACTCCAACAAAATAAATGTTGGACATGTGAAAACAACTCCGTCGGGGATAACCATCCTGTCGGGAAATGGCTTACAATCTTGAAATTACAAACTCTGATGAGGATGTTCATCCTGTCAGAGGAAAAACAACCTGCTGGGGAGAAGGAGAAACAATCATGCGCGGGTATAATCCTTCTGAACCAATGACGACTTGGTTATATTCTGCGGGAGTTACCCATGTTGGGTATTGAGTTTTAACATACTCACTGCTGGGAATGCACCTTCTGTTGAGGACATCCAAATCCACTGAGGATACTCTCTTGGCAGCTTTCCTGGGGAATATTCTTTTGGGGAGGACCACCCACATCCAATAGGGATAAGTGCCATCTCAAATCTTCTGAGATAAGATGTGACTTCCATCTACCGAGGAGTGATACCATCACTATGTCACAGGACTCCGGCTGGGGAACACAACTTCATTACCTGTTTGCTCCAAAGGTGAGAACCCTGCAAAACACAAACGAGACAGAACAAATCTATACAACAAGATCTATCCTGGTTAGTATTCGTGACATTCATTCAGTCAATTCGAAGTTTTAGCAATTATTGGCAAGAGCCAGCAAGTTTATGTACATGCAAGTTCATCAAAAACATCGGCGTTTTTCACAAACAAAACAGTAAAGAATGAGCATCAAGTACTGAATAATATGCTTTATTGATAACGGGCCTGTAAATAGGCAAAATTTTGTACACTGGATGCAACTCTTGAAAAGAGGAAGTTACGCACAAGCAAAATACAAATATTACAGAAGCACAAAGAAAAATTTGTGTACATGTCGGCAACGTGGCACAGACGAACACCATGAGCTGATCCTCCTATGACTCGTCCGACTCTGACGCTTTCCCGATACTCGATCTTCAGAAGAGACTGTTTCGGATATACGACCCTCAGGTACTCTCAATCCACTAAGCAACGCAGTATCAAACTCAGACCGCAGTCATTTGCTTTTTCAAATCCCTAACTTTTGCGTGAACCTCCCTTTGCGGGTTTTCAGTTCACCGGGATACCCTTTTTTGCCGAAATTGCCCTTTTCAGATTTTCAACTTCGCGGGTGTACATTTTGCAATTTTATCCCTAACTTTTGCCCGAACCTTTTATTCCTTTTTTATGGTTCGCCGGGATGCCCCATTTTTGCCTGGACTCTCTTTTTCTGTCCAGCGGGTCTCTTTAAGCAAAGTATTTTTTAACTACGTCCGAGTTCACAGGGGATGTGAAATCCTCACCATCCATAATGGACAACAGTAAGGCTCCTCCAGAGAAAACCTTTCTAACGACATATGGACCTTCATAGTTGGGAGTCCATTTGCCCCTATGATCTGATTGTGGTGGGAGAAATTTTTTCAGCACAAGGTCGCCCGTCTGAAAGCTTCGAGGACACACCTTCTTATCATAAGCTTTCTTCATCCGGCTCTGATACAACCGACTATATGCTAGACAAGCCAGTCTCTTCTCATCCATTAAACTGAGCTGATTCAATCTATCTTTCACCCATTCTTCCTCATCTAATTGGACATCACGCAAAACCCTCAGAGAAGGAATCTCAACCTCCAATGGTAGGACAGCCTCCATACCATATACTAATGAAAAAGGAGTTGCCCCGGTTGATGTGCGTATCGCCGTACGATAACCGTGCAAAGCAAAAGGCAACATCTCATGCCAGTCCTTGTAGGTCACAACCATCTTCTGAACGATCTTCTTTATGTTTTTATTGGACGCTTCAACAACGCCATTCATCTTGGGCCGATAAGGAGAAGAGTTGTGATGTTCAATTTTGAAATTCTGGCACAATTCCTTCATCATCTTGTTATTCAAATTCAAACCGTTGTCAGTGATAATCCGTTACGGGATTCCATATCTGCAGATAATATCCTTCTTGATAAATCTGGCTACCACCTGCTTGGTAACATTAGCATACGATGTCGCTTCAACCCATTTGGTGAAGTAATCAATAGCTACCAAGATGAAACGATGTTCGTTGGATGCCGTGGGCTCAATTTTCCCAATCACATCAATTCCCCACATGGAAAAAGGCCAAGGTGATGACATAACATTCAGAGGGCTCGGAGGAACATGAATCTTGTCCGCATAAATCTGGAATTTATGACACTTCTTTGCAAATTTGAAACAATCTGTTTCCATTGTCAGCCAATAGTATCCTGCTCTTAATAGCTTTCTCGTCATTGCATGTCCGCCGGCATGCGTGCCAAACGTACCCTCGTGGATTTCTTCCATGAGCAACTTAGCCTCTTTCTCGTCCACACACTGCAACAACACCAAGTCGTGGTTTCTTTTGTACAAAACACCGTCCGGATTCAGATAGAAATTGTCAGCCAATCTCCTAAGAGTCTTCTGATCACGACTGGATGCCCTAGTCGGATACTCTTGGTTCTTCAGGAAATTATGGATATCATAATACCACGGTTTGCCATCGGGAACTTCCTCAATGGCGAATATGAAAGCGGGCCTATCAAGGCGAGAAATAACTATCCTGGGAGCCTCATTCCAGAAGTTAACTTTATACATTGAAGACAAAGTCGCGAGAGCGTCTGCCATCTGATTTTCTGCTCGTGGCACATGGTGCAATTCCACCTTGTCAAAGAAAGGTAACAACCTCCTTGCATAATTCATATAGGGTATCAGATTGGGCTGACGAGTATCCCACTCTCCCTTGATCTGGTTCACAACTAGAGCAGAGTCTCCGTACACATCAAGATTTTTAATTCTCAGATCAATAGCCTCTTCAAGCCCCATAATGCACGCTTCATATTCGGCCTCATTGTTCGTAACTGGAAAGGTCAATCTAGCAGTGAATGGGATGTGCGACCCATGGGGAGTAGTAATGATTGCCCCTATTCCACTTCCATATGAATTGACGGCCCCGTCAAATATCAATTGCCATTTGGAACCCAGCCCTGGACCTTCATCTGGCAACGGCTCCTCACAGTCCTTCATTTTTAAGTACATGATATCCTCGTCAGGAAAATCAAACCTCATCGACTGGTAATCATCAATTGCCTGCTCAGCTAGGTACTCTGACAGAACACTACCTTTAATAGCCTTTTGAGAAACATATTGAATATCGTATTCCGTCAATACCATCTGCCACCGAGCAATCCTTCCGGAAAGTGCTTGTTTTTCAAACACGTATTTGATCGGATCCATCTTTGAAATTAGCATGGTTGTATGATTTAGCATGTATTGCCTCAAACGTTTGGCGGCCCAGGCTAGCGCACAACAAGTTTTTTCGAGCATTGAGTAACGGGACTCACAGTCTGTGAACTTTTTACTCAGGTAGTAAATCGCATGCTCTTTACGTCCAGTCTCGTCATGTTGACCGAGAACACAACCCATACTTTTCTCAAGAACCGTCAAATACATAATCAATGGTCTCCCGGCTACTGGGGGTATCAATATTGGAGGTTCCTGGAAATATTCTTTTATTTTCTCAAACGCCCTTTGACAATCTTCATTCCAAGTCACAGCCTGATCTTTTTTCAACAACTTGAATAATGGCTCGCACGTGGCCGTTAGATGAGATATGAACCGGGCAATGTAGTTCAATCTCCCTAAAAAGCCACGAACCTCTTTTTCTGTTTTCGGCGTTGGCATTTCTTGTATTGCTTTTATCTTAGTAGGATCAACCTCAATTCCTTTCTCGCTAACAATAAACCCCAATAGCTTACCAAATCTCACTCTGAAGGTGCACTTGTTAGGATTCAATATCAGCCTGAATCTCCTAAGCCTCTTGAAAAATTTCAGAAGATTGACCAGATGCTCTTCCTCTGTCTGGGATTTGGCAATCATATCATCAACATAGACTTCTATCTCTTTATGCATCATGTCATGAAAGAGTGTCGTCATAGCTCGTTGATATGTTGCCCCGGCGTTCTTCAAACCAAAGGGCATCACTTTGTAGCAGAACGTTCCCCACGGGGTGATAAAAGTTGTTTTCTCCATATCATCCGGCGCCATCTTTATCTGATTATAGCCCAAAAAGCCGTCCATGAAGGAAAACACGGAGAATTGGGCGGTGTTGTCGACCAGCACATCAATATGAGGAAGCGGAAAGTCGTCTTTTGGGCTCGCCCTATTCAAATCTCGATAGTCCACACACATCCGCACCTTACCATCTTTCTTTGGTACAGGTACCATATTGGCGACCCATGAGGGATAAGTTGTAACAGCTAGGAAACCGGCGTCCCACTGTTTCTGAACTTCCTCCTTAATTTTCACGGCCATATCTGGTCTAGTCCTTCTGAGTTTTTGCTTAATCGGTGGACATTCCTCGCGCAATGGCAGACGGTGAACCACCATATCGGTATCCAAACCAGGCATGTCTTCGTAAGACCAAGCAAAAATATCACTGTACTCCCGCAACATCTCAATAAGCCTTTGCTTGATATCACTTTGCAGTGCAGCCCATATCCGAATATTCCTGACAACCTCTTCGGACCCCATGTTAATGATTTCAATTTCCTCCTGATGAGGCAGAATGATTCTCTCTTCTTGTTTCAAAAGTCGAGTCAGCTCTTCTAATAAGTCATTATCCTCAATAATCTCTTCTTCTGCTTGAAATATCGGGTGCTCGAAGTCGAAGCGAGTCATAGGAAGTTCGTGATCGGTGTCGTCTGAAATATGAATCCTGCAATGAGAATGGTTAAATGTTTCAAACAATGCAAACAAAGCACATAACCATGTTGCCATTTTATTGTTAAACAAAAACATGAAAAACAAGGATCACAAAATTTACATGCGAAAAACGCCTTTATTAATGATTAAGCAAAGTACACACATAAGCAGGTAGCCCTAAAAACAGAATCACCATGCCCCGGGTAGGACACAGGATTATACAATAATTGAGAAAACAAATCATTAATGTTTTGTAGTCACTGGGACAAGTTCCTGGATAGACCAGTTGCACAGATTCTGTCCTGGCACGTCGGGCTTGATCCACGAGTCCATATCGCAGTCACTATCTCTGTCTTCAGCATCGGAAACAGCATTGATCATTTCGTAATAGACCCCACCTGGAGTGATCACCACTGGTCCTTTGAGCTTTGACACGCCTGATGCGGAAGGTGACAATGTCGAGCGATACCCCAACCCAAACTTGTCCATCTTGACCGGAATTTCCAAGACTTGGCCCCATCCTTTGGTTGCTCCAGCCTGAACCACTGTCTGAGCATCTTTGTACGAAGACATGGCCACCTCTGGCCCTTTGCTAGGAACATGAGACTTGTCTTTGATCTGCAACCCCTCGAAGGCTTGGCATGGCGTCTCATGGATCTCCCCATCCACTTCGACGTACTTGAATGACGAAATATGACTAACCAGAATGTCCTCCTCTTCGCAAATAGTAACAACACTGTCCCTGACCATGTACTTAAGCTTCTGATGCAACGTGGACGTCACAGCCCCTGCAGAATGTATCCATGGTCGCCCAAGTAAACAGCTGTAAGTGGGATGTATGTCCATGATGTAGAACACTGTGTCAAACACTTCCGGCCCGACCTGGAGTGGCAACGTTATGGACCCAAACACCGACCTTCTGGTCCCATCAAAAGCCCTCACGACCAAATCACTTGGCGTGCATATGATTCCTCGGACATCTAGCTTCATCATAGCCTTCTTCGGCAACACATTCAAAGATGATCCGGTGTCTACAAGAACATGCGACATAACAGTGCCCCGACACTCCACTGAAATGTGCAAGGCCATATTATGGTCCCGACCTCTAGGCGTCAAATCAAAATCAGTAAATCCCAGGCTGTGTCCAGCATTCACATGTGCCAGTACCCCCTCAAGCTGATTAACAGTCACTTCCTGAGGTACAAAAGACGTATCCAAGATTTTCAACAAGACATTTCGATGGGCCTCAGAACAAAGCAACAAAGATAGTATTGAAATTTTGGAGGGCGTCTGCTGCAAGTGCTCCACAATCTTATAGTCACTTTTGCGAATCAACCTCATAAACCCTTCTACATCCTTGATCGACGTTTCTTTCTCTTTTGACTGGGAAGGTCCTCCTTCATTCACTTTGGCTTTGCCTCTAGCAATCCTCTCAGCCTCGATCTCAGGTGAAGTGAAGATTCTGCCACTTCGGGTCATACCTCCCGCTTCAACAATATTGCCTACTGCCCCTGCTGGTTGGATATCCATATTAATCTTTTCCCCGTTGCAAAAAGCTTCCAACCCATAATTCCATGGAATGGCTTTCGTACTCTCATAAGGAACAGGTCCTGATTTCGTTATCGTGATAGTTGGCCGCTTGGCGGGTGCTGATATCGTAATAGTCTTTCGTGGAATTGTAATTGTTGCGACCTCACCCTGCTTTTCACAGTTTATCTCATCAGGTTTCTCAGCAGCAGTGCGGTCAAACTGCAAAGTTCCCTCATCAATCATGGCCTGAATACCCCTCTTCATATCAATACAGCCCTCTGGTCGGGTCCAACAATCCAAACAGTACTCATCACATCCGGGGAAGACCCCTCCTTTCAACAATTTGCTTTTAACAAAGCTCAAAGGTGTCTTCAGATCATTTACGTCCATAACCAAATCCAAATCCTCTTCTGTCAAAACAGCATTAGCTCCATGATTCGGCATTGGTTTCTGTACAATGTTGGGACCATCATTACTGAAGTTAATGACTTTACTATCAATCAAATCTTGGACTTTGTGCTTAAAAGCATGACAACTCTCGATATCATGTCCGGGTGCCCCAGAATGAAAGTCACACTGCTTACTAGTATCATACCCGTAAGGAAGCGCTCCTGTGGGAGGGTCCAACGTTCTCTTCTCAACCAGATTCAAACTTAACAGCGTCTGAAGCAGTTCTGCATACATTGACGGAGGTGTATCAAATACTCTCTTCGGCTTCCCATTTTGGATCCTTCTCTGAGCAGGATTATACCTTTGTTGTTGTTGCTGCTGCTATTGTGGTTGTTGTCGTTGTTGTGGTATAGGGATCGTCACGCTAGCAACCTGTTGTTGAATATACTGATTCCTACCTCTACCTTGTCCTCGACCACCATACACTGCGCTGGCGTCTCCTTGTCTTTTACCACCAAAGACCTTTTTTACACCTCCAGCTGAGGTCGATTCACCGGCTTGAATCTTACCAATTTTTATGCCATTTTCAATTCGTTCCCCCATGAGTATCATGTCAGAGAAACTACCCATCGAGCAATTGAGCAATTTATCATAATACATCCCAGAGAATGTTCCAACAAAAATATCAATCAATTCCCTTTCAACCATAGGTGGGTGAACTCTTGCCGCCAGATCGCGCCAACGCTGAGCATACTCCTTGAAACTCTCCCCATTCTTCTGTGAAACACTTTGAAGCTGGACCCTATTTGGTGCAAGGTCACTATTGTATTGGTAGTGTCTGACGAAAGCATCAGCCAATTCTTTCCAACTTTCGATCTGTGCAGGCTCTAGTCCCATGTACCATTCCAGCGATGGTCCTGACAAACTATCTTGGAAAAAATGCATAAGCATCTTCTCATCATCAGAGTAAGCAGACATCCTCCGGTAGTATGAACGCACATGAACCCGTGGGCATGTATCCCCTTTATATTTATCAAAAGTGGGAGATTTGAACTTCAATGGCACCCTCAGCCCAGGAACCAGCCCCATGGTAGCCATGTCCAAACCTGCAGAATTTTGATTGGCTATACCTCTCATCTGTTCCTCCAGCATTTTAATCCTCCGATCACTATCAGTGGGACCCTCAAAACCCATGCCTTGCCCAGAAAAGGCATCTTCCTGACGATCTCTATTCCAGTACGGACCCTCATTACCATATCCATCGTAGGCAGCATTACGACCATGACCATGACCACTTTGGAAGAACCTGGGATCATACCTCAGATTGCCAAGCTCTTGATTAGCAGCCACTGTCCCAAAACCAGTATTGAAAGGACCCATCCCAGCATCATTGGTATTCATATTGCCAAACCCAACATTGTCGTAGCCATTATTACCATAACCTTGATTGTTATCACCAAACCCTCTGTTGCCGAGGCCCTGATTATTGAAACCATCATTGCCATCCCGATTACCAAAGCCAAGACCCTGATTGTTGTCACCAAAACCAGTATTGATACCAACATTCCTGTTGGTTTCCACGTTCCCATTAACATTATCAACATTTATGTTACCAGCATTGCCGTTGCCGTTGCCAATACCAGTCTCACCAGCATTTGGTATCACTTCCTCCCTGCAAGGAGTCTCAACATGAACAGAGTTGTATTCAATATTACCAACCGCTCGCACCAGCAGCGGTTGCACCAGAGTTTGAAGAGGTTCCTGGCCTTTACCCACAGCCTCCATAGTCTGCATGAATTGGGCCAACCTATCCCGGATCTCCTGCATCTCAGACTGTACCTGATCCATGATCTTCTTACTGTTGCTTCTTGTAGTGTACCGGTGAGTTCTTTGTTCATAAATCTTGAAACAACCTGTAAGATGCAGGAGATAAGATTCGAGCTCAAAAAAGTACCTGTCATGCAATATGAATATGCACACGTGTAAATATGCAACAGGTTAATTTTCCCCCTTGATTCTAGTTCCGGAGAAGAAGCCATAAAGACAATGGAGTCCCAAGTAAGCAAACGCAGGATCAGAAACCTCATACATAAACAAATGCCAATGGGCAGAGTACAAAGATAACCGAATACAATTGAAAAGACCTCGGCCAACAAGCCTGGTGATGGTCAAAAGACAAGTACGAATAATAAGAGAAAAGCAAAGGTAAATCAGGACAAATGGCGCGCCCTGACATCTTCCAATAGCCTCAACGTCTCCGGGTGACCTAGTCTGGAAATTAATTCCTGTATCAATAATGCGTGCCACTCAACAGTGGATCTCAGCTTTTTTGCGTCCTCTTCACAGGCTCCCCTGCCAAAACACTCATCAATCCTGCATATTTTGAAGTCAGCCTTCAATTCACCACCCCTAGTTTCTTTGACCATGCTGCTCACTCTAAACTCAGTGTCACGTCTAAGAGATGCCTCTTCAGCAATCTTCGCATCCTTAGCGTTAAGCTGCTCCTCTAACTAGGAAATCTGAAGCTTCAACTTATCTTCACGCTCCTTCCGGCTATTAAGCGTGGCATTCCACAAAAATTCCCATTTGGAAAGTCGAGAATAAGCCTTGTTCAGAAGTTCTTTCTTAGTAGCAAGTACACTACTAACCCCATTCAGGGCTACTCCTACTTTCTCTCTCTTGCTGGTTTCTTCAGTCAAATCTGAACCCAACCTATTAATCATCTCAGTCTGCTTCTTCAAAGTGAAGGTTGCCTCACTCTTCTCATGTCGAAGTTGGAAAATCTCTTTCTCTAACTCTTCATTCGCTCTTTGCAACTCTTCCTTTTCAGCCAGCAGCTTGTTATACTTCTCAATCTCTATTGAAGTAGGTTCCTCAATCACCGGAAGATACAAAGGCTCTGCAGCAGGATATGGCATCAAAGAAGTCCTAACTTTCTCATGGATCCAGAGCCGATAAGGATTATAAGCTCGACTGTCACTCTTACCAAGCAATGTCTTTCCTCTTCTGTGAATATTACCCCAAGCACGCCTCAATCTGACCAAAACATCTCCATCTAATAAACCCGTGAGATACAGAGATTCCTGTATCTCGTCTTCAACCGAAGAGTCCCTCAAAGCATAGCCAAATTGTCTCACAAGCAGAGAAGGGTTATAGTTAATACAACCTTTCCGTCCAATCAAAGGAACGTTCGGAAAGCCACTGCAACTATATATAATATCCACTCCGAGCAAGTTCCGATCAAACCAAGTAATGTTCTCAGCACACAATCCCATCAATCTGGAAGACCAATCTAAAGTACCAGCAATATCAACCAAAGGTCCCTTCTTAGGAAGATGTCCCTGAAACCACCTGGATAGAAGAGGTACACAGCAAGAAACATTCTTTCCCCGACGTTTTTCATTCTTATAGTGAATAGAATGATAAATGTCACCCAAGAGAGTAGGCACCGGATTCTTCGAGGCAAGAATGAAGAAAGCATCTGAGTCAACAAAATCAGGCAAGTTGGGGAACAATACAATCCCATAAATGCAAACAGCCAGAATAGCACTGAAGACAATCCAACATCCATCCTTCGCACACTGCGTAGCCTTCTCAACCAAGCAAGAAAGATGAAAACCATAAGCTCCATTCAACTTGACCAAACCTCCGGGGAACTTAGAAGCATCTAAAATGACAATCTCAGCAAGCTTAGCCAACTCAGACTCAGTATCCTCGTGGATAAAAGGCATCTGATCTGACACAGGAACTCCTAGCATATCAGAATACTCCTCCAAAGTAGGGGCCAAAATAAAATCAGGGAACAAGAAGCATCTCAACTGAGGCTCGTAAAAATGCATCAAGGTATACAATCCAGTCATCTCAAACACAGAAGGTCTGCACAACAAACTGAGTAGTTTCCCATAAGACTCTCTAAACTCAGCCATCACTCTCTGATCTGCTAGAGCAACCAACTGCAATAAGGAACTGATATCTGGAGAAGGTAACCGGTAAGCAACTGTTCTCTTCTTGGACTCCATGTCTGGCAAGAAGAACACTAGAATCTAAGGGGAACAAACACGCCTGCAACATAAATACACGTTAATGAAATGCAAACATGAAAATGCAGATGCATATGCAGACAGGGAATCAAGTGCAATGATGAAGAACTGTGTTATGCTGTACTGCAACTTGAGAACCATCAGATCTTCTCCTCAATCCAAACCAACCACAAAAGAACCATTACAACTAATTCTCACTGGCAGAGACAAACTAGGTATTCTGAGGCCAGAGTTTTCCTGCAAAAAGACCCACCTACCCTCTCACAGGTATGCACTTAACTCGCAGACGAGGTACGGCATCCTATGCGGTCATCAGCGTCACATACTTTCAAGAGCGATGATACAATACCCAGAAGGTGTGGCATCATCATCCCTTGAAGAGGCCTCACTTAGCCGAATCCCAAATGAAAGGTTCCTAGAGTCGACAACCCTCAAATCCAACAACCTGTCGAGCCCAAAGAGCCAGGAAAGATTCCATCAAAGAGAATCTCGTCTGAGTGTAAATTTCATAGCTAGCTGGTGCGAGCAAAGAAAGCAGGCTAACCACTACTCTCTACTTCTAAGTCTATGTGCACTCAAGCCCAGGTCCAGCTTATCTCTCAAACTAACCCTCTACCCACAGCACAACAACAATAATATACAGTACTGAAAGTAAAGACAGAAAGATAAATACGTACAAAACCCCAGATGGGAAAACAAACGCTAGGATTGACTCGCATAGGGAACCGTTGGAGTCCCCAACAGAGTCGCCAGCTGTCGCTACTGCAAAAATCGGCGTCGGCTATGACAGAAGAGTCGCCACCGTGCGTTATTTATCCCACAAGAGGGAAAGGAAACGCTCAGAGTAAACCTAACGCAAAGAGGGAAAGGAATGGTCATCGCAACCAAATCCTGGATTCGGGAGTCGGTTACGCAAGGGGAAGGTATTAGCACCCCTCACGTCCGTCGTACTCGACAGGATCCACGCTTGTTTTCTGTCTAAGGGTATATTTATCTATCTACTCTAAAGGTCTGGTCTAAAAAGAAAAGAAAATGACTCGGCAAAGTATCGCACTTTATGCCTACGTATTCCCGTCTGAAACGAGAAATCAGAGTCAACGTAGTTCGCCTAACTAAGGGTTAAGGGGGAAGGTTGCTCGCCGAGATGTCGCATCTCGTGCCTACGTACTTTCATACGACATGAAAGATCAGATCAAACGTAGTTCGGGCTGCGGAAGACACAAGTTTGTCTGACAGTTTTTTATCTCCTTCAGAAAGGGTTTTCCTGAAGAGGACAAAAACAGAGTTTGAATGTTTGTTTGAGTTTTTTACGAAAGAAATGTTTTTTAGGATGTTTGCAATCTCAGTCGCACTAGAGACTATGACCCAGGAGTGAATGCTTCGTATGTCACCCAAAGGGTACCACACTAACATCCAGATTACTGGAGAGAGACCATCCACCAACCTTTTCCCTGATAGCTTAAGGCTCGTAACGCACGACTTCAATTAACCTTATTACTGTGTTTTTGAATTGTTTTGAGATGAGAAGAGAAAGACACCCTAAAACTATGGTTGAAAGGGGAATCTACCTACAGTTATCATGCATGAGTCAAAACCTAATGTCTGTTATAATTCCCTCTTGCACAGAGGAAATCAGAGATCCTAGGGGAAAACAGCAAAAGAAAGCAAGCAGTAAACAGTAAACAGTAAAATGCATGCTATGCAACAGTACAAGCGAGGCAAGGGAGTCCGGCTCAACCTCAAACTTAAGAAAACAACAGGCAAGGGGAGACAAGCTCCACCTCAAACCTAAAGGTAACCAACACAAGCAAACAGATAATACAACAAAAGAAAAGAAGCAGAGAAAGCAGCCCAAGCAACAACAACAGTCTTCAGCAGACAGCAACTTCAATACTCAACAGCAGCAGCTCTAAACAACAAATCCTCTTGACAGCAAAGCTGACAGCAAAAGACTTCATCCTCAAGCTAGCTTCTATCCTCAAGCTTCATCAAACTTCATCTTCAAGCTCTAGCAAGCACACTCCAAGCAGAGGAACAAACACTAAGATCAAGGTTGCAATGTTGAGAACCAAATGAAAACCAAAGGAAATCATCAAGTACCAACATTGAAATGGAAGGGCATCCTCAAAGTTCTACTCAACTATGGGCATACCACACATCCCTCCAAAGGAGAGATGAAGTTTCCCTAGGAGGACTTTACATCATTGGATAGAATAGAAGCACCCAATGCATTCTATGTTTGGTGAAAGAATCAAAACTAGTCCTAATGGTTATTCCTAAAACCCTAATTTCCTAAGCTCCTAAAAAAGCTCCTAAAAGAGAAGAAAGCTTCCACATCAAGCTCTAATCTTCAAGCCACAGCAGCTACACCAAGTCCAGAAGACCTCCCAAAAAGGAATCAAAGCAAATCCAGCCCCAAAGTCACCAACAAGACCAAGCAAGCAAAGGCACACAAGATAGAACACCACAAGCACAAGCAACTTGCAAAATACAACTAAAATAGAAAACGAAGTTGTAAAACTCTAATAAATTTCCTAGGGGAACATACATGTTTGAACAACCTAGGGTTAAAATATTAAAGCCTAGTTCAACTTCTAAGTCACCTAAATAATTTCTAGATTGAAGGGTATCAAGGTGATCCACAAGTTTGGGAAGGCTCTAATCTTAACACCTAAAACAGAACCTGAAGTTGTTCTAAAATTCCAACAAAAATCCTAAGGGAACATACATGTCTACCCTAACACATACTAAAAAAACAAAGCCAAATTCATCACCAATTAGAAGAACAAAATTCAACAAAACAGATGGCCAAATATGCAAATATTAAAGAATTAAACAAAATAAGAAAAATCAAATTAAAATGAAAAAATGCATGAAAATGCATTTTATTGATTTCAGAAAATCACAAATTCTCTCAAGATCATGGAGATATTTTTAAAATAATTTTTGGATCAAAATTGAATTTATTGTGATTTTTTGAATCAATAAAGCATTTAAAATAACAAAATGAATAAAAGAAAATAAAAACTCAGAAATAAAACCACAGCGCTTGAATGAGGAGACTGGTCAAGCAATCCAAGATCCAGGAGTGTGCCAACGCATTAGTGAAACTGCATCGTTTTGATGTTCAGAAAGTCAAATAAAACTTTAAGTCGTGGCCGTTGGATGATTGGATTAGTCGTTGGTCAAAGGCATATCTGATGGCTTAGAAGTCATCTTCTCCAAATCACAGGCTGGCCTGAGTGAGACTCAGTGTGATGGCCGGAGAAGACTCTGATCGTCTTCTCCGGTGAGCAGGTGGTTGCAGGTGATCAAACATCAACAATCCTTACATCAATCTTTCCAGAATTTCATCAAGATCTCAAATCTCCTACTCAAATGTTCTAACTCTCCATATATTTTAAACCACGAATCAAAGTTCAGAAATGTCATCCAGATCAAACATCACCAATTGCAAATCTAATGATACAGAAATGTTCCTCATGCTTCATACATCAAATTGATCTATCCAATTCAACTTAAATCCTCATGATCAAGCTAAACCGTGCCTCAACAGAAATTACACATCACCTAAACTTGTCTCTAATTGTCCAAAACTCTGTCCAGAAACGATCCACTCCTTAACTAGATCCTAACCACATATGCAAATTGAACTACATCATGCTAATTCATGTGGAAAGTTGAAAGTTACTAACCTGTTGTAGATCTAGTAACAGAGGTGCTTGGAGCTTGATTCTCCCTTCAAAACTCTCCAGATATGTTCAATGATGCTCTAGGAAGAGTTTGCAATCTTCAATTTGCACTGAATTGGCCTGGAACTCAAAACACGATTTCACTTGATCCTCTTGAAAACTCAACTGCAACTTCAGTGTTCTTCACCAAAATGAAAGCCAAAACCACTCTGAATTCAATGCAATCAATATATAGAATGGTTTCATGGGCTTTTGATGTGTGTTTGAAGCCCAATCCATCAATTTACAAATTCTGATTTTCCTTCCCATGTGCAAGGTAACAGTCACGAATTCTCACTTGTAACTTGTTCTAGAAGCTTCATTTTGCTTGCAAATTCCCTTGTGCACGAAATTAAACCAAGAGGGAGGCCTGAAATGCATTGGTAAGGTGTTTGGCTATGTAACTTGCTTTTGAAGCAACCATATGATAACTCATGAAAATTGACCTATGCCCCAAAATCTACCAATATCAATGTGTCTAAAATGAACTTTACTATCAAAATGGTCACTTATTTGACATGTTTTGGTCATTCTATTCAAAATGTGAATTTTCCCTCCTTTAATCATTTGAAAATTTCCCTTTTTGAAACCATTTCAAACCAAGTCTTGCTATGAGCCCAATCAATCAATCATGACCTCTTGGCTAGCCCAAAAACCCCATCTTGAACAACTTTCATGTTGAACAAAAATCCAATTGACAAGTGCAAGTTGGAGATTTTGACCTATGATTGAAAATGACCTATAATCTCACTTTCCCAAAATACCCCTGACTTGTAAACCTCATAACTTGAGTTCTATAAATTAGATGGAAGACTTCTAGTACAATTTAGAAAGCTAAGATCATGAGGAACAACTTTCATGTTGGCCAAAAGTTCAGGTGAAACCTCCTTCTAGGTTAAAAATAGCTTTGAAGTCAGATGATTTTCATAGACAAATTTCAGAAGCATCTGAGGACTTGTAACTTGTCTGGGTCATAACTTGAGTTCTATAAATCCCTTTGAGGAATTCTAGTACTCAAATTAAAGTTATTGATATGCTCTACAAGTTTCATGTTAGCCAAAGATCCATTTGAAACTTGTATCTTGACTTATGTGGACTTGAAGTTAGGCACTAAACAGGGAATTTTACACTGAAACCCTAATTTAGCAACTTCCCACACTCTTGATTCTTCTTGACTTGATCTTGGCACAACACCACAAATGTCTTATCATATGATTTCATGAACTCCATGACTTAAAAGTAGGCCTTGATACCCTTCAATTGCACAGTTGACCTAGAATTGATCTAGATGAAACCCTAATTGCTTGCACCTCAACTATGGCTCTTGCATTTGACACGATGACTTGATTAAACTTTCCCATGGCCCTCTAGGAATTCTATGAGCTCCATACACATCCTCTTCTCACATTCAACACTTCACAACCCTCTGATGGTCTTCAGTTGATCCTCAAGTTAGGAGAAGATTCACACTCAAACATCTAAGCCCTTAGGCACTCAAACCTCCTTCTGATGACTTTGACAACTCCTCAATCTTGAATGAGACCTCTTGCTAGGCTTCTTTTGAGAAGAATCACACTTGATCCCCTGCTATATGAATGATACCATGATATGAAAATGACATAACTATGTAAATGTTAATGCAATGAAACATAAACCAGGTAAGAAAAGGTTGAGCAAATTTTGGGGTGCAACATTGATTCCTGGAACTAGTCCAATATCGATGGCTCCATATCGTATGTCCACGTAGGAATTAAAAGAGTTGAAGAGCCAACTTGAAGACCTACTTGAGAAGAGGTTTATACGTCCGAGTGTGTCACCGTGGGGTGCACCAGTGTTGTTGGTTAAGGAGAAAGAAGGTTCTATGAGACTCTGTGTGGACTACAAACAATTGAACAAGTTGACTATTAAGAATAAGTATCCACTTCTGAGGATTGATGATTTGATGGATCAGTTGGTTGGTGCGAGTTTGTTCAGTAAGATAGATTTGAGATCTGGGTATCATCAGATTCGTGTGAAGGCTGAGGATATTCAGAAGACTGCTTTTAGGACGAGGTATGGACATTATGAGTATTCTGTGATGCCATTTGGTGTGACTAATGCACCCGGTGTATTTATGGAGTACATGAATAGGATTTTCCATCCTTATTTGGACAAGTTTTTGGTGGTGTTCATTGATGATAGTTTGATTTATTCTAATAGTGAAGAAGAACATGTCGAACATCTGAGGATTGTGTTATCTGTGCTGAAAGAGAAGTAGTTATATGATAAACTTTCTAAGTGTGAATTTTGGTTGAAGGAAGTGAGTTTCCTTGGTCACGTGATTTCGAGTAGAGGTATTGCAGTTGATCCATCAAAGGTTGAAGCGGTATCGCAATGGGAGACTCTGAAATTAGTTTTTGAGATTAGAAGTTTTCTTGGTTTGGCAGGCTATTATCGGAATTTCATTGAAGGATTTGCCAAGTTATCATTGTCGTTGACGCAGTTGACTAGAAAAGGTCAAGCTTTTGTTTGGGATGCAAAGTGTGAAGAAAGTTTTCAAGAGCTTAAGAGAAGATTGACGACAACTCCTGTTTTGATTTTGCCGAATCCGGCAGAACCGTTTGTTGTGTATTGTGATGCTTCTTTGATGGGTTTAGGAGGTGTGTTGATGCAAAATAAACAAGTTGTAGCTTATTCTTAGAGGCAACTCAAAGTGCGTGAGAAGAATTATCTGACACATGACCTAGAGTTGGCCGCCGTTGTATTTGTGCTGAAGCTTTGGAGGCATTATTTGTTTGGTTCGAGATTTGAGGTATTTAGTGATCATAAGAGTTTGAAGTATCTCTTTGATCAGAAAGAATTGAACGCAAGGCATAAGAGATGGTTAGAACTTCTGAAAGATTTTGATTTTGGTTTGAATTATCATCCGGGTAAAGTGAATGTGGTGGCTGATGCATTGAGTAGGAAATCGTTGCATATGTCGATGATGATGGTAAAAGAGTTGGAATTGATTGAGCAATTTTGCGATTTGAGCTTAGTGTGTGAGAAGACTTCTTCCGGAGTTAAGCTTGGTATGTTAAATCTTACTAGTGGTATTCTTGACGAAATTCGAGAAGGAGAGAAATCTGATTTGAGTTTAGTTGATCGGTTGACTTTGATCAATCAGGGTCAAGGTGGTGATTTTCGGATTGATGAAAATGGTATCATGAGGTGTCGTGATAAAATTTGTGTTCCTGATATTGTTGAGCTGAAGAAGTGTATTCTTGAAGAAGGGCATCGTAGTGGATTGAGTATTCATCCGGGTGCTACTAAGATGTATCAAGATTTGAGGAAAGTATTTTGGTGGCCTCGTATGAAGAAGGATATTGCCGAATTTGTGTATTCTTGTTTGACTTGTCAGAAGTCAAAGATTGAGCATCAGAAACCTCCGGGTTTGATGCAACCGTTGTTTATTCCTGAGTGGAAATAGGATGGCATATCTATGGATTTTGTGTCTAGTTTACCTAGAATGCCGAGTAATTTTGAAGCTATTTGGGTTATTATGGATAGATTGACAAAATCTGCTCACTTTATTCCTATGCGAATGGATTACCCATTGGAGAGATTGGCAAAGCTGTACATTGAAAGGATTGTCAGTTTGCATGGTATTTCATCTAGCATTGTGTCTGATAGAGATCCGAGGTTTACTTCGAGATTTTGGGAGATTTTACAAAGTGCTTTGGGTACGAAGTTGCGTTTGAGTTCAGCTTATCATCCGCAGACCGATGGTCAGACTGAGAGAACGATTCAATCACTTGAGGATCTTTTGAGAGCTTGTGTATTGGAGAATGGAGGAGCTTGGGATAGCTACTTACCTTTGATTGAATTTACTTACAACAACAGTTTTCATTCGAGTATTGGAATGGCACCGTTTGAAGCATTGTACGGTAGACGGTTTAGGACGCCATTGTGTTGGTATGAGTCAGGAGAGAGTTCTGTGGTTGGACCCGAGATAGTCCAGCAGACTATTGATAAGATTAAGATGATTCAAGAGAAGATAAAGATTTCTCAGAGTCGTCAAAAGAGTTATCATGACAAGAGGAGGAAAACACTTAAATTTCAGGAAGGAGATCATGTGTTTCTTCGGGTTACTCCTATGACTGGCGTTGGTAGAGTGTTGAAGTCACGTAAGTTGACGCCGCGTTTTATTAGTCCTTATCAGATTTTGCAGAAGATAGGAGAGGTAGCCTATCGTGTTGCTTTACCGTCGTCGCTTGCTAATCTCCATGACGTGTTCCATATATCTCAGTTGAGGAAATACATTGCAGATCTGTCTCATGTAGTCCAAGTAGATGATGTACAGGTGAGAGATAACTTGACTGTGGAAACATCACCTATGCGGATAGAGGATCGGGAGTTAAAGCAACTTCGAGGCAAAGAGATTGCTTTGGTGAAGGTCGCTTGGGGAGGATCGGCTGGTGGAAATGTGACTTGGGAACTTGAGAGTCAGATGAGGGATTCTTATCAAGAGTTGTTCGAATCAGGTAACATTTTCGAGGACGAAAACTTCTGATGTGGGGGAGGGTTGTAACAACCCAATTTCTATTAATTAATTATTTATATTAATTAATTGATTTATTGGGATTGTTTTAATTATTGGAATTATTGATAGATATTTTGAGTGAAAAATATGATGGAAGGAAATAGAAGAGAGAGACATATAAGGAAAAGTGGAAAGAAAATAGAAGAATAGAAACATAAGGAGAAAGAAGAGGAAGAAAGAGAAAAGAGAAGGAAAAAGGAGGAAAACTTGGATTCATCAAGATCAACTCTCAAGAACCGATTTAATCAAGGTAAGGGTGTGAAATATTGTTATTCTATCAATGTTTATGATTATGTATGATTGGTTTGGGTTGTTGGGTGTTTTTCTACATTTTCCATTCTAGGGTAGAAATGAGTTTAATCAGTAGAATCGATGTTTTAATGGTTAAAATCGGGGATAAGTTGTGTAATTTAGTCGAAGAATGTTAGACTAAGACTATTGGAACTGGTTTGGTGAAAATCGGGTGATTTGGGAGCTTCTGATGAATTTTGGACGGTTGGGGTTCTGGACATCGCAGACGTTCGCTAGCACCTTCGCTAAGCGAGCAGGGTAGCGAGTGTTCGCTCAGTGAGCTGTGGCGAGCAGGTAGCGAATGGTCCCAGACTTGGGGCAGACTGGAAATGACCCTCTTCACTGGTAGCGAGTTGTTCGCTAGGCGAGGCTCTAGCGAGCCAGTAGCGAAGCCTTCCAGTAGCTTCTGTTTGGCTTCGCGAGCTCGTTCACTAGGAGAACTGGTAGCGAGCATTCGCCATGAAATCACTAGGCGAGCAAGCTAGCGAGTGTGATAACATGTTATTTTCTTGTATTTTCCATCCAATGTCGATTCTTCGATTCGAGTATGATTAACCCTTTCTTTAAATGCATAGTTGTATGTTGTGGTATGATATGTTGTGGGTAGCTGTATGACGTGAATCCTAGGTTGTGGAATCGATTGTGAAATGTGGTCTTTTGACAAAGATATGCATTGTTTAATTTAATTAAAAGTGCATGATGAATGTGATTGAGTTCGTTTCCGTTGGCGCGATATTATAATGCATGAGAACATATTGTGAATATGTGTGTATTGCTTGATAAATGTAGTGATGATGATTGGAAGTATGAATACTTTGACTATTATGAAATATGTTGTGTGTGCAATCATGTTATAATTCTTATGTGATGAATTATTTGAGAATGCATGAGATTAAGATGCGAGAACGGTCTTAAGTGCATTTGGTTGTCGATTGCATACGCATCATTCAGCCAAGAGGCAATGTTTGCTAGTTTCGTGGAGACTAGTGACTTGTCCCGGGCCTAGAAGAGTGGGTTTGAAAGCTTAGAGGATGGGCTTTTGTTGTTATCGGTCTAGAGGACGGACCCGGTTTAAGTGTAAAAACCGAAAAATGATAACAAGTGCTGGTACCACATGGCATGAGTTGCATTGAGTTGTATTGAGTCACATGGCATAAATATCATTGTTATATAAAAGTATGCATGTGTATGAATTATTGAGTTGGGGATTATGGATGTGTGCATGATGAAACATGCTTGGGTGATTATCCATATTTGTTGGTGCATATATTGCGATGTATATGATGATTATAATGAATTATGGTGAGAAGATGTGGAATATGTGTATTCTATACTTGTGTATATATATATATATATATATATATATATATATATATATATATATATATATATATATATATATATATATATATATATATATATATATATATATATATATATATATATATATATATATATATATATATATATATATATATATATATATATATATATATATATATATATATATATATATATATATATATATATATATATATATATATATATATATATATATATATATATATATATATATATATATATATATATATATATATATATATATATATATATATATATATATATATATATATATATATATATATATATATATATATATATATATATATATATATATATATATATATATATATATATATATATATATATATATATATATATATATATATATATATATATATATATATATATATATATATATATATATATATATATATATATATATATATATATATATATATATATATATATATATATATATATATATATATATATATATATATATATATATATATATATATATATATATATATATATATATATATATATATATATATAATTATATGCATTGATTATTATGATAATATTTCTCACCCTTCTTCTGTTTTATAATGCTCTATGAGGCATTGCAGATTAGGATTGCTGGAGGTCTTTTTGTGAAGTGTAACTTTATTCTTTTGGTCGGTTAGCTCTGATATGTAGCACCGGGTAGCTAGGATTGTATAGCATTCTTTTGTGATACATATGTATATGTATCTGCTGACAAATGTTTATGTAAACATGAATGATTTGGTGACCCAAACTGCATGATATGTATTTATATAATTATATGTTTTAAGTGATTTCAATGTTTCGAATTTCCGCTTTTAATTCTAAATATTGAGATGTGGATGTAAGGATTAAGTTCCTCTGTTGAAAGCTACCCCACTGTTACATGTCTTTTATAGAGCAGGTGTTGTATGTTTTAATTTCACGTATTGTGTGACATGCTTCTTTTATATCATGTTTTCTATTACTCTTATGAAAATTTGAATATGTTTATAAATGTTTTATATGTTTATTCGGGGGTATAGAAGGGGGTGTTACACACGTCCTGGAGATTTGGTCATCCTCCTCCTGGATAGTGCGGAACAGTTACCCTAGGGCAAAGAGCACGTACTGGTCTTCACGACGCCACGTCAGTCCTAGCAGTTACTAACGTTGGGCCTAGTAGTCCAGCCCAGTGCTAGGTAACCGTTGGCCCTGCGCTTGGGGCTCACTATAAATACCCTCTCCACTAGAGGGTCAGGTAACTTAATTCTCTTACTCTCTGTTGCGGTTAGAATAGGATACAAACTATTAATTAATTTGAATCGCATCTTTAGTTCATAAACGGTCTTTAATTTTTCCGGAGGAAAGGTCAAAGAAAGGAAAAACCTAATTTTACATCGTAAACAAAATGTGGGGAGAGATCTAGGTAAGGGGTTGGTTAAACTTAGGGAAGGTATTAGCACCCTAAACTTCTGTAGTACTCTACAGGAACCTTTTGTTTAAATTTGCTATTTTGCTTTAATTATTTGCTTGAGGGTAGGTTGGTAGGGGTTAGAGACGAAAAGAAAGACCTAAGGGTTAGTCCTAAGTTTACTCGCCAAGACTTGCATCTTGTGCCTACGTATCCGAGGTAGGGGATGGAATCAGAGTAATCGTAGTTCCCTTTGAAAGGGAGGTTAGAAACTTCTTGACTGTGGCAAGGTTTCAATTGGGAATAAGCATTCTTAATGAAGCGCTTATGTGGAGTGCGGTGACTCCAATCTCTACGTTGTAAAGAGTTGAATTAAAAATTAGGGTTAACTAGGTATTCCACGGCAGGAAACCCTAAAACGGAGTGCGGCGACTCCTTGACCTAATGCTAGTGGAAAAACGACTTTAATAGGGCAATTTTCAGACAAAAATTAATTAGCAAACTGAAATCGAGGTGTTAGTCATATCTCCAGAAACTGGTGAAAATTAAATGAAGGCATGACAAAGGAACTTTAGTTTCACTAGTTACAATTTTAGAAAATTTCTTTTATGACGTTTATAAATTAATATGTACAACAATTTAGGATTCTTAATCGGAAAAGAAAAATATCAACTAAATAAAAACTAAATGGGTTTTAATTTAAAAAAAAAAAAAATTTAATGTTACGTTTTTTTTATAATGATTTTAAATTTTAAGTTTTAATTTAAAAAATAAATATAACTTAGAAAAAGTTTTAACTTTAGAAAAAGTCTTAACTTAGAAAAAGTTTAATTTTTGAAAAAAGTTTTAACTTGAGAAAGTTTTAATTTAAAAAAAATTAATTAGAAAACTTCTAAGTCAATTCTTAACTTTAGGTTTTTAAATTAAATTTTAATTTGTCAAAAACAAGTTTTAAAGTACAAAAAAAAAGTTTTACGTTATATAAAAAAATCAGTTTTTAGTTAGACAAATGAAAACAGGTTATGCTGTTAGGAAGAATGTTGTTCACTTCTTGAATTAGTAATTTAAAACTGCTAATATAAAAATGTAATAAAATAAAAATAACAGTAGAAATGGTCATATAAAAACTTGTGATAGTTTTTATGGTTTTACAGCCCCCTCTTTTCACGCGGCGCTGCGGCCCTCCATGGGTTTCCTCCCATTTTTGAAAATCTCCTCCTTCTACTTCTTCATCTGTCTTCCTTTTCTCCTGCATGCTATGTCCTTCTTCTTTTAGAGGTGTCCCTGAAAAAACAAAAGAGAAAGAAACAATAAAAGATCACTTGTGATTCTTACGAATTCTCTTTGTCGCTTACGGCTGACGATCTGCGGATGATGATGGCCAATGAGGAAGGTTCTGAGGCGGTGGTCACGGTTGTAGTGAGTTCTTCTAGAGTTTATGGCCGCCGGTAGGTGTTGTTGATTTTCGAAATGATGATTGAAAGTTCTTCTGGGTTTTTTTTTTGGATGAAAATCCCCCCTTCTGATTTTTGGTGTTGAACTTTATATCCTTGTTTGGTTGTGGGCTCGGGTATGTCGTTTGCACTGAGATTCATGGCTGGAATTTTGCTTATTTCCAGGCATTATTGGTGTTTGATCTTGGCGTTTTTCACGGTTTGTTAGATGAGCGTTTTTTGTGATGACCAGGGCTGTTTGGTTTGCGTTTTACATTTGTTGGGATTATTTCTTGATTTTGGTTGTCTTTTGCAATTATCTAGGAACTTGTTCCATGATTTGCACTTGATCCACTTGGGCCTGCGTTTCTCTTGAGGCGAGTTGTTTATGCCTTGTTTGGAAAAAACTCATTTTTAGGAAAAATCTTTTTTTTTTTTGGGAAAAAAACGCTTTTCCCAAAAGCATTTTTCGAAATCATTTTTCCCTCTCTCTCGAAATAGTTTAGAACAGACACTGCCGGGTCCGGGCCGAAGTCGAGAAAATAAGTCGGGGGTGCGGTGGCATTTACTTGTTACCCCTCCCGACGTACCCGATGATGACAATTAACTGGGGGTATCGGATCCAACAAAAACCAAATTAATTAATTGAATCATTTCCTTTGTTGAGTTGTTTTGCAGGTTCGAAGAAAAAAATCGGAATCGAAGAATCGGCCTCGAAGGACAAATTAGGATTTTTAGATTTTAGGCACTTAGAAATTTATTTTGTAATTATAATTCTTTTTGTAATAATGTAATAAATGTAACATTCTAATAATACAGAATTTAATTGAATAAACTTAAGCAATTGAACTTAAATGAATAAACTTAAACGAATGAACTTAAACTAATAAACTCACTTAATTAAATCCATCTGACTAAATTTCTCCAGATAAGCTCAAACAACTAAAATCAATTAACGAACTTTATCCGATCAAGCTCCTCCGACTAAATTCTTCCAAATAAAATCACCTGCTTAACTCCATAAATTCAACTGATTTAATTTACTCGACTAAATTCATATGGTTAAAGCTCATCCAAATAAATTCACTTGAGTAAATCTAACTTGTCCGATTAAATTCAAATGACTAAATTCAAATTACTAACTTGAACGGATAAGCAGAGAAAATCAGTTAAACGGCCAACCGAACTGTCTTCCGCATCAAAAATTCAAATCACGTCTCGACTATTTTAACCCGGTAACCTGAATCAGCTCGACTAATATTCATAACCAAACGACATATGTTCAACATAAATTCCACAAGAACCGAAATTCCATTGTTCCTTTAAAACCCGACCATTGACCAGCAGGAAGCAGAAAAACGTATATCTGTCAGAATAAATCCCGCAGAGCAAATTCTCGCATCGGCTCAACCTGAATCCACTGATATCTTAACACATTCAGCTCTATATGGATTATTAATCGAACAACACTTCAATACCCAATTGACGACTAAATCTTGGCTCTTGAACAACTTGGGTTGTATTGCTAGAAATCTGACGTCAAAACTACCGTAACATTCAATTCATCCTCAAATAAATCACAGGACTCGAAGATGGAAACCATAATCGCTCGAGGGATTGCTGATGATAACTCTGCTTCAGTAATCTGCAAGTTAATGACCATTTTGCCCCTTCGTAAGTTAAAAAGCGCACAATGTGCTTTTTTCCTACAAAACCAACAAACTGAGCAAAACGGTTAGCGGATAGTTAAACGCCATTGATAACGCAAAAGTATATCGTTTATTTGACTCGATTTACATGCATTTATTTGTGACTATCGTTAATTCATCTTGAGTTATGTTCTATTATGCGGTCAATTTACTTTGTTTTGCAGATTGTGGAGAATTTGGATTAAAGAAAGAAAAGAAGAAAAAATGGAAGGAAAAGAGAGAAGTAAAACAGAAAAAACAGAAAGTACAGAATGTGTGCGTGCCACGCTCGTCACAGCTTCCTCATGATCGTCACAGCCATGACGGTCGTCACAGAGCAACACGGTCGTCACGTTCGTCACGCCCGCCACAGAGTCATCAGGATCGTCATAAACTAAATATCAGAATGACGTCCAAATCAGAAGTGGCCACGATCACTCTCAACATTTCTTCTCCTACACTTTCTCCATTCACTGCTCACTACTGGAAGTTACTCTCACTCCCTCCATAACTCACTCATGATCTCTGGAAGTTGAAAAAATAATACCTCCTATAAATAGGCCTCGCCTCTTCCGGGGCCACCCCGGGATCGTTCCTCCCCGAAAGGAAATTCGGCTGTAGACAGCAAGGGGGCAAGACGAACCCGCGATCCAGGGAACCGTCAGTGAGATCAATCCGAGGCACTTCATCCTCCCGTCACCGTTTGGGGACCAGGGGCTGCGCAGGGACCCAGTTCCCCGCGGAGATGAGGTCGTTCTCGAAGAAGCGACGACCAGCTCCCTCCGCACAGCAGGGGCCCGAGCTGGAGCACGGCGGCTACCCCTATTCATCGGATTCATCACTCTTTCCTCCATGGAACCCATTGAACCTGCAAGACGAACACAAGAAAAACAGTTAGAAGCAAAATCTAAACAAGTGACAGGATCAGCCCGGATGCACCCAAACTACCTAGGAGTCGATGAGCCTCAGCCTCCGTTCTACATTCGAGTAGAGCCTTTACGTTAATATATCGGGTCTCTGTCAATATCTGCCCATCTTCGTCACAAATATACTCCCCGTCAGGGGACACACACTTCTGAGGAGGAAGACGACCAACGAAGTCAACCAACCTTCGGAAGGCCAAGTTGTCCTACTCGCCCAGCCGACCAGGCCTGAAGATGAAGTTGTCAGTACCCGAACAAAAATGCAGGTCCCCCAGTCCAAGGGGAAGTAAGACTCATAGTTGTCCTTGAGACGCCCATCCACGACTATAAATTCCTTTCAAAATATGGTCTCATACGTTTCATCTGTGTCCGGCATGAACACGAACCAGCGATCTTTAAAGACCCGAACATAGTCGGTATACGACCGAAAGAGCTTGGTCGCCTGCTTCAGCGAAACCTAGCTATGTCGACCAGCCGTCGTCTGGAGTTGCAGGTGGAAGACATGGAAAAATAAAGGAATGGTGGCCCCGAGCTCCAGGTAGTTGCAGACGATTTCAAATGCTTGGATGAAAGCTAGGGAATTTCGGTGAAGTTTGGATGACACCAGCATGAGATGATGGAACACACCTTGCTGGAAACCAGTGAAAGGCATTCACATTCCCACCTCTTTAAAGGCGAACTCGTACATCGGGAACCGACCGCCAAGATATCGTGAGCATATGCGATCGGTCTCCCGGGGGCGGCAGGCACGGAACTGACGGGGGCTCCCCGCCACCCTGTCTTCTATCACCGCGAACGCATCAGAGTCGTCGAGGACGAACCTCGACATATAATTTAAGGGTTCATCCCCGACCCACTCCTCCAAAGGTCTCTCCGGAGGATCCAGGTCGACCTCGTCCTCGCGGCCCTCCTTGTCCTCGGATAGATACCACTCCACCTCTTCCTCAGTGTGACTAGCCATTTTATACCTGAAAAACAGAAAAGCTTGGTGAATTTGACAACCAAATCAAATCCACCCTTCCACCGCAGTTCAAGTGAAAGGGTGTGGTCGCCTAACAGCCTATAGGACGAGCTGAGGGCAAACTTAACCCTCGCGGAGACTAGAGAGTACACCCTTTGTCCTCGGCGCACACATCCACTTGTGCCCGGGGCATTCATCCCATTGTCCTCGAGGAATTCAAAGTTCTTTCAAGTCCTCCCCAGGGCACCCAGGGCCGGGGACGGTCGTTCTCTACCCTAATTTTGAAGGATCCTCCAGCGTATTCGCCGAAAAAACCCACGGTATTCCCAGCATCCCTAGCGGGGCCGCCGGAAACACCGTCGTGAACAGCAAAAAACACCAGGAAGAATGCAGAAACTTACTTGATGTGGATGCTGAAAGGTTGTCGCCGGGTAGAAAAATCCCAGATGTCGAGCAGAAACGACCCAAGTTGTTGGGCAGAAGTCTTGTAATGTTGAGCAGCTACAAACAAGCGAATGAGCGAAAGGACGAGCTAGGTCAACATATATATACCCCTAGCACGGGAAATGAAGCGTCGCTAGGCACTCAAGTGCCTAGGCCGTAACCGTCACAGGAAGACATGTGGCGACCCTCCACCTTCCCTGCGTCTCTTTAACTTCTTCCCTTGACCGTGGGCATCTCCTCGACGTAAGTTCACCTGGCCGACGCGATCGCACCCTGCCCGACGGGGATCTGCCCGACAGATCAATACACGCGACGCCATTCTCTTCTCAAGTCATAGCTCGCCCGACCGCGAACTACGACTTGGGGGGCTACTGTTCTGGACTGACCCGACGCTTAGCCCACAACCAAGCAGGCCCAAGCCCCAATGAGGTTGGGCCCAAGAATACCATGCTGACGGGCAGAAGTCCCGTCGAGGACCACCTCTCCCCGTCTGGCATAGGCCAACAGCTGTCTGGCAGGTCCCTCGCAACCGACCAGCCAACCTCTTTCTCCCCCATGGTCGGGCAGAGTCCAGTCTACCTGGGGAGATCCTCGGGCTGCCCCCACGTCCTCCACGTGTCCCTCACGCAGGAACACGTCATAAAGTAACTACCCACGTCCTGGAGATTCGGTCTTCCTCCTCCCGGATAGTGCGAAACAGTTACCCTAGGGCAAAGACCATGTACTGGTCTTCACAACGCCACGTCAACCCTACCAGTTACTAATGTTGGGTCTGGCAGCCCAGTCCATTGCTAGATAACCGTTGGCTCTACGTTGGGGGCTCACTATATATACCCTCTCCACTAGAGGGTCAGGTAACTTAATTAACTTACTCTCTCTCTGTACTTGCTTCCATTCTGCTCGTCACTTATTTTGGCATCGAAGTGTGTTTCAGGTACATCCCCCTGCTCCTCCATACCTTCGGTGGACATCTAGCAGATCAACGACGTGTGGTAGATCATAGATCCCCTTCTGATCAAGTACGATCATAACTTATGAGTTGTTATCTAATACACTTATTTTTTTCATTTTAGAGTGCAAATCATTGACTTTATTTTGACGATTGAGGTTCGAAATCTCAACTCTTAGAACATAATAACAAACACATGCTGTATTTTTTTTATTAACTTATTTTATTTTCAATCATTAACATCCTTATCAAGTATACATTATATTTTGTGTAACCATATTCTTAATCTTTTGTTTAAAAAATTTGTTATTATAATTTTTCAATATAAAATGCTCATTTGGAATGACCTTTTTACAAGTATATATCAAAAAATTATGTCTATTATAAGTTTTATTTAAACAACAATTGCTACTGCAAAATCATCTAGTACTAAACCAGAAGCATCATCTCCTAGATATGACGTTGCTCATGAGACTAGTGAGTCCTATATGTAAAAGAACTTGCTATAATTCATAACATCACACAACTGAAACAAAAATTCTTTTAGAGTAACAACATTTGACACAAAAATGTTAAGTCTAATTACAGAATCAGTTAATTCTGTTTCTTTTCCTTATATAAAGACCTTTGTGTCATTCACAAATCAACAAATGAATCCATTAAGTATTTCTCGTTTCTTCATATATCATAATATCATAATGCAATAAATTACAAAGAACTAGTATTATATGACAAACCAAATATCAGAGCCATCTTTGAGAGCATGTAAGGCAGACTACCGCACAGGATCTAAATTTTGACACCGTTAAACAAATAACTAAATAGAATCTCGTAAAATATTTGTCATGATCAAGACGACCCTGCTAAACATCATAAAACTTATTTTAGTTTCTGCAAATTAGACACGAAACTTGATGCAGCAAAACCAGCAGAGCCACCTAAAACACTGATCAAAGCAACCACAACCTGTAATCCAATCTCACCAAAGTTATCTTCCGGAACAAGGTAAACAAACAAAGGTCCTAAAACAAGTAAAACAAAGCTGAGTGTGAAGAGTGATCCTGGTGTTGTTGGATCAGTAGCAGCAGACAAAACACCGAGTTCTTCTGCTTTTGAGAGGAGACCAAGCTTCTCTATTGTTGAAAGAGATAGCCCAAATTTCTCTGCTGCAGATAGTAACCCCGCTTTCTCGGCTTTTGTTAACAGTCTCAGTTGTTCCATTCTTGTGAGAAGTTTTATGGAAGGTGATGCTGTTACAGCGCTCCTAGGTTTTTCCCCAAGTGGAAATACAGTTGAGTTCTGCAATTGTGTTAGTGAATTAGCAACTGTTAAAATCAAAATTTTGACACTGGAAACATGAGTAATTGCGGCAGGACCGTCTTTAAAAGTATGCAAAGTGGACTAAAACATGTAGTCTTAAATTTTTCACATTTAAATTACGATTAAAAAAAATCTCATAATAGATTTGTCATAATTAAACCATGTTTAAATAAGGGACTCTAGCTCAATAGACAGAAGCTGATATTGATAGGTTGAACGCGGACACCAACCTTAAACTCTTGTACTCACGATTGTGTGTGTCAGGGTTAAACCATAGTTAACAAGCCAGTGACTCTAAAAACTTTAGACGGCTCTGAATTGCGGATTTGAGTCCCCGCTCTAACATTTCAATTTTATGTTAAATTCTACTTAGAGTACAAAAGTTTTATACAAGTCTCTTTTTTACAAATCAATAACAATTTATCTTCCACCTTCCACAGTTGCACTCATCATAATATTACAAAAAAGGAATCAAAATTTAAACAACTATATAGATTATAACAAATCATAATAACAAGTAGGAGAAAAAACATATCAGTTATGCAGTGATTATTTTGCACTGACCTTTTTAGAAGATACGGTTCTAGAGACAGATGGTGGAGGAGGTTTGGGAGTAGCCATGGATTTGACCAGAAAAGGTGAGAAAGTGTGAGAGTTTTGAGTTGATGGTGAAGAGTAGAAGATGAAGCTGTTACTACAAATGGATGGTGAGGTTTTCATTGTCATCATCATAAGTTTCTTTCTTTCTTTCTTTCCGGTTTTGGTTTCTCTTATCTCTTGATTGTTGAGATGAACAAGAGAATCCTAAGACATGGTAACGAGTGGATGAAGATAATGATGATGAGGCAGAACACAGTCCAGGGATTGGTTTTTCA